>CM043116.1:19311394-19911394 GCA_023701765.1 Hylyphantes graminicola
AAAGTTTCCATGCTTGGGGCTAATGAAAGGTTTTTATGCTTCCAGCTCGGGATTTTAAAAGGATAGAACAGTAATATTTTGGAATGGTGTGGCAAAAGGAAACCGCGTTGTTATTATATATATTGTGCGGGCCACATTTAAGCTCGGGTTTGTTTTTATGGAAAGGTCTTATTAATCTGACAAAATATTATGATACTATTAACTATATTTCGGCTTAGTTTTACATGATTTTAGTTATTCATATAATGTACTTTGGGGTGCATACTTGAAAGGAGGATGCCTTTATATTTATTGTGTCTAGCAATGAGAAAAAGTGCAGCATACAGTATTGTTTCCCATAACATTAATTTTTTTCACATTTCACGAAGCTTTACTGTCTTTTGATACTTAATGATCCAGCCAGAGGAAATGTTGCTGTGCAAGAAGGAAACATCAGTTTTTATAGTGCCGATTTAAAAGATTCGCCAAGAAATCTTTCCAGCCATTGGAGTTAATAATAGGTTTTATGCTCCCAGCTCGGGATAATTTTTTTTAACCCTCCAGTCCCAATGACAATTTTGCATCATTTTGAAAATTTTTTTGGTTGTCTGTAGCCATTATGAATTAAAAAAGCACATCATTCGATCGTATTACTCAATTTGTTTTGGTAATTAAAAAAAAAAATTGTTTTAAAAACGCCTGATTTTGTTTTATTAGACGCTTCTATATAGGATACATGCATTTGATAATATTTTATGGAAAATACTTGGGGAAATGGACACGATTGCTGGGTTTAGAGTTTGAGTAATTGCTGAGTCACAATGATGAGTCACAATTAAAAAACTACAAATAAAACATTATAATATCAATGTAGTAACATTGTAGCTGTTCAAATATTCTTAATACGCGGTCATTAGGAAAGGGAATAAAAGTGTTTTTTGATGATTCACTACTATATTAATATTTTATAACTAAAAATAAAATTAAACTGACTTCATTATATAGTTTTCTCGTTTTAACAAAAAATCGAAATTTAAAAAATTATTATATATATACACTCTCATATCTAGCTGTCAAACAAATTAACATAGTTCATTCCTGATTAGAACTTCAATTCTAAGCACAAATTCCCATCCTCGTTTGTATAAATATTTGTTAGTTGAAATTTGCGCCAAAATTCTTCCCCTTCGCGCCCCAAAATTTCAGTTGTAACCGATGGCCAGGAATTAATTGTGTCAGTTTTCCACTCGGGCCTTGTTTACCTCCTGTCGTTTTGAAACATCCCAAAATTAAAAATTCGATTAAGATCGGTGGTTTTCCTCGATAGCGGTCGGTTCACTATCAATTGATGTTTTGATGGGTTTTGTGGTAGAGGGGTTTATTTTTAAACTAGAGCCGCAAAATTTAGCCCTCAAAATCTTAGACTTTCATTCTAAAACGATACGATGCGATTTTTAGCTCAGTTTGGTGTAATTTTCACTCCTCCAGTCTGGAAAAATGCACTTCTCCTTTTGGGAGTGGGATCCTTTGTGGGGTTAAACCCCCGACATGGATCACTCCCAAACGAGTGATTTTTTAAACTCCAGTCTGAGATAAATATTCACTCCTTTCCAAGTGTCGAAAATGCACTTCTCCAACTGGAGTTGAGTGGATTTTACTCTTCTGTTTTAAGAGTTGTAATTTATTAAAATCCTATATCAATAACCTTCAATAATACAAAGAAATGCTTTTTTTTTTTAAGGTTTAAGGTAGGTCAGTACCATGTAATATTCAAAAACAAAATTATTATTTTAGTATATTGTGTAAAATATGTTTGAAGAGCTATCCCACGAATGCCCTTTCTGTATGTCATTCAGACAACTTTAACATAGTTAAACTAATTTTATTTGGATATAGACTCAGGCAAGTATTTTCATAATGTCAGTTTCGCAACTTTTAAATCTTATTTTTCTCCAGAATTTTGTTTGTTCAGGTTTAGGTATCTTTTGTTTTGAAAAACTATTTCATGTATAAACCTTAAATTTTTTACAGGATAATTGTTTCAAAGTGTTTTGCTTACTGAATATGAGCATTTTTAAAAATTTGAAAGATGGGATGTAAAAATGATATTTTAAAAAAATTACACTTTACCTTAAAAATAATTTTAAAAATTTTTTATAAATTGATAAATCTCATTTTAGGTGTTTGTTCAAAGTGTAATATAATTCAGTTTTTTTGTGTTTTGTATGTTAGTTTCAAGAGAAAAAAGAACATGGAAAAGGTCATCGTATCATTCAACGTACAAGGTACCGATTTGCCGTTAAACTAAAAAAACAGGTACTAGAAACTCTATACGCAATTTGAAGTTTGTAGATCTTATAAGTTAGTTTGAGCCGTGAGAGTGATTATTAGACAAACGCACCACATTCAAAAAACCACTGTAACCAGAAATTATCATTATCCAAAAACGTTATATAGAAACCATAAACATTTCCACTTTCAATACTATCATTTTCCCTATATTTTAAATTAAGTAATTTGAAAGTAAAAAATATCAATTATAAAATTTTTAATTAAAATATAATAAAATTTGTGTGGCCTAAAAAAATTTACTAACATTTTATATTGATTTGTAAAAACGTTCTCAGTAGTGGAATGTAGGCAAAGAGTAAACTGAATTGTATAATTTGAAAACAAATTAACTTTAGAGTTAAGATATGCTATGGTGGTTGTTTAACCCTTTACAGTCCCATTGATGTCATTTGGCATCAATCACTTTCAATCATTTTTTTTCAGAATGTTTTATGTCTCGTTATGAGCATCCAAACCACACAACATTTGATTCTTCACACTTTGCTCTATTATTTTTTTTTAGACAGTATTTTATATTAATCTCAATAGGGGGAAGTAGAACTACTATTTTTTTTAATTTAGAAAATCAGCCAAACAAGCGTTTCACCTGATTTTTGATAAGCTCACTTCAGTTCCACATATTTGAAACACCAATTTAAACTATTTCGGTTAAAATAATTATCTTAATTTTTTAACAATATGGTCAGATACCTTAAAATTATATAACTCGAAGTGTTTTTAGGTAATATATATTTTTTTAATTTGTTGTTTTCCACAGTTTAAAAAATTTTGGCATTGTTTCAAGAAAAACCATAATAAAAAATATTTTAAATTATTTTTTTTTCTTATGGAATTCGTATATTTGACTAAAAATAAGCTTATTTTTGTGAATTTTCAGATGTTTTCTGTCTGCGTAGTAAATTTTTGGGACTGAAAGGTTGTTAAGAATTTAAAAAGTAAAAAAATTAGTTCTTATGGTATGTTTGACAGCTATGTGTCTCTGTTGCAATTCAATGTGAACCTACACGAGTACAGTAAGTTATGCAGCAAAGTTAAGCTGCGTTTAGTTTAGTAGATTTAACGAATTCGTAAATATATTTTATAATTCGCCTAAAATAAATTGTGTCGCTTTTATGCAGTAAAGTAGTAAGTTTTTAGAATATTATACCCAGTTAAGGGCTACTAATTGTACCCAATTAAATATTAAAATACCGAAAATTTTATTTAAGAGTATTTTGTAAAATCAATATGTAGAGAATCAATATTTTTAATTATTCAGAGACTTTTCAAGCATTTGGTATGGATTGAAATAACAAAAAAACTAGCAACTGTAAATAAATATGAAGTATTCACTCGGACAATAAAGTAAGACCACCAAACAAAATAAAATTTCGCGTTTTGCATATAAAAGATTCTAGCATTTCCCGTTTTTTTTTCTTATCATGTCGAACAAAATGCCCCTTTCATTTATACTTTATCCATCTTAAATCCATTCCGCGCATCCACTTCCATTGTATTAGCGTTACGCTGAAAATGCCCTCAAAATTCTCAATACTTATACGCACTTCGCACCACATCCAGAAGGGCGGAATTCGTATCCATAGCTACTTCCCGCCAAAAAACGTTCCAAAGTGGGTTCACGCACGAAAAGTTCGTAAATTCAAACCAAATTAGTCCTGGGGATCCATTGAAAAGACGGTATGGGGGGATGGGAAGGTTCTAACCTCCCCTACGTTCTACAATTTATCCCCCCCCCCCACACTTATATATAATAAGTTTTTATTATTTCTAGAATATTTTTTTTTATTCTTCGGTTACCATGGAGATATCCTGGACTCCGTATGACGCCGCGTCGGAAGGCAGGCGCCATACGGGAAAGCAAGGAATGATAATAATAATAAAAAGGGCGCCAATTCTTGGGGCTTTAATGAAATCGAATTCTCACTTTATTCTTTTTTTTTTTCTTTCCTTCAGGCGGGATGGATCGGTTACTAGGCGGGCGGATAACCCTTTTTTCTTTGGTCTTTTCTTGGGAATAAGAAGAACCGTGGGTGTAAAAGTGGTATGTTGGATATAAGGCTTTTTTCGAGATCCAACTATAGCAGAAATCCAATTATCCGACACGTTGCGGATTATCCGAATTTAAGAAAATGGAAAGTTCCACTAGGCCTATCTGTTACTGTTTGTCTTCGATGGATGATATGCCTAAAAAATTTAGACCTACCAAAACAATTACTAAGCATGACGTCCTTAAAACAAAAGGGTGAAATCCACTCCAGTTGGAGAAGTGCATTTTCGACACTGGAAAGGAGTAAATATTAACTCAACTGAGTTAAATTCGCTCGTTTGGAGTGATCCTGTCGGAGGTTTAACACACAAAGGATACACTCCTTTCGGGGAATTGCATTTTCTTGACTGGAGGAGTGAAAATTAACTCAGACTGAGTTATAATCGCTCGTTCGTTTTAAGCGTGTGTGAAAAAGTTCATATCTCATACTACTTACTTAACTGTTTTAAATTTTTATGTACTTTCTGTTATTTACTTAAGTTATCATTTGAATATAGAGTTCAGTTAAACTTTCAATATCTATCATTTACCATGGCTTTTAAACGAATACGTGCTATAGAAGATGATTTATAAATTTTTGAATTAGATTATACATTATTGGTTCAGGTTGATGACTTCAGAAAGTAAACTACATGATCTCACAACCCAGAAATACACTAATTAATATGTACTTAAAAAAAACTCCAAACATCCTGATTTTTGATTACCCGAATGTGGTTAGGTCTCAGTTGTTTGTATAATTGGAGTTTTACAGTTTCTAAGATATTCTAAGCTTAAATATCTAGCTATTGAAGCAGATCTTAAAATAATCTGTAACGCAGTTGAGATGAAGTTAGAAGATTCATTACTTTCTATAATTAAACGAACTGAAAACGCTTAACTTCATAAAATTCTTCTGAGAAAATAGTATTTTGTTGATATACCACTTTTCCGAGCAGGGTGTGATATTTTGCACCCGACAGACAACAGTGGAATAAACAGTTTTGGGTGTTATCCGAGGTAGCGTTTTCAATATCAAGGAACTTTTCTACCACGCCTTCCATGTCCAAAACGCCCATTTTTTTCCTAACCTGCATTGTTGGAAGATTTTCGGCTAATTGGTGGAACTATGTAAGGATGTCTTAAAGTGTTGTGGCAGAAAAGCGTTGTTTTGCGTGGAAAAACATAAGGAAATATTTTGGGGAAAGTTTCAAAGAGTTGTAAACTTTTATGCAAGAGATAATTATGTTTCTTCAAAAACAATATTATAACTTTTCCGTAAATTCCAGCAAATGTGAAATATATTGCAAATGTGAAATATATTGCAAAATAAAATAAATAGTGCGTTTTGAAAATGGATGTATGGTGATTCATATATATTAGAGAGAAATTCGATTTTATTGTAGAAACTTTTTTTTGCCATTTTGCACATTGTATTTTGAGCTAGTTTCCAGAGTGTTGTTTACAAATTGATGTTGAGTGCTGTAGGGTTTGTCGATTTCACTTCTGACTTTTTCTATTTTAAGCTAACCTAGCTTAAAACAATTTGAAGAAATTTTAAATGCAAATAAAATCAAGTCATAAAAATGATGGAAGCGAAAAGCAATAACAAAATAAGATTAAAAATGGGATATTGTCTTATAAAATCTGTGCATACAAAACATTTTATGATTATTGTGTATACAATAGTCTTTTCATGTAAATTTATTATAAAAGATTTTAGATTAGTTTTCTGGGTTCTCCAAGCATTATTTTTTCTATCGTGAAATAGTTTTGAAGAATTTTTTACATAACTTTAGTATATATATACACCACCAAATTAATTGGTAATGATTTTTAAAAATGCAATTACAAAACAATACATAATTTTTTACCTTCATTACAATTTCAATTCAACTCCTAAGTAAACTTTACTAATTTATAAATATGATAATTTACTATTAATATGAAACTGGATTTCATTAAAGGAATGGAATTAATTTTATTTATTATAAAAACCACTAATTAGATTTGATAGTTTTATATTTACTGGAATAAAGTCAACACCTAGTGCTAAACTTTCCTAACCTTATAATGGAAATTATTTAATGCACCTAATTGTCAACAAGAGTTTTTTGTCTCTATTTATTCAAATCTAATTTTGGTCCTCAGCTAATGAAATAATTTGATTAGATTACGCTAAAGAGTTGCTTTTCATTAATATTTCTTAAAGCAGATTTGAGATGTTTTTTTTTATTGTGTTGTTCATTTATAAACTATTATTTACAATACATCAGCATATATGGAGTGTTAACCTACTAAACATTTTGTTATGTATCACTAACACACATTAGTGGTAAACTAGATGAACATAAAAGGTGGTTTAACGACTTTTGAAATCAGCAGCTTAGCACTCAAAGTGTGATATTGCTGAGATTTTTAAACCTAATAAATGCAGTTTTTATTTTCGATACTAATATTAATAATATTACCAGATTATTAATATTACTAATATTATATTAATATATTTACTAATATTATCTTTACCTTATATTTCCATTGCGATGGGGTAGAAAATTTAAAGAGGATATTTTTTCTGCACGTTTAGGAAAGTGCTAAGTAAGTGCTTTTTGTTACATTGATCTAACTGTATGTAGTTCTGTCGGTCTTAAACTACTATACAACTCGAACTAATAGATCTGCGGACTTCAAATTTGATTCACATTTCCCTATTACCTGTCGAACGTCATAATAAGGTTTTTAAGACAATATCGCATACACAAATGGTAGCTGCCATTGAACTTTGTAGGTATTAACGTTTTTAAATTTCCGAAACCGGACCTTCATATTAGCCCCCCATATTCTTACCTCTAAGTTTTTCTTTCAATAGTTCTTTAACTCAATTTTAATGTATTATTATGTTATGATCTGAACACTTACATGAAAGACGTCAGTAGTTAAGACAATAAGAACAATAGCTTGAACACCAGTAATTTTGTGACAACTAAACTTAACTCTATGTTCTCTTCATACATTTAATTTTCCCTGTATTCCCTAGCATTCGTATTCATTCCGTATTTTGAATTCAGTAAAAGATGTTGTTCCGATAAATCAGTCCGTCCTCATTTTTGATTTTGTATTACTGTACAGCTTACTGTATACAGTTTACTTATAGTACAGTATACCTAATATGCTACTTATAGTAACGGAATAGTATCCCTGATAAAACTGTATTCCTTAGACTATATTATACCATAAAAAAACACTTTTAAAAAAATAACTAATTCTACCCAAATACATTTCCCAAACCGGACCTTCACCATGCCTACCTCTGCGTAGCCTTTTAAATGCGTCTCCCAAGGCGGGTAGGAAAAAAATTAAAGAAGAGCTTAGATTATCGTCGCACTACAGCTGCATGAAAGCTATTAACGACGGGCATCATAATCTTTAATAATAAAAGGGCCTGTCTGCCTGTGTGTATGTCTGTGGATCGCAAAAGTCCTAGTATTCCTAATGCTATAATATGCCTTATAATATAGTATGTAACGAAAAAAATGTGTTAAAGTCTAAATACTACCCAAATGCATTTCTGGGCCTTCAGCTTAGCCCCCCATATATGCCACCAAGTTTTTTAATGGTCCTTTAACTCTATTTTAATTTATCATTATATATAGTACAGTATACCTGATATACAGTAGAGTAAATGAAAATTATACTTGATAAATAATATTCTTAATACCATAATATACCCTTGCATTCCACTATTTCTTATAACATAGTATTCCATAAAAAAAAAAATAAACTATGGGAAAAACCTTATCCATTTCCCATACTGGACCTTCGCCATATCTACCTCCACGGCAGAAATAAATGTCCTGTGGCCTTTTTTGTGGGCACAAATAAAAATTAAGAGAGGAGTTGGGATTATTGCCTAGAAGTATATATTAAGCGTACTAATTTATCTTAAATTATCGTATACCTTAAAAGTACAAAAAAAAACTCCTTTTCATATTAGTGATAAAAATAGTCTATTTGCAATATTTCTTTAGCTAAATTTATTACTTATTGTATCTGTAACAACATAGTATACCTGATATTCCTAATACGTTAATATACCTTGAATTTCAGTATTCCTCATAAGATAGTCTATACTACAAGGAATAAATTATAGTAAAAATCAAATTCCTTTCCAAAACTGAGCCTTCACCTTAGCTCCCCGTATCAAACCTCCAAAGATGTGTGCAATTGTTCTCCAGCATATTACAATACTTCTTATAATATTGCATACATTAAAAAAAATTTAAAAAAACTATTTATTACTATAACCGGACCTTCACCATAACTTCCCAATACATTCTTGTATTTATTTATTTTTTTCAATAGTTCTTTAACTCAAGTTTGATGTATATCAAGTATACTTTACTGTAATAATACTTCTTATTGTAGAGTGCACCTGGTATACTACTTACTGTACAATATACCTGATATACTACTGATTGTACAGTATACCTGATATATTACGTATGCTATGGTAACACAATATTATACCATAAAAAAAACAGAAGGAAAAACCAAATCCATTTCCCCATACCGGACCTTCACCATATCTACCTTCAAGAATAAATGTCCCGTGTCCTTTTTAATGGGTCGCGCATGGAAGGTCAGAACACAAAAAAAAAATACTAGAGGAGTTGCGATTATTGCCTAGAAGTATACATTAAACGAAGTATATTTTTCTTAAAGTATCATATACCTTAGACGACCTATACTACAAAAATTAAATTATAGTGAAAATCCAAATTCATTTCCGAAACTGAGCCTTCACCCCAGTTCCCCATATCTACCTCCAAAGATGTGTGCAATAGTTCCTTAACTCTAGTTTAATGTATTATTGGTTATTGTATAGTATACCTTATATGTTTTTTACAGTACAGTATACTTTGTTATTTATAGTACGGTATACTTTATATAATTTATAGTACAGATTCCTAATACGATAGTTTACCTTGTATTACAGTATTCTTTATAATACGGTATACTACAAAAAAAATCCATTACGCAAACCGGACCCTTGCCATATCTACCTCCACGGCAGGAATAAATGTCCCGTGGCCTTTTTAATGGATCGCGCATGGTCAGGGCACAAATAAAAATTAAGAGTTGCGATCATGCACAAAAATACATATTATAGTACTTGCAACAATGGTCCAAGTCATATGGAAGTTATTGCAGTTTACCTGCCCACGGCAGTATCGTATACTGATGAAACAGATACCTGATTACCTGATACCTGATGAAACAGAACATGATATGTCTCATATTACAATACTCCTTATAATATAGCATACATAAAAAAATTAAAAAAAACTATTCATTACTATAACTGGACCTTCAACTTAGCTTCACCATACATTATTTTAATTTTTTTCCATAGTTCTTTACTGTACTAATACATCAAAATTGAGTTAAAGTATATCTGATATACTTCTTATTGTAGAGTGTACCTGGTATACTACTTATTGTACAATATACCTTATATACTACTGATTGTGCAGTATACATGATTTATTACGTATACTATGGTAACACAATATTATACCATAAAAAAACAAGGAAAAGCCAAATCCATTTCCCATACCGGACCCTCGCCATATCTACCTCCACGGCAGGAATAAATGTCCCGTGGCCTTTTTAATGGGTCGCGCATGGCGGGTCAGGGCACAAATAAAAATTAAGAGAGGAGTTGCGATTATTGCCCGGCTTCCCCTCCGAGGCAAATTAATTGGCTGGCAGCCCCGTTGCCTAGGTAACGTCACCCTCTTTTCCCGTTTTATAGCTGCGTCCTTTAAGAGCAGTCTGCTTATCTTCTTTTTCTTATTTTCGTTTTCTTAAGATTTTTTTTCTTTCTGTTTTTGAAGAAAAAGAAATGGGCGAGATGACGCGCCTTGGAATTAGAGGGCTCATGGGGATAGCGGATGGCGGAGCCTAGGGGATTTTTTTTTGTGAAGGTTTTTTTTTATTTTGTAAACTGGTTCAATCTGTTCGGTGTAGGAATTTATTTGGGTATGTCGGATGAGGTTTTTTTTAAGAGTTAACGTATATGTTTCTTTGATGGTTATGTGAGGGTCGGGTTATGGAATTTTCACACCATAATATTTAAATAACAAAAAACAAACATATTTTGAAAAATAATTTTTAAAATTTTTCTAGGATCAATTTATAGTTTGTTTAATTACAAAAGTATGTACAATTGTTTTGATTCAGTTGTAATTAAGCATCCCGTTAATTGATTTTTAGTAAGAATTGTAAAATCCAGCTGCTTTCTTCTGAAATATGTCTTTTGATATCTCTTCCTGTGAGGTTCAAGCTGTGGAATTTGTCACAACATGATCGTCTTCAAATAACAAACAACCTATTTTAGATGACAGTAAGATTTTTATAATTACTAATATCAACTATCAATTTACAGTTTT
Source organism: Hylyphantes graminicola (assembly GCA_023701765.1). Lineage (NCBI taxonomy): Eukaryota > Metazoa > Arthropoda > Arachnida > Araneae > Linyphiidae > Hylyphantes > Hylyphantes graminicola. The sequence continues at coordinate 19,322,204 of CM043116.1, forward strand.
CTAAATTATAAATTTTTTTTATATTTCTCTATTTTTGAGTTAGAAAAAAGAAATGGGTGAGATGAAGCGCCTTGGAATTAGAGGGCTCATGGGGATAGCGGATGGCGGAGCCTAGGGGATCTTTTTTTGTGTGTGAAGGTTTTTTTTATTTTATAAACTGGTTCAATCTGTTCGGTGTAGGAATTTATTTGGATATGTTGGGTGAGGGGTTTTTTACGTATCAATTCCTTTTATGTTTATGTGAGGGTCGGGTTATGGAATTTGTCACAACGTGGCTTTAAATAACTAAATAATCTACTTTAAATAAAAGAAAAAATACCAATAATAGAATAAAGCAAGGATTTTAAAATTATTTTCAAAGATCAATTTATAGTTTAATTACAAAAGTATGTACAACTGTTTCGATTCAGTTGCAATTAAATTGATATTTGATTAAATTGATATTTGATAATAATTGTAAAATCTTGCTTTCTTCTGGAATATGTCTTTATCTCTTCCTGTGAGGTTCAGCTTATGGAATTTGTCACAACATATTCGACTTCAAATCACGAAAAAATAACCTATTTTAGATGAATGTAAGATTTTTGCAATTACTAATATCAACAGCAATTAACATTTTTCCAAATTACGAGTATTACAAATTGTGATTTTTTTCTAATTTTGAGAACGAAAAAATGTAGAAAGAAATGAGTGAGTTGACGCGCTTTGATATTAACCCTCTAATGCATACTGTTACCGTTTGGTAACAAGTAACATAATCCACTTTATTCTATTAAATTAGAGCTCTTCCAAGACAAATCTGTGGTTTTTTCATCTATTGCATTTCATTTCAAAGTTTTAGTTACTAATAATCCTCATAGATGACAGTAGTAAAAGTGTATTCAAAATTAAAGAGTGAGGTTATTATTTTTTGTGAAATTACGGTTTTGGTAGTATTCGAAAAATAACATTAGTACTAAATACTGAAAAATTGTTTTGAAAAATTAATCATAGTTAAAAAGGGTTATTTTGAAATATTTTTTGTAGTTTTCTAGTCATTATTATCAAAATTGGAATTTTGCAGTTGGTTTTTGTCATATAGAAATTTTTTCAAAAATTGAAATTATTTAAATTCTAATGCAGTTAAAAAAAATTTAGTATTTTTCCCATAATGTGTGAGTATTAAAGATACATATATATTTTTTTGGGATGAAAATAAAAATTCATGCATTAGAGGGTTAAAGGGCTCAGGAGGATAGCGGATGGTGGAGCCTATGGGATTTTTTTTAAGGTTTTTTTTTATTTGGTAAACTGGTTCAATCTGTTCGGTGTAGGAATTTATTTGGGTATGTTGGATGAGGGTTTTTTTTACGTATCAATTCCTTTTATGTTTATGTGAGGGTCGGGTTATGGAATTTGTCACAACATAATCATCTTTAAATGACAGATAACAAACACATTTTAGAATGAAATATTTTTGCTATAATTATTATCAAAGATCAATTTACATCCAGCTTAATTACAATTTAATCAAAGAGTTAGACATATTCTGAAATTAAGCAAACTGTCTATTGATACTTGTGATAATAGTAATATCTTTCTTCTAAAATATGTCTCTTTCTATCTCATATGTGAGAGTCGGGTTACGGAATTTGTCATGATTAATCTAGTTCAAATAACTGGAAAGCATGTATATTTGAAAAGAAAGCAAGATTTTACAATTATTAATATCGAGTATCAATTTACAGTTCCCATAATTACAACAAAATAAAGTTACACCTTTATTTCCAAGAAGTAGAACTATGTTCGTTTTAGAAATTTCCTTAATTTCACTATCATAAAGAAACTGCTTTTAATTTTTTTAGCTCGAATAACTGAAGTATTTTACTGAATTCCGTTTAAACCCCTACAAAACATTAACAACATAAATTTTGGGGAAATCTTAGAAATTGCAGGAGTGAAATATTGCTTAATATTAAAAATCACTCACTTTAAAATCCATTGTTTAAAAAATCATTGAAAGATAACCATTTTCAAAGCGATGTAGTAATAGTAGCATAGTTTTAAAAAAAAAACTGCAGCTCCAAGTAATTATACTTTTTATTGTTGTGGTAATATAGTGATTTACATCAAGTAAATAAAGGCATGAATGTTCAAAAATATCACTTCTGAAACATTAATAATCAGAAGATGGAGAAAATGACATATTTCTTCAACTTCAAGCCCAAAATTTATTAGCACAATTTTCGTAGCCTCCCAACCTTTTCATAGTCTAAGGGTTGTCTGGCTTGCCGACCTTTTCATTATGTTCAAAGGAATCTGTCTCTGTTTACACCGATACTAAATGAAAACTCAAAATTGACTGAAGCTTTTGAAAACGAGCTTTTAGAAAATTTCAGGTGCTTCAAAACGAGTGACTTTCAATTGCGCAACATTTACTTCAAAGACCTTAAGATTGTTTGTCTCTGATAAGCATTGAGAAATATTTTCTCAAAAGCAATTTTATAAAAAGTTATATTTAGATGTGTAATCGGGAATATTGTTTTATAGTGGATTCTTATTTTCTATCATATAATATAATTTTCTTAGTTGTTATTTTTTCTGTAATCTTCAAGCAAATCGATTTCTTTTAGAAATCTTTATATTAAAGCTTTTATTTTAAGCTTTTCAGAAAATTTCAAAAGGTTTCCTTCCGTAAAAAATTAGTATTTCCTTTCATAAAAGTAGATTAATTCATATTTTATAATTTAGAATCATTTATATATTTTAAAAAAAAAATTTAATGGTGCGAATATATTTAAAACTACGCCAGCATTCGCTTGTGAATGCCAACTTAACTAGTTGAAAGGACAAATGTAATGGTGTTTAAAAAAATGTTTACTAAACGTGTTAGCTATTTATAAAAATAAAGAGCATGCAAAAATACTCATATTTTTGTTTTTTTAACGTTTCGCTGAACTAAACTGTGTAGAAGTGATTACATAAAAAGTAGATACTTAAATTAAAATCAACAAAGTTGTAATACTTCAAAAACTAATGATTTTGTTATTATTCAACTTGGCCAGGCATCATAGTTTTCAACTCAATTTATTGACAAATAGCAACTTTGATTACTATAACAATGTAACTAAATTTTAAATTTCCACACGAAAAAACTGTTTTTGCTTTAAACAAACAAAACACTCTACGCAACCTATAAGACCCAAATCCTCCAATAATAGGGCAAAACAAATCTAAAAATACCCTTATCTAGATCCAATATTTTCTTCGCTAGCACGCTTATGCTCGCTAGATTAGAGCCTGGAAATTAAGGCTCGGGATATTTTTTCCCCTTAGAAACCCCTAACAGCGAAAAGGTACCGTCCCTGAGTGACGTTAATTGGTGGCCCTATCCTGCTCTACAAATCCTACCTACGCCTTTGGTCTTAAGAAACCAAAGGTAGGACCAGACTAGTTTCCGAGGAGACATCCTTTGCTACAGGAAGGAGCCTAGGTTCCCAATTAGAAGGCAAAGCTCTGCCTTCCAATGGCGTTTCCTTTTAAATTCCGTCCTTTTGTGGTAGGGTTTGGTTTTAAAAGTGGTTTATGTTTACTTGAATGTGTTTTCTCACATTATTAAAAGTAATTTTATATTATTAATATTATTTGTGGGTAGGGAATTCTAGGCCAGAGAGTACAAACCTATGAATTTTCCACTAATTGTAAATTAATATGAATTAATTTTGCGGTAAGTTTGTCTACTGCAATTTATCTTATTTATGGTCCAAAAGTGGGGTTTTTGTTACGACTTATCAAGCTTATAAAACAAAAGTAAATTAAATTTCTTCAAAAATTGCTCCGAAGAATCCCTGGAAAATTTCACACATTTTTGTTATTTGCAAATAGTAATAGATGTTTCACATCGAGGGATATTATTTGATTAGGTATGGGTACATTAAAGTGTTAGAAAAGACGCCAGTTATGTAATAATAAATACAAATAAATAGCAGAATCACGAACTAAAATTTGACTAATCTCAATATATCTAAGCTGCGAATTAGTTGTTTAAATGAGCCTGTTAAAGAGGTAAAATATGGAAATTAATTAAAAGCAATCAACCACCAAAGAGGTAAACTGTCTTTCAACTAGAACAAAATGCTATGAATCATCACTTCTCAGATTATAGTAATAGTTATTGAATTAAAAGGCGCTTTATTTGATTTGATAGTTTTCCGAAAACATTTTACTTAAAGCTTTGAAAACAATTTTTAAAAAATATACGAAGCTTTTAATATTATTCCATATTATCATGGGGATTACATTCTGTAATTATCCTTAATCAGTCAACTTGTTCATTTTACTACTGCAAATTACGGAACTGCTACGATAAATACATTACATTATGGCTTCATACAATCATTATACCAGTGTTTCAATAAAGCCTTCAAGTGTTTTTTCTTCTGTTGTTTTCGTCATTTACTTATTATTTCTTCGCAAAATTTGCCGTAATAAGCTTCTGCCTCGACAATTTACCAGGCGTTTCCAAGACACCACACCGCGGAATCTTCTTAAAATTTGTTTGAGACTTTTTTTTTCCTGTGCGTTTTGCTCAAATCTGTGGAGAAATTAGTCAAGTGTGTGTAAAATGCGGAGAACGTGATTTTAAAGAGTGCAGAAAAATGATTTTTCAGTGTCGCTATAATCGCCAATAAGTCCTTAAAGTAGCGAATTTTTCTGCTTTTTGGTTACCCACTAGTGCGGAAGTTAGAATGAACAAATGTTACTTTGCGTATTGAATAAGGGCGCATCTTAAATACTAATTCAATGGGAGAAACGCCCTTTTTCAGATTAAAGTGTGTGTAGTATCCCAGGTTATAGAAGGATCAGTAATCGGTGTTTTGATGTGTATTTTAGCGTAAAGTTCAATATTGAGGAACGAAATTCTTATGATAAAATTGATAAATATATTTTTAATTGAAAAGCCAATGTTCTTTGTCTTTCAAAATTAAAGTTTAAATAGATTTAACCATTTCTATAAAGAAGTTTAATTCTATTCTAATATTGTCTATCGAAATTTTTAAAAAAAATAGCAAGTGTGTCGAAATTTATTCAATTAAAGTATCTGCTGCCAAAATTATTTATTGTTGTTGAGAACCCCTTGTATCTAAGATACCATTTACGGGAAAGGGATTTCTCCAAATTTAAATATTTAGTTAACATGAATAAACATTCAAATATTCATATCTAGACAACATATAAATCATTGAATATTAATATGGTTTATCTATGAATTACTTAACGTCTAGAAAATCGTATATAGATGGGAATTGAAGTTCCCATGATGTAAACTACCAAGAATTTCTTCAGTAATGTCAACTAACTAATTATATAAGCTTAAAACATCAATTTTAAGTTATTTTAATGAAATTTATATGTTTTAAATAGACATTGAGGAAGGACATTTTTTCTTCTACATTATCAAAGATGAATGCAGCAAACTCATTTACTTGTGGAGGATTTGTATAAATCTGCAATGACCAAAAACAATGAAATATTAATTTAAAAAGAACAAAGCTCTATCTTTTAATTTTTTGAACATTTTTTTCTTATTATTTAAATCCACATTCTAATTTATTGTTCTAGGTTTATTGCCTTTTCTCTAGAAACATTTGTTATAATAGACTTATATTGTACCTATTATACTTTCAAATCACTAACACAGTTTAAATCGTATTTGTACATAAAAAAATGATTTTTTTTTTTCAATTACACACAAGTTGCACATAGCAGCTTACCTAAGTCATTCCGATATTCTTACGACTGTTATACGACATTGAGAGTTGATCGCACGACTATGTTTGTTACTGAAATAATAAAAAAATCGAATTTATGATGCATGAACAAAAAATAAAAGTCGTCAATCTTTTTTATTCTAATGATTATTTCAAAAAGCAAATGGTTATAAATAAACTAACAATAGTGATAAAAAAAACTTTTAATCATCTCTTTTTCAATACCACGTTTCAAAAACTATTCCAATCCTGTTTAAGAAGATTTAAAGCTCTTGTCATCCCCCCGATAAGCGGATTACTATTTTAAAACTCCTTGATAAGCAGCCCCGATACTTACAAAACCCTTAGCTTCATTTGCAGGTGAAAAATCTGTATTTGCTAATATATACTAAATGGCATTACAAGCAAACAAATTTTTCCGATTTTTTTTATTCTCTTCTTCCTCAGTCTTCATCCTCTTCTCTTCTTTGCACAACTTGAGAAAAGGAAAACATTTTTGATTGCGTTTTGAGAGAAATAACAGAGGCATAAGCTCCTAGAGAGAGCGCACAAAAAAAACCTACCAGACTCTCTTCTGCTATTCGTTTTTGTGTACTGGAAAAACAGCTCAACAGAGGAAACAAGTAAAATTACTATTTGCTGAGCCGAAAAAATTTCACCTCACTTGTGATTTTTTTTATGTGTCTCCTTTTTTAGGGAAAAAAAACTTGTGATTTTTTTATATATATTTTCCATGACAAGAGCAAATAAACTCGACAAAATGAATCTCAAGCATTTAGAAAACGGAAAGAGAAAAAAATATATAGAAGGTGTGTGCGATTTTTTTAGATTATTATTGTTATTATTCATCTCGGTTTGTTATTGTTGTTGCCACCCGTCTCTCAAAAACTCCGTCGTTGCCACCTCCTCGACAGAAATTCATAATTACAGCCATAAGAACTAATCTCCGACAATCGACTGCTGACGTGTGCTTGCTGGAACTTAGAGGTATTTCAGGTACAACACAGATAAATAATTCTTCGTTTTTACATATGAATCGCTAAACCTAAAAAGGGTTCAAGTCAGGAGTAAGATTTCCTTACATACTTCTTCCTCCACTGAAATATTATAAAAAGAAGCGTAGAGAGAAATTCTCCAAACGGGCTTGACAATATTTTGAATTTAGTGATTCAAATATGCATTTTTTTTATCATATCCCACGCGTTGTTTCTTGCTGGAACTTAACGAAGGCGAGCAAGTTCTCTCTCGCCTAGGTAAAAATTGTCATTGTCATCGAACGCTTCGGTGGTTTCTTCACCGGATTCTGTTCCTACTGATGGAACGGCCCTTCTATTGTGATGATAAAACGGAGTCCTGAATAGCGTTTTTCCTTTTTTCCCTTTTTGTTATTTGTATATTTATTATTACACTTCTTTCTTCTTACCAAATGCTTTTCGCCTCCGCTGCTTTACATAATTGCTTAAGGCTTACGGCCCAGATGCAAAAGTTTTCATTAAAATCCAAAAGAATCCTCCCCTTTTTTTTCTACGTTTTGTTTACTTTCATATTTGTAATTTAAATGACTCCTTTCCTTTGGACGCGCTGAGGTCACAAATACAGTCATTGTGACGAGGCTAGGCTTTTCTTCTAAAAGCGACAATGTATTCATTAAAATTTTAAAACCCAGCGATGCGCTAAGCAGCTGGTTCGAGATTCTCCCCTCTTTTTTTTACTTTTAATTTTATACTCTGAGTTTTATTTACGAAAATGGAATCAAACCCCCAACACAAAAGATATGAAAGTAGTTATTCTCTTTTTTTACTTTCTTCTTAGCAATGACTTTCACCTCGGAGAGAATTGTCGATGTGAATTTGATCGTAATTTAAGAAGAACGTCTTCTCTCGTTCGTTGAATATTTGTCAGATTCTCATGAATTTTGAAGTAATTTTTTGTCTTGACTTTTCACTTTTCGTTAATCCAAAAAAATGACAAAAATACTAATCACGTGTAGAATACGACTTTGTGGGAAAGGGAGTATTGTAATTGCTCTTTAAAGATAATTAATATTATGCGAGTGAAATTCTTTATATAAAAAATATCTTAACATTCAAACATCTTTGTTTTAAAAATTTATTAAAGTGTATTTAATTATTAATAAATAGTCGTAAAATATTTTTACGTAATCTCATTAATAAAACAATATTGTAAAAGGTTGTATTTTAGCCCTACTTTGAAGTTCGTTTATATATTGTTAATTTTACTTTGATTTATGAAGAACAAATTTCATATTTTCCTTCCTTTTAATAAGCTCATGATTAACCAAAGGAAGATGACAGATTCAAAACTCGAACTCTCTAAAAGTATAGCTAAGATACGGGGTCCAGCTCATTCGTTGGCGATTTTCATAAATTGAATGAAACGTAGTTCACCAAAGCACAAACCGAATTAGTTTTTTAGTTGTACTTTGGATACTGTGAGTTTTTCTTTAACTAAACCATATGAATGTTAGAAGGCAATTTAATATTAGTAGTTTATAAAACGTACTTTTTCTGGCCCTTTCCATCTAAGCAAAAATAAGTTGTTCTGAAATAATTAATGTGAACTGTTACGCTGAAACAATTATTTTCTTTCTGTTTATAGGAATTTTCCATGTAAAAAATAAACTTGAAAAATTATAATATAGCTTTCAAACTATCATACTTAATTTTAAATTCGGTTTTTAATCGATATAAATTTCAGTTTAAATTTAAAATTACAACAAAGTTTTTAACTTTTAAAACACATTCAACCAACTTCTACCTAAATACCATACACATCCAAAAAACAAACCATTTTACATACCAACTTCCCAATTAACACTTCTAATTAACAAAAATATTTCTACCCCAAAATATTCTGATCAATTTCTCTCTCAAATCGTCTGCGAGGAGGGCACGAACACTCTCTAAACGATGCCACTAACATTAAATATCAATTAATCACCACACGATTCGTAGTGTAAACCCCCTTTCGCGTTCCAACCCTTTCCGTCGCAGCATACAGCGCTTTCTTAGGGGAACGCGACCAGAAGGTGTTTGGGATGAGTTTTGTGTGGGTTGTTATGTTGAAACAGTTAGGGTTTTTTCTGTTATTTTTCTGTATGCTGCATTGGGTGTGTGATATTGTTTGATTAGATTGTCATCATAAATCATTATCGTAATGTATAAAAGATGACGGGAATATTTTGTAAGATATTATATGACACAAGGATTCAACAGATTTTCATGTTTTGGGGTTGAATGAATAATAAAAAAGTTGGTAGAAAAACTATTTGGTGACAGCTGAGATACTCATTCCTAAATAAACAGATTTCTATCGTAAAAATCAACAATTAACAAGTCAAAAGTATAAAATAAAGTATTACTATCAAATTGAAATATTTATAAACGGTATTTGCCTCTGAAAGATACGCAATTTAGTTGAAGTGTAATCTTGTTTTCATTGTATAAGATTAATATTTTAATTTCTAACTTAAAATTTACTTTCTTTAAATTTTGAAAAATTATTTTACATAGGAAATGAATCTAAATAACTGATCTAAATATAGTAATTTAGTAACATTCGTAATTTTTTTTAAAAAAATAATGCGAGTTGCTGAAAACAAAAACCATGATAGTCTGATAACGAGTGTATGCATCTGTTTCGCTCAGAGGGTTTTAAGAAACAAAAAAATCTTTATATTCCTATTCCTTTCCACATTTAACTTTTATCCATTCCGAGAAAATATATTTTGGTGACAACTGAGATAGTAATTTTCAAATAAACAAACTTTCTTTAGAAAACAACTTAACGACAAATTCAATTTACGCTTAAAATAAAGCACTGCTATCAAATTCAAAATATCGGTTCAAAATGACATTTCAGTTAATAAACTAAAATTTAACATTCCTATTCCTTCCAATGATAACAAGTCCATAAATACCACCCCATTCCCACCCTAACCATCCCAATACGATGACCCAAACCATTCCAAACAGTTCCCCTTCTTCATTTATACCACCAGAAGGGGATGGCGAGCGACAGCAAGCAGGAGCTGTATAATCCCCCTTTTCCAAAACGGCCATGTGGGCCAGACCATGGAATTAATCCTCTTCAAGCCACCTCCAGTTGCCATGGCTACCCCAACACCCTACAATTTCGAAAGAGGCCTTTTATTAGCAACTGCTGGTGTGGCCTTTTCCAGGATTTTAGGCCAGGAGGAACAATGGGTGGGATATTCGGAGGGAATCCTATGGCTATGACAAGGTTGAGTGGGGTAAGTGTAAGGTGTTATTGGAGGATTTGAAATAGGACTTGTTATTTTGTGGATATGTGTTGAAGTATTACCGATATAACTTAAAGCGCCAGTTATTTCCCTAAATTTTCCAGTTCTGGAACAAGGAAACGGAATATATCTATTTTTAAAAATGTTAAGGAAATACTGTAAATAGTATTAAAGAACGTTCCTGCAAAATATGGAAACTAATTTGTTGAATTTTTACCATTAGTAAAATATATAACTGTTCTTCCTTAATTCGAACCCTTAAATACTTTCTTTTTACAGTATTCGAATATTTTTAATTAATCAAATTTATTTATTATTAACTAATTTTATTTCTTTTTAAAGTATTCTAATTTACTATATAACTATCTTTCCTTAATTCTTCCTTAATAACACCGTACAATTTCGAAAGAGGCCTTTTATTAGCAACTGCCTGGTGTGGCCTTTTCCAGGATTTTAGGCCAGGAGGAACAATGGGTGGGATATTCGGAGGGGATCCTATGGCTATGACAAGGTTGAGTGGGGTAAGTGTAAGGTGTTATTGGAGGATTTGAAATGGGACTTGTTATTTTATGGATATGTGTTGTAGTATTAGCGGTATAACTTAAAGAGCAAGTTATTTCCTTAAATTTTCCAATTCTGGGACAGATACTTTAAAAAATTTTAAAGAAATACTGTAAATAATATTCAAAAACGTTCCTGCAAAATATGGAAGCTAATTTGTTGAATTTTTACCATTAGTAAAATATGTAACTATTCTTCCTTAATTTGAACCCTTAAATACTTTCGTTTTACAGTATTCGAATATTTTTAATTATTTAATATTATTTATTATTAATTTTTTTTAATTTTAACAGTATTCGAATTTAATATATAACGATTTTTCCTTAATTATTCCTTAATAACACCCTACAATTTCGAAAGAGGCCTTTTATTAGCAACTGCTGGTGTGGCCTTTTCCAGGATTTTAGGACAGGAGGAACAATGGGTGGGATATTCGGAGGGGATCCTATGGCTATGACAAGGTTGAGTGGGGTAAGTGTAAGGTGTTATTGGAGGATTTGGAAGTGGACTTGGCATTTTTGTTATTTTATGGATATTTTTCCTTATATTTTTCCTTAATTCTGCCCTAATAACACCGTACAATTTCGATAGAGGCTTTTTATTAGCAACTGCTGGTGTGGCCTTTTCCAGGATATTAGGCCAGGACGAACAATGGGTGGGATATTCGGAGGGAATCCTATGGGTATGACAAGGTTGAGTGGGGTAAGTGTAAGGTGTTATTGGAGGATTTTGAAGTGGACTTGTTATTTTATGGATATGTGTTGAAGTATTACCGATATAACTTAAAGCGTCAGTTATTTCCTTAAGTTTTCCATTTCTGGGGGGGGGGGGGGAAACGAAATATATCTATTTTTTAAATTTTTAAAGAAATACTGTAAATAGAATTCAAGAACGTTCCTGCAAAATTTGGGAAACTAATTTGTTGAATTTTTAAAATTGGTGAAATATATAACTATTCCTCCTGAATTCGAACCCTTGAATAATTTCTTTTTACAGTATTTGAATATTTTAATTTTTCTTTTTTCTTTTTACGGTATTCGAATTTAATATATAACTATTCTTCCTTTATCGCACCCTACAATTGCGAAAGAGGCCTTTTATTCGCAACTGCTGGTGTGTACTAAATACTGTAAAAAAAACATTCAAGAACATCAAAATTTTGAAACTCTTTTTCTCTAATGGGGCTGCAACTTCGGCGGTCAAGTCTTTGCAGACTCGGCATATTCCCCAGAACTGAACCAGGTTATGTGACACCATCTAGCCGACTCTCGCTATCAATTTTGACGCACAGATTACAATGAATCTGATCTCTGTCCGGATCTTAAGGTATGCGAGATCTAATTTTGCCGAAAGAACCTTAGCCAAAACCAATTCTCTGGATTTTTTACAAATTTTTACCAATTTCAATGGTGTTCCTAAATATATAGCTGTTTTTAATTAAAAATTTAGAAACTGACACACAAAGCAAGTATTTTCCTTACAAATATCAAATTACTTGCTCAATTTTTGAAACTAATGTTTCTGTAAGTGGGCAGTTCTACCATATTTTTTAATTTCAGGTATTAAAAACTTGTAAAATTTATTTTTTCAAAATCACTTTAAATGTTTATCAAAAGGTTTATAAGGGTTCTAGAATTACGAAAAAAAGTTTAGAAAAGCACATTTGTAAAAAACAAAAAATTATATTAGGGATGGAAGTTTTTAAAAAACACCGATTCTAAAGAAACGGTCTAAACCGGCCTTACGAAACTAACTGCTTTTCAAAGAAACCGAAATCGCAAAAAAAACCGGTTAGTCTTAAATGGTTTCGGTTTTCCATCCACACTAGATCATTACGGCGGTAAGGATCGGAAGGTCAGGAACGGAAGGAAAGGACATTCACGCTGTTTTCCTGTCTTTTTTTGTGTGGAAACTAACTCCAGTTAATAAAATTGATTTTTTACTTCTTGTACTCCACTTAAACATATTTATAGAAAAAAAAATTCAATAATCAAGCAAAAGTTAACCTTAAACCTGGGAGACTGTAAGGAAAGTAATAAAGCCTCGCAGCCAATTTCACTGAGTTTTTTTTAATTTTGGGCTTATTGATGAATTTTAGCAAAAATATGTGGCTACTAACTGAAATATCAGTTTTATGCAATACAGTTTGCATGTTTGAAGAATCACTGTAGCTCAATCCAGTGCCTCTCTTCACCACTTTAGGAATGAGGTCAGTGAATGTACCAAAACCCAGGGACAAAGTTAGGAGACGAGAAAAAACGCATTATAAATGTTAAAAGCCAAAATTCAATGGAAGGAATTCGTTAAGCTACAGTATTAGTTCAATTTAAAATTCAAATGAATGTAATTTTTAGCTAAATAAAGTATTAGATTGAGCCCTAAACTAAAAATTTGAAATTCGGGACACACGATGGTAAGGACTTTTCTGCATTGTTTTGTGTTCTAAAATTGTTTTTTAGTTTCTTTGCTTTAAAATTACGTTTTGCAATTATAAAATTACCAGTCTTTTAGTATAATAAGAAATAGAAAAAATGGTAAAGAAATATTAATTTTTTAAAAAGTTATACACAAGGGACATAAAATTAAAACTTAGGGTAGAATTGCCCAAGTATTTCAATCCAAAAGTTTTTAACATTATAGCCACTACTTTAACTAATCATGTAGGACTAATTGAGTTACACGAAAAATGAATTTTAAAAACTTAAACGTAACGTTTTTGTTCAGTAAGTAAGGTGTCATTGACATTCACAAATGGTTTCTTTTAAAGGGTTTATTTAATTCAACAGATTTAAACGGATGAAACTAATCGATGATAAATTTAAACTTAGTTAACTTCTGTCCTTAAGTCGTCCCCTTCCGGACATTCAGATTAGCTAGCTCAACCCTCCTACAAAACTTCTATCTCACTTCTCCTATTGTGTGAATATCTAAACATAAGAAAACCGATCAAGTACATGAGATAATTTCCTTCTACATGCCTTCCTGTTAATATTATAAGGAAAGAAAAAGTGTATGCGAAAATATCACTATAGACATAACCCGTTTTTACGTTTAGCGATTCATATCTCCTCCGCTGTATCGCAACCCACTTTGCGAAATTCCCTACCGTGAATATATTCTCCCCTACATAGGGAGAAAACAATGATTTTTTCCCCTATGTAATGTTTAGTAGGGAAGCTATTATTTCTCGGGCGGAATCAAATTCCTAGCAAGTCGCGAAAGTCTTTTGTCTAAAATGCGTTGTCGAATAAATATTGGATTTGGGTCGAGATGTTGAAAATGTGAGCCAGTCACAGGTGTTTGAAGGACGTTATTGGATACCTGATTTTTCTTTTGGATTCCCCCACTTTTAAATAGTTTATGTCGGAGAAATGTTTTGTGGGTTGGCTTGATTTGTGTTTCTTTTGCTACAATGAATGAAAGAGCAAAAGGCATCACTTTTCAATATACATTTGAAGTTGCTATTGTAATGAAGTGACTTTCTCATAAAAATATTATTTTACGTAATGACTGACTTTAATTGATCTGTAGTGAACTGAAGAATATATAAAATTGATGGTTGCCTTGGTGACACTTTTGTCAGAACTTGATGAGAATGTGACTGTTTAACATCTTTTTGTACTAGATCTTACAGAATTCTATCCTTTTTGACTTGTACTTTTGTGTTGTCCTTAGAAAAGATATATCTCGTGATAAAAGCAGTTCTTCAACAAAAAAAAAATAGTACACTACTTAAGTAATGATAGGAGTTAAACCTATTTAAAAAAATTTAGTAAAAAACATCAATTAAAATATCTGAGGATCTATAAACTTTTAAAATGCTTTGTATATTCATAAGTTTAATCCCAGGAAAATACAAAGATAACAAGGGCATCTAAGATTAAGTTGATCGCTAACGTATATCCTGAGGACGCAACATCCACAAATCTTTCAACGCTAAGTGTCCATCGATCAGCAGCCTTTTACTAACAAGGTCAGGGATCTATGACAATATTTAATAGTATATATATTAAAATTTTGCCGAAGTTCAGCTAAAATAAGGTACACTAAGTATTTTTACTAGCAATACTTGATGGTCCTCGAAGGTACGATGCTAACTCAACAAAATACAACAAACGTTGCTTTAAAGCATTAAATCCAACTAACGTTCATTCTGAAACCCTTCACAAATAAATTGAAATCCCCTATTATACAATGTAATATTAGTTAATTAGGCCCATTCTCTACACAAACCTGATCTCTGATGCACGCTTAAGGAATCAATTCAATATCTATCCAACAACAAACCGACTGCTGCCCACAACTATTAACCTCAACGCCCAATAAACATCGTATTCCGATGGCTATCCGGTAGATGACCTTCCTGGATCTCAGATAAAGCGATAAGCGATCTCTAACGTATATCCTGACGACGTCCGCTAGTCCCTTCAACGCTAAGTGCCCATTAATCAGGTAGCGTTGCACCAATAGGGTCAGAGCAATAGATAGGGAAGACCCCGTCGGATAATTTGATATCCATCGAATCCTATGGCTTGGATTATCCAATTGTTGGGCAACGCAATACTTGGCGGGTTAATTGATTTCAATGGGTTAAACATCTTGCGAAACATGGTGGTATTTGGTGGGCGATATAGTTCGCACCATGTTTTGGAATCAATTGGCTTAAGGTTTGGGTAATGTTGAATTGGTGGTAATTAAATGGTGTTGGCGTATATGTGAAGGTTGTTGTGTTAAATGTAAATCCATACCAACGAATGAGCAGTTGATCAATGAATTATGTACAATTGAAATATTGCATAGGTATTTATTTACTATATGGAAAATTCTTAACTGATTTTGCAAGTGCTCTAAAGTTTTTGTTTACGACACTAAAATTCTTTTTTGTATTATCTTTCTTCAATTTATTACAGCACTTAATGAATAAACTGCATGAATACACTTTAAGTTAATATGATTAAATGACGTAAAATTTCAATTCATAAGTTTACAAAAATAACCCTGTATGCTATTGAAACTCACAAATATTCCTAATGGAAGGCGATGATTATTAGGCATTGAAGTGAATTCTTTTAATCAGCTATTGAAAGCAGTTGGTTTCTTGTAGCTGGACATAGATAACTGATTTCTTTAGCTTACAATATATATCAGGGATCAAGATAGTGCCAAGCAAACACTTTAACAGCTATATAATGTCTATCATTGGTGATTTTCGTTTGGCTTTATTGGATTTCAAAGTTGAAGTTAAGTACTTTTAATTTAGATTAGTACACAACTATTGATGGAAAAAATATACTTTTTTGATATTTACTGGTATTTCTTCTAAATTAACTGGCATTTCATCCTAAACTGCAAAGACAATATTTGGTTACATTGATCAGTATTTCTTCCCATGGCCTTCCTGTCTAGTGGCATAAACTTTTATTAATGGTCCCTTACGGTGAATGCGCGACATAATCAGTATCATCGATGAGCATTGGGTATAAACGTTTAAGAGGTAGCTTATAGCTTTATCTGAGATAGGAGGTCAAATACAAGATAACCATTCGGATGTTTTATAAAATTGGTCCATTGAGTCTAATAGTTGTGGTCACTTCTAGAAAATCATTCGAGTTTGTTGAGTTGAATGAGATTGAATAATTGATTTTTGCTATGAGAAGAGAGAAGTATTAATATAGATCGTGATTGTATATATGCAAAAGCTTTAGTAACTTATTTTGTATTAAATGATTGCTGATAGTTTTTGGCAGAGAGTTTTCTCATGTTTAATCTATATTTGGGTCGGGTTGATTTTTAGCATTTTATTTATCTATGTTTATTGAAAATTCATTTTAATCTTTAAAAGGTAAGCTCTCATTTCGTCCCAAGAATGATGATTGTCTTTTCCACGTTTTTTCAAATGGCGTTTTTGATTCTAATTATATTATAGTATTAATGTTATAAAAACTTCAGTGATTTTATGTTCCATAGGCATTGACTGGCAATAGGGTGCACCTAATTGAATATCTTATTATTTTGGTGTCACTGCAAGTTTTATAGTGCAATAGATTGGTTCATGTAGGCAATTTCATTCGTTTGAATTCAGATGCACTTTTGTAGCCCTATTTGGCTTGCGTTTAAGCCTAAAGAATTTACTTTTCCCATAGGGAAAATTAGAAATGATCTTTGGATTATTCCAAATTGTTCACTCTGGTGATGTAAATGTGCAAAGTTGCTTTAATAATAATTTGAAACAGATTAATTTACTACGCATTTACATTAAGACAAAGTCAAAAGATTTTTATTTTTACTTTTAAATATATTTTTAAAACTCCAAAATATTACTTTAAAAATTTCAAATAATCCTATCTTTAAACCAAGTATTATTTGTTCATGAATATAAGCCTAAGGCACAAGAATAATCCAAATGATATCGGGTCAACTGAAACCATCACCTTTAAATGCCCTTTTCCCCACACGATATAAAATCAACCCAATGATACCAACCAAAAAACAATCCACAATTAAAACAAAAACGAGCCATCCCTGTTATTATCATTCCAACTTAATCGAGTCTCTGAAATTACCGTTCCGAAGAAGAAAAAAACCAAGGGTTACTTTTCACGCTGCTTTTTATGTTTCCACCATTTGGGTCCCATTTTTTTCTAAACTGTTGACCGAGATGGATTATGAGGAGTCGTCCCCCCTAGGGTCGTGTGCCGGGGCATCCATTTTCCGTTTCGGCCGCCCATCCCGAGTACTCTCCCATCCTCTTCTCTCTTGCTTCTTGAGCCTCTCTGGGATGCTGCTGGGTGGGGGGTTTCGTTTTTGTGGAGAGCGGTTGGGTTTTTTTACTGTTATTATTTTCTTCTTTTGGATCTGTTCTTATCCATGTTCAGTCCCAAAAATTTATACACTACAGTAAACATATTGATATTCACAAAATAAGCTTATTTTAGGTCCAAAATATAAGAGTTCCTTAGAAAAAAAAATTTTAATTTATTATTTGGTTTTTGAAAATAATGCCAAAAATTTTTCAACTGTCGGGAAAACAACAAAATTAAATAAAAATATACTACTAAAAACACTTTTCGAGTTATATAATCCCTTTCAGTCCCAAGGTATCTGACCGTAACTAAAACAGAAAATCAGTGATAGTATTTCACAACCGAAAAGTTTAAATTGCGTTTTAGGTCAAAAATAAGATGTCCCAGTTCCATCTCGCACCTCTCTCTCTATCCTTACTTCTTTTAATTTTTTATATGGTTTTTGAAAATAATGTTTTGTTTGTCCACACCAAAATTTTGGGGAATGAAGTCAACTTGTTGAAAACAACAAATAAAAAAATATACTGACCTAAAAAAACACTTGTGAGTTATATATCTTAACGCTTGTTTAGCTTTGACCGTAATTATTATAAAAAAAATCAAGTTTAAGTATTTTAACCGAAATAGTTTAAAGATTAATGTAAAATTTTAACTATGTGGGAACTGAAACAAGTGTTGAAGAACTCGATTTCAAAAATCGGTGAATACGTTGTTAGTATTTTTTAATAAAAAAATAGTAATTCTTATTCTACCCGCTGCGAGGGAGTGAGGGGAGAGTAGAGATAGAGAGATTACTGTAAAATATTAAACTAATGGACAAAGTTGTGGAAGAATCGATTGATGTGTGTTGTGGTTTGGATGTCATAAACGGACTTAACATAAACATTTGGAACAAAAATATTATTGAAAGGGATGATTCCAAATGGCATGGATCTGGGGACTGAGGGGACTGATAGGGTTAATAACTTCGTATATCCAATAATTTTCCGTGGCTGAGAGGTTGGTAAAACGCGGATGCCTCGTTAAGCCAAGATCGCGTGTTAAGTTTCGAGTCCCGGTCTGAGTCATTCGGATTTCCTGGATGGGAAAATCTCGGGCAAGCATGCCATATGAATTATGTGGCATGTAAAAGATTATCTAGAGGGCTCATTTGGTTTGGGTTCTCTCGGTTAAAAAAATAAATTTCGGCATTACTTTAACATCCACAGACAGTGAGCTCAAATTCAATGTAATCTGGTGCGTCATAAGTTGCTAAGCGAGAGTTCGCCTAGATGGTTACCACAAAAAAATGGCTCTCAGGTTTCTCTGGGAATAGTGCGACGTCTGCGGTATAGTCTTGATCGCACCAAAGTTGTAGCCCATTAGAGAAAAACACTTCTAGTTATCTAAAGACGAATGCTTATATCGATTATATTAAACATTTCGCGTTTAAACACGTTTTCTTTTTAAATATGGATTTGGCCATTTTAGGCAGTGGGGGTAGGGTAATAAGTAGGTGAGCAAAGATGGATTCCATTATAATTTAAAATTAATAACGGAATTTGAGAATGTAACTGTCGAGATGGAGGCATTATTTGCCATTTTTTGTAGAATATTCTTTTTAGAAAATTTGCTTTTGCACAATTGCTCTTAAAAGTTATATTTCTTAAATGGATCTTTTGGTTAATATTGGGTTCTATATTATAGTAAAGCGTTTTTTAAAATATTGTAAGACGAATTTATGAAAAACATTTATCTTTCAAACTAGGTGGGGTTTTTTTTAGCAAGGGAAAAAAAATAGGAAAAGAGATGGGCCTATTTTTAAGTATTCCCTCAAAGAAAACAGTTTAATAAGCATATATAAAAACATATTTTTATTTACGGTTTTACAAATAATTTTGAAATAAAAGGGATTTTACAAAATTAAATTGATCGATAATGTTAGATTACTAATCATATTTGGATTTACACAGAATCTGTTTTCAAACTACAAAAAAATGACTATAAACTTAAATTATAAAATCTTTTATTCTAAATTTCATCATCTAAAAACCGTTAATTTTTGTTTACAATATACACCAGAAAAAGTATTTCAATATTCTAGCAGACATTATTTTACAAATTTTACAAATTTCTTTATTAAACTATTTTCCAAATGCCAGTAAACGAAAACCCACAATAATATCACCTATTTTTCATTATTTGAACCAAATAACAAAACCTATTTATCTCAAAAAACAGTTACGATACAACCAATTATTACTTCTTTACCATTCCCCACCTCTCCTCTGTTCCCTTTTAAAAAGAGGTTTTTTTTGTTTTTGATGGATGGGGCCTGGCAGGGGGACTGAAGAATTTTTATCGCTTTTCAGCCAAGCGTCTTCGGTGTAATTGGGGCGATCTTAATCAGGACCGACCGAAATCCAAAAGGGCTTCTTTAACCACGTTTTGATTTGAATAATTACACTAAGAAAAAAAGGTAAGAAAGGAGACGGCGGCTTTTTTAAGAGGTTATGATTGCGGGTGATAATTTATTTGCTTTTTAAAAGTCGGTTCTAGTCGTTATCGTTTTCTACGATCGCGACTGATGTCTTTGCTAAGAGATTCGAGGGTTGCATCGCTGAAGGTTAAAAACTGAGCCAAGTCATTAGAAAGGGTTTCTCGTATTATTAACTTTTCTCTTTCGTTAACTGTTGAAAGGGAGGAAAGTAGAGTGGGGAAAATTGTCCGAGTGAACTTGGACCCTTTTTTTTAAAATTTGGTCATTCATATGGAGTGGAAAAAATTTTATTTTTTTTTATATTATGGATGGGGGATAAGGAGGTTAGGAGAAAGAATTGTACTTGTCATCGGTAATGTGCTTAGGCTTTTTGGTTTTTCGGTAAAAATTGGGTTAATTGGGGATTTGGTGGAAGTGTTTTATTTGTCTTATGATATTTGTAAAAATGGCGCCTTCTGTTAGATAGTAGGCACACTTAATTTGAAAGTAAGTCCGATTTTTATAATTTACTTGTTGAATTATTCATGTTTGTGTGCAATTCAAACGCAACTTGTAATTTAATGCAATTATTAAATTTCACTGAAACCAATGCGTATAATAAAAAGTCAATGGGACTCGTTCTTTATTTCAAAAATAAGATTTAATTGCTCAAATAGGGGTTACTACTTCTAGCACAGTTTTTAAATACAAGATTTAAAATTAACAAACCTGCGTTATTTTTGGAAATAAAATTTTGGAAATATTTGTGAAGATCGACTATGGTTTAAAAAATGTTGTTGCTTCCCATGATTGAAGATCAACGGAAATAGTGTTATAAACAAATGGATTCTAATATGAGGGGATTTTTTTTATGTATCCTGGTAAAAAGGTCTGAAAATAAACGGTTTTTGTTTATGGCGAAGATCTTTGTTTTTTTACAAAATTTTTAAAAAATGGGAATTTGCTAAGTTCTTTTTACTGATTTTAATGCACGTCATTAAATAGTATAGGATATTTTTTATTTACTTGTTATTAGATCGATAAAAAGCATAAATTTAAAGGAAAGAGAGTAAGAAATTATTTTTTTTAGGCAAAAAGATACCGTTTTTAAAATAACGGCTATATGAAAAAATGCAATTTTGTAAAATGGAAAAATTTTTACAAACGAATTGAAAACCTAAATGAAATTATATATATTTTCAATTCCTATTTTAAAAAATTAAATCCAATTCGTTTTTATGATTCATCAAATTATCTCATGAATTTAAACACTCAATTAGTTTTTGTTTATTTGCTATAAAACAAAGACCTAAAGTTTGTTAACCAAATACTGCGTTGTTTTTTTTTTTTTTCAAAAGAAAAGTGTCCTTTTACATGCCTTTATATTGAAATTCGATTTTTAAAAAATACTACTAAGGCATGTTTGTGAAAGTAAGTACGTTACATTGTTTATCTTTAACCTAAAATTACATTTTAAAAATAGTTTATTGTAAAGAAAGAATCGCTTACATAATCGTTTTAAAGCGATTGTTAAAAACAAAAAAAAACGTGTTTAATTGCATCTGGTAAAGTAGGAGAAAATTTATATAGTAATTTATTTATCATAAAGTTTTAATACAAAATAAAACTGTCATTTAAAATCTTTTTTCATATTCATTCATTTTTTTAAAAAAATTGTATTTAAGAAATACCTCAAAGCTCTTATTCTCCATAGTTTCTAATTTAATTGCAGTTATTTTGTTTTTACCGCATCGAAGTTCTCAAATATTTCCACGAGCTTGGGAATTTTCTGCCTATTTTTCTCACCCAATTAAAAAACATTTATTGCTTCTCTTTAAATCTAATTTCTTTTTTTTTCTTCTCAATATATAATTTTTTAAAAAAAAAATGCTCCGTTTTCTTACCTAGATTTTAAAACACGTTAATGGTTGAAAGAACGCACAATATAAATAACAATATCTGAGGGTGCGCAAAGGAATGTCTGTTCTCCACTTTTTTTTGTCTCAAACATACCTTTTTTTCTTAAATTCCTTTCTTTTGTCTTTTTTTTCCATGCATTTCCGTCCTTTCTTTCCGTTATTTTTTCCTCCTCCTTACCCCCCCCAATCAAACTCATGTCTAGAGAGATAATAGCTCTGGGGGTTTTTGTGCTCTGGTTCTCATTATTACTCGGCAGAGATATTTTTTTATTCTTACTTTGAAAAAAATAAACAAAGATTAAAAAAAAAGGACACACACAGACATGGAAAAAAAAAATATAAAACAGAAAAAACTCCATAATGAAATGGAAAAATAAGCAAAAACAGGAAGAAAAGAAAAAAGGCACGAAGTTTTGCGTTGCTTGGTCTCTCTAATGAAGACCTGGAGTCCTCATCAGCTTGTTCTTCCTTGCAGCCTTCAAATATGAGCAGCTAGACTCGACCAAAAAGGCACCTGAGAAGGGGACCTGGGATTAAAATGACAATCCCACTGTTTGATTCTGAGGGTAAAAGATATTGGGGAAACTTGTTTTCCAGTGCATGAGATTTTAAAAAATTAGTTTTCCACAAAATGGATATAATTGAATGAAAATATAAAATCTTCTTTTACTATTTACTACCCTCTATATTTTGTTTTATAATTTCTATTTTTTTCAAGGAAAAAAATAGCAGACTTCTTATTTACTAATTAAAAATTAAAAAAATTGTTAATTACTTTTTCATGGTTGTACTTTCACATAGCAATTCTAGCGCGGATAGTTTTTTAAATATTACCCTCTAAATTTAAACGAATTAACTTAATATTATTATAAGTCTAAAATAAATTTCGATATTTAAATTTTCTAATCTATGCATGCTAGTTCAAAGGGGGGGGAACTGCGACCAGTTCTAAACTCATAGACATTTTTGTAGGTTAAGTATTATTAAGATGGCTCTTAAGAAAAATAAAATTGAAGGAATTGTTTGTTGGTAAAACTTAATTGTAAACGGTACTACCGTTATAAATTCGGGTATTGTTTTTCCAGTCTTTTTAGCACACTTTTGCTAAGGAAGTTGCGATTGTTGAATGCTTGTGCTGACAATGATTCAAAAGTCAATTAGTCAAAATACTAAAGTTTATCTGTCTACTCCAAGATTAACTTATATGCAGCACCGAGACCAAAAGTAATTAATGTAGAGAAAACTAAATGCATACACAGTTATTAAATTAAGATATATACATTCAAAATATCACTCAAAATATTTTATCCGTGTTGTTGAGCTTTAAAAAATAAATTACGCTTACGTCGTGGATTAACTCAAAATATAAAGGTAAATTTTTTTTTTCACAAGAACAATTTTTCACTTTTCATATGATTACCTTACACATCGTTCGTTATCTAAAATATATTTTTGTATTTTTTAGTTTGGTTTTTAATTTGGTTGCACTCAGAGTTTTTTCTTCGGTATAATTAATTTAATTAAACCTCATTAATTGAAAATGTTTGCAGTGTACCATAATATAATCAATCATAATAAAATCTACATTAATTTCCTATTACATTTCGAAAATCTGAAATGTTAATCTTCATAGAATTTTAAAATTGCAACATTTCACAGTTTTAGTAATGTTGAACAACATTTAAGCTGCTGATGTGTACTTTTTGGTGTTTTTACTGTAAAATCATATCTCTCTAATTTTCAAAGGGAAACTTAAAAACTCTTCAAACTGATCCTCATAAATAAAGCCAAGGGCAAGAATCTTCAATGGTTCACTTTCCTCTATTACATCCCCAATTACTAGCCCCGTTAGTCACTTTAGTCGGATCGGTTAATTCAATCAGGGTCCGTTTCCATAGCAACCAACCCCCCTCTAATTTGAAAAGAGTACCGTGGCGATGGGGGTTTTGATTGGATCTGTCGTTTGCTGATGGGACTGAGGATCAGGCTGCCACATTACAGTGATGTTTATGATGTCATTCCTCCCAATCATCTCCCACCTTTGGGTATTTTTATTTTTTACTCTTATTATCGTTTTATTTTATTATATTTTTTTGTTCTCTGCGATGGCTTACAATCAATCATCGAGGGATCGTTTGGAAGGCTCTAATTTGGAGGGAAGGACGTTTTGTTATTAGCAATTGTGTGGTTGTGAGGGTATATTTACTTAGAGGAATACCAATGTTTTAGGGTGGCTTCTTTTTTTTTTGCTTACCCTTTTGTCGAAATTTGTAGACTCAATTTTTCTATCGCCTTTTTGAATGATTACACTTTTGCTTTTTTTGAGTGGATTTTTTATGTAATGTGACGGTTAATGGGGTTGTGGTGTCGGCGGTTTTAATTGGGCTTTAAAAGCTTATATGACGGGAATTGTATTTTTTTCTTTATTGAGGAACACCTAAAGCTTTTTTATTAATGGGCTAAAAACGGAATAAAGTGGATTTTAGCTAAAAAAAAGCATTAGTATAAGATACATGTTGAGCTGACCAAAAGGGTGTGTGTTTTGAATAAATACTAGAAAATGAAGCTTTTTTTAAGTTTTATCTTTTGCACTTTGATCCTCTAAAATAAGGGCACTTACAAAAAGTAAAATATAATTAAACACGTCTAATTGCATACTGTTTGCCATATGGCAACAAGTAAACATAAACCACTTTATTCTATTAAAGTAGAGATCTCTCTCGACAAATCTGTTGTTTTTTCATTTAGTACATTCCATTTTGAATGTTTTATGTTACTAATATAACCCTCATTAGATGACAGTAGTAAAAGGTGTATTCAAATTTGAGAAGAGTGAATTACGTCTTTGTCCCAGTTTCAAAGTATAATTAATTATTTTTAGTGCTATAAATACAATTAATAAATTGTTTTTTGAAAAAATAAATTGTAGTTCAAGAGGGATATTTTTAAAATATATTTAGTATTTTCTAGTCATTACTTATCCGAAAAGGAGTCGGAAATTTTGCAGGTAGTAAGATTTTTGCCATTATGGCCAGACAATTTTATTATAAAATTGTCAACCTCGAAGAATTATGACTTGAATCTATTGAAAAAAAAACAATTGTGAATTTATTCTTCTTGACTAATGACTATGGCAAGTGTTTAATAATTACTGCTTTTACTTATGAAACTTAACTTACTCATTTAAAGTATGTCATAAACTCTTCGTTCAGAGTGGTCGACCAAGTGTTTAGGGAAACTCAAAAGGTTCACCATAAAGTGAAACTACGGGACTAGAAGTGCAGTGGCTTGGAGGACAGGAAAACAATTGACGTGAAGCTTCCAAATTTACTTATTTTAAACGAAACCGTCACAAACCTCAATCCCAATCAATAGGTTTGGTGAATACATTTTATACAAAAGAGGGTATTTCCCAAATGCTATGTGTTTTACAGGTATTAAAAAGTGCCTTAATTGTCAAGTGGTGATTATGTGGAGAAGATAAGCAGTATTGTATATTACTTTTGTAAAAGAAATCTTTTTTTTTTTTGTATTTTTGACCTGTTCTTTTTGTTTACAGCCCATCGGAGGTTGAAAAAAAAAACAGCCACTCTTATTATTAAAAATAATTTATCCTCACACATTGTGAAACTAATGATTATATTTTATATTAATACCAGCATTTTATTACAAAAAGTATTCGTTTATGGGCACAATAAGGGAAAAGTTGGGGGGGGGGGGGGGGGGGAAAAACTGTCAATTAAGTATTTTTTTACTTTAAAAAACAATTATAAAGCTGTGATTTATTTTTACTTTTAAATTGCAATGTTATGTCCTTTAATAATATGCTTCCAGATAAAAAAAAATTACTATAGGTACTCAAACAAAAAAAATATCTTAGAATGTGCGATAAATATTTTGTTCATCTGCCTTTCTTCTCATTACCCGAATGCTTCCTCAAGGATATTACGAGGCTGTTCAAACCACGACATTAAAAAAATCTGTTATTTTTTCTCGTACATTCATAATTCACTATTTAATTACAGCATTCATTAAGGGGAATGCGAACCATTAGATAATTATTAAGTGGATCATTTCTAAATCCGTTCAACGGAGTTCGTCAATTTAGAGTATGATTATACTTGAGAGATGGAGAGGAAGCTTTCGCTATTACCCGAAGATATGCCCCGTGCAAATATGAATTCTAATCTAGGATTTCACTCTATCAGTAAAAATGGCCGACCTAAAAAAGCGGGGCCCTATTTAATCCGAGCATATCAGCAATTAAGCATCAAAAAAGCAACTCGATAAGGAAGGAAAAAAATAAACGTCGCTCCGTTCGCTTTTTTAATCCAATATCTTTGACGTAATAAATTTTGAGAAACAATGGAGACAACAATTTTTCGCCATGCTATAAAAGTTTTTTGTCTGAATAGAATAATTGGCGTATTGATTTATTATGGAAGAATATCCAACAAAAATGGTTATGTTGGTGGAATGGTGTATAGCGTAGGGAGAAAAAAAGTGTTGTTTTTAATGACTCGAGGAATGTTTAAATGATTATTTATTTAGTGTTTGTAGGAATTCTATAATTTAAACTGGTATATGAGGTATATTAAAAATGCACAAAAAAATTTATAATTATGTTTCGACTTGATATTTTTTCGAATATTATGTTTTTCTAATTAAGAGGTAAATGAAAAAGCTTTTTTTAAAACTTTACTACCATTCAAGTGAATTCGTTTAAATAATAGCATAAATTTTTTTGAAAATGAAATGTATTCCAATTACGTTTTATGGACTAGTTTTGTTTGTACATTTTGGTTTATAAGACATTATTTTGCGCTAATGCACTACCTTTAATAATTATTGTTTATTTATTTTTTGCATTCAATTGTTTGTTGTGTGGGAAAATATTGAAGTCCCATTATTTTTTCCATTGAATGTATTAGGATAGTTGATGACTATGTATTTTAATTATATAGTTATAAAATTTGAGTCCGGTACAGGTGTTTCCTTTTTCGGTGCTTTTATATTTTTTTAATATGACATTGGTAAAGAGCCTCGTTTGTATATAAACCAAAATTTTGAAAAAATATCGGATACAAAAATGATTTATTTTTCATACATAAATTTAATAAAAACTGAAGTTGATCTCTATAATGATAGGGATTATATATAAAAATAAATTTATCCTTATATAAAATAAGTGCATCCTGTTTCCAAATTCATGGGTCTTGGCTACCAAATTTACAATGATTGATTATTAGTGTACCAAAAATATGTGCACCCAAATTAATAGTTATGTCTGATAACATAAAATGCTCGTGTTAAATAAGCAAAACAATAGGATTTTCTATTAAGCTCAACACTTTAAAAGATTTAAATTTTATATCTTAGAGTTAGAGTTTTACCTTTATTATTAGGAATTTAAATTATCTTAAGTTCAATTATTAAATTAATATTATGTAAACAATTATAAAAAATCGCATTATATATTATTCAAAAGGGGGAAAGGTAAAAAATAGCGAGATAATTTTCTTCTAAAAGGTTGTATGTGGTAACTTGAGGAGCTAAAGTCGTTAGGCATTCGCCTAGCGATGCGAAAGTTCCCAAGGTGGCGTATGGTTATTCAGTATGCATACGCCCAAAATAGTCCTCTCTGACCTATAAACAGCCCCGTGCTAGCCAAAAATGTTACTACCGACCAATGATACTTAAATGCGTTGTAGAGGGACTTTGCACGTATCCTTAATATCACGTTAGTTTTCTTTAAATGTCTAAATCCGACCTGTCTGGTGACGATGTCCACCCAGTTAACAGATTCCACAGAAACTTTCCTGAGTGTCTTCTCTGCTGATTGGCACTTCGATATTTAAAACTGTGGCGGTTCTAACAAAATACGGGCACCGTCTGATTCGTTCAATCAGTAATCGCTTGTACATTCCTCGCTCATTAGTGCTGGCGATAATTCACAACTATCGTCGACTTTCAAACGACCAATATATATTCTTTTTTTTTGTTGTCTAGCAGCTACATGACATTAAAATGAGTCTTTTAGTATTAATTAGATATAAGCGGTCGATTATTTAATGATACGTTTCTACATTTCAGTGAAAAAAATTCATTAAATAAAACTGCGCCACATTCTAAAAACGCCCCCAAACTAATAAATAAGAATTTAATTTTAAAAATCTAATTACATCCCCCAACGATATTAATTAATATATAATCCTTTAATATACAATTACATTCTCCCACATTCCAGACTATGCAATTGCGTTTTTTTGCCCTGGTTTTTACTTCTTCTATAATCACGAACTTAATATTTATCCCATCCTTCCCAATCATCCCTTGGACTCGGATGCCAAATACCAGACATAAAAAACAAAAAACAAACAAATTAATATTCCCCAACAGTTTTCTCTCTCTCTCCCTCTCATTCTAACATATTTTCTTTTTTTTGTTTCCCCTTGGCACTGTAACCCTTTCTTCACTATGAAAAATTGCTCCCTAAAAATTCCCCCCAAATATTATATGCCCCTCCGGCGCATGCGCTCACTCGGTGTTGTTGCCTTTCGCTTTTAAATTAGGAACCCCCTCTTACAAACCCCCCCCCCCACCTCATTTTCAACACCCCCCCCCCTTCTTGGACAGATCGATTCGCAATTACCACATGCTTTCTTTCGCCCCCACGTTTTCTAGGCCTCCCCCCCCCCTTTTCGGGCCACATTTTTTTTCTTCTCTAACGTTTCCTTATTTTCATTTTTTAGCTTCTGGTCTTTTTGGCCTTTTTTTTGTAACGCCTAGTTCATTGGAAGTGCCTTCAGGTTTATAAGCCCTTCGTTTTTAATGATCACTGGGTTATTTCTGTGTGAGGAAGATACGAATATGTAGTTGGGTAGAGGGGTCGTGCAATTCAAATTTTTTTTTTTTTTGCCCATTGGTTATTATAGTTAGCACGAATTGTTTGATATTCTACATTGTTTCTCTTGAAAAAATTTTTGTATATGAAAATTTTCCATCATAAAGTATGGAGTCAAATAATGAAAATCATTTGTTTTAGGGCTTATAAAATCCAATTAGTGGTTTATTATGATGCTTTCTGATTGTACAATAGTCAGATTTGACCAATTAGACACGTTTTTAACATAATTTTAGATACACATTATAGTTTGTGTTCTTGTGGTTTTGGATTTTCTAATACGTTTCTAATTTCATGTTGTTTTGTCTTTTTTGGCCTTATAAACGCTTTCATTGGATGTGCACTTCTGGTATAGGCCTTCGTTTTTATGATCACTAGGTTTTTCTGTGTGGAGGAAGTTACGAGTATGCAGTTGGAGGAATTTTTCATTTACCTATTGGTTGTTATAGTAGGCGTTAAATTGTCTGTGTTTCTCATTGAAATCTCTACTTTTGAAGATAAGATCTGTGAACTAGTAGGAATGCAAAGTCAAAGTTTATGGATTAATAATTTTATTCATTAGATATTATGACTCGATATTTTTTTCTTGTTGTGCAAAAAGTCACAGTTTGACCAATCCGAAACTTTTTATAGTATTTTGAAATAAACATTTTTTTCATTAATTTTACTTTAATTTTCTCTATCAATACTTAGTTCTTATTTAATTCTGGTCTTTTGCCTCGCAATGCTAAGATCGTTGGAATTAGTGAATTCAGGTATGGCTTGAGTATATTAACCAATCCCTCTTGATTTTAATAGTCGAAATCTTATTTACTAGGTTGGGAAGATACGAAATTGGACGAAAAAATGGATATATTCTAAATCTTTAATTTTTAATACGAATCTTCTCTAATACCTGTTCTTCCTGCTGTTCTTCCATAAGGGCCCGTTAAGCTCGGATAGGGGCCTCTAAATTTCAGTATCTTTTATGCAAAAATATTTAAATCCCAAATATCAACAAACTAAAAAGAATTCTGATGTTCCACTTTGGTTTATGCTACAATTTTGACTGGAACAATTTTGACCTAAGGTAATTGTTTCTGATCGATGTTGTAGAAGCCTGTAAATTGAAACAGAAATTTAATACCTGTCACATTGGCACCTAATCATAATGAAAATCATAAACAAAATTTTCCGTAAAGGGGCCCCCAAAATAGGTTGTGCTTATAGTTCTGAGATTTCTATAACAGGCTCTGTTATTACGTCACTGTCTAAAAAAAACCTCGTTGTCATTATCCCCACTTACAAATAAAACCAATAAAAAGAGCGCAATAGGCTGCACATTTTGTTTATAAATTTAACTATTGCTATGACTTGTATTTTAACACATTTTTACTTTTTAAAAGCAACAACTATAAAAAATTCTTATTAAGATTAAATAAATACGATATATGCTAAATACAATTTTTTATTTTAATCCAAACCCTGCTCTCAATACGTCACTCTTAAAAACCTCGTTGCCATATCCAACCAACCAAATAAACTCTAAAAACAAATAGAAGAGTGCAAAACGCAGTGGAGTTAGGGGTCATGGGGGGAAGAACTCTGTCATGCAAACTCTGTACTTAGGGCCCCAACTACTCGACCCCGGATCGTGGCGTGCCAAAAAGTACTTCGTACTATCCTCCTCCCATATTATCAAACCTGAGTAGGGAAGGTGTAGTTCCATTCTTTTTTTTCTGTTCTTTCGTTCTGAAAATACTATCTTAGTATCGTCTTGGATGTGAGGGGGGTGGTTTGTGTTGTTGCGTTTATTTTTTGTATTTTTGTTCTTAGTGTGGCGCGAACGGGAAAGGGGATAGCCTGTAATGTTTTTACGTGCTTTATTTTTGGGGGGGGGGGGGGGTGGGGAAAGGGTGGTGCGGGGTTATTTGTCTAGTAATTATGGTAGGAGTTTCTTTTATTGGGATTGTGATTAGGATTATAGTTTGTGAGGATTGATGTGTTTTTAGTGGTGAAAGTAAAAAGGTGGGATAAATTATGCTTTACTTTTAATGTCAGTTTGGCTCATGGTAGTTTTTAAAAGTTTAAAGGAGTTATTTTAATTTGAAATTCAATTTTTATTATATTAAAAGTTATATTGTTATCTATATACGTGAGGAAAATAAGGATCACAATAAAAAACGTTAATTATAAAATGGCATGAGTGTAGTTCAAAAGATGAGTATCAATACATGTTCATAAATGTATAATTCTAATCGTTAAAATATTAATTCTATTAAATGTATGTATAAATTTATAAAATCATAAATGTATTAATAATCGTTAAATATTATAATTAATTACACACCCATCAAAAACTGGATTTTTGTATTCCGAAAAACACATTCTAAGCACTTTTTTGCTACAAAAAATGATTTTACCTTCAAGATGTGGTTGCAATTTCTAGGGAAAGAGAGATTTTTTTATTACATTTACAGTTTTCTGTAAAAGTTGTTTTTTCCTTGATTGTACTAACCCAGATAAGGAAAAAATAATGGTGGGTAAAACCAGCCATACCTGGAAGCACTACCAATGAACTAATATTGCTAGAAAAACTGTCTAGAATTCAAGTTAACGAAGATTTTGACGCATGTTTAATGCGTTGTGCAATTATTGTTCGCAGATATTTGATAATGGAATGTTAGTGTTTATAGTGGTGGTGTTTTTTCAGAAGAATTTTGTTTAGTCATTAATCATTTGAATTAGCCTTCAACTTAGTGGATCAATCTTTTTGGTCAGTTTTAGCAATTTCATTTTCAGAGTCTGAAACATTTAATTCGAACATGGCTCAGTTTTGTACTAGAAGTTACTATGACTATTTTTTAAAAAATGATTAGATAATTTATGCACTCAAGAACACAATGATTGAACAGAAATTAAATTCTAGTTTACTCCCTTCAAAAACACAAAATCAAAATATTTAACAACCAATTTCTATAAACACCAACAGTTCATTTTAAAACACCTAATTATGTCACTATCTTATTTAGCATAGAAAATATTCTCCCTTTCAGATAGACCACCGTCATTTTATTTATTTCTATTCCCTTATATTTTATTTCATTCCTGTTCCTTATACACGGCAGGCTTTTCCTGTACTTATAAATAGCTTTTTTTTTATTATTTTCCTTTTCCTTGTTTCGTGGTTCGGTGCCTTCAAAACAGGAGAGCTCTCCAGGATGCCAGCCTCGGGATAACCCCCCCCCCCCCCCTTCCCCCTGACATCAAATAAATAAAAAGAAAAGAAATTCCGTGTAGTATAAAAGCGGTGAGAGAGGGAAGGCCGTGAACGTTGGTTACGGATGTTTGAAGACGTAGGGATTTGTTGGTTTTTACTGTTGTTTTTGGTGAGAAGGAAGGGTAGTTTTGGTTTTAAATGATATCGCATGAATGTTGTGCTAGAGATGTTATTGATATGTACAGGAGAACTACAACTATCTGGATCGATACTTATGCTAATCTGAAAATCAAGATTTTGGATTAGAATTTTTTCAGATAAATTTTATGTTATACTATTAATGTGTTTGTGTGTATCTTATAGACATGAAAAAGGTGTCAAAATACCCAGAATGAAACTGAAAACTTATTCCGTTACTTTAAAAGTTTCTGATTTCTTTAGTTTAAAAATGCTAGCTTTTTGTAGTTGATCTCGTAAACTTAATATGGGACAAAAAAGTGTAATTTATCTTTCGGGGCTGACGAAGTAAAAAACAAAATTCAAGTGTAAGCACGTGGATTTAACTGGCTTGTTTCATGTCGCATTTTCTCCTTACTGTCATATTTTTCTTCCTCCGATATAGATATGCACATTGGACTGGGATGGGTACAGTAGAACATCCAAATGAAATTAAAATAATGCTGTCATTAACATAGAGGGTAGGGGGTGATTACAGAGGGTTGGGAGAAAATATCTATTGGGGTACAAAACATAAGTTTATAGAATATGCAAGAGTCCCCAATTTTAAGGTACACCTTGAAACACCAAGTATAAAAATCTAACTTTACTTAATGTAAGTTGGGGAATGAGAGAAAATAATTTTGAATAAAGAACTTTTAATTAGTTTTTAAAGCTAAAGTGGTTGATAACCAAATTGTTCACAATTTGCTTAATGATAACATTAACTATTCTGACAAGTTAGTCACATTCAGATTTAAGTGGATATTAAGATTAAACTCCTAACTAGAATGTTTTAGTTGATTCAGTCTGTGAAATGACTGGTTAACTGGTCTTAACGAGTCAAAAGTATATCAATAATTCAGTGTAACAAGATATTCTAGTAAAATATAAAGAAATTCAAGTGTCATATTGATAAAGTTCTTCTTAATTAGATATAAGTAAACTAATCTTGATTAACTCACAAATTTAAGAATTTTGTAACTTTCGTATAAAACAAAATAATTAACTTTTAAGGATTTAAAATTGGTTTCCCATGGGGCTTAATTTGTCCGACATAAATTGATCAGTTCTCTTATCTACATTTTTCATATTTATTGAGATAAAAACAAAATTTCAATTTCTTATGCAAGTTTTCTTGCAATGGCCTTCAATAATATAATTTGTTTTTGAGATTTTCTTAAATTGTACTATTTAACACCATTCGTTTGACAACTTTAAAAAAAAAAACAGGATTCATACCTAACCAGGCTATAACCCCAACAAAATAACAACAATCACATACCTATTCCATCACCAAACCGCCCAAACCTTAATAACCCACAACGTAAAACGTAAGGAGGGGGGCAACTCCGAATAAAAAAAACATAAGAAAGCGCTGAAGAATACACCAACTGCGTGGCCGCCGACTTGGTATATCCATATCGGACCCGGCGAACCTACATCCCCCTCCACCCCCACCCACCCACACCACCCCACCCCAAAACACGCGGCCACACGCCTGGCTGCTGCTGATTAAACCCCCGCGTAACGGAAGGACCGCCACCCCCCGCTCTCACCCCTCTACAAACCCAACAGCGATGTCGCCCCCAGGTAGAAGAGGCCGAACACAAAAGACTGAAAAGAAAGAATAAAAATAGAGGGAATTTACTCTGGCTTTTTGGGGATACTGGCTGCTAATCACTCTCTGGAAATGCTTTTTTTTAATGTTTTGAAGCGAGTGAAGTTTTAGAAGTGTTTGTATTTTAGGAATTTGTTTTTGTGTTTGTTTGTTGGAAGGGGTTTCATTCATTATCAACTCGGACTAATATGTAAAGAGTCCAGAGATCTATTTTTTGCAAGCATTTTTTAATGCCCAAAACAATTTAGTGTTAATTAATGAGCCAATAACGATCACAGTGTGGGCGCAAATGCCGCCAAATTTGTGTGAAGTCTTGAAAGGGGCTTGTTAGTCCAACCGGTAAGACGCTTGCTTTGTTTGCGAAATGCTTGTTTCGAATGCATGCATTATTTCGACCGTGCAGCATCTAGCAACAATTCTGTAAGCCCAAACGTTCGACAAATAATACTCCATGTAGAAAAAGTTCCCCCTAAAATATGCTACGGACTCGAAGCTATGTGCTATGTCACTTCCAAAAGTGGCGTTGGGTGCCTACTCAAGTGTCAACTCGTCACTTGACTGGTTCTAAAGTAAGGCTCCCCTTGCCAATACCCCTGGTAGCTCTAGAACGAATTTATTTGAACCTAACTTAATAATTCAACTCTGACTGCTGCAGAGAAACCCCCAAGCCGGCAGCGATGTCGCCCCCAGGTAGAAGAGGCCGAACACAAAAGACTGAAAAGAAAGAATAAAAATAGGGAGATGTACTTTTGTTTGAAGTCATGAAAGGTGCTTGTTAGTCCTACCGAAAGACCGCTTGCCTGCAATTCGAAATGTCCAGTTCAATCCGTAGCAATTATGTCTAGCTAACTATAATGTCTGTAAGCCAAAATGCCCGACAAATAATACTCCATGTAGAGGAAATACCGGCAAATATGCTCCAGAGTCCCGAAGTTTTGTGCGATGTCGCTCCCAAAAGTTGCCTACTCAAGTGTCAACTCGTCGCATCGAAAAAAACCTTCGTGTAGCTCTAGTAAGACAGTATTTAACCAAAGCTTCGTAATTAACTCTGCTGCAAGCTGATAAACCCTCTCCCAACAACCCCCCAACGATGTCGCCCACAGGTAGATCATATACCGAACATAGAAAATACTAAAAATAATAATAGGGAGTTGTAATTATTGTTTGAAGTCATGAAAGGTGCTTGTTAGTCCTACCGATAAGACGCTTGCCTTGCATGCGAAATGTCCCAGGTTCAATCCCGTGCATTATTTCTAGCAACCTATAATGTCTGTAAGCCAAAATGCCCGACAAATAATACTCCATGTAGAGGAAATACCGGCATATATGCTCCAAGAGTCCCCGATAAGTTTGTTGCGATGTCGCTCCCAAAAGTGCCTACTCAAGTGTCAACTCGTCGCATCGAAAAAAACCTTCGTGTAGCTCTAGTAAGACAGTATTTGAACCTAGCTTCGTAATTTAACTCTGGCTGCAGCTGATAAACCCTCTCCCAACAACCCCCACGATGTCGACCACAGGTAGATGAGGACGAAAATAAAGACGATAAAAAGAAAAATAGGGAGATGTACTTTTGTTTGAGTCAATGAACAGGGGCTTGTTAGTACCCTATCCGATAAGACGCTTAATGCCTTGCATGCGAAATGTCCCAGTTCAAATCCCCGTTCATTAATTTCTAGCAAACTAATGTCTTAACCCAAAATGCCCGACAAATAATACTCCATGTAAGAAATACCGCAAATATGCCCAAGGTCCCGAATTTTGCAAGCGCTCCCAAAAGTCCTACTCAATGACATCTCGTCGCATCGAATAAAACCTTCTGTACTCATAAAGACTTTATTTGAACCTACTGCGTAATGAACTCTGGCGCAGCTGAATAACCCTCACCCAACAACCCACCAACGTTTTCGCCCACATTAAAGAGACCGAACATAAAAGACTAAAAAGAAAAATAGAGGGAATTTACTCCGGCTTTTTGGGGATACTGGCTGCTAATCAATCTCTGGAAATGCTTTTT
Organism: Hylyphantes graminicola; assembly: GCA_023701765.1. Taxonomy (NCBI): domain Eukaryota; kingdom Metazoa; phylum Arthropoda; class Arachnida; order Araneae; family Linyphiidae; genus Hylyphantes; species Hylyphantes graminicola. The sequence goes on from CM043116.1 coordinate 19,357,931, forward strand.
TTTAATGTTTTGAAGTGTTTTTGTGTTTGGTTTGTTGGAAGTGGTTTGATTTATTATCGACTTACATAAGTTGGTATATTTAGTCACGAGAACTGTTGGCGAATGCTGTTTTTAATGCTCAAAATAATGTGATTTTGATAAAATTGCATGAATTTCAAATCTTGAAAATAGTAGTCCTTTTAAAAACTTGACGAATGGTATCATTCACACCAGTAAAAATTTGATGAAATTGGTCAGTAATTGAAATTTAAGTAAGCGATACGTCACTTCCGGTAAAAAGACTCATTCCTCCTACAGTGGCTTATGATATTAAGCTTGTTTTTCTTATCCCTTTTCATTAAATTTCTTATTTCTATATGACGCGTCTGTTACAGCTACGAAATGTGTTTTGGATGATCTCGGACCAAAACAAGTACTTTTTGGAGAAAACATTCTAAGTTTGCCATTTTTATCTAACTTTGTAGCTTTCCTTAATCCAACAGTTTACTTGGTTTAAAATATATGAATCGGTGAGTACAGAAACAACGTCAGTCACAAATTTCAAATTTTTCATGAGGGAGAAAAAAACGTATTACTCCCTCCTTTATGTTCTTTTCTGCACTCAAAAACACTCGAAGCAAACGTCCAAACTTTACGGACTACTCAACAACTAACTAGTTTTTTTTATACCCAACACGCATCTTGCCTTCTAACGCTTATTTTTTCATTGAAAACGATTTTTTCGATTTGTTTTTTTAATGAATGCTTTCATGCTCTCCGCCGTTCATATACCAGCGAGCTCTAGAGTACGCGTTTAAACTAAAACGTACTATAACCAAAAACTTCACGTCCGAAGTTTATTTCCATCAACTCCTCCTTTATTTCTGCACTCAAACACTCGAAGCAAACGTCCATTATTTACGGAACTATCAACAGATAACGTGAGTTTTTACTCGCAACACGCATCTTGCCTTTCTACGCTTATTTTCATTGAAAACGAGTTTTCGGATTTTGTTTTTAATGAAGTGGCTTCTGCACTCGCCGATTCATATACAGCGAGCTCTAGTACGATTTTAAACTAAACAACTATACCAAAAACTTCACGTTCGAATTTATTTCCGGAAACTGACTGAAATTAGCAGTGTGTTCTCCTCCACAGAGCGAAAAGGTTTAATGTCTATTTTTTGAAGTGTAAGTAAAATATGAAACTATTTTTTTTTTTTAATTGTCGTATACACGTCTTGTTATTTCAGACTCCATAGTTTTTTGATCGAGTAAGTTTCATAAAATTCTAACGTACATATTTCAAGTAAAATTAATCATTTTGAAAACTTAAACTTGTATTAGAAGCTGTAGATGTGCCTATTAGAAGCTGTAGATGTGTCTATTAGAAGCGTAGATTGTGCCTATTGGAAGCTGTAGATGTGTCTATTAGAAGCTGTAGAGATGTGCCTATTAATAAGCTTAGAAGTGTCCTATTAGAAAGCTGTATATGCTGCCTATTAGAAGCTGTAGATGTGTCTATTAGAAGCTGTAGATTCCAAGTATCACCTGAAAAAAGTCCGTCGTTTTGAATAGAAAGCAAGTACCCCATTAATTGCAGTCTAGGTCAAAAGAGATTGCAGTATCTAATAAATAAGTCAAAGTAAATCGAATGCCCCAAAATTGTCACGGCTCTGACTACTTTAGCCAAACCGATATCTAGTTACTCTAGTTCGAAGTCATAATAGTTCGATCTTCTGTATTGAGTTTAATAAAGGGTGTATCGGGTTATTGGTTGGCTACTATTGATTTCATCCGTCATTTTGTCATAGAAAGCGTGAGTGCTGCTGTTAGCACGCATAGGCCTGATGGAGACTTCGCGAGTTGGATTTGAAGCATTTATTTCGTATAATTACGCTATGTAATTTAAAAATAACTGTTGGATTTGAAAATATTTCATAAGTAGTGCATAAGAGTGAACAACAAAAACGTGTGTATATTAATGTGAATGTATGACCGTACAGGTTTATCATTACATCGATCGTAAGATTGTTTTTTTACTTGTGTAGTATTTCTAAATGTAATTAAAAACACTAAAAATGTAATTTTTTTTTAATTAAATATCGATTTCAATAAGTTAAACTTGTTTCCAATCATAGCACATATGATAATGTTTAATACAAAATAAATCTTTTGTCAATTTAAAATTGATCCTTATAACTTATTAAGATTTTAAGGATTTATACAAAAAGTTTTACTATGCAGGAATTATGTCCTAATTTTGACTCCAAGCTGAATGTAAAATTCAAGTGTACGTGTTCAGCTTCCACTACTTTGAAATTGTTGTTTTAACATAGAAATTTAAAGTAATTAAAGGTGTACTTTCTTTTTCACCTTCAATATCAGGAACTTACAAGAACTAAACCTAATAAACTAACCAAATAAATAAATAAAATCAATCGAGCAAAATTATATACCTCAAACTAACCAAATAAATAAATATAATCAATCGAGCAAAATTATATACCTCATATCTCTGATAGTCATAATAATTCGACTACATAATACCTATATACACCCATACACGAAATAAGCTAGTATATTACTAAATATTTTCTACATGAATATCAAAACAGCGTTTAAAAACATTTCTTTCCACCCGCGCTATTGAAACGAACAAAACCTTTTCGTGCCTCTCTCGAAACTCCCGCATCTATTTGACAATACAATCCATTGCATAAAAAAGGCTCCAAAAAATCCCTGTCTTAATCAGCAGCGCACCCTGGTGGTTGCGTTTTTTTCTCCGACAGAGGGCGTAAACAACGTCAATCGAAACCGAAACCTTTAGCATAAAAGTACATCAGTTGATCGGCGGACAAAACTGTTTGAGCCGTTTGCCAATAAGAGCGGTTCGAAAAAAAGTTTTTTTCTGTTTTGCATAGGGTGCGTTGGGTGATATATTGGTTGTTTTTATTGATAAATTGGTTGTGGTTTTATTAAAAATGTGTAAGATTTTGTTCTTATGTTGCATATTTGATATATATTTTTGTTTTAGTTGTGTTAAATTACATAAAATAAAAATTAAATAATACAAAAAAAAACTTTGAATGATTTCAAAAATTAAAAAGAAATGCATTCAGTTTAATGTTTTAAGCATACTAGAAAACTAAATTATTGCAATCTTTTGCCGCTAATTTTTACAACAATACTTAAGATAAACATCACTTAAAAATGACTGCAAAAAGATTATGAAACCATTTTTTAGCAATTGTATTTGAAACTGTGCTTGATTTATTTAATTTAATGTAATTAAACTTGACATAAATTATTTTTAAAAATATTTTAATGTTTTAAATTTAAAAACAAATTTTAATATTACGTAAACAAAAAAATAGCTAATCAAGTAAGGATATTTAAACTTGAAAAAAAAAATTTTGGGGTTCTAAACAATTATGTCTCGGAAAAAATAATCTAATCAAGTAAGATTTAAATGTATTCAGTCAAGTAAATTACACAATTTACGTTGATTGCTGTTTGAACTAGGCAGAGGAACTTGTACAAAACTGTCGAAGAGAAACTTATAAAGATATTCGAGGAAATATATTGAGTTACATACAAATTATGCAAGCTTAAAATAATACATAAAATTAAAAAGTAAAAAGTTGATTTGAAAATTAAATAATAGCCAAACACAATTTAGCTTCCTCGCTACGAAACTACTACGAAGGAAAAACAGCTTTTACAGATAAATCAACAACGTTTTGCATGGTCATCAATTTTGACTTTAACTTACTGAAAAGCTAGATGGTTAAGCATTCAAAGAAATATGCAACTTTATATATGAAATTGTATGAAACTTACAAAAAACGAAGCTACAATTAAAAGGTAAATACAGAAAAGATAAAAAGAAATTAAATTTCCCCAAAAAACTTCCCCATTGTTTTAGCTTCCAAGCATAAAGAGTACTATAAAGGAAAAACAACTTTTACAGATACGTTGTCAAGTTGTTTCGTAAGTTCCGAAAATTGTTTTACATTTACTTTTTATTCAAAGTAGAAAATATAAAAGGATCTTTTTTTCAAACTTATTAAGACTTTATTTAAAATCCCCACGACCCGGCAGCACAACGGTTAGGGAGCTAGCCTTTGGATCTTCTGTTTTCGGGCTCGATTCCTGGTAAGGCATGGATGTTTGCGTTTGGCAATATATGTTGTAATTTGTCTATGTGTTTGTTCCGTCCTTTTTGTAAAAAATTACTTTTCCTTTAAAAAAAGTGTGATGCTTATAAAATTGGCTTCATACTTTCAAATTTTCAATATGACTACAGGTAAGTAGACTACATTTTTCATATTTCACTCACAACACTACATACCATTTCCCTACTTCCCGTCCCATTAAACCATAAGAAAGCATCCCTTATTGTTTACCCATTCCTTAATGGAGACAAAACAATATACATGCATTGGCCTTATACTTATAAAAGTGCATTAGAAAAACAATATGTTGGATTTATACCAATAAGTACCCGTATTGAAAAAATATATTGGCTTTATAACTAATAAGTACCCACATTGGAAAAAATGTATTGGCTTTATACTAAGTACCCGCATTTGAGAAATGTATTGGATTTATACAAATAAAATTGCTCTGGCAAAACATAACACATTCCTTATTTTTGTTCATAAAAATCATTGGCAATAGAGATAACATATTTCACACACAAAACAATCTACATACCATCACTATCCCCAACACCCGAGCTCCCGTCCCATCAAATCATAAGAAAGCGTCCCTTATTGTTTACCCATTCCTTAATGAAGACAAAACAATATGCATACATTGGATTTATACTTATTAAAAGTGCATTGGAAAAGCAATGTATTGGCTTTATACCAATAAGCATCCGCATTAGAAAATGGATTGGCTTTTTACTAATAAGTACGCGTATTGCAAAAATGTATTGGCTTTATAATAATATGTACCCGCATTGGAAAAATGTATAGGCTTTATACTATAAAATTGCTTTGGCAAAACATAACACATTTCCTTATTTATGTTTATAAAAATCATCGGCAATAGATAACATATTTCACACACAAAACAATCTACATACCATCAGTATCCCCAACACCCGAGCTCCCGTCCCATCAAATCATAAGAAAGCGTCCCTTATTGTTTACCCATTCCTTAATGGAGACAAAACATCCACTCATCCACTTGCCCCCATTATTATTTTTTCCCTACTTTTTTCCCTTTTGTTATCCGAGTGGTCGCGCAAGGGGGCGTCTAATTCGATTATCCGCGAGCCCCACTTCGTCAATTGGCTGAGGGATGTTAAAGAAGCGGTGATGTGGTTTTTTAGAGTATGTTATTTCATTTGGTATGCAAAGGGTTTTGTCTGGTTGAATTAACGTTACACTGGAATTAACAAATATATGAAGGGCTGTTTAATAGTATCCCTTGCTCTTGCTCTTCTGATATGAAGTTTTCTTAAAATTTTCTTTGATTGGGTTAGTAAAAAATAATTAAATGATTTTTTTAACTTCTAAAATAGTCAAATTGGATGCCTTGAATCTAAATTTAAATTTTAGTTTAAATATAGTTATATAAAATATTTTTGCATTGATTAAGTGGGTAGTGCAACTTCGTATAAATGAAAAAGGCGTACATCAATTTAAAGAATCAAGACCTACAAACAAAGTATAAAATGTATTCTTAATTTATATGTGTTTTTTATATTTATATATATTTAAATAGTTGGTCTGATAGCTTAAAAATTTTCAATCAAAAATCACATACTATTATAATTCAAACCGCAAATACAAACCAAAAATACATAAATTATACTTTACTGGCTTGTATGTTAGATGCATTACTGCCTAATTTTTTTGGGTGTTTAAAGTAGTATACATAAATCCAAAAGAAAATAGTTCATTACAAAATGGACAAATGATTTCCAATAAAAAAATCACAAATATTTATTAATTGGCTTGTATTTTTGATGAATTACTATCTAGTTTATTTTATTTGTTGTTGTTTAAAAATTATACCTAGTTCAAAACATAAAATATATAATACAAAATGTACAATACAAATGTGTAATAATACAAAAAATACAAATGTGTAATAATACAAAAATACGAATGTGTAATAATACAAAAAATACGAATGTGTAATAATTTTAAAAAATACGAATGTGTAATAATACAAAAAAAGACAAATATGTAATAATAATAATACAAAATTACTTCCCGATATAAAAAAACACACATCCATTAACTGCTCCTCTAAAACATCACCCCCATAACCCAAACTCTTACTCCAATTGACTTATCTCACGTTTCGCGCTTCCATAGCCACGTGACTGAGTGGAGGGATGTCTGGGTCGCGTCACTGGCAGACGAACGGCAGATTGACGCGAGGCGATTACAGAATTAAACGCCCCCCTCCTACCACCGCCCGAGGTAATGTGGGCCAATGTGGTCATCTGTAACAATGAAGAGGGGGCAATTTCGTGGTGGAATAGCCATGGAACTTTGGTATTTTGGAATGTCTAGTAGATACATAAATGAAATTAAAGTTTCGAATAAATGTGTAGGTCTGCAATAGAACATTTTAATCCCGCGCAGTTTCTAGTTCATGATATTCCTTTACGAGTTAGGAAATTTACCGTAGGCTTTATTTATTAATGGTATTCTCATTAAATAAAATATAGTTAAAATGCTAATATTGTATTTTTATTTTCAGTTATATGGAATAACATTAAAATATGTCTCATTAACCCAAGGTGACAGTTAAACAAACGCTATTGCATCTTACCACCACTAGGGGTAATGTGGACAAATGTGGTCATTTGTATTAAGCTGGGGCAATTGCTGTAAGATATATAGGAAGTTTAGGCATTTTAGTTTAGGGGAAACTTTAACTGATAAATAAACATAGTTAAAGTGTCAAACAAATCTGTAGTTCAACAAAAGAAAGTTTTGATATTTGTGCATTTTTATCCTACTTTCTAATTTTAAAAAATTGAATTTTTTTTAAAAAATACTCAAATATAACTTTAAAGTATATTATAAAAAAACCGAGATTTTTCATTGAATTGACTTAATAATTGTTCTTATACTATAAAATAATAACTTAACCATAAAAAAATATGTAGCTGTTTTTCCTTAAAACAAACAACCCATTGTACCTTAATAGGTTTAACGATGGTAGATTGACATAAGTATGCTATAGAATTAATCGGACACTACCATGTTTCTCTGCCAATAAGAGCTAAATTGTACTAATGGTCATTCGTTACAATGAATACCGGGCAATTTCCGATTTATAGGAAGCTATGGCATTTTAGTTTGGAATGTTCAACAGACACATAAATGGAATTAAACTTCAGAATGACTTTGTAGGTCAACAATCGAGCACTTTGTTCGCTTCTGGTTTGATGTGTTCTGATTCTGAATGATTACCCTGAATTTAGTTTGGTATGCCTCTAAAACATACTCTAACGAACTACTCGGTTAGATTCGGAAAGATACGGCATTATTATTGGTGGAAGGTCCATAACAGAGTTGTGCTTGGAAAATTTACTTACAACTAAATGATAGTACACGGGTCTATATTGCGTTATTCGTTGTGAGTTAAAACTGCTCGTTAAAGCGTCAAATACTAAAACCGTAAACTTTAAATTTCTCTTTTTTTATTGCTCCATGTCCTTTTAATTTCTTTTTTTGGAACCAACTCATTTGTATTCTAAGCTATTATGACTCTGACTTGGGACTACAGGTGCTTCGCACCTATGCGCCCGGGACTATAAAAATAAGCCGAAATAATTTTAAAACCGTAAACAAAGTTAATTAAAGGAAAAAAACTTGTTGAAAATGTGAATTTTTAACGCAATTAACCTTGATACCATTATGAGGACGATACATTGAAATATGGGGGTTAAAAAATTAGACAAAAAAATTAAGAGGTATTCAAAGTAAAACATTCGTGCTTGGTAAAGGAAATAGAAGTAGTCTTATTACATTTCACAAACTCTCAGTTTATTTAGGATATTTAATATTTTAGTTCATATACCTGATGGATAAATTTTCAATTATTTGTGATTGACTTGGAGCATGATGATTATATTATTAAGTGGTAATTTGTGTGAGGATGTATGTATGGAAAAAGAAACTATTTGTTAAAGTAAAGTTTGTGTAATTAAAGTGTAATCTTGTTTTCACAGCCTGAGATTAAAATTTTAACTGAAATGCCACCTTCTCTAAGTTGTTTAAAATTTTATTTCTGTAGGAGATACTTATAAATGACTTCTTCATCCCTCCAATTTTAAAAATTTAGTAAATTATAAAATTTATGGAACTTTATAAATTATGTACCTCAGAGGTTTAACGTTCACATGACCTAGCACCTTACTTGGTGATCATAAAATGAGCAATGAATTTTAAATTTTACTTATTCCTTCTCACAGTACCCAAACCCTTTACTGACTAGACTCCTACAATTCCTGAAAAATATTCATTACCATTCTTTTCTACGTCAGGAACGAGTTTCTGCAAATTCTCCGAATAGTTTTTAAGCGGCGCTTAGCAAATGAGCCCAGAGGGCAAAAATCTAATTACCAAGATTTTTTTTGGGACCTCCTTCTCTACAACTCTACTCTGGTTCAAGACTCCAATTAATTATTTCTCAACTACTGGAATCCGCGGGACGAGTTGGAATCTTTCAAAATCGTGACAACACACGACGTGACGCTTAACATGATGGGAAAAATGGCGTTCTTTTTTCTTTGTTTTTATTGTTGTTGTGTTCTGTTCTATTCATCTCTTTCCCGTTGCTTAAATCTTTTTGTTTTCTCGAAGCTGTGTGACAAAAATGCAATTTTTCGTACCACAAAATAGCTTTATTAATGGTTCTGTAAGTAGAACAAATTCCCTTGTTTTTGGAAAGGAAGTGCTTTGCGGTATTTTGTGAATTATAAAATGTGGTCTTTAATTTATACTGCTTTGAATGCACTTTTAACAACTTTTAGCGTTTTAATGTCTGTTTTTTTACACTAAATTTTGAAATTGCAATTCTTTGGAAATTCTGTTAGCTTTTCAACACTTTCAGGAGTCGAGATTCGTTTCCGCGTTACATGTCCTACAGATAGCATTATCACACCCCTAGTTCTTGATCCCTTGTAGCTTCATCCGCAGAGATAGGTATGAATATATTATAAAGTGGTAATAGGTGGGAAGATGTATATGAGTTTTTGTAATCATTAAGTATTGTAAGGAGGGTTTGTGTTTGGGTCGGCCATACGAACGGACATTTACATATTAAGATGGTTTTTATCAATATTCCCTCAATAATTGTATAATAAAGGTATTAGTAAAAGCTACATTTGCTATTTATAATTCAAAAATATTTTCGCAAATTGAACTGCTGCATATGATTATGCTAGTTTTAAGTTTTATAACTAACTTTATACTTTATAGTGTATACTGTGTAAACTATTAATTAATGCTAATAAATATCTTCCATACTGAACATTAGCCCATCACTCTATAATACCCACCCCACCCCACTTCTCTTCATCTACACCAACCCTTTAGGCGTGTTTACATGAGCGATCGAATTGATGGAATACCAAAATCACCATTAGGGAAAAAAAGAGGTCGAGCAGGATTTCTAACCTAAATGATAGTCTGTGGCCGAAGTCATGGTATGAAACATCAAACCCTCCTTCATTGGAGGTTTTGCGAAACCCCCCAATGAACCCTGCAATTCCAGTTCAGTCTGGGAGAAAATCCCCAAAAGGGCAAAATTGCCGAGTTTGTTCTTCAATCCATGGATTTGATGGCTCATGTAAACGCGCCTTTTGAGGAGTTTGAGGCTTTCGCCGTCAAATTAGCTTCCTGGCTGCAAAAGTACCATTAAGGAAAACCAACATTTACAGATACCTATTGTATAAAAAGAAGAAAAAAAGAAAAAAAATCTTTTAAATTTCCATTCTCAATCATCGTTTAGGCACCAAAATAACCAGGCCTTTTAACGATTTCCTTTAAGTTAATTTAATTAATCGGACGCCTTGTAATGTAATTGTTAGAAATCTGAATTGCAATTCTGGTTTTAATTACTGATTTGGTTGTAAATTATAAACTCAAGAATTGTAATATGGTACAAAAACTATTACTTGAACTGTTTGTAAAACAAAAAGGGGATTAAAATGAGTTTATACGCAATTTAAAACTATTAGAAATTATACAGTTTTTTGTGAAACACCGTGTAATTTAATCCCATATTGCGTTGTTCTACACTCTAAAAAATGAATGCTCAAAAACGACGAAATTTTCCTTAATTTTGACGATTCCCTTACTGGCAAATGCTAAGAGTTTTCGTTTCCTCAAAGTGAGGAGAATTGAATCGTCATTTTTATGAGGATTTGAATGTCGTCTAATCAAAAGAAATATTTCGTCATTTTTGAGCATGTGAGTTCAACAATGAGATTCAGTTTCCTCAAAATCAAGATACAGAATCGTAAAAGTGAGGATTCGCGTTTACTCAGAAGTCCCGTGATAGTTTGACGAAACAATCCTCAAAATTAACGAAATAAGGCTTGAAGATTCATGAATCGTCAAAAATGAAAGTGTTATTTCTGAGAGTGTAAACTCGGTTTGGAAGCATTAATTATAAAAACTCTTAAATATAATTTATTTAATAATTTATATTCCTATTTCTAACGTTTTCTTTTTTAGCGGGTGACATCGACACCGGGTACAGAGAATGAACAAAGTAAGAAATTTTATAACAAATTGTTTTTTCTTAAATTTAATTTTGAATTTAAACTTAAAGCCTTATAATCAAAAACCAATTTTTCTTAAATTTAAATATTTTGTCCACATAAATAGTTATGTAGTTCTGATTTGAAAAACTATTTTCGTAAGATTTTTTATTTTAATATGCTTTTTGTCATCAGTTACATGAGAATCAATAGGTTTATTTTTGGTACAAGATGTTTTTATTTCCTTAAATTTTATAAAGTAAAAAATACAAATTATTTAAATGTTAATTTTAAACACCATATAACTGCCCTTTTTGGCGTTGTAGTTTTATTTTTAAATACACGATAATCATAGTGTTATAAAAAATGCTTTTGAATTAAATACTTAACAAACATTGATTGCTTTATTTTTTTAAATCTTTAACTATTAAGGTAGGCGAGTACCCAAAATTGTAAAATTTTTAATACTACTTTAATCTTTTCCGAATTTGGCATAGTGATTTCAAGTATAATGAGCAATGCTTTTTTTTGGCAATTTTTTTATTTAAATATAATTGATTTTTTAAACGGGGTTTTTCAACTAAAAAATGGGTTGACGCTAACACTTCTAGCATAAAAAGTTTACATAAATTTAACTGAAATTGTTTACAGATGCTATTTCAATATATATCTATGCCATGAACCTCTAACATCTGGTGTAAATATACAAGTTTTTTTTTTTTTTTTTTTTTTTTTTTAAAGTCCAAGTGTAACTTAATCGAAAAAAATATTTTTTTCTGGATAATTTTTAACATTTTTCTTAATAAATTCTTTTCTTGTAATTTGTATGTAACTCAAGAGGGTCATTGCATGCATCAGCTCAAAACGAAGAATTTAACGCATACACTCTAAAAACAAACACTGCAACCTTTACAGAAAGAGTGAAATCCACTCCAGTAGAAGCGCATTTTCGACACTGGAAAGGAGTGAATATTAACTCAGACTGAGTTAAAATCACTCGCTTGAAGTGATCCTGTCGGAGGTTTAACACACAAAGGATCCACTCCTTTCGGGGAAGTGCATTTTCAAGACTGGAGGAGTGAAAATAACTCAGTCTGAGGTAAAATCGCTCGTTTGTTTTAAGAGTGTAATTGATGTTTATAGGATGAAAATTCAATTTGGTAGACTTGCTAGCGTAAAGCTCTTTTTTTGTAGAAAAACACCATTTAAAATAAATTATATTTAAATAAAAAAAATGCCTAAATAGTATTATTCATTATATTTGAAATCACTATGCCAAATTTGGAAAAGATTAAAGTAATAGTAAAAATTTTAGAATTTTGGGTATTCGCCTACCTTAACTCATAGTATTGACAATTTATAAATATCTCACAGTCTATGTGGAATCTCTAATTTTGAAATTGCTAGGAATTCCCTAAAAACCTATGCTAAGGATCTTATAAACGTCGATGCCCCTTACATAACTGTAGTAAACTAGAAAAAAAAAATTGAATGGAATACTAGCAAACATGTTTTGCTTCTGAATCCATTAATTTTTTATAAATTGTATTGAGTACTATTTATAAATTTTCAATATTTATAATCTCTAATTACTAAAATTTCACTGAAAAGCTTTGCTTAGCTTATAACCTTAATACCCCTTACCTTAAAAAAAAATAAACATTTGCCTTAACTAAATAAAAAAAATACTCTCATAAGTTATTTAAATTGAGGGTATACCTTAAGATTAACCAAATCGTCTTTTGTGCTCAGTACATGACGAACGACTCCAAATCCCTTATAATCTCATTACCACAGAAGCATTAAAAGATAAACACAAAAAAAAACCAAAGAAACAATAACAACTACAACATCTCAAAGAAAAAAAACTCAACGTGTCGATTAGCAGAGAGAACGAAGTTTTAAAGAGAAAGACTCGAGATAATTTTTTCCACACACACCGCCACAAAACAAAACCCAAGAAAAAAAAGATTTAAAAAAACAAAAAAGATCATCTTTAAAAGATCGTGACACAAAAACCCTTTGGTCATCGGAGAAAACCGCAGATTCCAACGTTTTAAAACCTTAATGAGGCGAAAGGCATAAAAAAAACTAAACAGGTCGCTGTTGCGTATGTTTTTTATGTTCTGCTTGTTTAACGTGAAAATCTTTTTTTTTTATTATTATTATTTCGTTACGTGTTTTTTTTTCTTCAGGTGTCTGTTTCTAAGAAAGGAAAACAAAAGGGGGATTAAAAAGTCGTAAGAAGTAATTAGTTTCTCCCTGCATCAAACAATCTTTCTCGTCTTACGCCGCCCCCCTCTTCTTTCCCCCGCTTAAAGATGTAAAGTTTGGGTTCTTTTGTGAACTATGGTGTTTTGTGTTCTTTTACTTTTTTTTAATCGTTTTGTAATCGTTGTCATATTTTCGCATCTTCTTGATGGTCAAAAGATTTTCGTCTTACACAGACACGCTGATTAAAATCACAACTTCATAAAATTTAAATAGTTTTATCATCATCCTTCATCATCATCATCATCAATAGCTCGACAGTCCTGGGCATTCTCAAGGAGATTTGCTCAGTCTCTCCTGCGTGCAACAGCTTTCCAGTCTCTCATCTTCATCGATACAAATTCCTTTAGGTGCAGTCCACCCACCTCAGTATGGGTCTGCCTCTTTTTCTAGTTCCAATTGGTTTAGCCGAAATAATTTTTTGTTGTTGTTCTGTCATCATTAATTTTTATGATGTGACCGACCCATTTCATGCGCGTTGAATCTTAAGGTACTTCAGGATGCCTTCTCTGAAAAGTCTATAAAGTTCAGAGTTAGTTCTTCTCCAAACTCCATTGTCACAAACACCACCAAAATTTGATCGGAAAATCTTTCTCTCAAAGGTAGCAAGAGACCTCTTATCAGCCTGGGACAGAGTGCAGGCTTCAGACGCGTAGGTGAAAACTGACCTGATTAAACATTTATATAAGAGCAATTTTGTATCATTCAGCTTTATTTCATTACTACCTAAAATATCAACCATAAATCTTCAGTAGTTATTAAAAACATTTTTTTAAAAAAAGGCATGCAAGTATGTAACTGCTAAAAATTGAAGCCATTCACTGTATTTTTTTAACTTTAAACTGTCTGTATGGGAGATCTTGGTAGTAATTACTTTCTCGGCATTTTTTTTTTTTGCAATGACAATTGTAACCCTTTTGATTCCGCCTTGTGTTGTAGGTTAAGGCGTCATGACGCAGAATGTAACGTTGAAGATTCTGTTCTCATCTTAGCAAAAAAATCTTAACCCCTGTTCAAAATTTCGTAGCCTCGCACCAAAAGTTCTTGTACAGCTCTATCGCAACGTTAATTTGACCAATCTGAGCCCTACATTTATTGCATTTCTTAATCTTCTTGCAATTCCTAAGAATTTGTATTTGCATGCTTGGTACATCAGAATTTGTCCTGAATTTTTTTGCATAACAGAACTTAGAAAAAAAATCAAATCTATTTCAAGTAAGTTATTAATTGTATATGAACATGTCATAGATCTCTTATGCCATTATTCTTGCACCAGAAATCGCAAAAGTATTTTCAATAGTCATTTATTTTTTAAGTACATTTATATTTCTCTTGATGGTCTTTTTATGAAAGTTATAGAACAGTACAACACTCAGCATGTAAAATTAAAGGTTGCGCAAATTCTTTCATGTCTCTTTATAAATCGTCAAAATAACAAAACTATTAAAAACTGACAAACTAACCCAAATTGGAATGATTTAGTAGCCGTTAACCTATCAACGACTCATTTATAACTACCATTAACACGTTACTTATTGAATAAAAACGTTGACTTTAAGTTTTAATATTCGTTTTTTATATGACTTAATTTTTCCTATGTAAAATGTTCAATAATATGATTTTCGTTGTCTGATATTTTAGTAAATTAGATAATATCAAGCAGAAACCCTATATTCGGGTAGAAAAATTTCTTGCCAATCTTCTTAAATGAGTAAAAACATGTTCTCTTTGTTAATAATACACATGCTAAAATATATTTGTAATATATTTTAATATGTAATAAATTATTTCCATGTAATATTTTTTTACCAAGTAATAGTTAAGCGGCTTAATTTTCTTGTTCGGCTCAAACTTCTCAAATATTTCCTTCTATTTCACATTAACAAGGTTCAAGCAATAAAATATAATAGTAAAGAGAATTATAATAAAACTATAATCCTTATACTCAAACTACAAAATAATAGTTGAACTCCAATGCACAAAAGAGCACGATAATTTATTTTTCAAGGTTAGATTGTTCCATATTCAATCAAATAACAAGGAGAGAAAAAAAAACAAGATATTATTTCTTTTTTATCCCTCGGATCGGATAAAGGAAAATTTTCCCACAGCCATTAAAAGAAGATAATGTTTTTTTTTCCTCTTCTAATTTTTTTCTTCTATCATGATTATTTTTATTATTATTTTCTTAGTCATTTATTTATTCGGTTTTCCTTTTAATTTAGCTCTCCGGCTTTTATTCAGAGATATTTATGCGCATTTGGTTTCATTAAATATTTCGTTCCGAGAGCATTCAACAATTAACCTTGCAAGGAAGTGTTCGGATAGTCGGAATAAACGTCCATAAACTGAGTTATTTTTACTTCCAGCTATGTTGTTTTCTTGGAGAGAGAAATTGCATTTTAAACGATTGAGTTTCTGTACGGACAAGAAGGCGACTTTTAACGGTTTAACAACTATTTAATTAATGGTTTTGGTTTGGTTTGAATTATCGTCGCACTAGAGCTACACGAGGGCTATTGGCGACGGGCGTCGTATTTTAGAACCACAGTCAGATGACGAGCCACACCTGAATAGGCACCCAACGCAACCGTTAAGGGCGACATCGTACGCAGCGTTAGGACTTTGAAGGATATTTAACGTGCACTCCCTTACACGGGGTATTATTCGTCGGACATTTTTGGCTGCACGGGCCGTTTATAGGTCGGCAGCTATTTTGGCGATGCCCGGACCCGAACCTGGGACCTTCCGCATGCTAAGCGAGTGCTTAACCGACTGGGCTCCCCAGCCCTCATTTAATTAATGAATTATTAATGCTTAATTTAAATAGTTGTTGTTTCCATAGTCTTCTGCAAAAGCCTCAAGTGCTAAATTCCTAGCAATTAAACATTTGACTAAATAATGTCATTCATGGATATTACTAATATACAAATGTTTTTTATTGGCCATCATTTTCTGTTTGTTGAACAATCTGTTTATTATTTGTGTTTGAATCTGTAAAATAAAAATAAAATTGAAAAATAAGGGTATGCTACACAACACGACTTTAAATTACCACACAATAAAAAAAAATACCTTTTTTAAGTTAATTTCAACCACTGTAAAACATAAAATACTTTATGTCAGCCTTCTTTTGCGTACGTGCGACTATCTTAAAAAGGGAGAGAGAACTTCACTGAACTTCCCAATCAAACTTAACCCTTTCAGTGCCCAGCGATTATTTAAAAAAAAATAGTAGGGCTGACATCTATTGGGATTTTAAAAAAATATTTTCTAATAAAAAAAATGTTCGAAGAATCGAATGATGTGCTTTTTGATATCATAAATGGCTAAAGACGATCATAAAAAATTTCTAAAATGATTATGCCGAATTGCCATTGGGACTGAAAGTGTTAATATACATTTACCGACTTCTACAGGATAAAGGGATGAGCGTACCATTAGCATTCCCCTGACACGTATACGAACCGGATACATCTTCTTGGAGACCAGACTCTTTAACTAACCCACAACTGCGGCTATATACAAAAAAAACACCTTCATTTGACCCCTAAATACACCCCTACCCTCCCAAAAACCAACCCAAAGACTTCTATTCCTGGCCTTTACAAAGGACAGAACCCAGCTCTCAAAATGACTCATTTTCAGCAGAGACTTAACAGCCGGGTTTCGAGCCCTGCAATTTGGAAGGAAAACGTATCCTGAAACCGCTACTCTGGCCTTTTACCCGGTTCCCACCCCCAGCTGTCAACGGGGAATGATGAATGACGTAATGTATATACTTCGCCATGGCACGCCCACGCCCGGAGATCGTTCAATGTCCGAGAATTACCTTTTGATGAGATACGCTATTGAACACTCTGGGCTGAGAAGAAAAGAAGATAATTTGGGATAGTTTTTTCCCGAGAAATGAAGGATTGCATTGGTTAAAATATGGAAGGTTATGTAGATAATTAATGTTATTATTGGTTATTGGAAATTAACTGATTTGGAGCGAATTAGTTATGTGTTTTTGGTTTAACTGAATATTTTCTGTACTCATTTCATGAAAAACAACTTAGAAAGTATTTAAAGCAATGTACTTTAAAGTACTGTACAAAGCAATGTACTTAATTTAAAGAAAATATACTTCGCTATGGCATGCCTACGCCCGGAGATCGTTCATGTCCGAGAATTACCTTTTGATGAGATACGCTATTGAACACTCTGGGCCGAGAAGAAAGGGAGATAATTTGGGATAGTTTTTTTTCCGAGAAATGAAGGATTGCATTGGTTAAAATATGGAAGGTTATGTAGATAATTAATGTTATTATTGGTTATTGGAAATTAACTGATTTGGAGCGAATTAGTTATGTGTTTTTGGTTTAACTGAATATTTTCTGTACTCATTTCATGAAAAACAACTTAGAAAGTATTTAAAGCAATGTACTATTTAAAGAAAATATACTTCGCTATGGCATGCCTACGCCCGGAGATCGTTCAATGTCCGAGAATTACCTTTTGATGAGATACGCTATTGAACACTATGGGCCGAGAAGAAAAGGAGATAATTTGGGATAGTTTTTTTGCTAGAAATTGCATTGGTTAAAATATGGAAGGTTCTATAGATAACTTTATTATTAGTAATTCGTAATTGGTAATTAAAGAATTGATTGGTAATGATTTACCTATTTAGCACAACCTGTTCAATGAATAATAGTTATTTCCTAATTTTATACGATATATTGTGTATTTTACGTTTCGCTAACTATTTTTAATTTGTATTTTACGAAAAACATCCTAGAAAATATATAAAGTAATGTATACACTTTGTCATGGACGCGCCTACGCCCGGAGATCGTTCAATGTCCGAGAATTACCTTTTGATGAGTTACGCTATTGAACATTCTGGTCCGAGAAGAAAGGGAGATAATTTGAGATAGTTTTTTCCGAGAAATGAAGGATTGCATTTGTTTAAATATGGAAGGTTATACAGATAATTAATTTTACTATTGGTAATTCGAAATTAATTGATTTGGGGGAACGAATTACCCAGCAAGAGAATTGTTTTAAGGATAAACTGTTAACCCTGCATAATAGTCATGTGTTTAAGGTTTAACTCAATATTTTCAGTGCTAATTTTATAAAAAATAAAGTATCGAAAGCAATGTACTATTTAAAGTAAATATACTTCGATATGTAACGCCGAAGCCCAGAGATCGTTCAATGTCCAAGAATCACCGTTTGATGAGATATTCTATTGAACATTCTGGGAGAAGAAAAGGAGATAATTTGGGATTGTTTTTTCCGAGAAATTAAGGATTGCATTGGTTAAAATCTGGAAGGTTATAGATAATTACATTATTGTTAATTCTGGATTATAATTAAAGTATTAATGTACCTAAAAAATAATTTTAATGGTAAGCTGTTAACCAAGCATAATAGCTGTTAACTATGCATAATAGTCATTAATTTTATATGAAATATTATGTAATTTTGCTGAATATTTGTGTACATTTAATGAAAAACAGCTTACAATATATTTAAAGTAATGTATAACCTTTGTCATGGCATGCCTATGCCAAGAGATCGTTTAATGTCCGAGAATTACCTTTTGATGAGATACGCTATTGAACACTAGGGTGAGAAAAAAAGGAGATAATTTGGGATTTTTGTGCTGATAAAGAATTGCATTGATTAAAATGTGAAAAGATGTATCGATAATTAGCTTAATAAAATCGGAGTTGCACGAATATAATCTTAGAAACCATGACTTCTATATTACGTTAATTTTTACTTCATTTTATTTGTACTTAATTTTTGCTGGTTAAAATTTCTTTCAAAAATTTAAATAAATTATATGCTTACAACAATGCTCACTGCTATTTATAAGGAGAATTCGGTTCACGTTCTGAACTCCTATACTCGTTTGGGTTAAAACTTCGAAAAATAATTTGTTAAATTACGCCAGTAATCCAAAAGAAATAAGTTCCTAAAGTTTGGACTCACTAAAAACACATAGTTTTGGCTTGGCTTTAATACAAATAATTTTTAAAGACTTACCTAGCAAGATAATATTTTTAATATGAACTGTTAGCGATGCATAAGTCATTTTCTATTTTTTTCATATGAACTACTATTTATTTTGTTTTAACTATATATTCTCTACGTATATTTTATCGAAAACAGCTTTAAAAACATTTAAAGTAATGTATATAATTCGCTATTCAACATCTACGCTCTGAGATACGAAAATTACCTTTTGATGAAAAATACAGTATTGAACACTTGGGATGAGAAGAAAAGATATAGTTTGCGAGAAAAACAAAATAAAGAATCCTATTAGTTTAAATATAGAAATGTCGAATAGGAAATTCATAAGTATCTTCAGTTAATTGTGACAAATTCATTTAAGAAAATACTTTTAAGAAACGATTGATTAAACGATGGTATTGGCTGAAATAAAGGAAACTTAAATCGAACTCTTTGTTATTTTAAATTCGGACAATGTTAAATGTATTAAGTTATCGCACTTAACATAGGACAAAAAAACATCATATTGATTAGCAGATAACCATTAAATAAGTATTTGTCCGTTTTGTGTAACATTGCTCAAAACTACAACTTCTTTGCTATTTAAATAAGGAAAATGCGTCAAACTAATCCAACGCAAATTAAATGTTAATGGGTTTTTTAATACATTAACGCGGTCTCCGTTAGATGATTATTTCATCAGAAAATATTAAAAAATATTTCTAACACTTACTTTACCGATTACGTCAAAATTGATTTTACTTTTATTTAGTTAATTAATAAATATGAATTTTTAAATAAAAACTTATAACCTTACTTTTTGTCAAACATTTTTATATCTAAGACATTTTATCTAAAATTCTCAATATCTTAATATTATTTATGCATCAACATTATTATAGCTTGTTCAGTGATAGTTAATAAAATGACGTGTAAATATATTTCTCCTTGAATTCAAACTCACTCAATCGCTTTACATCACAAGAACAATTTTGATTTACATTGATAACAATTAGATAAAATTTAACAAATTTGTGTATTTTTAATTCCATGACCAACCATGGATTTTACCCTATTTCTAATTGTTCACTATTATTCCTAAAAAACACATCAATTAAATCCAGAAAACAAAATAATCCACGTCCAGAATAAAACTCTCCTTGCAATCCACCCCGAGCATTTCAAAAAATAAAGAAAATCCCAAGCTCCAAGTTTTCCAAGAGAAGAAATTCTTATCCTCTTCTTAGCTCTTCTTTTTTTTTTTCTTCTAGGGGGAAGATAACCGTCGAGCCACCAGATCCTCTAGGGGACCTCTAGGTAAGCGTCAACCCCGTTGCTAGTAGGGTTACTAGAATTGGCGAGTAAGGATGAGTTTGGCTGGTTTTAGAAATTCATCAAATAGGGTGATTTGATATTTAAGGGTAGTTTTGAGAAAAGCATAAAATACTAGTAGTGTATTTAGTTTAATTGACAAATTTTGTGCCTGTAAGGTCAAGGCAGTGTTATCACCAATTAAAATGCTGTAAATATATAAAATAAGTTGAATTTAGGATAGAATAATTATTAAAAAAATTCGGACCAAAGCTCAAATGGAGTAATTTGACATTTAAGGGTAATTTTGAGAAAAGCATAAAACACTATTTCTAATTTAGTTTAATTGACAAATTTTGTGCTTGTAAGGTCATGGCAGTGTAATCACTAATTAAAACGCTGTAATCATATAAAATAAGTTAAAGATCGAATATTTATTTAAAAAATTCGGACTAAAGTTGTTTATTAAATGGCAATATAAGTTTTATTAATTAGGCAAAAATGTTTTGGCAAATTAAACAATTTACAACGATAGGTCCCGAAAAAATAAGCTTTCTGCTTAATTTTAACTAAATAAACAAAATTATTACATATAACACAAATGAAGATCATAGTTCAGAATAATTTATGCAGAAAAAATTATTTTAAAAATCTTTTATAGAAACTTTTATTCGGAAATAAAGGTGATAATGGCAATTATAAATTTGTCGTTAATGGTTTAAGAAAAGATTTCGTATTATTATTTATCAACTTTTAAATGAGTGATAACTTGTGTTTTTTAAGACTGTGCGTTACAAACATCCCTCAAAAATTTAATGGTAATTTTTTTCAACAAAAAAACACATTTTAATTTATCTATGTAATAAAGGTGAAATCAAAACTATATTTTAAAGATTTTAATTTGAGATTTAAAACGAGAACTTCTAACAACATAAAAATGCAGCATTTCTACACATTAAGCACTAAGATCTGTGAATGAATTGAGCAGAATGACCATTGGAATTCAGATAGTCCTAGCATTTCCTATTTCCGAACAGAAACTTGGCGCCCTTCTTGGCGACTTCCCCCGGCAACCCCGTTGCTATGACAACCGTTGGGCTCTTAAGGGTTGTGCTGTTTCCCTCCTACTTCTATGAGTCCCATTAATCATTGTCTGGCCGCGCTTACTCCCGTGTCGGCCGCAAAACATCGCATTTTAAAGGGGGCTTCTATTTTTCGTTCTTTTTTTTCTATTTGTTTGTTTTCTGTTTCTGGATGTAAAGTAGGGGGTCCTCTGGTAAGGGGTTATTCCTCGATGAAATGTAAAGTGGTGAGGTTTTTTTTTATATTGATAAATATTTTAGGGAGTGTTAAATGTGTAAATTGTTGAGATTGTTGTTTGGGTCCAGCTATTAAAAGTAGTAGTTTGAATCGGTAATTAGTACCTAATATAAAATACGATATTATTAATCTAATACAATACTAAAAATCCTTAGTACCATATAAAATACAACATTATTAATTTAATACAATATTATAAATCTATTTTGGTATTATTAATTTATTGTGATGTTATTAAAGATTATTAGTTTTTTTCGTACCGTTCTTCTTTCTATCTGTTTTATAGTTCTGGATAACAACGGTTATTTCTCTATAAAATATAAAGTAATGAAGATTTCTTTTATGTTGATATGCTTTGGGTATAAAAGAATGATATAATAGGAAAATGCATAACAATTAAATAATATATAAGGACTATAATGAAGCTTTTGTTTTGGGTTAAGCTATTTATATAATGGCAATAGTGTATACTGCGGATAGAAAACATAATTTTTCAAGCACTCAATGTGAAATACAATAACTCATTCATAACTTAATAATGGGATTTTTACAAAATTTTAGTACTATGAAATTTCTTTCTTGCCTATAGGTTGAAAAGTCAAGCTTTGCTTATTTTATTTTACTCTTTATTTTTTTATTCATCAAAATATACGAAATTTAAAACAATAGTTAAAAGGAGGAAGAAAAATACACAATTACAAAATAAAATTATCTGCAAAATTAATAATTTTCAGTTTAGCTTCGCTGCTATGAATGTACTACAAAGGAAAAACAACTTTTACAGATACACACGCATTGTTCCGCTATATTAAATATAAAGACTATGTTTTTAACGTTAGGGGTTTTGAATAAAACTCATGATGGAAATTTCGTTTTGTGTATAGATAATAAATGATAATTTTGTTGGTCGAAAGATAAATATTAAAGAATCTGATAAAAAAAATACATTTATTACAAGTTCATAGTTTTTTTTAATTGAATGGTTTCTAAAACTTTAATATATATTGTAATTATGTATTTTGGATCCAATGGGTATTTATATAATTAAAATATTGAGAACTCTATTTGCTTACATAATTTAAAATACACCCTGACTTTAAAATACAAAGTTTTCTATGTTAATTTAGATTTAATAACACATTGCTATTTTTAAATTTGAGACAAATGCTAAATTTCACAAAACATTAATCATTTGAGTTTTATCGCTTTTATATATCAATTTAGCATGTAACAAAACCTTTTGTTGAACATAAGTAAGCAATTATAAAAAGGTATAAAGTATACAAAAAATTAAAGTACTGATAAAAATTTTAATAAAGTAAAATAATAAATATTATTTCAAGCTTATATGACTCAGTAAAGTCATATAATATTGAAATCTGTCTGATCAGTTAGCTCATTTGTAAAGTATAAATATTTTTTAATGTAATAACACTGCACTAATTTTAAATAAGTTATTTTATATAATTTTTAATACACTAATTTTTTATCTCTAAATAACAAAGTAAGAATGTAGAAACAAAACTTATATTTTCCAAAGCAGAACTTAGATATAGGTTCCGGTCCGTTCATTGGCGATTTCCTCCAATGGTTTTTCTCATTATTAAAAGTCGCCAATGAACGTACCTTATATATTAGTCATACTATGGAGAAGATTTTTTTACTACACCTTTCACATGTTTGTTTCTGAATAAACTGAAACTCGAGCATTCAGATATTGCCAAAACACTTGTAGATATTTTGTGAAGTTTTTTTAATCGTTAGTTTAATATTAAGATATGCGAGTACTAAATACTGAAATCGTTGCGCAAGCAACACTCTATTAAAGTACTTAATTTTTATTACCAATAAATTTCTTAAAAATTTACCAATACTGAATACAATATCAACTTAACCAGGCCTCCACTGTATTTTATCATATTTTACAAAGCAAACATCTCAGACACTTAAACACCCCTCAAATATTTCTGAGACTATTTCCTAAACCAGCTCTCGACTTCGATCTCGAAGTCCTTATCACAAGAGCAAAAATAAGCCGCCAAAACATTAAAACCAAGCCTCTAATTGAAAAGTGCCCAGACATCCGATAAACCCGGTTTCATAACTGGTCTTAATTAGGAGTAATTTAGCGCCCTAATTAAAAACAAGCGTCTACTCAGAATATATTTAAAAGTTCTTTAATAAATTCCCGTGCAAAAAAACATGCTCTTAAACTGCCGACGTATCAGTCATTTTGTGTTAGGCATGATGTTTTTATAAAAAAAGATTTTAAATACGTGTTAAATAACAGTTTGTAGGGTTTTTTTGCTTATCGCTTTGAAGTGCTTATTTGTTGGGTGTTTAGTAGAAGGATCTTTTTAATAATAACGGATATCTGTTTAAAGTTGTGATAAAATACTCAATCTGTTTCTATTTTTCCTCAGTTTAATTGTTGGTTCTGCTGACTGTCAATTACTGTTCGAAAAGCTTAGTCATACTGTTTCAAAACTTAATAATTTGTATCGATTTCAATTAGTAATAAATTAGGATGTTTGAAATTTACATTACTCAAAACAGATTATGCTATATTTTTTAATTATTTGTTTAAAAACTTAATTTCTAAGAACAGGTACAGCAAATTTCAGCAAAGCTTCGTTTTAACAAAAAAATAGTAATGGCGCAATCTATTCAATTTATCATCAAAATCTTCTGAATTTCAAAATGAACCAAATTTATAACTTTTATAAAAAAAATTTGATCGGAATGGAAACATGCAATATTTTTGTCGTGCTTAACAATTATATTTTATCTTATTCAGTAACTTTAAATACGACATTGTTTTAAATATTTACCAAACCATTTTTCGATTTTAAATTATCTTGTACAAGTGTTTAATTATTCTTGACTAAGTATGTTTAATATAATTTATAGATACAATTTTTCTCGATATTAAAATTTCACGTTTCTTATAACAGTCAATATTTAATTAGATTCTAGTACATCTAAAATAGTCAATTGCATTAATCAGTAATCACCATTCAAAGTTCTACTTAATTTTACTAAAAGCAATTTTTCTCTTTATCCGGACTAAAATTTTAAACTATGTTTTAACCAAGTATAACCTAAAATTTTATGAAGTTTAGTTTTCATAATAAAATATTTTTAGGACTATATACATAATATTAAATATTTCTCGGCGGAAACGAACAAAAGTTATTGTTATTCCACGCGTATAACGGGTTTTTTTTTCGAGATATTTTTATTCAAAACGTATTTAAAAAAATATATTTTGCGTTTTCTATTCTAGTCGGTTTATCTGAAATCTTTTAATCAGCATTGTAGCGCCATCTATGAGGTACTGTTGGAACTCTTTCTGAGATTCCCCGCACTTATATATTTTAAACTTCTTTTTCGATAATCTCATCTTTTATATATAAATTTACATCAAAAATAAATAATCCTTTTTGAATTTTGTGTACAAATTTCATTTTCACTTTAAAAAATATTTAAAATATAAATTAGTCCAAAATAATCTGGTGTGTTTATAAAAAAGAAAGGCGGTTTTTATTTAAAAGTTAACATTTCGTAATTTACAATTCTTAATTACGTTTCAACTACGTAAGTTTAATAGTAATTGAATATGTTATGCAAAATATCTTAAATATATATTTTTATTTTCAGATTCAGCTCACGATGCCCAAAAGTAAGTTTCTTTAAATTCTATTTCTAAAAAATTAAAAGATTTTTTTTAAAAAAAAACATACATTGCATTATTTTATTTAAATAATTGAAGCATTTTTAGTAATCATAATTTATAAAGATTTAATTGCAACTTTCCAGGAGCCAGTGTCGCATCCCGTCGAATAGCATACAAAACCACATGCCGAAGAAGGTGAACAAGTTGCGAGCGTGAGTATCGAAAATGTAATATATTTTAAGTTTATTTACTCATTACACTTATCAAAACTCTAAAGTCCGTTTCACACAAAATTCTCGTATTTTTGTCCTACTTTCGGTGCAGTATGATTATATACTAACTACAGTTCACTACAGATCAACATACAGACACTTTCCGATGTCCTTACCTTTAGCTTGTGTCTTCTGCTACCTTATCGAATTTTTATCTCTTATTTAAAAATTCTTTAAATTTCAGTTTTCATTTAAGGAAATATTTAAAACTGTTTGGCTGTTTAAAAAGAGATTCATTATTATCAAAATTAATAAGGCTCTGGTTTTCAATATATATTTGATTACTTTACCTATTTTCTGCAAACGACAATAGTTGATTAAACGTTTGGAGAGTATGAATTGATCAACGATTAATCAAACTTGCCAATAAAGCTTTACTATCAATTAAGACTCAATAATTTAAACTTGGTGACTTCCACACATGTTTGAAAAGAGAAAACCTAAATTCTTCCGTTTGGTGCATGCAATTATATTTTTCTTTATTAAATGCTTAAGGGGGTTCAATACCCTCAAATCGGTGAAAAAAGCAAAACAAAAATTATTGGCTTAAAATACTATTACAACCTTTATTAATAATGTTACAAAGTATCAAGATTGGAAAAATATTTTTGACATTAAAAGTTATTTTATTTAACCCTTTCCTTACTGAAACGGCTTCCAATAAAAACTTTAAATGCGTTTTTCTCATAACTTGATTTTTTGAACTTCGATGTACCTTTTCTCAAAAACTATGCTATGTTTTCTAGTAAACTTTTTTTATATGATGTAATACATAGTATAGATTAATCTGAGGTTATGAATTTTAATAAAACTAAAGTGAAAAAAATGTTATGGGGCAAAAAAGTGAGAAATTTCATGATTTTTTGGGTACTTTAAAACTTATTTTATTTTAAAAAATCTAACAATTATTTTTTAAAAATTTTTAACCTCAGATTAATATATAAGGTTGGTATAATACACACAGAAATTTTTAAGATGATCTGATCAGTAGTTATTGCGAAAAGGTACATTGAAATTGGCCAATTTAACATTACCGATATACAACATACTGAACCCCCTTAAAGTTTTGATAAACATTTAATAAATCTGCTTAAATAACTTATTTTAAGTTTAACACATAAAATATTGACTTCAAAGTTGTAATTGTTTTCTAAGTATGCAACAACGATGCCACCTCCAAGGTTACGGGCTAATAACAGAATCTTAATCCGTATACAAAATTTCAGAGACTGCGGAGCCTAGTCAGTAAGGCACTTGCCTTTCATTTGAACGATTTCAGGTTCGGGTTCAGTCATTACCAAAATAACTGCCGACCTATAAATAGTATGAACTGATAAAAGTCCGAAGAATAATTTCTTGGAAGTGTACGCATATATATACTCAAGTCCCAACACTGCGTGCGATGTCGCCTTCAAAAGTTGAGTTAGGTGCCTCATCAGGTGTCGACTCATCAGTTGAAAGCCATTGTTTAGTTCTAGTGCTACTATAATTCTAATAATCCTAATAATTATTGCAGGTCCTCTGGATATCAGCTCACAAGCAACCGTAAACGCAAACTCTCAGCCGATCCAAGGGAACAAACAACATCACCGCCTAAGACCTCAGCATCTCCCCTCAACACCAACTCGTCAACAAGTCTGGCAGTCCTCTCTAATTCTTCATTAGTCCAGTCTAGCCTGACAGTCCTACCCAACTCATCAACGACGTTAAGTCTGCCAGTCTTCTCAAACTCATCATCAGTTCAGTCCAATCTGACAGTCTTCACCAACTCATCAACAAAATTAGGTACGTCAATCCTCTCCAAATCCTCATCAGCTCTGTAACTCTGTAAAACGTTTGGCCTAACGTTACATTGTGATCTGGTAAATTGGTGGCAGCTAGAGATGAATCCAGTTTAAGGAAATAAAGTTGCGACATAAAAAAAAGAGCATTCTGAAAGATTATAAGCTTATTTACTGCACAAAACCGGAGTCATCGTAAACCTCAAAAAGGGTTTAAAAAAAACTTATGGCCACATTGGTTGCGACTAATTCTCGGTAGAATGTTAGATTTTTAGAGCAAATCTTTACACATATCAGCATAAATTTCTGGAGTGGTATTTTTCAATTTACTTTGTCATTTTATATTAAAGCAAACAGACTTAGTTATAATTATTCAATCACAAGAACTTCGCTTAATTTTCTACTCTATGCCAACTTGATGAAATACGCAATTTTTTTTTTCCTTTTTGAATCTCATCATTTATGGTGTCCTATATCATTCTATCGTCAGCTTACTTCAGAATTGCTATGACATTAACCAAACATACAACATACAACCAAACTACCTAGTAAATTTAATCAATTCTTTTACAGTGAACTCCTCATCAGGCCAGTCCTGTCTGGCAGACTTCAGACAGACTGACGATCAGTGTCCAGCCGTCGTTCCCGATGCTGTTCAGAGGGTTGTCGATGAGACCATGGACGCAGTGGTAAAGGAAGAAGAGCGAGACACTGACGAAGATACGAGGCGGATACGAGAAGCAGAAGCTGCGTTAAGGTCGCTGTCGGGAGATTTTGGGGATACGGCCATGGATATCTTCCAAGGTGGGTTAGAGGTTTATAATAAACTGTACACGGGTAAGAAACTTCAAAGTTTCGAAATGTATTATGGGGGGCTGGTGATCTCAGTCAGTCAGACACTAGCCTAGGATGCTGAAGGTCCCAGGTTCGGGTCCGGGCATCGCCAAAATAACTGCCGACCTATAAACGGCCGGTGCAGCCAAAGATAATCGACGAATAATACCCCATGTAAGGGAGTACACGTTAAATATCCTTCAGAGTCCTAACGCTGCGTACGATGTCGCCATTAATAGTTGCGTTGGTGCCTACTCAGGTGTCGGCTCGTCACTTGACTGTGGTTCTAAAATCCGACGCTCGTCGCCAATAGCCCTCGTGTAGCTTTATTGGCGACGGCCAATAACCCTCGTGTAGCTCTAGTCATAATAGATAATTCAAACCTAACCTATCAAAATGTATTATGCGAATTGCGCATTTGTATTGCCCAAACACAAGTGACGATAGGGAGAGAAGACGGTTGTTATAGCTATGAGCTATTGACGAAAAGCTGTAAACTGTATCATCAGCTTTCACAAAGGAATTCCCACTTTTCTGTCGCTCCAGTGTTCCATATGCTCTAGCGTTTTACACAACAAATTATCATGCACCGAAAATCTAGAAAACTTTAAAAACTAAATTCAGTTTCGCGACATCCGTAGAGACGTGCTGTATCCATTTCAACTAACAACCTTGAGATGCATTAACTTGTAATTCTGGTTTTAGGGAGAGCAAAGGTTCCATTAAAAATGAACAAAACAAGTTGAACAAATTCAGTCGACATGGACATTAAAAAACAAGTAAATAAAGAGTGTTCAAATAGGGACAATCCGCTGTAGATCCGGAAGATGAGCCTTGGCTTCCCAGTAGAGCTGGTATACACTCTTAAAACAAACGAGCGATTTTAACTCGCTCTGAGTTACTTTTCACTCCTTTCGGTGTCGAAAATGTACTTCCTCTATTGGAGTGGATTTCACTATTTTGTTTTATTAAATATCAAACAATCTTAACAACAAACGAGCGATTTTAAGGCAATTAGAAGCTCTTTAGGGCGTTATCGAGAGATTTAGGAGTTAATTTAACTTCTTACCGTTGTCGAAAATGCACTTCTCCTATAGGAGTGGATTTCTCTCTTTTGTTTTAAGCGTGTAGGTCACCTTTCTTCTGGGTATCATGGTTTAGTCCATAGCAAACAATAAGGCCCTCTCCACAAATCTTGCACTCATTAGAGTCCAGAAACAACCCTAAAAGATGCATAACAGCTGACAATCCCTTTAGAAAGTCAGACTGACTGACACGAAACCCCCATTGTTTTCAAGAAATCTTATTGAAATGAAGTTCTTAACTGTCCTTTAGATAAGTTTTCTTTTTAAAATTTCATATTCATTTTTAGGTGGTGTGACGCCTCACGAGCGGCCCTTCTTCGAGAACCTATTCGAGAAGAAGGAAGTGGCGGCTGTTCCTCTTAATACGGCTGAGGTGGTGACCAACTCTTGGAAGGACGTCGTCACGCTCAGCGCTTCCTCATCCTCATGTTGTAGCAGTGAAAGGTCACCGCTGAGGTCGCCACTAAGTAACCTGTCACCGGTGAGTGGTTACTCTATTTTTAACCTCTTAATAAGTGGATAATTTTCAAGAAACCTGTCATAAAATTGCCTATTTTTTATCTATAAAATATAAAAAATGTGTGTAGGAATACCATATTTATTCGGTTTTAATTTGTTTTTTTGGTTGAAATTTCAAAAGTATGGCACTTTAATTGGTGTATGTAAGTTTTAATCTTATTGATACGTTACTATTGAATACTCCAATACGGAAGTACCATAGAGGGCAAAACCTTACCCTGTCGTTTTTACGGTGAGAAGGAAGGGGTTCAGGAGAATCATTGTTCTCATAGACCTAGTTGTGTTTATACACCAAATGCTCATACCTTTCTCTGACATACTGCTATTTCGAAGATGATATTTTTTTTAATTTCCAGTATAATTTAAATCCTAACGCTTCTCAAGTGATGTGCGTCGTTTTGACAGCCGCCAACAGGGCCACCCTTTTTAAGGTTTTTCGGAGGTCATTTCACAGGACCTCGCTCTTTGGATGGAGCCTTGCATTGAATTAAAATTTTTGTGAATGGTTCTCGCCTTTATATTCGAACATGACCTCCCATCTACTAACTAAGGATGGCCCTAGCCGTTAATTTGTTTCAGACAGGTTCAGTAACCGAACTCAGACCTGAAAGTGTGGCTCTGGTGTCACGTTATTTCACGATCTTCAAACTCTGTTTAATTATTAATAGCAACTTTCCGGCTATCGGATACCAAGAGAAATTGCAATGGTTCCTCCGAAATTCCAGTAATCGGTACACATAACACGGACATTTACACTCTTAAAACAAAAGAGTGAAATCCACTCCAGTAGAAGTGCATTTTCGACACTGGAAAGAAGTGAATATTAACTCAGACTGAGTTAAAATCACTCGTTTGGAGTGATCCTGTCGGAGGTTTAACACACAAAGGATCCACTCCTCTAGGAAAAGTGCATTTTCCAGACTGGAGGAGTGAAAATTTACTCGCACTGAGTTAAAATCGCTAGTTCGTTTTTAGAGTGTAGAAAGTAGTAAAAAATACGGCATTGCCAAAAATCCGGAGACTTTTACCAGCAAGTATGCAAATTTCTGCGATGTACCATCATTATATAACTTATCCTCTAACCCTTACAGGTGGTAAGCACCGGCGGTCAGTGCATCAAAGAAGAACGCATCGACCTTCCCTCAAGCCCACCCACACAAACGTACCCTCAACACGAGGAATACTCGCCAAGACCAACGATACAACCGCATCTACAGCAACAACATTTGCAGCAACCCCAGACTCCCGTCAGCTCGCCCGAGACCAACAGGTAAATGCAGAACTGCAATTATCCTAATTTGATTGAACTACACTCAATGAGTAAGTTCAGTATTTCTTTAGATATTTCGATTTTGAAATGTATTTTAGAAGCAAAAGTTCGTTTAAAATTGTATAAGCAAACGAAATTACAAAGAAAATCTACAAATCACTATCTACAAAGTAGGATTAAGGACAGAAGTGGGACGAAAAACGAGAGGACAAAAATGGTTTTTGGAAATAGTTCTTCCCCTTCGTCTCACCACTTTTTTGTTGTACTATACAAAAACTTTCATTTTGGAACTTGCTATGATAATCAATGACCGTGGCAGGTCTCGGTTTGGTGACTTGCGTTACTTTGCCAATCAGCAAAAATGCTAAAATGGGGTAAACATTCCACTTCATCTTTTATACAACTCGATAGGTATATCAACCCTAAGTTAAATTTTCAATCTCACCAAAAGTAGCCAACCGGCCTTGTATCAAAACAGTACCTATATATTTTTTTTTTCAGCTTTAGTGTACCCACTTCGGTGGACGCCAAGCCCATGAGCTGTACCAGTCAGTACAGCTCTGCGGACGAAGTCTTCGACGAATTCGGTGGCTTACAGCAGCAACAGGGGCCAACGCAACAGCAGGAAGATGGGGCGAGGAACGAAAATGTACAGGGGAATGACAGGGAGTCGTATGATGTTGCTAGTTTGCTGAAAATCGAAGGTAAGAACATAGCAACTTTTTGTGTAGTGTAATTAGCACAAACACTTTGCGTTTACCAATGAGGTGATGGCATTAAGCTTAAGTTGATAAGGCGCTTACCTTGCATGCGAAGGGTACCAGGTTTGGGTCCGGTCATTGTCAAATTGACTACAGACCTATAAAATTATGTGTGCAGTCAAGAAGTCCAATGAATAATAACCCACATAGAGAGTGGACACAAATGTGCTCCAAAAGTTCCGACTCCTCAACCAAAGTCGCACTTAAAGTTGCTTTGGGTGTCTATTCAGGAGTCGGCTCGTCACTTGATAGTAAATCTAAATTACGACGTCCTTCGATAGCCCAGAGGCAACTCTTGTGCGACGATAATTCTACTTATTTAACTCAACCAATTAACTGTAAAGTGACGACCCCAGCAATAATTTAAATGGGCAAATTAGCTGGTTTGGTGAATCTGGTATTCTTGGCAAACTTATAGCCATATTATTTACTCTATAAAGACTTACAGACTGATTTTAAGCAGACTAGCCCGTATACACCTTGAATATACTTGAATGTAAGGTATAATTAAATTGCGGGATTTTTTTTTATAATTGTCCACCACTACCTGTTCATAGGATGGCTAAGACGAGGGAAACAAAATCTTCCTTAATTTATCAAGTCCTCCTGAACTAATAACTTTCATGTTATTTTATTGTAAACTTAAATGTTTATTTTCAGAAAAAAATATTTTAAAAGAGGATTCTAACTTGTATTTTAAGTTAATTTGGTGCTGCCATCTAGCATATCTTGTTGATACTAAAAGCGTTTCGAAGTTATACATATTAAAGAATTTATTTTATGTCTAATAAAAAAATTTTAAACACCCAAGTTTTTTTTTTATAAAAACTGAAGATATATGATGTTTTACTAGTGCGTGTTTTCAATCTATATATTTTATGTAATTTATCACATAACTCTTTTCCAAAATCTTTGAAAATTATGCTCAAATGATAAACGAAATAATTGAACATCACATTACACAAATGAAAAAAATCATCGAAAAATCAATTTTTAAAAACTCATTTGCTATTTTTGTAATCATAAATTGCATTCTTCTATTTTATCAAAAAAACTATTTAGTTTTTCTTCTAATTACACAAATCTGCCTCCTTAACTGAAGACCGTTTAAGAAAATGGAACCCCAGTCAATAAGATACTTGCCTTGTATGCTTAAGAACCCAAGTTCGGGCCCAGACGTTGCCAAATCAACTGCAAGCTTATACACGTTCTCTACATACCAAAAAACAGCCCGACGAATAATAACCAGTGTGCGTGCACGTTAATTTTGTTCCTAAGTCCGTATGAGATCACCCTTCAAAGTTGTGTTGGGTGCTTATTTAGGTGTCAGCTCAACAATTGACTATGGTTCTAAATTACGATGCCCATCGCCAATAGCTCTAGTGCTACTTTAATATAATTCTATTATCCTCATCCAGCATTTTTGTAAATTGACACATGATCTATTAACCCTTTGCAGAGTAAGAAAATTTCCTGAAGAGCAAAATTGTTTTTACTGAATGAAAATAGTTTTAATTTTAAATTAGATATTTAATTTCTATACATTTTTAAAATTGTATTTCTGTATTCAGAAAATATCTTCAACTTTTGCGCTTGATGTATAAGAGGATTCATGAAATAAAAAAACGTAGCATTCTCTTTTAACATACGCGTATGTTAAGAAAAAGAATTTCCGAAATCTTCAGTCTCTACACATTCTGCAAAGTTTAATCGATGTTTCAATTTCTCCATTGCTTCAATTTTATTTGAACCCTCCAGCATTGGAGAACTTTACTTTTACGAAGATTACCATCTTCTTAAAAATTAACTTAATTAATATATCAACATACCAGAGTTCTTCCCAATTTGGAAAGGCTTCATACCTTTTTTTTTTTTTTTTTGTAAAGCCTCATTATGTTTCACAACTTCGCGTGGTCAATCAACTGTTTGTGATGTGTATCATTCTGATGAAGGTGAGCTTTCTAGAATCGCACCGAAACTTGTAAATCTGAACCAATAAACCATTTGCGCCTATAATCTACGTTGTTTATTTCATGAATCCAGTTATATATTTCTGTAGGTGATGATTATAAACGACTCTTACAAACTTTAAAATTTTTAGATTTAATAAACTTAAAAAATTAAGAATTTTACAAAAATATGTGTGTTGCTAGAAAACCTTATTGGTAACGGGTTTGTACGTCTGTATTTCTTAAAGGGTTAAATTTTATATCGATGACTGTGTATTATCATATACATGGTTAAATATTACCTAAATTATGTTTAAACCTCTTTACATATCTTGAATTCGCAGAAGAATGTGCCAATATCCAGTCTCTGGTGGAATCGAACACTTTCTCCATCCACCAAGACCCTTACTCAAGGAACCACCACAATCCCATGGAGGAAGACATCAAGCCCAACATACACGAGCTGAGACTACTACAGCAACAGCAGCAGCAACAACAAGCCTACTGCAGGATGGACGACGGATACGGAACGAACGACTATTTCCAGCAGCAGAATTATGGGAATTGCAACAGTCCGGCTTCAAGGAGGTATCTGCTGCTGGATAACAAACAGCTTCAGCAGGTTGGTTATTGTTTTTGAAATATTTATAATACGTAGTTGAAATGAATAGTAATATTATCCATAGTTGAAGTAAATAATGTTTTCCATAGTTGAAGTATTGAAATCTGTATAATCAAAATAATTGAAATAAATATAAACATGTTTAAATTAACCCGGAATCAAAAATTCATTAAAATATTGATTTTGAGATTTTTAAATTTTCTAATAGCTCCGTTTATTCTTTTTTTTTTTCAATGATATATAACACTTTGCAATCAGTGCATTAGAAGTAATATTTTTTTGCGATTTCGCGAAAGGCACTTTGTTTAACTCTTTCCTTACTGAAACGCCCGAACAACTAAGAATTCGATAACATAATTCCTATCAAATATTACTATGACCTGGTTCGACAGAATAACATTCAAATATCAGCCTTCAGCCTTTGATTACAGGTATCAGTCATTTATGTCCATACAAATGAAGTTGAACAAGGAACAATGCGATATTGGAGCTCTTAGAAAAATTATTTTAAATTTTTTTATCAAACTTTTCAAAAAAAAAATTTTTAGTAAATTTTAAAGACATTTTGCATAAAAAAACAACGTTAAAATAATCTGTTAACTACAAATAAGTGATACGTCTTTTTTTATACGGCATTTATAGCACACAAAAAAATTGTATTTTTAGAATTTAAGGGGTGTCCCTAAGTAACCATTAAACATATTTTTTTTTAATTTCTTTGAAAAACACTTTTTAGCATATATTTGTATGAAAAGTATGTTTAAATTAAGAATATACGTGAATGATTTCGCTCGGCTCTTAAAAGGTTAGGGTGCTTAATAATGTATTATGATAAGTATTGATATGATAAAGCATTTTTTATACATTCGAGAGTTGATGGTACTACCCAACAAGATCGAACAAATCAATAAAAAAAACACATTTGCTTGTTTTTATTTATATTATCAGAATAAGTCCTGCGATGAAGAAGCATATTAAATTTACTAAAACCATTTATATAAAATTTTCAAAGAACTTATTCTGAATATTTTGAATAGGAATTTTTAAATTTGTTTTGTTGATAGTAAAACATTACTTTAAAAAAATTTCCTCCATATACATTAATAAATCCTTACAAATTTGAAATCTAATTATTTGTTTTGACCGTTATTAAAGTTAATAGTAATAACACGAATTCAAACCAAAAAGATAAACACGAAAAACATCGCAATCCGCCCCCTTTACCAGTTTCCATGGAAACGCGTTTCCTGGAAATTCAAAAGCAATCTTCAAAGCGGCAAATTATCACGTAAATGAAAACTTATGATCTAAAAGAGATCGAAAAAAAATCGTGTTTGGGATTACGAACTTGATGGAAAACAAACACGGACTGTAAATAACAAGATATTTCGGGGACAAAAGCGGCATCTTTATTAGTTTATTGAAGGCATTTGCCGATGGGAAACTCATTACAAAAATGTCATTGAAGGAATTTTGATTTTTTTTGTCTGAATTTATATGTAAACCAAGTTTTTGCGAATTCGTTTTCGAACCATATTCGTTCATGTTTTGAAAGAAATGTTTATTTAGTTTGGACATATAAAAAGGGTTTTAGTGAATTCATAAATAGGCTACTAGTAAAAAAAATAATCATAGGTTTTAATATTTATATGGAAAATATAAGTTTACTTAGTTATTAATTAGGGGTTTTTTATAAATAAGTAGGGGGAGAGGGAGCCCAGTCGGTTATTCACTCACCTAGCATGCGAAAGGTCCCAAGTTCGGGTCCAGGCATCGCCAAAATATCTGCTAAAATTATAAACGGCCCATGCAGCTAAAAATGTCCGACTGATAATACTCCGTGTAGAAGGACTGTACGTTGAATATGCTCCAAAGTCCCAACGCTGCGTACGAAGTCGCCCTTAACTGTTGCGTTGGGTACCTAATCAGGTGTTGGCTCGTTACTAGACCATGGTTCTAAATTACTACACCCGTCGCTAATCGCCCTAGTGTAGCTCTAGTGCGACGATAATTAAAACCTACCTACCTGACACGTTCGTGAATGCTTGATGCGTCAGGTTCCCAGTTTCATTGTTCCGAAGATGAAGAAATATGCTTTCGAAACCGGTTAGGAACACTCTCTTACCCCTTGTCTCTTTCCTACTCCAACGTCTTTTTTCACGTTTCCTTCTGATGCAAATGTCATATCAATCTATATTTTTCTTTTCTTGTTAATTACCTTTGATTCTTGTTTGGATGTCTTATAAAGGTCAGAGTTCATTATTAGTCCAGGCAACGAAGAGTTCTAGAGGGAAAGTTTCGGAACACAATTTTTGACTTCATAACTTTGTTTGGACTAGTTAGGAGGTAAACATATCAAAAGTCCCCGCCCCTAGCCCCTGTGCTGAAGGGGGGAGGGGGGGTTGAATGTCCCATTTTTCGGTTTTTCGCTTATATCTCGAAAACTATGAGTTCTAGCTATATAATTGTAATACACAAAATAAAAACTGATTAAATTTGCTACAAGCTGCACCCCTCAAGTGTTTTAATATCTTGTATAGTTTTCGAGATATCCGCTCTTGAAAGTCAGTAATTTTGGAGTTAACACTTCTCCCCCCACATTTTCCCTCTTTTTTGACCGGATAACTCTTCAATAATGCACCGAAACACTAAATTTCGGCCCTAGATTGGTAGAGAATTTAATTCTTTTCAATAATATATCTTATTTTACTATTTTATCTATTTTCCTTCAAATTTTAAAGCGGTTTCAGTGTTGAGTGAAGATTGTACTGAAAGTCCCATAGAGCTAATGCATAAGTTTTGAAATCGCAACTTTTGGAAAACAATTTATTTGCCATGTTATTCCATTTTCACAAGGTATTAAAATCATCATAACATCAATTTAACACAAAATTGAAAAGAAAATAACATCCGGTTATTTAATTATTAATTAATAAAGTTTTAAAATAGTGGCGCCATCTTCTGTATATGTTTGAAATTCTAAAACTTCAAAAATATATAATTAAATAACTAGATAATATTTTTGTTTCAGATTTGTTTCATTTCGATGTTATGTTGATTCCCGTACCTGGATAAAAAGGGCTAACATGGCAAAGCAATACATCTGTGGAAGTTGTTATTCCAAAACTAATGCATTAACTCTATCGGACTGACAACCCCTCTCTCTTATGTACACTTATTCTATACTGAACGTCTTAATAACACTGATACTCATTTTGTAGGCACGTTGTTACTTTAATATTTTATCTATTTTATTTCATTCCTCGAACTCCAGTGGGAAAACGGTCAGATGATCCCCCTGTTCTTCACCTTCGGAGTCAACTTGAGAGACCCTTTTGAGGCTAGTCCCCTGGGAATTTTGGCATTCTGAGGAACATTTGAGACTTGATTTTTTACAGCTACCCCCAGTTTGAGCTAGCACAGACTTTCATGTTTCTGCAGAAAATTATTTTCATAATATTGTCAGGTGCTGCTGCTAACTCACTGTGCACTTTGATCATCAGGCAGTTATTCTCAATCTTCCAATCATACACAAGAGGAGGCAGGTCATTTCCCAGCCACAGCTCATCTTGGTGTAATATTCAGAGGAAATACTGTTTTACTGCTTCCTCGGTGGGAAGAAGACGATATATCAGGCTTGATGGCGGCTCCGGATTTCAAGAGTGAATTATACCTGTGGCATTGGGGAAGGCCTTTTTTCGTTGGAGCCCCATAACACCTCAAGATGCAGGTATTGCCTGCCTTTTGTACCTGATATGTGGTTAAGGAAGGGTATGAAAAGACCGCTGCTGTTTTCTGGACTTCTGACGACTTCGTACACAACTTCACAAATGCGATCTCGCTTTTTCGAAATGTGAAAGATGTAGTGTCGCATCCAGCTGTTGTTTTTGCAAAAATAGCACGTCCTAAACCCAGTTTGCTGTAACTCTTGGGATGAGAATAAAAAATCCTTTGTCTTCCCACGTCCAGGCTTTATGAAACCGATGTCCTTATGCACATCAGCTGTAGCCATCAAGAGGACTGTAAGGTCGACACAAAATATTAAAGTATAACAACGTGCCAGCAAAATAAGTATCTGTGTCATTTCCGACATTATCACTGCCGTATCCACTATCAGAACGTCCACATCCCTTTCTGCTCGAAGGGTCCTACATTCAATTGTCCTCAAGCTACACCTTAAGTATGTTGATGAGACCATTTTATTTAAATTGTTCGACAGAAAATCATCTTGTTTGACGTTTATCTTGGTGTCTTCAGTGAAAAGGATATCAACCGACTGCGACTTTTTGAGTCGATAGCTCTTCTGCTGGTCCCAGTGCACAGTGAGTTAGCAGCAGCACCTGACGATGTTCTGAAAATTATGTTCGGATGATGCAAGAAAGACAATGCCAGCTCAAGTGTAGCAGCAAAAATAGCAAGCCTCAAAGGTCCTAGAGCATGCCATACTTACCATTGGAACAGCATCAATGGGGTCCCTCAAATTGACTCCGAAGGTGAAGAACATGGATAGCATCTGACAGTTTCCCCACTGGCGTTTGACGAATGAAATAAGATAGATAAAATAATAAAGTAACAACGTGCCTACAAAATGAGTATCAGTGTTATTTAGACGTTCAGTATAGAATAAGTGAACATAAGAGGGGTTGTCAGTCCGATAGAGCTAATGCATTAGTTTCGGAATAACAACTTCCACAGATGTATTGCTTTGCCATGTTAGCCCTTTTTATCCAGGCACGGGAATCAACATAACATCGAAATGAAACAAATTTGAAACAAAAATATTATCTAGTTATTTAATTATAAATTTTTGAAGTTTTAAAATTTAAAACATATACAGCAGATGGCGCCACTATTTTAAAACTTTATTAATTAATAATTAAATAACCGGATGTTATTTTCTTTTCAATTTTGTGTTAAATTGATGTTATGATGATTCTAATACCTTGTGAAAATGGAATAGCATGACAAATAAATTGTTTTCCAAAAGTTGTGATTTCAAAACTTATGCATTAGCTCTATGGGACTTTCAGTACAATTTTCACTCAACACTGAAACCGCTTTAAAATTTGAAGGAAAATAGATAAAATAGTAAAATAAGATATATTATTGAAAAGAATTAAATTCTCTACCAATCTAGGGCCAAAATTTAGTGTTTCGGTGCATTATTGAAGAGTTATCCGGTCAAAAAAAGAGGGAAAATGTGGGGGGAGAAGTGTTTTCTCCAAAATTACTGACTTTCAAGAGCGGATATTTCGAAAACTATACAAGATATTAAAACACTTGAGGGGTGCAGCTTGTAGCAAATTTAATCAGCTTTCATTTTTTGTATTACAATTATATAGCTAGAACTCATAGTTTTCGAGATATAAGCGAAAAACCGAAAAATGGGACATTCAACCCCCCCCCCCCCTCCCCCCTTCAGCACAGGGGCTAGGGGCGGGGACTTTTGATATGTTTACCTCCTAACTAGTCTAAACAAATTTATGAAGTCAAAAATTGTGTTCCAAAACTTTCCCTCTAGACCCTTTTTTCAGCCTTCGTTGCCTGGACTATATAGTTTATAACTAATACATGGACAATTCTAACAGTGCATAGTGTGGTGGCACGCTGGATCGCGGGTCTCCAAACTCAAGTGCCTCAATGTTAATCCAATTGAAAAAAAAACTATTTTCTCTGCCACATTTCTCCGGCTGTATTGAAAATTTCTACAAACGTTTTTTATTTTTTTTTAAATAATAAATGTAGATAACTAACAGGTCTCTATAATCCTTTTTTTTTAATTGCTTCTAATACTTTTTGTAAAATTATTTATCCAAAATTAAAAAAATATTCGGACGAATTTCAAAAAGTGGGATTGTGGGGACCTGTAAGTCAGCTACACTAATCACCATAAAAAATCCGTTTATAAAAAATATTCAATACAGCCGTCGAAATGTGGCAGAGGAAATATTTTTTCTCCATCGGATTAACACTGATGCACTTTGCTTTAGAGACCCCCAGTCCAGCACGCTCATTCCCCCTTAAGCCACCTGTTTTCGTAACTGTAACGTCACTACAGGCGTAGCCACTCCAATAGCCCATTGCTTAAAAAATACTAGGACATTTATTTCCCAATCTATTCAACTTCATTCTTAGTTACTTACCAAATTCCCATTCTTCCCTACCAGGACGCCATCAAACAACGCCCGATGTCCTTCGAAGACCACCTCCTTCCCCTACCCGAAGACGATCGCCCCCTCGTCATTGACGAGGGGCGCCAACAGCAACAACACAGGTGGAATGACGAGGAGGAAGACAGCAGTTCCTTGCAGAGCTGCAACTACGGCGGCAACCCTTGCTGCGAGATGATGCCGTCGCCCCCGCACTCGGACGTTGGGGACAGGAGGATGCTTGAGTGCCAGCAGGCCTCCTCGTCACCAAACGACCTCAGAGGTGAGTGAATTTAATCACTCTTCAGGACGACTGCACTCTTAAAACAAGCGAGCGATTTTAACTCAGTCTGAGTTAATTTTCACTCATTAAAGTGTCGAAAATGCACTTCCCTTATAGGAGTGGATTTCACTTCTTTGTTAAGTTGAACCTCCGACAGGATCCCTCCAAACGAGTGATTTTAACTCCGTCTGAGTTCATTTTAATTCTATCTGAGTTAATTTTCACTCGTTTCTAGTGTCGAAAATGGACTTCTTCTATAGGAGTGGATTTCACTTTTTTGTTTAAAGAGTGTAGGAAATCCTATCTAATAAAAGGAATATCAGATAAATTCTCATTTATAAAGCCCTCCTCTCAAGTATTGGTGTGGCGGTTAACCATACGCTCAACCTCAATATACCATTCACACTAGATGGCGCTGATTTACCACAGAGTCTCTACCAGTAATCTAGTTAACAACGAAAATCATAGTATAAAAACTAATATCCACCTTGGAGATCCTTTTATTGGACAATGGGCTGCTGAGGCTGCTACAGTATTTCGATCTTCACCTTTTAATCTGAATTTCAAGTTCGCAAAGTTGGGCGTAATGTTACCAGCGTTGAATGAACGGTTGCTCGCACATTCATTGACAAGGGTCGTCAACAACAGCCACACAGGTGGAATGACGAAGAAGGTAGCAGTAGAAGTTGGGGACAGGAGGATGTTTGAGTGCCAGCAGGCCT
The DNA here is from genome assembly GCA_023701765.1 of Hylyphantes graminicola. Classification (NCBI taxonomy): domain Eukaryota; kingdom Metazoa; phylum Arthropoda; class Arachnida; order Araneae; family Linyphiidae; genus Hylyphantes; species Hylyphantes graminicola. The sequence goes on from CM043116.1 coordinate 19,399,494, forward strand.
AATCGTCGCCAAGCGACTTCAGAGATGAGTGTCATGATTTGAACACGAACAGGCGTCAGTAGTAGAAATACAATAATAATTCACCAGAAGAACTTCTGAGCCTTGATACACAACTCACCGTGTTCGCCCTCCTTCTTTAGTATCACCTCCTTAATGTGAGGAATTTTAATACCGCTTCAGGTTGACTTAAGGTAGGCGAATATCCAAAATTCCCCAAAATTCTAAAATTTTTACTATTACTTTCATTTTTTCCAAATTTGGCATAGTGATTTCAAATATAATGAATAATACTATTTAGGCATTTTTTACTTAAACATTATTTATTTTAAACGGTGTTTTTCTACTAAAAAAAAAAGAGGTTTACGCTAACAAGTCTACCACATGGAATTTTCATCCTTTTAACATTAATTGTGTATTAAATTCTTCGTTTTGAACTGATGCATGTAATGACCCTCTAGAATTACATACAAATTACAAGAAAAAAAGTTATTAAGAAAATTTTTATAAATTAACTACACAAAAAAAAAGATTTTTTTCGATTAACTTACACTTGGACATTTTTTTTTAAAAAAAACTTTTATATTTACACCAGATGTTAGAGGTTCATGGCACAGATATATATTAAAAGAGCATCTGTAAAAAAAACTTCAGGTAAATTAATGTTAAACTTTTTATGCTAGAAGTGTTAGCGTAAACCCCTTTTTTTAGTTGAAAAACGCCGTTTAAAATAAATCAATTATATTTAAATAAAAAAAAATTGCCCAAAAAGCATTGTTCATTATACTTGAAATTACTATGCCAACTTTAAAAAAGATTAAAGGAATAGTAAAAATTTTAGAATTTGGGGTAATCGCCTACCTTAAGAAGTTGCATCTGATGCCGATTCGGGTGCAGGCTCTCTTCTACAGGCCTCGCGTAACACTATTGTGATTATAATTCAACGAAACAACCTTCTTCAGGTCGAATCAATATGAATTAGATGAAAGATTATATAAAACCCATTGCTTAGTTGAGTTTTCTCAGAATTTTTACTTTAAATTGCCTAATTTAAAATATAAGTTAATGAAAGTATTGCGGTGGGGTAGAAGTTAAGAAATTGATTTTGTGAAATTGATAGAAACTGTGGAAGATTTTTAAGTTTCATCAGGCCTCTTCGTCGTCAAGCGACATGAGAGGTGAGTGGTTACAAGAATTATCTTCAGATTTACTCAATCTGAATTAGGAGAAACAGACTACCTACTTCATTGCCTAGTTGAATGTTATCAACGGGGTTGAATTGCTGTTGTGGGATGGATTGAAGGGTTAAGGCTTCAATCTTCCAGGGGAAAAGGTTTATCTGGGGTCTGAAACATCAACTCGATAGTAAATATCGCGATGGGCCATAAGCCCGACTTGGCGAAAAATCCCAACAAGAAAATCAGAAACTAGAAATACGTTTTTTTTTTTATTTCCCACTTTTTCGATTTTTGAATGTTAATTTTAAATAATATCTAAACTACCTGTTAAAAAATTGTATGGGCTTAATTAAATATCTAAACTCAGCTAGAGAAAAACAACATTAACTTACTACACACACTAGCGCCACATTACAAATAAGATGCAATAAAAAAATCCTTCTTTCTAAATGCAAAGATATTAAATTATTGTTGCTGTATGGCAATAAGCAACATAATCCACTTCATTCTATTAAATTATATCTCAATCTCGACAAATCTGTGGTTTTTTTTTCTCATCTATTACATTTCATTTTGAAGTTTTAATTACTAATAACCCTTACAGATGACAGCAGTAAAAGTATATTCAAAAATAAAGATTGAAGTTATTAACTGTTGTGAAATTACGTTTGTGACAGTATTCAAAGTATAATAATATTAGTACTAAATACAAATAAATTGTTTTGAAAAATAATTATAGTTCAAGAGGGTTATTTTAAAATATATTTAGTAGTTTTCTAATCGTTCTTATCAAAATTGGAATTTTGTAGTTGGTTTTTGCCATATGGCAAAAATTTTTAAAATTGAAATTAGTTAAATTTCAATGCAGTTAATTTTTTTTCAGTATTTTTCTCATAATGTATGAGCATTACAGATTGAAATGTATTTTTTCGGGATGAAAAAAATTCATGCATTACAGGGTTAATGCAAAAATAATTAAATTGCCTTCAATTAAGCATACCGGCATTAATTTATTATTTGATTGGGATTTTGTCTCTGTCGAAAACCCGATAGGACGAAAAATATTAAATAATTATTATTAAATAATCATATAAATAAGTAATTTTCTTATCGTATACTTTTCAAATAAATCTGTACAATGGTTTATAACTGATTTTCGGGCAAAATGTCAATTAGTCCTTTTCTGGGTAACACGTTCAATACTTGCTTTCTGTAAAGGTTGTTTTTCCTTTGTAGTACTTATAAAGCGCGGAAGCTATGCTAAAATTTGCGAGGGTTTCATAAACTTTTGGTTTGGTATGTTAAGTAAATATATTTAGAGGAAATAATCGATGTACAGTTTTAGTTCAAATATTTATTGCCGTTTTCATAAATATTTTCCTGTCATAAAAAAAATGAAAGAGGAGTGCTGCCATCTCTTATCTCCTGTAACAGATATTAATATTTACTTTTTTTATTATAAAAGAAATCAATTTGGAAAACTTTTTTAATCATTTAAATTGATTTTAATCTCTATATTTGAAATAAGGAGAATTAAAATAATTATTCAATCCGTTAACTTTATTCTTATTAAAATTGATAACTTTTAAAATGCTTATTGAAGTTCTACTTCAATAACTCAAAAATTAGTTTTCTAAAAAGAATAATTATTATGTTTGTTTACTAAAATGTTTTCGTTGCTAGTTAATTTTTTTTAATTCAAGAACTTAATGTAATTTGACCTAATAATAAGTTTATGACCTGCCTAAATTCATCTAATTTTATTTTAATATGATGATTAAATGACGTTCACATAATTTTATAAAATACAAAATAAACTATAGATTATTTTTTAAAGTATATAAAAAAAATACGTTTATCAATGATTTAAACTATTTTTCACACAAAGACAACAAATAACTTAGAGATATATCGCAAAACAAACTTGGTAATGCTTCCAAAGCTTCAAAATCGTTTTTCAATCTCCCAAAATATATATTGCATATTTTTCAATTAAACTTAATGTTATTTATTTTTCAATAAGTAGTAAAAACATATCTTGACTACTTATCCTAAATGGTCCGTTTCGTGCCAAAGACGCTTACAAATCCAAACAAAGACGTTAACGTAGCACGCAAAATGGCTACAACCCCTTCAAATTAACGAGGCTCATGATTGAAAAACAACGCTTTATAAACAAACTCGCCCCGTGACGGGATTTAATAAAGTAAAAATTGAAGAGCTGGTAGCGATTGGAAAAACAAATATTTGTCTGTTTAGAACTCCCTCCCCTTCAAACTATTCATAGAGGTAACTTACAGTGTTGATTCCACTATTGGGAAAGAGTACCAGTTACCTTAGATATGATATTCTGCGCATTGGTAAACCTGAAGGGGAAATAACATAAGTCACGTGGGATGGGTAATATAAAATTTGCATGATTCTGAACAATCCATCAATATCGTTTGTTAAGTGATCTAAAAGGGAAGTAACATTTTGTTAGCAATAAAGTTTGTGGGACAAATATATACTGCAAAACCATGCAACGAAAATAATTTTCAAATATAATTTTCTTTTAGTTTTTCCGACACTTTCTCAAACGGTAGCAATAAATTGCCAAAAATAGCAATCTTTTTGGCCAAACAAGCAATTCATCATATCCTTTTCTCAACTGGACTTTATATTGTTAGATTAGTGTTATATTATTGCTATGCAATTGGGTTCCAAAGGGGTTTTGATATATATGGCACCGAATGTATAAAAGGGGTCTTTCTGCTATGTTAACTCAATGGAAGAAGTGTCACTTTTACAAATACAGCGAATCAAGTTCCTTTCCATCAGAAATCTTTCTAAGTTAGTCAAATTAATTAGTTAAAATTTAATTCATTTATTTATTTTTTCTAAAATAAACTTGCTATTTCTTAACAATTAATCATTTTAGATAGTAAAACACGTTTTATAGTTACTATTAAAAGGCCTGACTCCAAAGAAGTTATTTGATTGGTCATTTCCAGTTGATGTATTTCTAGCCTTCAAGACGTGCTATTAAAAAAGTTGGAAAGACAGAATTCCATAAATTAAAAAGTTATTGTTTAACTTTGTAGTACCGTGTAGCCAATTTCCCAACCACTTTAATCAGTATCATTAGAAAGTTATTTAAATATTGAGCTTAGAATTTCTTACAATTTTATGTTTTCGTAAAAGTAGGCATTTTTGATTAATCGAGGCAGATTTAAGCATTTAAAGTATACTTTCGATAATTCAATTTTAGCGTATTTAATACTTTAAAAGAAATTCAATTAAACGGTGAATGCTAATTCAGAATCAAATTATAGCTCTTCAAAAAAAATCTGCATCAATAACCTAAAAACTAACCAAATAGCTCGTAAAAAACAAAAAGATTCAATGCTACCGCTTTTAATCCCAAAACGGCAAATGTTGTCCTCCATTAATGTCATGTAGTGGTTTCAGAGCACAAGCGGGACAAAACGGCAAATGTTCATCTTCTCCGTCTTTTTGAATGAAGAAAGAGGCATCAAAGAACGAAAAAGCATTTGAATAAATATGGCGCGAAAAGCTATCGACGGAACTAGATTCGTATCGATCAATTTCCGGGCAAAACGCCGCGCAAAACTATCATTTTCATATTTAATGGTTGTTTTCTCGGTATTAAAATACTGTTACCTTCAAACTTTATTCGTTCCGCGTCGGGGAAATTGTTCCCAGCCGAAATGTAAATAACCAGAGCTGCACATATCAGCATTGGTAATCGGACATGGCCGATGTTTTTATTTTTTTATTCTCCTCCAGCACTATTATCCTCCTTCTCCTTGGCTTAAATAAAACATAAATGTTATAAAACCGAACAATAGGAACACGGAGATTAAATTGAAATCGTATTAGGGGAGAAGAAAAGTAGTTTTCAGAGCCAGCCATCCATTTTTACATATGGATGAATTTATTTTCCAATCATAAGAGCGTTTTTATCCAAGCGGTTGCCAGTTATGATGCTTTGTGAAGGGACACACTTTTCCATTTACTTCTTCCTCTCGGGTAATCTCATTTTGCCGCTTCCATCACCCTGTTTAATAGGCAATAGAAATTCACATCGCCCCCCCCCCATATTTTTATTCCTCCCCCCAACCCCCTTTTGTTTTCCCGTCGGGACCCACCCACAGCGAAACATGATTGGTGGATTAGTAATTGTTGTTTCCGCGCCGGTCGGACATTGTTGTTGAGTTTGTGTTTGTTGAGTTTGAGTTTGTTTTGGGATGACCGTCCAGGGGATGATGTTCCACCCGTATCTGTACGAGAGGATGAGGGCCCTCAGGCTGGCCTGGATCTGGGGACTCAAGTTATGGGGATACTCTGGTAAGAGACAACATTCTTTGGTTTATATAACTTTAGTTGTGGTCCCTGCCGTGTAGTTTAGAGACACTAAATATAAGCTCTTCTAGAGTAGGCACCGTCGTGACAACATTAGCGGTAAAGCGAGGCCCAAGTTCACCGATACTTGATGAACTGGAGCTAATCTCTATTCTTGATTGAGTTTCTTTGTGGCCTTGGTTGCGTAGTTTAGAGGCACTAAATATCCCCTCTACTAACGTAGACGGGGTTGTGACAACTTTGGTGGTATGGCGAACCCGAGTTCACACAGATCTTCTTGCTTAATGAACACATGGAGCTTATCTCTATGGACGTAAAGAGCGAGGAATTTTATGTAAGAAAAATGACTTAGTTTTATTAAAAAGGTAATACTTGGTAAAGGTAATAAATTCCGCGCCGGTCGGACATTGTTGTTGAGTTTGTGTTTGTTGAGTTTGGGTTAGTTTGGGAAGATGACCGTCCAGGGGATGATGTTCCACCCGTATCTGTACGAGAGGATGAGGGCCCTCAGGCTGGCCTGGATCTGGGGACTCAAGTTGAGGGGATACTCTGGTAAGAGACAATATTCTTTGGTTTATATAAGTTTAGTTGTGGCCTCGGTTCTGTACACTCTAAAAAAATATCTGTAAGGTTACTAAGAATTCTCTAGGAAACTCAGCTTCCATAAGTTTTTTTAGTAGTGTTACATAAGAAATATGTGTATATATTACTAATCAAAGCTTAGTAAGTTATACTGAGAAAAATTAGTAGATTTTACAGGGGATTTTCTTGTATGTTTACAAAGAAACTGGTAGTAAACTGGTTACAAAAGTTTAAAACCAGAGGGCGCCACTAATTTTTCTGTTAGTCAGGTTTTATTTCGAACTTCCCGAGGACAGAACCCAAGATTATCGGGTTCCGTGAAACAGCGCGTTAGTCCTCTCTGCTATCGGGGACTTGCATTTTGGTTGCGTGTAAATAAAGAGGTTAAAATCTTGATCGTTAAAGGCGTTTTATGTTATTGATTAAGAAATTTTAAGATTCATTTTTTTTTCGGATATGAAGTTTTCGAAATAATTTAACGTAGTTTTTATATACTAAAATAAAAAAAAACCACGTTTTTAGGTTTTTTATCGTTGCGATATCGATTCGTCATAATCTCTAGAAAAGATAGCCAGGGGGCGCTGTAAGCGTTACATCAATTTACTTAGTATTGTTTAGTATTACTACAGTAGTTTCTTTAGGTTACAGATGATTTTCTAGTAAATGGTGAAAACCTGTAAAGTTACTAAGTAATCGTTAGTAAATTCAAGCCAAATTTTTTACAGTGTAGTTTAGAGACACTAAATATAGTGTAGACAGTCGTGACAACGTAAGTGGTGTAGTAAACCCGAGTTCTCCAAAATCATCTGCTTGATGAACGAAGTCTGATCTCTGGATTGACATGGCGGGCCAGGAATTTTTTAAGAAATATGTAACCTAATTTTAGATGAGAAGTTATATTTGCAGATTTCCAAGCATCAAAATTATGTGTATAATTCTAAAATTAAACCCTTTTGTTTTCTCGTCGGGACCCACTCACAGCGGAACATGATTGGTGGATTAGTAATTGTTGTTTCCGCGCCGGTCGGACATTGTTGTTGAGTGTTTGGGTTTGTTTTGGGAAGATGACCGTCCAGGGGATGATGTTCCACCCGTATCTGTACGAGAGGATGAGGGCTCTCAGGCTGGCCTGGATCTGGGGACTCAAGTTGAGGGGATACTCTGGTAAGAGACAATATTCTCTGGTTTATATAAGTTTCTTTGTGGTCTCCGTCATGTACTTTAGAGACACTAAATATAAGCTCTGCAAACGTAGGTGGAATCGTGACAACATTAGCCGTAAAGCGCACCCAAGTTCTTCAATACTTGATGAAAGCAGAATGTATATCTATTAGGCTAGAGAACCAGTCTTATATAAGAAATATTAAGTTAATTTTATATAGAAGAATAATTTTATATATATACTGTGATAGATAGATCAATAATCTTGTTTTTTAATGTTCTTGGCTTCCAATATTCTTGGATAAGTTTATTTTTGGCATCGGTTTTGTAGTTTAGGGGCAATAAATATCCTTCTACTAACATAGATAGAGTCGTTAAAATGTTTTAGGTATGGCGAATCCAATTTCACCTAGATGACTTGCTTGATGATTTGATTTCTTTTGACCTGATGGTCCAAGAGTTTTATATAAGAAAGATATGACCTAATTATAAGTAATATTTGCCAATTTCAAATTACCGAAATTACTACTTTAAGAAGTCTAGGCTATTTATAACATGAAAACAGATGAGTTATTATGTTTTAAATCTTTACAATGAGGAGCAATGTAACTGTGTGAAAATTACAAGTTTTTTAAGTATTTTTCAAGCTGTTCTATCGAATGTAATTCTTAAGTTTCCAACAAAATGGATAGATAAATTTCTAAAATTTCAATCAAGCTGACTTTAGCATAAAAACTTATAACCTAATTTCTAACTTAAATTATCGTTGGATTTGAACTCCATTTTTAGATTAGATCATAAAAACGTTTTGTATTTATAACTTATTGAAACTCAAAGAATTTTTTTAATCATTTAAATTTAGCGCTTGATAACAAAAATAATTGGAAATATAAGATTTTTTTAAAAATTTGGTTTAAAAACTCTTATTAGAAGAGGAACATCTATTAAAAGATACATTAATACATGCTTTTAAGAGATAGTTCTGATGTTCAAAACTTGGAACTTAGGGAATATTATAACTAACGCGTACTGAAATTAGAGACTATACGATTAGACTATATGGTAAGACGTTTGTTTTTCATAAACGTCTTAAATTATCTGTGTATTTGCGTGAAAATGTGAATAGCCTTATATTTAGTAAGTGTAGTTGAACTTAACTTCTACAAAAATAGTTATTTCATGCAAAAATTAATTAACAATACCAAAACTTGTATATTTCCTTTAAGTGTTTTTTGTTTACTATCCTTACGCAATATATCTATAGATAACTTATGATGGTACAAAATGCAATATACTAAAAAAATATATCCTTACAGTAAGTAGGAGAGTGGCTTATCGAAGAAATAAAATGTGTATTTCGTCACTGAAGATCCGACATGTGCTATCTCACTTTGCACAATGTATCAGATTTACTGGACGGTAAAACCTCGAAGCAAGCTTGTTGTGCAGAGTGAGATAGCACCTGTCGGAACTTCAGTGACTATTTGCAAAACTTGCATCCTCCAAGGTCTAACTAAAATATGAAGTCCAGCCTCTTTCATTGGCGACTTTGTCCAATTCGAGTTACGATCGTAAAAAGTGACCAATAAAAGAAACCAGACACTATATTTAAAACGTACTTTAAAAAAAATTAAGTTTCGAAAGAATAACTTTCCAATATGAAGTTTTTAATTTTTTAAAAAAGAAATGCTAAAATATTCCAAAGTTAAAGATCTAGATAATTTTAGAAAATCTTGGGAGTAGCAGTTGAAATAGTTTTGTCCATTTATTGTTGTTCTATATTTAAATTCAATGGAAAATATAAACTTCAAACCAATCTCCTGAAAAATCATCTTATTGCATATATGCGCCCTTTTTCTGCTCAAAGTGCAATATATTCATAATCACTTTTTAAAATCGATATACCAACCTTAAAATCATTCACACAACAATCGACTTCTTCATTTCCAATACTCACGCATCCAGATGAATTAAAACCCCATTTGCGTTTACGAAGCCTTACTCACACAAAGATCCTTTTTTTATACAAATGAATAAATAAAAACGCTCCAAAAGCAAAACGGAAAACAATTTTCGTCCCGGATAACTCTCCTCCCATGGGGTGAGGGAATGCAAAAAAAAGAATAAAAACAATTTAGGATTGTCTCATGAAAAATTCGAGGGGAGAAAAGTTCGTTTTAAAGAACAGTTTCTTGTTGGTTCGATTTTAATCGTGCTTTTAAGAGTTAAAGTCCCTTGTTTTAAGAGGGTTTTTTGCTGAATAAAACTAATTTTCAATTTCTTATTTCGTATGTAAGTTAACAAAATATTGTTGTTTAAATACACGCTTAGAATGTTTTTTAATTAATGTGGTACACAAACAAATAGCAAGAAAGATAAAAGTACATTATAAAAACATAGACATAACCTTACCAAATAGTGCTTTTTAAAAAAAGTTTCTTAATTTTATTTTGGTTGATTTAAGGTCACGCGAAAAATTATCATGAGGAATTAGTAACACGACTCGTTTCAAAACGTCATCAAGTAATAACTCAGTACTCTGTATCTGTAAAGGTTGTTTTTCCTTTGTAGTACTTTTAAAGCTAGGAAACACGCTTTGTCACAATTAAATAAATTGTCTGCCAGTTTAATAAATTTTAATTAGAATGATGTCTGAATACCTTTAGAGAAAAAACAGCATCAAAAGGTAAAAACCAGGTACCTTTTTGTGGTTACGCCAACTGCGGTAACCAGACGTACTGCATTGCAGAAGTACAATTTAGTTTGTTGCGCAACTATTATATTTGTAAAAATTACTGATACAGATACCCGTTTTAACTGTTATAGTTTCTTTAAACAAAAACAACGGAAATAAAATATGATTTATAAAAATGATTATCATAGATAGAAATTTAATTTCTGGAACAAATATGGTCAGTCTAACACCAACGCTTAACCAACTGCACAGAATCCGTTTGTTAATTTCACAGAACTGGTTCACACGAATAAGATATTCCCATCCCTATTACTCCAGGACCGCAAAAGAAGAATGCTACCGGAACGGGAAAACCTTCCCTTGGGAATCCTTGAGAAACTTAGGACCGAGACAGCGTCCTAGTACGTTCTGTGTGATGACCGTGTTCCATTCTTTGTCTCGGAAGAACTGACATCCCGCGGTGCGGAACGCTGGATAGAACGCTGTTTCTTGGGTGGTGTTTTAAATTAGTTTCAAATAATAATGGGCCCATCGATTAAAAGTGTTTGTGTTTGTTGGTGTTTGGGATTTTGTGGAGGATTGGAGATTTAATGTATGTTAAAAGTTTGTATTTGTAGTGATAAATGGAGATGTGGAGGGAGGGGATTGAGGGAGTTCTTTGGTTTCGCTTGAATCGTAAGCACGGTGGTGAATATAATGAATATTCCAACCATGGAAGACTTGTTTTGTAGAGTACTTTTAAATGCTTTTTCAATAACTAGAATTGTTAATTATGTAAGAAAAATTTCAATTTAACATAATATTTACAGGGAAGCCCAGTCAGTAAAGCTCTTGCATTGTATTCTAGGGATTCAAAGGCATTGCTAAATTACTTCCAACCTAAAAAAACTATTTAAATATCCAAACCGTTCGCCGAATAATAACCCGTATAGAGTAAGTTCAAGCTTAACATGCTTCTAAGTCAAGACATAACTTACGATGCCTAAATCTTGCCAATAACCCTCGTGTAGCCAAGTGCAACGACAATAAAAACCTAACCCTACTTACATAACTATACTACAATGTATTTAAAAAGTGAAATTTCATGAAAAATCTTAATCAAATGGTAAACATTTACACCAGCAGTATCAACCCTTTAACCTTTCACCAACCCAACACAGTCCTCCACCATGAGAAATGGCTCCAACAAATCTCGCCGAACTCCATTACGGGCGGACTTCCGAAACAAATGAAACACGACTTGAAGTAAATTACTTTTCCTGAGACCCCTGGAACCAAAAGAAGCAGCACTTTAATTTCAAAAGACTACCAGGGATTGCAATTATGCGCCGGGGGGAAATGACATAATCTAAACAATAAAAATATTGATTAATAGGCACGTCCGGAGACACAGAAGGGACGTTTTAAGTTTGGGGGAATGCGAGTTTGGTTGTCTGGAATTCTTCCAGATTTTTAGTGGGTGTTGCTTTTGGAATGGATCTTCGGTGTTAATTAATAAGTGATTATGGGTTTGATGAGTTAAATGGATTAGATTAAATGTTGTCGGTTTTCATAGTGCAAGTACGCTAGTTTTTTTATTTAAGATTTCTTGCAAACTACGCATACCACGTTTTTTAATATCTAATCAAGAAAGATTTTTGAAAAAACCTCTATATTCTACCAATATTTTAAATGCGTAAATAAGGTTCTCTTTATATGTTATCATTACACTTTGAAATAATTGTATTTAAATCTTTATTCACCAACAATTATTCTAAGTGAAACTTGCTTTATTTTACAATACTTTCTCGGGTTTGTTTTATAAATTAACCAGCATATGCACGCAAAAAACTGTCTGGTACGTGCAAACGAAAATTGAGTTCTTCCAACCAAACTGTTCGGTTGCTATAGGACTGACAGGACCGTCTAGTTGCAGGAACCAAACACATTTGGTTAGAAGCTTTCGGCTGGTGCAAAAGACTAGTTCGGTTGAGAGAACTACACTGATACCGCGCAGTTTAGTTCTCACACAGAGTTTAGCTGTCTCAACTGAACTCATTGAGGCAGTCTGGTCCCGTTGACTAAACTCGTTCAATCGAACGAGTATAGTTATGGTAACTAAACTGGTAGGTTTGGAAGAAACCACCAGTTTGGCTGTGCCAATTAAACACCCTTCAACCGAACTTGGTTGAGTTGCAGGGCCAGCACCATTTTTTGCGTGTGATTTCAAAAAATTAGTTGCAAAAACATGTTTACTTCACATTGGGTTAATGTACTTTTAATGGCTAAGTTTTATTTTCAAAATAAGAGTTTGTGTTCTGATTTCCATATAACATGAATTATTACAATATGTAAAATGCACAATCATGTTTTTTGGAATTATGTTTTGGTGTTAATAGTATTTTCTTTTCAGACGGAAAATGCCCTACTCCAGGATGCAATGGATCAGGGCACGTTACCGGTCTCTATTCTCATCACAGAAGGTAGGCTAAGTTTCTACTTTCAAATTAAGATAACACGGTACCCAAAAAATTAAATACTGCATTTTTATAGATAGCATTCAAATCAAACTATTTTTACAAAGAACTAACATTCAATAAACATATACGAAAAATGATAAAGATTGAAACACAAGTTTTCTTATTTAATTTTCATTAATTTTTAATTAGCTAAGTTCTAAAACCATTTTAACATCCACTATATCATTTTCAATAAACCTCCACCATTATAAAGTATTTCATCTGTTTTTCAATATTCTTAGCTCACAGTTTTCTAGTGTGTTCAATTAATTTCTGGGCAGCCCTAAATTTTGGGTATCGTGTCCCCTTAAAAAACTAGCACTACTTTCTATACCTTCTGTAGAACGTTTTAACAATCTCTTCTAGAAAATTTATGCTTACAACCAACGTATAACAATGATAAAATAAATTATATAATTTAATATTAAAACTTCACCGGACAGACAGGCGGAATAGTTATTCATTAAAAGGATGATAATCTGATATGACTATAATCGTTTTATCTTAACATTCACCGGTTAAAGACCGAAACGTGGTTTTAAAAGTCTTGTGAACTTTCGTCGGTGAATGTCAGCCATTCACTCAATTTCGGACAGATATTCTAACACATACGATTTCAAGGCAGCTGAATGCTGCAAATTTTTAAATAATATAAACTTTTTATGTAATAATTTAATTGTCCATTATGTAACCATTCTACTGTTTTCTTAAACAAAAGTTTGAATTTCCTCTTTAACAACAACGTTATTTTCTTTGAGCATAAAGTCATTTCCTCGTATACGTTGCCATTCAAGTAATCAATCAAGTTTTATAGATATGTCTATGACTATATAGTTCCTTTTTAATAATATAATCATTTCATTCTTTTCAGTTTATCTGGTTGTCCACGAAAGGACAGAATTACACCGGAAAGTAAGTTTCCTATATAAAATTAAAATTAATCCTCTTAAAATAATCTCTTAAACTCTCTTTTAAAAAATTAACAATAATGAATTTTCTACTGCTACTTTCTATATCTTAATACTTCTCATCTACTTTACGAACTTTCTCTAACCCTCTTTCTTCTCTTTATAGTTTTAGCCTTACATGAGACAATACTGAAGTAAGTTCATTTTTATGTTTATTAATTTAGAACTTTTCTTATATATCTTCAATATTTCTACTCGAACAAAACAGAAGTTAGCATTAATACTTTAAATATTTTCATTATAAATTAAGGAGCTACCTAAGAGTAATGTTTTTATAAAAGTTCAAAGAATTTTGGCTATAAATACAGCTGATTCTGCAATTCTATTCAGAGCTTATATTAATTTATTACTAAACTCATGTTTACCTGTCTTGTCACTGAAGCTATCAAATTTACTTTTAAAAGGCAAGACTACATCGTGTAGCTCATTAAAGTTATGTATCAGCGTGCCATTGAGTAACATAGCAAAAGAGTTATATTTTACCACAAAATGTGTGATAGTTTATACATTATTTTGAACATAATACATCCCAATATAAAAGATAATTTAAATACCTTTTGACTTCAAAAGATAGTTTTTTTAACGTAAAATAGTTTTTATTAATAAAGAATGCAATGAATTTCAAAGCTAATCCCACATTTTACGGAAACATAATATTTTTAGTTGTTTAATGCCTTAAATTCAACAATTACACACTGTACTGTGATGGGCAGGTAAACTTAAGTATGTATACAAATGACTTGGAGCATTGTTGCAAGAACTCGATAACGATTAAAAAAAAGTATGCTGAAAGTTATTTCAGAGCAAAAAGGGTGCAATTCATTGTTTTTGTCAGTATATTTGAATACACTAATCAGAACGTAAATGAGTTTCAATCATGAACTTCTTTAAAAACATTTTTCTTGACATAAAGGAAATAAAGGTTATAAAAAAAGTCTTCTCTCTATTTAAAATTTCAATTTAAAAGAGGAGAGGGTAACTCTTTCTGGAGGTCGGCTTATCGGGCCAAGACAGGTAAAGATGGGTTTTTGCAGCAATTGGGATGTTGAGGCCGCGTGTTCTTCTCTAGGTGTCCCACTGACGGCTGCAACGGAAGGGGTCACGTCAACAACAACCGGATCACGCACCGGAGGTTGGTAAAAAAAGATCAGCAAAGATCGCATTTGACGTAGCGAGCACCACTACCCAATACGTACCTAAACAAAAAAATCGGCCTAATCGCCGTATTAAAGATGATTTTGACGTTAAATATGATTTTGACGTAAATAAAACTTCATCCTATGCATAAAACTTGAAAGCTCCCTTCGGGATTCTTAGTAGATACACTAATTCAGCTTTCATTGGTAACTATTGTATATCACCAAACTTTAGTGCATGCGAAAGCTCCAAATTTTAGGCAAACTCTATAACCTTAATAAGGTGCGTCTGGCTAGATCTGAGTACATTATGTCTTGGAGGTTTCATCAAAATATTTGGAGTATTCCCCAGGGTCCAAATCCAAACTTAAGCTGAAAGTTGTACCAAAATTTGGAATTTCCACATGCACCAAAATTTGGTAATTTGGCCAATTTGGAAAGACAACAATCTATTTTTACAGCAATATTGGCTCACTTTTTTTGGAGCAGCATGGCTCTTTGATTTTGCACGGTTCATTGAAAATAAGTTTCAGGTTGCAAGCTAGTTGAAGCTGCAATGTTTTTTTTCTTTCTTTCACAGCTTATCAGGGTGTCCTATTGCTGCAATGGAGAAAATGGTCCAAAAGGAACAAAGAGCCACACCGAAACCATCACCTCCAGTTGGACAAAGTAAGTGCTTCGTTAAAACGTTATTTAAGCAACACAAAACGCAACACGCCGCACTAGATCCAATAAATTGCAAATTAATTGGCAGGTCTGCGTTAGTATAGTAGGCTACTTAAATGCTGTACAATATCAACCTAACTCTTCACAGCATTGAGTTAAGAGAATTAGATAGATCGTCAGAAGTATAGTTTTTACCCTACTGGAATAAGTATAGCAGAAGTTGAGAATTGAAGTATAGAATCAGCAGAAGCTGATTACCATTTGATTCAATGTCACTTTTACCTATTGATATAAATTTCTTCAATTCAGATGCCTAAACTGTAAACATACCCAAGAACATTTTCGACCCACCCACAAACCAAAAAAAAAAGTCCTATTTATGTTTTAACCACCAAAAAACCATAAAACCTATCCACAAGCAGAAGTTATATCAACGCGATATTTTTAAAACTTTTTTTCAGATTTTTAAAATTATTTTTAAGAATTAAGAAAAAACATTCTGAATTACACAATTCTATAAGAAGAATATGCCAGAAAAACAATTGAAGACCTTTTATTAATATCATCAAAAGACTAGAGTAAACACATTTTAATTTTTATTTCAATAAATTGTGAATTAAAGTATTTTCAGATTAAAATAATTGTCATTTGAAAATAAACTGAAAATCAACAGTGATATACCAAGTTAAATTTAAAACTTAATATACATACTCAACATCAATTGAATTTTTTCCGGGGGGAGGGGGAGCAAATTTATATTTTTGACTTTAAAAAAAAACTAAAAAAACGAATTCATAAAAACAACTTATAAAAAAATTAAACATTTCTCTACGCACACTAAACATTTATTCCCTCTTAGAAAAATTAGCGCTGACTTCTTGGTTTTTGAAGCAAAATTTTTCACCCTATAAGTTGTTTTCTTTAAACAAGAAGATTATAAAAGTAAAACAACCTTTACAGTATTCGTAATGGTTATTGCAGGGTTTGAAAATTATTGAGACACTTCGCAATTTTAATTATTATTTTATATGTTTGATAAACTGATACGAAATATGTGGTTTGAATACTTGCAACACATTTTTTACGGCCATTTTAGCTTAAAATTATAGAACCTGATGCAGTTATACGGTACGCAAAAACGATCCAATGAAGTAAAACGCTTTGAAGCACCCTGATTCTATAATCCATAAATCGACTTTAAAGGACCAATGTTTTATATGATTCATTAAAAATAATCATAATAGTTGGTTGAAAGTATGTTTATCTCTGTGAAGCAGTGCGAAAAAGTTAATTATACGAAAATGTATTTAAAAGTAACTTTAAAACATTAGAACAAACTAACTTTAACACATCTTTACTTTAGGCTCAGCAATTCTATCATTATATTTCATAGTTTCAATCCCTTTTATTAACTATCATTTTTATTAAATAATTTATTATTTTAATTAAAAAATCATCATTTTTATTGTCCCAGTTCCTTCTGGACCATCGTCTCCAGACTGTGTAATGCGGACGCTGTGCTACGTGAAGCACACGGACATGCCCGACTACAGGTACCCGGGCATGTACGGGGGCCAACCTATGGAGAAGTACGGCAGGCCGCAGACCCCGCCGGACTACGGCCCGTATGACGGGCAGAGGGGGTTCTACGCGCAGAGGCCTGGACCCGTCATGCCCAAGATCAAGTCTGAGTCGCCGGACGGACAGAGCATGATCAACAAACCAAAGTAAGTAAACGAAATGTTTGGTATTTTGAAGTTGTTGCACAGTAAAAGAAAATCCATCTAATACTCATGGGATGTAAAAAAAAATCTTGAATTTGTATAGTTAAAATAAACTTTCATGAAATAAATTAACTATATTGTAGAGAAAAGGTTTAGGCTATATTTTTCCTATGATAAGATGCATTCTGTAATACAACCACAGAGTTTCTACAATTATCAGGAATTTTAATGCAAGGTGGTTCACAAGGTGGTTCAGTAAAGGTGGTCAGTAAATAATCAGTAAATTAGCGATTCGAAAAGCTATTAATAAAGAACAACTAATTAAACGTACTCAACAAAATACAAAAAGTTACTAGATTATTTGCTTATAAATTGATTTTTGTTGGGTACAAATCAATGAAGAAATTAAATTAATAGGGTAAGAACGCAAGACAAAACTTCCATTTATATATATCTAATTTGAATTTATATCTATGGGTGAAATTTCTTCGTGAGCTTCCGAAATAACCTTATCTATTGGAAGACCTTATCTATTGAATTGTGGATGTAATAAAAGACCCCAGTTACGCAATTATTACATTGTTTTATTCTTTACAGAAGTCTAATTGTTCGACAAATAGCTCCTACAGAAATTTACATTTTTCCGATGTAATGTTCAAATTATTACAGCTAGTTTGAAACCCAACTTCAGATATAGCCCTAATGAATCTCAAATCGTTTCTAAAATTAGCAATTAATCATTGAAAATGCAAAATCAAATGTACACTAAAAAGATAAGTATGAAAGACATATTATACTTAGAAAGTCACTTGAAGCCATAAAGGTCAAAACACTAAAAGTTTGGGTAGAATTTAGGACTGCACAGCATTTTGTTAACTTGCTTAACTTATTAATTTAATGCCATAAAAAGAATATTCTTAATACTACTTTGCATAAATTAAAGTGTTTTCAACATTGAACTATTTAAACTAGACCTTTGTTTAACAAAAGAATTTCATGAAACTTTAATTCTCGGCACCAAAACGCTATCGAAAGAATATTAACTGCTTTTCGTTTTCTATCACAAAAAGAGTCCCTACAATGATTATAATTAAGCGGATATTTTTTGCGACTTTACATAATTACTTTTGCTAGTTACTAAGTATTTTTGCTAACATTATACTGGATATAAAAATTTGTCGCAAAATATTTGGTAATTTTTTTTTCCTCCAAAAGACTGACGTTGACTGAAAGTCGCATATCAAACTATAACAACGTGATTGTAGAAGAAATCAAATAAAATACGAGATTGTAAAATGTAGTGGTCCTCCGCATATGGACACATGTCATGTTCTAGTTAATAATGAAATAGAGCTAGTTTTTATTTTAAAATTAGGATGTAGCCTATCAGAAACGAATTTGAGCTTTAAGCCGGTTCTGATTAGTTCTCGAATAGCGAAAACGGAATTTTGAAACTGAACTTTGCTTAGCTCGCAGACAAATCTCAATAGTTTTGTTTAACTTAAGCTCCTACACTACTTTCCTTAAACTTAAAGTGGGGTCGACTTGAAGTGAATCTTTTAAACCTTACGGTCAGTAGACTCTAAAACGTATCCCGTTTTCAGCCTCCCCATGTGCCGACCGCAACGAAACAACGCCGCAGACAAATCTCAATAGTTTTGTTTAACTTAAGCTCCTACAACACTCTCCTTAAACTTAAAGTGGGGTCGACTTAAAGTGAATCTTTAAAACCTTACGGTCAGTAGACTCTAAATATATCCCGTTTTCAGCCTCCCCATGTGCGGGCCGCAACGCAACAACGCCAAGCAGCAAATGTACCCGCCTACGCCCCCGGCCACCAACGACAGCGAGCAGACCGAGCCCGTCGACTTCTCGACCGCGGCCTGCCCGGAAGACACGCGGACGCTGCCCCACCACGGACTCCCCTCCCCCCGCTCCCCCGCCTGCCCCCTCCCCTACCCCCAGTCCCCATTGCCCGGGGCGGTGGAGCGGATGCACCACCTCATGCCGTCTCCGCCGGAATACGTACCCGAAAAGTAAGTCATTTGGGCCTCGAAATGTGTGGTTTTGGAAGGCCCGTTTCACATGTAACTGGGAGGTTTTGCCGTAATGTCGTGTAAAGATAATGTAAAGTCGATTGAGGTTTTCTACAGAGACGGGAAAAATTATCGTAATTGTAGTTTTATGAATGATATTTGCTCGAGTAGTAGTCTGATACATTTTGACATCTAAGGCAAAATTATTGCCACAGCAGATAAAGTTAATGTTGATGCTATTTCCTCTTCAATAAAATAGTAAGCACGACATTTTATCGTTGCAAGGGAAAGGTTTAATTTATTTAACACTTCCACTGTACTATTTATGACAAAGGTTTTAGTTCAATGTTGAAAACAATTTATAACTATAACAAATACAAAACTAGGACGTACTCACTTTATAGGAAGTATAAAACATGTATCTTGAAATAATTGAAGTAAAATCCTGCAATGCCCATAAGCAATTATTAAATTATTTTACTTATTCTTACAAATTAATTTAGTCAGATTTGTCAGATTTTATTTAGATTTGTCAGTACTCTGTCGACGTTAGTTGAGATAATATTTAGTGACTGGCACATTCAGTTAGGATATAGATAAATAATTTGAAGTACCCTCGAACGGGATAAATTTAGCACAAGCTTTTAATCATAAAACCTACTATAAATAATCTTTAAACATGCACTTGAATATTTCAATTAGTAGCTACTCTACCTTGACCTATGAATAGACGAACATTCAAGAAGATAGTCAGTACTAGAATTTTATGCTTGGGCCATAGTTATCTTTCTGGCCCAAATTACCCCATTGAACTTAAACTTATTGAACAAAATGTCTCTCTCTCTCTCTTTGCAGGTGTTTGCAGCCGAAGATGAAGAGCCGAGGTCGAGAAGGCAGGGAACTGATACACTGTCCCACTCCAGGTTGTGATGGAATGGGACACATATCTGGAAACTACGCTACGCATCGAAGGTACATATAAACAGGCCATTATCATGGGACATTATTATAACAAAAAATTAGCAGAAATCTCGTACTTACCTAAGGAAAAGATATAAGGCCCTATTCCGTTAATCGGCGATTTTGACTGTTGTAAATACAATTGGGCAAAGTCGCCAATGAACGGACCGGGCCGTATACCTTGGGTGTGCTTCGAGGAAATGGAGTTTTGCAACTACATCATTCTTATCAATTTGTACGCTGAAACTGTAGCTTCACTTGTACACGTACAGTGTGCATTAGGATTAGTTTTCTGTAGTTATCACGAATAAAAATTGTATTATAAAAAGTAGTAAAAATCAAAAGCTCCATGTTCCAGTTCGAGCAACAATTTTGAAGTCTTGAAAATAGCAAAGAAATGTAATTCTTTTTTTTTTAATCAGAATACCAAAGGCAATTAATTAAGAAAAGGTACATTGTACAATTTTACTCTCAGTTTTAAAAAATCACAAATTTGAAAAGTATGCAATAAAATTAGAAACATCTAGGCAGTATCTAAATCTATAAAATTTCCCAAAAACTTAATATAATTTCGGTGTCTTGCAGGAAATAAAATTCTTTGTTGTCCTTCACACAAGCTTTACTTAATTTTTAATTCCCTAAACATAAGCAAAAGTGAGCTAATTTTCCCTATTTTGCTTGTTTTATACTTTACTGAGTTCCGTTTTTATTTGCAGTCTTTCTGGTTGCCCTCATGCAGACCGCTCGCAAATTCAGGCACAGCACCAAGAATTAAAGTATGTAATCTCTGAGTTTTTTTTCAGTTAAAACTGATGTAAACTACTATATTTCAAACAGAATTAATTTATTAAAAGGGTAAATCAAAAGCATTTATGTGTGTTCTAATTTTTGTTACATTAAATAAACACATGAAAGTAATTTAACGCATCACAGACGTTATAGATTGATCTTACAGACGTAATGAGGAAGTTCAACAACTATTTGAATTTTCGATTTCGTGTTGGGAATTTTACAAGCAAAAGTGTCGAAAACCAAATCAACAAAATATACGGGAAAAAATATCAAGTTATAAAGTAAGCAAAACTTCAAAAATATAGCAGTTATATAAACAATTCCTCAAGCCTCGTTTCACTGCTTTTGTCGATTGCTTACGCAGAAGAAAGTTTAATTCCTGTACATGGGTATTAATAGTAAATTAGGGAATTTAAAATCTGTCAAACTGTTGTTTAACTCGTACTGAGCAGATAAAAAATCACAGTGGAACAACTTGGGCACGTGTTACGTCATAAGCTGGTCATCGTTTTCTGCGGTCTTTTTAAATTGCTAACTTTCAGTCATTATGATTTAAATAAATATAGCGCAAAATAAGAAATATTTAGGAGTTTCTCAACATTCTGATTCGATTAGAAAATTTATAGCTGAACTTCCTCATTCGTCATATGAAAAGGCATTGGAAAGTCATTTTCCTATTTTGTTACTACAAAATAAATATTTAGCAAAAAAATGGTATTTTGTAGTATATGAACTATTTGTGTTAATTATATTCTAGGCCTAATTTGTGTTATAACGAAAAACCAAGCGGTCAGTGGTATCGATACCCAAGTAACCAGCATGACAAATCAATGTCTCCTATTCTCAGGTGAGCATGTTATCTTTTTTAAGCTAAAGTATACTTTAATAACAGTAAGCATAATATCACTTACGATTAAGCTATTTGAATAGTAAAGATTACTGAGTAATTTCTCTTTTTATTTGCCCATTGTCCCGCCGCATACGCAAAGCAACCGCAAATAAAATCCAATGCTGGGTGTCAAGTAATCCCATTTGATTTTTTGAAGTATATAAAACAAACTTTTTTTTTAAGTCTTAAATTTTGGTCAACAATTGAGCAGCAACAGACCTACCAACTCTCTGGATTTAACCAGTCATTACAGGATTTTTAACTAATTTCTGAAATTCCGAGTCATGTAACATTTGCCAGAATTTCGAACGGGGAAACATTAAAGTTTCTCTTGTCGCACATAATCCGTAGAATGGTTATTTCCTTGTTGAATTCACAGGGTTTGCAGGTTGGTTTGTTGAATTAATGTTACTCAGGAACCATAGTTGATAGGTCTGGCTACAAATTATCATTTCTGTCCATTATCAAGCGTAAAAAGTGCTAAAATATAACTCTAAAGACTCCGGTACAGAATCGACGACTTATTGCTGATGTGTCACTTTTCTCGATATTGTACTAGATGACAAACACGACAAGTCATATGGACATGCTTTTTTTTTCAAAACTTTCAACATAAAAAAGTACAAAAGTGACAGCATATTCTATATCAAAATGTGGTCGAATGCAAGTTTAACTATTACACACCAATTAACACTAACTATTTTTCACAGGTGTCCCACTCCGGGATGTGACGGATCCGGTCACGTGACGGGCAACTACTCTTCCCACCGCAGTCTGTCCGGCTGTCCGAGGGCGAACAAACCGAAGAAGATGGTCAACAGGGAAGAGAAAAACGACACGGAACCCCTCAGGTACGAACAGTATTTTATAACATGCCCGCACAAAACATACCTCCATAATATATGGACACGCATTTCGCGTTTTTATAATGTTGTGTAAATGCGTATTCTAGCAGCGTTAATTGCTGATCTCTTGATTAAGATTTTTCTAAGGTAATAGGCGTAACCGATCGCCACACTCGCGTCACGTCATAGATTTTGTTTTTAATGTATAGTAAATTTTGCCGAGCGGGGTCGAAATAGACATTATTAGAAAGAAATTGTCAGAAATAAGACAGTAGGGTAGACTGACCAGTGAGTGAACAGGCCCCAGTGAATTAACATTTGGTAAATATAATTTAAAAAATAAGGATTGAAAATCATTCCACTATATGGATTGGCAACACTGACTTCCTCCCATGTAGTAGGAAGCTATCTGACAATGGTTGGTTGTCCTGGTCATTATGTCCTGGTGTTCATTCACTGGCGAACGTGACGTCTTAAACGTTCATTCACTGGTTAGTCTACCCTAGGTCTTAAATTAATATAGTCAAAAGGAATTAGAAAAAATATATAGTAGTCCTGAAATACCAGTATTTAATCGGCAGTATATGTAAGCTAGATTGGGCAGTTGCTATGAAGCTCTTGCACCTATGAATTTATAGTGGTTGGCTATTAATTTATCTACCAACTTCTAAAAAACCTTAATGTTTAAATTTTGACAACAAAAAAAATTGATTCGTTCCATCATTCCTAAAGACCTATTAAATTCCCAATTTTTAATGAAATAGCGACTTCCTCCCACAATTTAAGCCATGCTCAATTCTTTTTTAGTGTTAAAAGGTGTTTTAAATGTCCCCTTGTGGTGTTTTAGGAGTGATGACCAAGAATCATTCTTTTTGTGCAGGTGCCCCATTCCAGGTTGTGACGGATCTGGACACGTGACTGGAAAGTTCCAATCACACAGAAGGTGAGATTTTTCTTATTTTACTTCCTTTTCTTCGCACTAAAATGTAAAGCGTAAGCTTGCATGATAAAATGTATTTATACGCTTTGTATATATTTTGTTTCTAAAAAAGCACTTTGATATCCCACCATCCCCACTGCATGAACATGTTTCCATACCAGCACATAAATCGACTTTTGCTCTACAGTCATTATATATATATTTTTTTAAAACTTGTTTAAGACTCAAGCAATTATATTGTTTAATTTTTCGAATTCCTATTCTGCATGAGTATGTTTAATCATAATTTGAACATTTCGGTATTCACAATTTCAAAGGCTTTGACTCCCATCAAAGAGCTTTGCAGCAACATCAACTTCCCAATCGCGTTACGCAGTACCAATCTCCGAAACCAAATGACATTTTCTTACGTGTGTGTGATTCCATTTATGTGTTGTGAAGTTCGTTGCCGATCTGAACTAACTGCTGGTCAACTGTGGTTTTCAGTTCCTCTGGATGTCCAATTAACAACCACAATCGATTTCGAAATGAGCAGCCAACTCGTGAAGTCAAGGTCGAAAAGACGAGGTATGCCTCTAAGGCAATCACTTCTCTTGCAACTAAACATTTAAATAAATAGCTAATAACCTAACTTCTCAACTGAAAAGAAAGAAACTATTGAATACATGCTTCCATAAAATTTACATTGCATGATATTTTCCATTTATTCGTTTTTGTTTGTGACTTCCTTGCATGGCTCTCGGTGTATACAGCATGATATCTAATAATCGGTTTTTAAATTTGACAGCAACAATCTCATGAAGCATATATTTTTACATAAATTTTCCACATATTTTGCACTATAACTTATGTGCACCAAAAACTATTATAAAATGAAGTCATTTTGGTTTTACACTTCTAGGATATGTTTAACTATACATAAAAAATGATTTAGAACAACTAACCTTCTTCTACACCATACACATAGTATCAAAAGACAATAAAACTAGCACCATACAAGCATTATTATTTACACATTGAAAAAAAATGATTAAACTTATTTAATCACTTAGGACTCATTAAATACAACCATTATTTATCTAGTAGACATTTTTTATTTTTTAACACTGAGAAACACCTTCAAGAAACCAAAAGATGGCTTTTGGACATTCAAGATTTAACTAATTAATAGATGAAGGTGAGTAGTGTGTTTAAAAACCTACGCAGATGTTGTTTTTTAAACGACTCGTAAAACGCGATTAAGTTCCATTCCTAAATCTAGGAGACATAAGCAATGCGAAATATTTACTACAAATAAACTACGGAAAATATAAACGATCTTAGACGAACCGTAGAAACCGGAATGTCTTCTAACGCTTGCTTGATTTCCAATCTAAGGCAATGGCTTAGGCTGTGGTTAGTCCTCCCGCCAACATAGCGTAGGCCTTAGACTAGCTGCCTCCTTGACAATGCTTAGAAAAAAAAGTACCATAGTGACTATGAAATGTTGTGTTGGTAACTAAAGGTGTGGTGCCTTTTTATCTGTCCCCCTTTGCAGCTGCCCGACACCAGGTTGCGATGGTAGCGGTCACGCGAACGGTACATTCCTCACTCATCGCAGCCTGTCCGGCTGTCCTAGAGCAGCCCAGGCCGTGCGTAAGGCTAAGGCCGCGAGCGAAGATGGCCCGCAGCCCAAGCAAGGTATGTACTGTTCCTCATTCCATGAGTCAGTACCCACGCCGGCATTGGACCGATATTCGGAAGAGTGAGTTCGGTCAGTTGGAATAAGTCAGGTTCTAAATTTCTATTTTGAAAGACATCTTGCATAAAGAATCGAAAAACGAGAGCAAATGGATAGTCCGAAACAATCAGTTTTGAGTCAAAGCGGATCTTTCTGCAACGAAACGAGACAAAAACGTCTACGGAATGTCTTAAACTAAAATTTCGATTCGCTTGATCTAAACAGTCAGGAAACTTCTTGGGTTATGGCGAAATTAAGAACTCCCAATGTATTGCTTATGTCTCTAAGAAATAGCATGAATAATATAAAAACGTTTAAGATTAAACTAAAAATCAATCCACCACACATTTGATAGGCCAACTCAATAACAGACATACACTTGTACCAATACGTTGTATACTAAATTAAAGTACTAAACATCCACATGGCATTAAACACAGATGACTAAAAGATTCCAATTTGGTCTTCAGTAACATCTTATGCGCATGCACATTAAAAGCAAGCAAAGAGGCAGAAAATCATCTCGGCCTATTTGAACAAAGCCAACAAGTATTTCATCGAAAGTCGAAACGAAAACGTGTTTATCATGTTCTTAAGGCGTTTAAAATATTCGAATCTTTCCAGCAACTGGTGTGGCGGATCTTTCCAGCATCCGAGCCCTGGAAGAAGAGATAATGGAACTCCAGGAATACAATGCGCAGGTGGAATCGGAGATGTTCCAACTACGAACAGATATCACCCAAATGGAGCCAACCCTGAGGCCTACGGACAGAGTTAGTTGATTGTTAATTCCCTTTCTTTTTGAACCAGACAGTATATCCGCATTATATTGCCATACAAAAATTAACAGCTCCAACATTTGCTTCTAAAAATCTTCTTCAGATCCCGAGGAATATATCCCTCTGAGGGATGCAGAAGTATAAACCAGTCACCTGACTATCAAGTTTTCCAGCAGTCCCTTAATTTTTAAAAATATATAAATTTTATTATTTTCTTTAAATATATAAGTTGTATTCCTTTATATATATAAATTTAAAGAAATTAAAACACCAGTTAATATTTAAAATTGTATTCTAATACAGTGAAAACAAGACTACTTTTCAACGAAATTGCATATCCCTCAGAGGCATATCATCTTCTTTACTTTACTTATTAACACTTTGGCTACTAACGGGACGCATTTGTCCCAAAAAAAAATGTTTAAAAGTTGCTAACAGGGTGAAAGGAATTAAATCATTGTAATATGTCCCAGTCTTAGAGAAAATCATTTTCTAAAATTCGTAGTCCAAGCGAAACACAAACTGTACATACGATCTCAATGCTTGTCAATGTAATTACAGTATCTCCTCGCTATATCGCGCCTGTTACATCACGCATTCGAATATATCGCGCCTTGTATCATGTCTCCCAATTTTTCTCTCTCCATTTTTTTTTTTCAATAAGTGTTTCTTAAAATCGACATGAGACACACGGTCAAGATTTTAAACATAAAAAAAAAATTTTAAAGTAAAACGGGCTTTACTAGAAAAATCAAAGCAGTTAACTTTAGATGCATTTTTTGTTACTAGAAAATGAGTGAAAATGTATAGTTACTTTGTGCAATACTGTGCAATGTTCATAATCAAGTATAATAGGAACTTTTAAATTTTTGACTATTATTTAATATAATTTAGTATTATCTTTTAAGTATATACCGTGCCTTAATTTGAAAACTTTGAAGAGAGCATAAATACATCTAAAGTATAATATTTAGCAAGTCACTCGTTTATATCGCGATTTTTTGCTTGTCTCCCGGGCAGAGCGATATAACGAGGAGTTGCTGTATAACCTTTTAATTCATCTGCAACTTTCTAACTAATTACAGAAATGGCTCGATTTTCTAATATTAAAAGACGTTACGTTGAAGAATTAATAATTTATTTCCCGTTCAGGAGAGTCCCCTTTCCACTGCGGGGAAGACAAACCAGCAGCTGAGCGAGTACTACGAGTCTCTTCGGACCAATTTCATCAACCTCCTGGACCACGTCCGGTTGCCCAACTTCGAAGAGAGACCTACCCAGGACAATTTCGACACGTACTTGAACAGACTTCAGTCTCTCTGTGCGGACAGCTCTAGGGCGGAGGACGCCGCCAAACTGGCCATCAACGACTTCTCAGCCACGACTGTGTGAGTATACATCATTCGCATCGCCATTTAAACCATAGTTAGCCAACTCACGTTTGGCAGTTTTTGGGTTGTTACAAAAAAATAAGAGCTTCTAGTTATGACCCACCTCAGCAAGAGGCCAACCTTCGTGTAACGTAATTCTATGTGACTGTGGCGTAAATCACAATTTAAAAAAGCTTTTTAAATTTTAAAAAAATAAATCGATTCGAACGAAGCATATGTCATTATTTAGTCACAATAACTGTAAATCAGCTAATCCGCTATTTTTTTTTTTTTTTTTTAAAGTTATAAATTGTAGTGACAATCATATTTTTACAAACGTAGGCTTACATTACAAAAAAGGGTCAGTCCCGTGCAGCCAAAAATGTCCGACGAATAATACCCCGTGTAAGGGAGTGCACGTTAAATATCCTTCAATGTCCTAACGCTGCGTACGATGTCGCACTTTAACGGTTGCGTTGGGTGCCTATTCAGGTGTTGGCTCGTCACCTGACTGTGGTTCTAAAATACGACGCCCGTCGCCAATAGCCCTCGTGTAGCTCTAATGCGACGATAATTCAAACCTAACCTAACAAAAAAGGGTCATTTTTCATGGAATTAGTCAAGAGATAACTATGATGCTGGAGAAAATCTACGTCAGTACTTCGTAATCAGAGACAACAACGTTTACACACTAAAAATATGTAATAAATTTAATAGCTCAAATGACAGATTTTTTACATAGTTCCATTTGTTTTGAGATTATTCGGTTCGGAAAAAAAATATTTTCAATTGATTGAGATATTTTGGGCAATACCTTTCTTGACGAAGATATCTGCCATAGTGTATTTGTGACGTTTAAAAGTCACTCAACCATAATTAACCTAAATATGCAAAGTCTTCATTTGATATAGAACTATTTTTTAACTAATTCAAATTATTTTACAGGCAGCAAGCCAACGGTTGGGTGAGGTCCTGAAACTTACCCATTGACGTCATACCCCTATTCTACCTCCCAGCATACTCAGCCAACCAGAGCTACAAAGCTGCACAAACTGTGAAAAACGCATGTACATAAAAAGAAAAAAACACTTCAGTGAAATTTCATCAAAACATACGTGTAATTCATGAGGGAGGAGAAACAAATTTTTTAATGATAAAGTATTGAAACAAACAAAATATCTTATATAGTTTAAAAATAAAAAGTTATATGAATTGTATATAAATAGAAGACACTTTTTCATCTCCTCCTTATAGAACAGAGACGTTTATGATACCAAGATATATGACAACGAGTTCAAACACAGATGCCAACTCGGGAATGCTCACTCGGTCATTTCGCTTCGTTTGGACACTCATGTTACTGTTGAAGTTTGCAAAGTTAGAGCCTAGAGGACAAAGTATTCGTAGGTCGCTTCCAACTGTTAGTTATAAACATTCTGTCTTTCGACTAAAAAGATTATCACAAATGGATTTGTTACCGAGCGAACAATACATGAGAAAAATCAACATCTTATTTTATGAGAACCTGAGTGTGGGAAGACAAGCAAAAGGTAAAAAAAAAAACTGGACTTAAGTTTGAAATTCAATTTGAAAAAACTTTCACCATTCCGAATACGTAAGTCAATGAAGAGAAAGTAATTGGTGAAACTTCATTTGGTACTGATGTAGAACTAGGCACCTCTTTTAGTATTTTGTTTTTAGAAGTTTTGGAATGGTTTCTTTTTAGATTCAAGCAAAATTTACTTTCCAAAATCATTCGAATTTTTCATCAAGCATATCCTACTCGTACACATTCCTATTCCAGGCCTTGTTTTATCAATTTATTCTAGAAATGCAATGACAAAACGTATTCACCAAAGAATGCCATGTTCTACATCTGACCCAAATTTGAAGAATTCGCTTAGAAAGCCCAAAAAAACAAGCTCTTGGAAAAGCTTTTAGAATGGACAAAAACTGTAAATATATAAATATATTGCAGAATAGAAGATTTGCACGTTACAAAAAAGGCATCAAGCAAAAGGAAAGCCGGAAGCTTCGTCTGTGTTAGTTCGTGTAAATAGCTTCTTCCAGCGAACTTGGAGGTAGTTCGACTAATATACGATGTGATTTTCTCACAACCTGCAGGGATTTAGACCCATAGTGATTTGTAAATCACTTTTGTTGTTGGCGCTTTTTTTTTAAGTGTGTTCATGTTATTGGAGGTTGTATAGTGTTAGACAGTTTCGTTTCTTCATCACAGAAGTATATGGCTAATTGTAAAACGGGATCGTGTCCACAGGACGCTTTTCTTATACGCTTCTTCTTTCATTAAAATCTTGAAAGAAAGAATGTAGTGGGAAATTTTCTAATGGGCATGACTCCTTTTTATATTTATCCATTAAAAAAAGTATGTTTTCTCACCAATCGCAATCACAAGTCATACATAACACATTTTTCGGTGATCTATTTTTATGAAATGATATTTATTTGCTATTTTGTTTTCGATCTCACCCTAGGTCTTAGAAGAACTTCGCTCATTTATTTAGATTATAGCTACACATTCTTATGGAAAGAACGATTGTAAATGTAGAGAAATAATGTTCATTTAGTTTCAGAAAAGTTTTTAAATGGACAAAAACAAATTTTAAAAAAAAAAGCTTTATTATATACAAAATTTGAGAAGAATTTGTGAATATGCTTTACAGTAAGTTTCGAAATCAATAAATTTAATATTAAAAAAGTTCAACTGAATCTCGATTATTACCATAAGAAAATATATATACATATTTTTCGATGAAATTGCACAGGATATTCAACAATCACTTTCCAATACCTGACCGATATTCCAATGTCAAAATAGCATCGGTAAGATATCGAACGCTATCAGACGATATTGTGTGCTACTAAAATGTAAGCACTCTTAAAGCTTTAACGTTTAAGCTTTTAGCTAATAACAGTTGGCTTTTTATTTGGGAATTATTTTTACAATATGCAATCTGAAACTAAGCGAACAATGTTTCTCAGAAATATATTGTATTCAAATATAAAATAGTATTCTTTTATGCCATTTATAATTAGCGGGAGTAACAGGACCAGAGCAATACGGTATTACCCCCAATCTATAAAACGTAGAAAGGTGATAAAATTATCAAAAATTGTTTTCTAGACATTTTGTTGAAAGATTAAATTTTAAAAATCAGGGATTCGACTGAGTATATTTAATACGTTGTTAGTTTTTATGTGAATTATAAATTCCTAATCGAGCAGTAAATCAGGGATACGACTGAATTTAATGCACAATATAGATTGTGTTAGTTTTGTTCGAATTGAAAACTTATCTATGTTTGATCGAATTAAACTATCTTACAATGGTTTGAACAAATTAAATTTTTGTAATTCTTTGAAGTTATCTTTCCTATTTGTTATGTTGAAGTTGAAAGTATGAATTAAATAGCGCTAAAACGCTAAAATAAACCTAAAACCATTGTCTTTAGAATAAACTCTTTAAAATTCTATTTCCTATATATTCCAAAATATTTGATTTTTTTTCTCGAAACAATTTATTTAAGAATAAAATATCAGCATTTACAAATAAAACGTCATTTTTTTTAATTAAATATTATATTTAGATAATTCCTTGTTTCGGTGATTCTTAGCCTTATAAATTTATTATTAAATGTCAGGTACTGTGAGTTCAATAATTTCATCTTCTACTTTACTTTGAAACCATAATTCAAAAGTCTCCACAGAAATCATACAATTAACAAATCAAAAGATTTTTTTGTTCTTTACACCCCTTTCAGGTGAAGTATTTTTGCAAAGTAAGACAAAAATATCCAAATATATGAATGCGAATTAGGATTAATATAACTAAAAATTATTTAATGATTGTGTTATGTGTTTTAAGTGTTTTATAACTATGACTTGATCTTGACAGTTTATTTCTTACAAAATTATGTCAATACTGTTTTTTTTTTTCCTTTGTACTCGTGTATAATTTTTTCAAAGAAAAAGATAATCATGATCAATTATTACAAAATTGATAAGTCAAGAGAGAAAATTTGTGAAAAAAAATTATCATTATAGCATGAACTAAAATAGTTTTAGAAACTCAATAATAATAGTTATCCTGAATAATGCTTTGTGGTAACGTAATAGCATTTTCATCATGTTGGGACCACATTACATAAACAGGGTGTGCGCATTTGTTTATGTCTGGTTGTTGTTGTGAATATGCAACAACAAGGATAAAGTCACTTAAGAGATGTACAGCACAAGTTTGTGTAAAATATAAGGCTACAGTTCAACAAGAGGGTCTAGTTGCTAGACTCGTATTCTCTAAAGCATAACTAAGATATAAGGTCAGACTCCTTTCTTGGCGACTTTTGATGATTGTAAATTCAATTGGACGAAGTAGCCAAAGAACGAGCCGGCCTCTATATGTTAGTTATACTTAGTAGAATGCGAGTTTTACAAGTGGACCCTACATTTATTTCAATTAGAGTCACTCAATATTGACTTGTACTAATACGTAATTTTCTTTTCACCGACCAAGGTAATTAAGGGCACATTAAGTGCCCTCCAGGCCAATAAGTTCTTCAAATTAATGAACGCGGGTTGTCATGACTTTGTCTACAAAGTAAAGCCAATATTTAGTCACTCTAATTCCGATCAATAAGAGACAAATTCATATGGTACAGATTTGTGTGTGCCAACCAAGTTAAATCCATTTACTTTTGCGATTTGTTAATATCTTTAATATTTCCAATTATTTTAAGGTTATCAATGAGACATTACATCAGCAAAAACAAGAAAAGTAATTGCATCTATTTTCATTTCTTCGAAATAAACCCCAAGAAATTTTTTTTAACAAACATGAAAAACATGTTGTTCGAAATATTGTCTTTAGAAGTTCTGGCTGGGCAAAAATTGTTTTGAAGGTTGGATAAGTGTTATTACAAAATTGTAATTTAATTTTTAGCCTGAAACGCTTATAAATTTGACAAAAAAAAAGAGTAATTTCAACCTCATGTGTACTAAATTTATAAAGTATATTACTACTTATTTCCTATCTTAGACATTTATTGGTATAGCGAGGTGCTTTAGAAACTGAAAACTAAAACAAAATTCCTTGATTTAATGCATATATATCTGTTGAAAAAATCTGTTAATTCATTGAAAAATTGAATAGTTTATAAAATCCCACAAAGTAATTAATTGGGGAAGTGCAATACAAAATCTCGTTATTTACCTCAAGATAAACGACATTGTTATATGAATCGCTAAATTAAAAAAAGGTCAAGTTCCGGGCATATCACTTAGACCCTCATTCATCCAACCCAAAACCCTCAACGCAATTCAATCTTCAACTGTAATGGTTTTCGGCTGCCTATTTCTAGCCTCATTTCGGAGCTTTAACACAGCTAATAACGCTATGTAATTTAGAACCCTGGTCATGTGACGACAACCTCCAACTTTCATATTGTTTCCAGTGTTAAATGAAGGTTTGCTCGCTTATTCTATTTTTAGACAGTAAGACAGTCGTAAATGAAAACTTATCCTCGTGTTTGGAGCACATTTATAATTGCTCATCAAAGTTGGCTGAAACTACGCATGCGTTAAGATGACGTATATCCCTCTGCTTTGACGAAAACAGTAATCTATGTATCTGATTGATTCAAATACTAGGTTGGATCAACCATAGACATTGGAAATACTTTCTTCTACGTTAACTTCCAAAGTAGCAGCTCAGTGGCTAAAAGGTTAACGTGTCCGCCTCGTAAGCCAAAGATCATGGGTTCGATCCCCGGCTGAGTCGTCGGATTTTCTGGATGGAAAAATCCTGGGTACGCATGTCGTATGATTATGTAGCATGTAAAAGATTCTTGGAGAGCTTATTTGGCTTGGGTTCTCTCGGCAAAATTAAATATCGGCATACTTTAGCATCCACAGACAGCTCAGATATTTGCCAATGTTGCAGCCCCATTAGAGGAAAAAAAACTAAAGCAGATTACATCCAACTTTTAAGTTTTGCATTGAAGATATGGATGAGTTGAGGGTTGGCTTGGTGAATTTCTGCTCGTGTGATATGCCCTTTAATAGAAAGATTTCCCCACACTCGTCTTCTTTCTCTTAAATGTCAAGAGGAAGAAGTGTAATGGGAAACAATCCAATAAACTTGACAACTTTTTGAGTTTGGTTATTCAAATCAGCAATGGGAAAACGACTCAAGAAAACCCTAGCTCACTTTTAAGAACCCAAGACCTTATTGTCTCTGGAACAGGTGAACAGCGACTCATTCCCTTTTCACCACTGTCTGTGATCTTGTTCGTGTAATTAATGCATTGGTGTGTATCGTAAAGGAATTGGTGAAACTGCGATGGTTTCATGGCAAAGTTAAAGGGACCCTTGGTAATGGGGGATGAAGATTAATGTGGTTTTAATGTGAAAACAAAAACTGCTGTGCAGTTAGTTTATTAAACTCGTGTCTTGGTGTAACTAGTGTGAAGACTGATTTCGTAAAAACTTAATTCTTGCTTTAAGAAATAATTAAAAGGTAGCTTTTTTACAGTTTAAAATGGTGTCAGATGGGAAGAGATCATGCATCGTACATCCTTTTTTTTTCAATCCTAATCTGCCACTAATCGTTGATTTCTTGTATGAGTGAAAAAATCTGAAAACAAGAAACCTGCAATTTAACGTTTTAATTCTCTTCTGTTTAAATAACTTTACATAAAAAAATAATATTGGTTAATTTAAAATTTTGAGTAACACTAGTTAAATATCTGTATAATAGTATTTTAATTTAAGATGATTAACAAATTTTGTAACAAAATCAAGTTAACAAATTTTGAGCAACACTAGTTAAATATGTATATAATAGTATTTAAGATGGTAATTATGATTTCAAAAAATAATTCAACCTTTGTATGTCAACTGAGTATCACATTACAAAGTTCCTCGTTTTGTAATGCTCTTATAAACATAAATTTATTGAGAATTTATATCATTTTTAGAGTTTTTTCCTTAAGGTTTCTTGATTAAAAAACATCATATTTTAATATAATATGTACTTATGCAAGCAAAACTTTAACAAATAATTTCATAAACTTCAACCGAATACAAAATAAAAACAATTTTTAAAAAATTCTGCATTAATATAAATCGGACCAACTTCTAAACCTTAATCTTCATCCCCATTACCAAAGCAACTATGAAATGTGTATAGTAGCATTGTTATACAGAAATAACAGTCGACTTTTGAAAATGTTATGTGTCAGAATACTTTAACTTTATTTGCAAACAAGAAAAAGGTTTTAACTATTCCGTTTTGAAGAAGATGCTGTACATTGTGAAATGGCTGTTTGAAGTTTTTTTAAAAAGAACTGTTTTAATGTAGATAGAGTTGAGCAGGTTGCTCACATGGTCACCTGGATTTATGGTCAGTACTGTACATGTAACCCGAGACACCACCTTTTATTGTCCAATAAAAGTAATGAAGTGTGTTATTTCATTCTCTTTTTACTTGCACAAAACACAAGTTGCAGATATTGGAAAGAGTTACCATTAAAAAGTAACTGTTACAGTTACTTAATCAAAAAGTAACTCTTCGACAGTACCTTATTTGAAAAGTAACTCATTAGTTACTTAATTAAAAGTAAATATTTTAAAGTACCTTATTTGAAAAGTAACTCATTAGTTACTTAATTAAAAGTAAATATTTTAAAGTACCTTATTTGAAAAGTAACTAGTTAGTTTTTTAATATGAAAAGTGACGAATTAGTTACTTCAAGAAACCAATAATTTAACATCTTACCGTTTTTATAGAGAACAAAGATTTAAAAGAAATAGTGATAATCGAGAAAAACAAGCTAGTACAGAATATGCAACTTTAAGTTAAATTTTAAATAGTTAAGTTTAAAACTAAAGACGATATACCAAAAAAATCCGTAAAAGCGGTGTGAGAAGTAACGGAAAAGTAACTAGATTTTTTGTTACTTGTAAAAGTAACTAAGTTTCAGTTACTTTCTGAAAAATATAAGTGCTGCTGGCATTACCAAAAAAAGTAACTGTTGCAAGTAAAGGCAATGTAAGTAATTGGTTACTTCAATCCCTGCAAAACTATACTATCGTAGGCGGAAAAACAGCAGTAACTACAAGAGTAAATTAGACTATTTTCGCTCTGAAATAATTAGTCTTTTTCAGTATGTTTTCTTATAGGATAGAGTAACTGAGTGCTTAGAACAATGGGTCAAGTCATTGTGGTTAGATATTGCAGTTTACCTGCAAACGGCAGCATACCTAATTATGTTTTAAAGTCCAATTACTTAATATAAGTTAAATTTTTAATTATTTCAAATAGTATCAAAAATCTGAAATAGAGAGTTAGAATGTGTACTCTCTAAAACATGTTATAAGAAAAAAGTGGGTTTTGAACATAGGTGTGTCTGCCTGAAACCACTTCACAGCTCGAATTAAAAGAGCTACAGACTCTGAATTTGCTAAACAACTTCCAAGTAACTGCCGAATGTCATTGAGTTTAAAATAAAAAAATACATGTGCAAAGGCTAAAGAACTTTTTAGGTTTTAAAGATATTGAAATAATCTAATATGGTATCATTTTCTTTAAATGATTGCTTTATGAGTGGCAATCGAAATTTCAGTGTTACACACCTTTTGTTTATTTTTATAAAAAAAAGTTATCAAACTAAGACAGAGCTATTTTATGTATAAAACCAATTTATTTTCATGAAAGCACTTCTATAAGCACATGTAAATGAGCACTAGTAAACAAATGAAAAAAAGCAGCTGATGTGCAAAACAACTACTGTTAACTTTGAATCTCATGAACTAATCATTCAAATTTACAATAGAAAAATATAATAAATTTATAAAAATTCCAAGTCTGGACATGAACCAGTATTAAATATAAGAAAATTGATAAATCACCGAGACAATTTTGCTAAAATATAAACATACAATAAATGCTAAAGTAATTTGGCAGTTTTAGTACATTATTAGTGGACCAATAATAACAATGTCCTAATAAGTTGTAAAACTATAAAAGCACCATATCACATTTTTAAACTCTTAAATAATTTCATTTATGGTAAAAACATGTTATGACAAGAAAAAAGTGCATTGCAATAAAAGAAACTACTTTTCTACAAACACTTATAACTTTTTTCATGCCATAAAATCTACAGTTGGGATCTCAAACAGACTTAAGATTTCCAATAGAAAAGACCCAAGTTAAAGGATTTTAAAAAAATCAAGCAGTATTTAACCGTTTTTGTCATTTGAATTTTGTATGCAAATTGTAGACTCAATTTAGTTTAAATTCTTCAAACTTTTGGTATATTTGACTTACTTAATATGCATAAAAACATTTTTTAAATATAATAAAAACAGATAGTAAAAACAAATGTATTGCACTACATAAAAATGACTAGATTTTGATGTAAATAAAACAACTGGAAACAAATAGATCATGATCACTAAAGTCACTCCACATCAACTTGAACTAATAGATACAGAAGTCACGACAACAGAAATTTAGTGCTAAGTAAACACCGTCTAGGGCAATAGGAAACTTGTGTGTATGCAAGCAAATGGCCTAGTTGAACCATATAGAAAAACTGTGCACTATCACAGACTTTCTAGAGGATAAACGTAATGGTGAAACAAGAGGGAATTTTGTGCCAAAGATAATATTAGGTAACTGAAAATTTGCATAGTTGTTTATTAATAATTTTGAATTATTGATTTTATATTCATCGTTAAGCCTAACCAATCATAAAATATCATTCAAAATTGAGTCTGGCATTTAAATGATTTCACTGATTAGAAATAGAACTACCCAAAAAATTATCCTGATTCATAAATCATAAAAGTACAATTCATGTCTACAAAAAATTTCAAAGAGCCACCAGCTCCAAGATAACAACTTTTAAAAAAGTGCAATTTTAGTACTGTCATTTTCGACGCAACTGGCCGCCATGTTGAGGTGCTCAAAGGAAACAGATTTTGAACCTCCGTTACCCCTCTATATAGTGGGCGATAGAGCACGGTTTTTCTATCTCTATGGGTTGAACTTAGGTTACCATACAGCCAAAGTTGTCACGACTCTACATTAGTTGAGCCAATATATAGTGACTTAAGTGATCAAGGATCACAACCAGCAATAGTTCATCTGGAATGTGTGTGTGCATTGCTCAGCATTCCATGAAGGATAGGTATCACCTTGATGGCAGATATGTCGGCCAAAATATTCTGAAAGGATATTTCTCATATTTAATTGGCCAATGATAAGGATATCATGCAAAGATTTTTAAATATTAATCATGTGCATGTATTGATACAGAATTTATATTGGCTGTTGAAAGGATATTTATTTAATGGGCTGTTGATAAGAATATTATGCTAAGATTTTAAAACATTAATCATGTGCTAACATTGATAGAATTGATACATAATTTATATTGGCTGTTGAAAGGATATTTCTGATATTTTATAGGTCATTGATAAAGAATATTATGCTAAGATTTTAAATATTAATCATATGGAAGGATTGATTCTGAAAGGATATTTCTGATATTTAATTGGCCAATGATAAGGATATTATGCAAATATTTTTTAATATTAATCATATGGAAGGTTTGATTCTGAAAGGATATTTCCGATATTTTATTGGTCGTTGATAAAGAATATTATACAAAGATTTTTAAATAATAATATGGAAGGATTGATTCTGAAAGGATATGAGTGATATTTTTTGGCAATTGAAAGGGATGTCATGCACAGGTTTTAAAGTATTTATCATATAGAAGGATTGATTCTGAAAGAATATTTCAGATATTTAATTGGCTATCAATAAGGATATTATGCAAATATTGTAAAAATTAATGGAAAGATTGAAAACTAGCAATAAATAGCTTTAAAAGGATAGTATTTTGTATTATCCATACAATTTGAACTCAGGACAACAGAATTTGCAGGTGCACAGCCAATAGGCAGAAAGTTGAGCACATTTTATAAATAAACTCAGTAGCCCAATTAGGGCCAAGGCCTGCTGTGCCCAT
This sequence comes from Hylyphantes graminicola, assembly GCA_023701765.1. Classification (NCBI taxonomy): domain Eukaryota; kingdom Metazoa; phylum Arthropoda; class Arachnida; order Araneae; family Linyphiidae; genus Hylyphantes; species Hylyphantes graminicola. The sequence continues at coordinate 19,437,855 of CM043116.1, forward strand.
TTCAACGGAAAAGACTTGGGGCAACACATATGTTTCTGTCAGTTGGTGGGGCAGGCACAAAAAGCCCCATTGTTTAGCTCCCAAGTTTGCTTGGTTGTAATCTTAACAACTCACTGAAGATAAAAGGTGAGTGCATCTTGCCAAATTTAAGATTCAAACAACAGAGTTTAAATTCTTAATCGGATAATATTCAAGCAAAGTACCAAAGCGTGAAGCGATATTACTCAGCCCCAAACATTTAAACACCTAACATTAAAAGTGAATACATATATGCAATTATAGTGGTTAAGTAATCGTATAAGAAATAAAATTAAGGAAACAATTTTATTAACCAGTTAAAAATGTGCTTTAAAAGCATGCAACTTAAACTACAAACTCTTCGACACAACAGCCCATTACTCGGCCAAGGCATGCTGTGCCCTTGTCAGCTTTCGTGACCTAGGCCTCTGGGGTATTAGATATGTACCTGTAAGGTGGTCAGCCTCAAGCAGAACCCCCAGTGTTTAGTTCCCAAGCATGCTTGGTACCAATTTTATCACCCACTCAAGAGATGAAAGGATGGGTCAACCTCCCCAAATCCGAGATCCAATCTACGGACCTACGCTGTGGCAATGCAAATCACTACCACTAAGCCACTGGGCCTCTATGCAACTTAAAGTAATGTTACATTTAAAGATCGAAGATGTAACTTTTATCTTTTATTAATAATCAGAATACTTTGTATTTGTAATTAACATTCTTAAAACTAGAAATACGTTTTTGGTTATTACGATAGGAAAAACCTTACCTCAACAATGGCTTGGTTTTCAGCTTGCAACAGAATAGGCTTTCTTAAGGAGAAGATCCCCACTGCAATAACTGAAAAAATAAATACAATTTTATAGCACATGTAAATAAAAACATTTGCTATCAAATTCAATTTGTAATTACATTTTAGCTACAAGAATAATTTCTGTAACTTACATTTAGCACTTTTCAAATTCTTTCTTTTGAATTTAATAAAATATTTGGAAGAAATCTTATTCTGCTCTCAGTTACACATTTGGATCAATCACACTTATCAATGGAATTTGTAACTTGATCTTTAAAAATTTCTCAACAAAGCCTTTATGAAAACTTATCTTTTTGTGAAAATAAGTTGTCACTTAAGTTCCCAACATGTGCTATCTAACTGTTGTGAAAGGATCAGATTTACTGTACAGTAACCCTTGGCGCGATTTTTTCAAATTTTGCGATAAATAATTTTTTGTGGCAACCGTCTGACTTCTACTGATGATTCGAATTCTTTGACTTTGTAACGATGACGTTTTCCAAACAGCCGGTGTTAAATGAACTAACACGTTTTTCGGCTCTCCCTCGTGTAGCTCTAATGCAACGATAATTCTAACCTATCCTTCGGTTAGGTTTTCGGCCGACTTTTGGCTCGATTTTGGAAAGTTGGCCCAAGGGTTACCATTCAGTGAATTTCTACCGTTCTGCAAAGTTAGATAGCACATGTGGGAACTTAAGTGACGAAATGAAACCTTACAACTTAAAACATCATGATAAGGAATTAATAAAAAAAACTGTCCAACTAGGATCTCTGGGGAATTATAAGTAAGCCTCTCTGAACCTTTTTTCTTATTTTTAACTTTCAACTTAAAATATTATGATAAATACAGCTTAACCTCAATAAGAACATGAGAAAAGTGTTAAATAAGTTCAAGTTAACCAAACATCATGTTAACTCCTCAGGAAAAGTTAGACCTAGATAGTGATTGCTTATAAAATATAGATAAAAAAACAATACAAAATCATTTGTTAGAAAAAAACAATTGTAATACACAATTTATAGTTATTCTTAAAGGTAGAGAAACAACAATTGAAAATAATACATAAAAATACAAATGAGAAATCAAAGAGTAATAGCACTTAAATTATATTACCAATTTCATTTTTTAACAAAATCACTAAATATTTTTTATATTGTACAATTTATAGTTATTCTTAGAAGTATAGAAACAACAATTGAAAACAACACATAAAAATACATGAGAAATTAAAGAGTAATAGCACTTAAAGAACATTACCAATTTCATTTAAAAAAATCTCAAATAAAAATATTTTAAATGTCACAATCTGTAGTTTAATTTATGCTGAGTAGAGTTATAAAGTCATTTATGTTAAGCAAATCGCTTAGGATTATTTTAGAGCTTAAAAAGAAAGCTAATATTTTTAGCAAAACTCCTTGTTAACTAAGCTTATTTTTAAAAAAACCTTAAAGTATAATTGAGAACTGACCAACTATGATCTCTGTGGAATCGTAAGCCAGCATGCAGTCCCAGAGCTGAAGTATCTGATCAGTTGCAAGACAACCAGAAAAAGCTTTGATTATCCATTTCAAGGCGATCCGTAACCTGTGTATATAAAATTTTTTAAAAAAATATCTATAACAAAATATTGTAAAGAAAAGGGCATTAAATATTTAATGAAAGGTAAAATGGTTCAGAACTTTTGGTACAAATTTAACTTAATAAAAATAATATAACAATAAATGAAGAGTACAGGGGAAGAACCACTTCAGTGCATAGGAATCTGAGGGAATCAGATCTACTTGGCGAAGATAGCAAGTCATCGCCTTAACTAGTGTGAAGAAAGCAGTTTTGCCTTGGTTCTTATCAAACGCTGCACAGGTTTACTATCTACACGATCTAAATTCACAACAGAAATTGTGTGATGCTTGAACCACAGATGAAGAACCAAAGGAAAACCAGGCTCAAGATCAACACTCCTTAAGCTTCGCCAAGCTGATGTCAAAAGGGTAGATTCCCTATTGATGAAGTGGTTTTTCCATTGTATTCTTCAAAAGTGTAGAGTGTGTTTTAACAAATAAAATTTTCTTTAACTTAGCCACAGAACACAGTAATATATTAAAAATATTATCAATCAGCAAATCAATGAAAAATAATAAATAGAATACCTACAATGTGAATACAAAAAACACTAGCAGTTGATAAGTATATTATTTGCATAGAAATATTATAAATCAACCAGTATAATACGACGATATTAACTAAGCAATTAGTAACAAATCCAACTAGCAGTTATTTGGAATGTAGACATTCTACAACTATTGATACAGAGTTAGTCAAAATGAATAGGAAAATAGTTGGTAGGTTGATAGTTTATCTGTAAAAAACGTAGCTGTAGTTTGGGGCAGATAAACTATAAACCTACCAACTATTGTCCTATTCATTTTGACTAACATTGCATAATTGATAACTATTAGTACTAAAATATATAAGACAATGCATAGATTCTACTGTACTAACTGTATGTTTACATTGTAGAAATAGTACGATAACTAATTTATGATAACTGTGATAAATAATTTCATAAAAAAATAAAATAGTTATTATGATAACTGATTTCATAACAAAGAAAATAATTTTACACATACGGATAAATGTCATGAACTGAAAAATGATATGCAAGCTGAGGCTCAACTTCTTCAAGGAGGGTCTCAAACGACAATGCTAGAGACAATATTCCCTGGAAAAAAAGTGTAAAAAAATAAAGAAAAAGATTATCATATGATAACTATGTATCTTGATTTAATTTATAAAAAAGGGGAAAAAATAAAACTCTCTACTATGAATATTTAAAATATCTTAAAGATATTTTGTTGAAACAATTATCTTTTTTTAATATTTTTTTTCCATCTAAGTGTACATGCAGTACACAATTATTGAACTGAACAGTAGCTTCATTTGAAACAATTCCTATAAACTCTTCACTTCAAAGCAAAATATTACGCATATGTATTTTTATATAAAAAAAAGTTTTAAGCAATATATAAAATTTGTGCCATAAAAATAGTTTTTGTGCTATGACTGAAAAAACTCTGTCAGTTTTTTATAATAATAACCTATTATAACATTGTTTTCAATACAAAATGTCTTGTAAAATTCCTTTTGAAAAAACTTTTTTACAAGGCCTCTGATATTGTACTTGTGCTACAACATTTTTATAAATACAAATAAATTATTCATATTTATTAGCTGCTTCGGTATGGGCATTTTTTAAATGCACATTCTAGTTTATAATAAAAAATCTTGTATTAAAAAAACTTGTAAAATAAAATTCTGAAACAAACTTTACCTTTACAAAGGTGAACTAGCTAGAGTGAAAAGAATAAACTAGTTAAAGTCATTTAAATGCCTCAGAGTTTAAAAAAAATAAACACTTATCATGGAATGGGTGCTTTGCTGTAATTAAAAACTAGTTAGAAAAAATTGTTTAGATGAAAATATTGTAACATAAATTTTTACTTGTGGATGTGATGAAAGGTCATGAAGCCGAAAAAAGTATCGGACATAGAGTTCCTTGAATATGTGATATAGAGTGATAGGGTCCTCATAGATATAACACAGCGGAGCAACTACAATTTAAAAGAGAACAGCCTAAAGCTTTTGCTGAAGGAAATAGTATAAAAAAAACACTCCAAGTTAGTACCAATTATCAGAACTACATAGCATTAAATAGTTATAGAAAATTTTAAACTAAGGCTTGATAAGGCTTACCAACCCCAGTGTTAATACTTTTCACAAAGAAAATAAGTATGAACCAAAATCATAAAATGAAATATTTATTTCTGAGGGAACATTAAAGATATTACATTATTTTTTTTTAAGTATGCACAGTTAGAATTCTGAGAATGCATTCTATTTCTACAAAACAAGTAATTTATTTTTTAAATAAAGCTATATCATATTTAAAATATTCTAGTAATTAAGCTATTTTGCGAGAAACAAAAAAAGTACATGCTTTTCTTTTACTTTCATTTCTAGTATATAATAATTAAAACAATTAAATTGTGATTATACATAGTTTTCAAATATGGAGAGTACAGGGGAAAAAACCTTCATTGCTTTGTACTGCAGCATCAGGTCCTTTTGGCAACGATGGTGAGTCATCGCCCTAAACTGGAGTTAGAAAACCGGTTTCTTACTTGGTTCTTCTTTTGCTGCAACCCTTATTCATGCCAGGCGCGTATCCCATGCTTGTGTCATTAGAGAAAAAGCAAGGGAGAAACCGGTTTCCTGTCGCTAACATCCACTAAGTAGATCTAATTATGAGAAGATTCCTGTACAATTAAGGGTTTCTTCCCCTGACTCATCATATATATAAGGATTTAGAGGAAAACTCATGCCAAAAGGAAAATATTTTACTTTAAGGTTTTTTGTATCGTTTTTGTTAAAGTTGAAGCCCAGTGGCTAAGTGGTGGTGCTTCGTATTGCCACACCACAGGTCCGGAGATCGAATCAAGGATTGGGCGAGGTTGAACCATCCTTTCATCCCTTGTGTGGGTCAATAAAATGGGTACCTAGCATATTTGGGAACTAAACACTGGGGTTTCCGCGTAAGGCTGACCACCTTAACGGACATATGCCTAGCACTTCAGAGCCCTAGGTCACGAAAGCTGAAATGGGTCCATCAGTCCTAGGCCCAGTAATGGGCTGCTGGGCCAAGGAGTTTAGTTTTTCGTTAAAGTTATCAAAAACATCTTACCATACATGGAGAAACCATGAAAAGGAATAACTCCACAGGGTGGATAGGTAACACTGGTGTGGGTGCCTCTAAGTACAGCTTTTGGGGGATTAGCAGAGCTCAATTCAAAGTGGAAAGTGACAGATGTATCTCGAGAAAACACTAGTAGAATCTGTAACAAATAATAAAAGGTTAAACAAATAACATTTCAAATTTTGTTTACAATAAAATGATGCAAAATTATTATTTTTTTACCAATAAACATTACAAACAAAAATTTAAGGAATTTATTGTACATATAATTGCATAACTGCATTAATAGTAAAGGAGCTAATAAGCTAACAAAAACATACATGTATTATCACAATTTGAATCTTTAAGTTAAAATAAGAATATTTTTTATAGCTAAAATTTTCTTTGAGAAGTATATATACAGCATTTATGTACAGTAAAAAAAAACAAGTAAAGTGTTTGTATTGATTCAGGGAACATATTAAAATGCACATTAATTTTCCTAAAATTATAATTTCTATTGAAAAGAAATACATGTTAGATATGGTTTTTTTTAAAGTTTTATTAAATTAACAATGTAGTTCAGTATATTAATATTTAGAAAATACTTAACTCATCGCCCAAATATTGCTTATGCATAAAAGCTTAACTTTAAACATTTCAAGGTTGTTTAAACATAAAAAAAAATTACCACACTTTTTATTTAACATAATTTTAAGAGTGGCAAACATTTAATTTATTGTAAAATACAGTAATAGTACCTGATATAATAAATCTTCAAACACAAAATACTGGTCATCATTAGAAGCTGTAACATGAATATCCTAAAACAAACCAAAATAATTAATTCAATCATATTTATTTAATCTTAACAGTCACTTAATAAAAAATTAATAGCCATCACTAAAAAAGAAAATAAAATTTAAGTGGTACTCAGGTATTCTAAAAAATGGTTGTCAAATTATTTACACTAACATGAAATTGCATGTTTTTTTTAAAGTATTGACTAACTTTTATATATAAATTATTAGTTATCAATCATATTATTCAGGGTTGGGTTTTTGCCGGTAAAAACTAGTTTTTACCAAGACATGGTAAAAACTTGGTATTTACCGGTAAAAACCAGGTTTTTACCAGGAAAAACTATTTTACTTCCTATGCTTAAAAACAAAATATTTCACAATCTGTATATAATTTACGCTTATTATATGTGGACACACATGATTGGACAGGTGTTGTTCTTGATGTTTATAATTTTTTCTTCCTATTTTGTATGAATATTTTTGAGAAAAAAAATATATAGTAGGTTGTACGGATATATTTGCTCTTAAAACACATCAATGCCACAATAAAAAGAAAGCTAGAAATCATCATCAACAAGAACATAAATTATTGATTTATCGGTTTTCTTTTATTTGTTAATAAATATAATGTTATTTCAGAAATGGTGGGAAAAACATGTTTTTTTACCAAGAGTGGTAAAAACCATGGGAAAAACATGTTTTTACCAAGGCGGTAAAAACCATGGTAAATACCGGTAAAAACCTTATATGGTAAATACCGTGCCAACCCTGATATTATTGCTTATTCAAAATGTACTATTTAAGTATTCATATGGGTCTCGAGGGCAACGAGTGTGCTGACATATAAGCCAAGGAAGCTCAGGATTTAGATCAGCCTCTCATCGTTACTGCTGAGGACGCTAATGCCGTTGCCAAGCGTAGGCTTTTCGATCAGCCTTTTAAAAAGCCCTCCATTCCTGAGCTAGATTGCCCTGGAAAACTAAAACTATCATCAGTTCTTGCTAGACTTCGTACAGTTCATTTTAAAGGCATGAAAATTTCTCCAGATAACACAAGATCCCACCCATTCTGCAGAAATTGCCCATACATCCATTGTCCAACTCACGCCAGTCCACCTGCTTGACTGTCAAGCAATTGCTGCCTTTCTTTTTAACCTTGGCGCACCACCACAGGATATTCTCTAGTCTGCAGGCCCAAGACCTAGCGACTCTTATCATCGATACTTTTGGCCCTATATAGTTTCATCTATCATGGACGCGATAACAACAACAACTTTTTAAGTAGTATTAGATACAGGCTATGAAGCCTAGTTTGAGTTTTAATGATGAAGTGACTTACCTTGAAAATTAATTTGTCAATAAGCAAATCATGTTGAAAGACACAGGATTTCAGGTGCTTAAAATTCAATTTGTGCTGGGAAAAAACAAATATTGCTATTTTCAAAAAATATAGAAATTTTACATGTTTCATACATTTTGGACTCTCACTAACAAAAAAGTTCAAAAGAAGCAAAACTATTGTAGGTTTTTAGGTGTCTAAAGAAAATATAGGTACGAAAAGTAGTTAAAAGCCATATACAGAGAAACAGAGATATTCAGAATCATCAAACATTGCATTGAAGAAAATTAAAAGATAATCCAACTGAAATTATACATAGCCAATATAGTGATATTTAACATGCTTAGCACTCTTATAGAATTAAAATTCCTTATATTTAGATTTTGTACAGTATATTTCTTCATAAGATTTTACATAATCAAAGAAGGTTAGCTTAAAAACAAAAATCTATCATAGCAGCAACCCACAAAACAATTTCACTAGTCTACCAAACTAAGAAAATAAAAGTATATTTAAACAAGAAAGGTAACTGACAAAAAATAATAAACTGACTAGTTATAATACCAATGTTAAAATAATAGATGAAATTTTAGTACAAAAAAAATAATAGTTAGGGTTGTAGAATGCATTAATAATTCAGTAAATTTCAGTATTCTCCAAAACTGAGTTACTAAAACATTTACACAAGAAAATTAATTTATTATTTAAAAAAAACTGACTTATTTGCCTAATAACCATGTTATAGGTTACAATAAACTATAGTAAAGCTTATAAAATATGTTCAATCTAATTAAAATAATAAAATCCATTTTACGTTTAGTATACCTTTAAAAACCTTTAAAATATTACACAAAAGTACTCACTGCCCCACAAATATCGACCCCAAGCATTAGGGACCAGAGTTCAGCTCTTAAAGTAGCAGGACACCCCTTTTTGCAGAACTCTTGTGCCACAGCAGCTTGGTTGGACTCCAGCACTAAAAGAAAAAATAGGAATTTTACCCCTATTTTTATCGGAGATCAAAATAGGATTTCGCAGCATCGAAGCTAAGCGTCCTTTCTGCACATCGAAGATGTCCCAAATAGGGACTAAACGTTTATGCCCTATTTTTTGAAAATACTAAAGAAATTGGCTAGTTTTCAAAGGTGGTGACAAAGACTTTCAAATGGTTGGCATTTAAGTGATGGTGGCATAACAAATTATCATTTTGATAGGACATCTATGTGTACAAACAAATTGGACCCCAATTTATATCCATTTAATAAATGGCCTTGCCCTTTTAAGGTTTTGCTAAAAAATATAATAAATTTTAAAAATAAGTTCTAAAATTATTTTTTTATTCTTTTTTTTCTGTTATATAGGGGAGACCGGGGCACAATGGACCTAGGGACACAATGGACCACCCCCTATTAATTATTTTGTATATTTTCCAAATTAGTTCTTATTATATTTCATATATTGGCATAATAGTCTTGATCTAGTTATTATGAAAAACCATATTTTTAACTCGCACATTTGCCATTTTTTATACTTGATGTGTATTAACCAGGTGAAAGTAAAAAAGCTCGCTCCTAGAAATTATCTTCTCATCATTAAAGTAACATTAGTTGGAAAAGGTGGCTTAGCATGGTTGAAAGATAAGATATTTGTCTTTCTATATAATCTATAAATTAATTTCTGAAATCAAAATACAGCATATTTTAATTTTGTTTTTTGTTCAACTACAATATGGGGCACTATGGACCACAAAATCTGGGGTACAGTGGACCATGGTCCATTGTACCCCATGGAACTTTAGAAATGCTTTTAGTTTCAAAATAAATAAAAAAATAGTGATGCAAGTCCTTCCTAATTATAAAAAGTTAAATTTGCTATAGTAGTAAAATATTTTAATATATATTCTAACATTTACTTCTGAATGTAATAGATTTTTTCCCCATTTACTAATGGTGCTTGTTTTTTTTAACCATAAGTAACAAATTATTAGTGAACTGATGCTTTAATTTATATATGATTACAAGCAATAAGTGTTTTACATGAGAAAAGCATTTTTAAAATTGAATGTGGTATTAGAGTGTTAAATTATTTAAAATAAGAAGTTTAGACATTTGAGTTGGTACAAAAATAAATCTACACATTTACATAACAGAAGTACACGTACAGTATCATACATTTTTAAATTAATATTTGATTACCGTTGATTTTTTTACTAACAAAAATGTGAGTTATTTGTTGTAGTTATAAATAATTAGGTACCTAACAAACAAATTTTTTCAGAATGAGTAAAATGCATAAAATTGAAATTTTGTTAGTAAAATTTTTAACCACATTGATTAATTGAAGGCTATAAAAAGGTTAAAAAATTAATTTCACATAAAAACGAAGATTTTTTGATCCATAGTTTGGCCCTCCACTTTTGGTGTTGTGTTGTATAGCAATAAATAAGTTTTTAAACTTTAAAATGATCTTATAAGTTTGAAGATAAAATTTCATGCTTTTACTAATTTTTTTTTTATCAGAAATGCCATGTAACAGAATTAGAAAGACTAGTGAAGGAACAGAGCCAAAGGAAGTGATGGAGCAGGCTTCTCTCTAAGAGAAATTTTAATGCAATTGAATACTTAAAGGTCAAAAGAAAATTACTATTTTATATGTATGTTAATCTTTAAAAAGTGCGGATAAATTTTTTTCAGCAAAAAATGCCATGGTCCATTGTACCCCATGATGTGGTCCATTGTACCCCGAACCTGGGGACAATGGACCACTTTCTCACTTGTAATAAAAAGGTGAATTCTGAAAAAAGTATTTGAAATTATATTTTTAAGGTAATCTATTTTTAAACCAGGATATATATGTAATATATGCACCTTTTTTTAAGCAAGTGGGATGAATATTTTTGTACTTATAGTGCAAAAAATGAAAAAGTGGTCTATTGTGCCCCGGTCTCCCCTATGTGGCACAAGACTATACAGGGAGCTGTATAATCTTGTGCCTAAGGAACTAATGATGAAAGGAAAGGAAACTAATAAACATCAAAATGTTAATTGGTCTAATCACATCAAATGTTAATTGTTACTCTTTTTTAGTGCTTAATGACATCAAATGATAAAACAATGTAACAATGAAACAAAGATACTATAATAAAATTTATGTTGCTGGCAAATTGCAGCAAGAACATACTGAATAAAACTAAAGTAATTTAAAATGGTTTTCTTCACTATTTTTATACATTTTCATCATATCAACATTCAACAAGGACCACAAAGTTTTCCTAAACAGCACCAAATTACGTAGATTCAATAAAAGATATATAAAGTTGAAGAGCTCACATACCACGTTTTCCCAAAGATACTCTTTCCCTCAAACATTTCTTTGAGAATTCGCTGTTAGAAAATGGCAGGATATTGAGACCTAAGTGATCAATACTACTACATAGCTCTTCAAACTGCAGCCTCTGAAAAAATCAAAAATCAAATCTATTATTAATTAAATATCTTCAGAACCTTTTCAACTTTAAAAACAGCACTGTTAAATTTAATCAGTCATCATGATTGATGCCCAGCCAATCAATTATTAGCTTAGATGACATTATACAGAAAATGAATAAATTAAATATGTACTTGTTTAAAACTACTGCACCCCAATACATTTAAAGTAAAAAATTTAATTTGCTTGTACTAAAAATAAATTTTAAAAAATTAGCATGTGGGGGATTTTAATAACTTATAATAAATTATTGAAATCCCCACATGCTAATTTTTATGCATATAAGAGCGATAACTCTTACCAGTTGGTGAAAGCTTTTTACTTTCAAAGGCACTTTTATCAAACCCCAATACGTAGATGGACTAAAACAACAGATAAAAATATGTTATACATAACAAGTTTTAATTACATATTCAACCACACAAGAAGCACAACTTTTTTTTAATAAAAAAAATGAGGTTGTTGTTTCTAAAAGTTCTTGAATTGTCATTACAATAATCATAAAATTAGGGAAATTTAATAAATTATCTGACAAAGGGCATAGAAATAATAGTATTTTTGAAAGTTAATACCAATGAAAATAATTGTAACTTTTGACATTAAAGGAAAACAAGGAAACAGTATTTTGAACTTAAAAGCATCAATTAATTATCAAGTTGCAACTGAATATCATTTAACAGTTATCTGAAGAGAATAAAAAGTACTGAAATTAGAAAAAAATTCTCTCAACCAGACTAATTTGAATATTTAAAATATGCTTTTGATAAAAAATTTAAATGGTTTTTTATAAAACAAACATCCAATACAGAAAAAAAAATTAGAAAATGAGCAAGTTTTGTGCATCACTTTTATCGAAGAAATAATCAAATACACTGATCAAACATAACATAAAAAGAGACCTCATAACATACTTATGATCTTCTATATACTAAATATCGCTTAAATCCTTATAACAATAACTCACCCAGGATCAGAAGAAAGACCAACATTTGGACTCTTCACATTGACCAGAACTTCAAGAAGATCTTTTGGTGAATACACCGGGCGGAAACGGCTCAGATCTAAAATAAATACATTTAATTAACTATAAATATTGCAATGCATACTTTAATAAATACATTATAAAAGATAAATACTGTCAAGATTGGTTAAGAACTTGCATTTTTCAAATAAGTATTCTGCAACTATTACAAGTGCATCTGCATAGTTTTGTGTTTTATCTTTGACTAGCAGTATGGTCCCGCCTTACTGGGAACCCGTTAACTTCACATTGCTTCGTTTTAGAGGCATGCTTACTTGTGAAAATACGCTCAAAATCAAAACAAAATTAAATTCATGCTGGCGCATGCGCACTTAAAAAAGCAAACATAAATAGAGGATGAAGCAGCCTTAGGACGAGTGCATATCTCAACCAAACTCAATCAATAATAGAGGATGGCGCCAAGCCCCCGTTTCGGCCCGGTCCATGTATTTTCCAGCCCTGTTATGGTCCCGTAATCCCATGTGGATGACGTTTTTTTTAAAACTAATTATATTAATTAAAAATCACAATCAAATATGAAAAACTAAGCCTCAGGTACACACGTAGGTATTAAAAGGAATCGATATTAAAAATTTCGAATTTTTTAGAGCAGTCTAAGTAGGTCTTTTGCGATCCACAGACATACACACAGACAGACTCTTTTATTATTATAGATTACAGTTAAACTAGTACAAAACATTTCTTTTGTTGAGTACAATGTAATATTGTTTCAAATTTGGTAAAAAAAAACATATTGAATCAACATATAATTTTAAAAAGATATATTTTGCAAATTTGTATTTTTTTGTAGATTGCAGATAACTTACTTAGAAGCTATCTGGTAACACACAACAAAATATGAAAAAGTAAAACAATTAATGTTACAAATAAGCTTTCATTAATTATTACAATTAATGTTTACAAATAAGCTTTCAATTTTATACTGATATTAATTGATAAAAATTAAGTTTAGCATTAAAACTCAAAGTAGTACTGATAAAGTAAAAAACAAAATTCCTTAAAATATAAGTAAAAAAACTAATAATTAAAATTAATAATTACCCATATCTTCAGATCCTAACTCTGACCACTTAGCCTCAAACTCAATCTGTTCCGAAACAGGACGCTAAAATAAAAATATATATATATTAAAAAAATTCCCAATATTCCAAAAATTCCCATATTAAAAAATAGTATACAATCACTAATTATAAAATACATTAAATTTTTTGTAATAATAAATAAAGTTTTCCTAATCATACTAATACAAACAAAAAATCAATGGTTTATAATTTTTGACCAAAACTTTTTCCCCAAAAAAATTTATGAATTTCATCCTGATATTAGCTTTATTTTTACTATAATACATAAAAATGTGTTTAGTAATGGGAAATCGTTTTCATGAAATCACAAAAGGTTAGGGCAACAGGATAAAAACTGTTGCTACAATTTGTTTAGTAAATAATACATAAAAAACAATGGGTAAACTTAACCAAATCTATAACACAGTTATTTTCATTGCTGTTATTTTTAATAATTAGCTAACTTGTACATTGTATTTTAGTACTTATATGACAAAAGCTGAAGAGAAACAAAAAAAAGTTTACAAAACTCATTTATTTTCCAAAACTCAGAATGCCAGTCGATATTAATATGATGTATCAAATGAGATAAGTACTTTATCAAATAAGATTACCAAACCTTACCTAATCTTATTGATGTATCAAATTATATTAGTAAAGGTTTGGTACAAAACTTAAATTCTTAATATCAAGTATCAAATTACACATAATTGATAATGCTAGGGAAATTATATTTTACAAAAATGAAAAAAATATCTACGTGCATATTTAAAGGGTGTAGTTGAAAAACATTCATCAAAGTATAACTAAGATATTCCGGCCCTGTCATTTACAACTTTTGACAATAGTGAATTCAATTGGCCGAAGTTGCCAATGAACGCGTTGGACCCTATAAATTAGTTACACTTTAGGAGTGCTGTGGGCAGGTAAACTCGGAGCCGGATTTCTGGCTAAGTAGGCTGTAGCCTAGAGCGGCGAATTTTTTGGGGCGGCACATTTTAAAACCAATTAATGTGGCATTCGACATTAAAAAAAAATATTATAAAGAAACAAATATTTTTAAAAAAGAAAAGAAATAATTTACATTATTATTATGACATTAATTTACAAAAATGAGTACATCGTAAACATATATGGTACTAATATTTAGCAACAAACATGGACACTGCACGGCAATTGTACCTTCTCCCCCCGAATTTTTAAATTAAAAGAAAAGTAGGAGAACAGTATTAAAAAATCGCCTATTATTTCGCCTTTGATTTAGAGATCTGGAGCAGTAAAGAATATTGTGACAGGGGCGGCAAATTTCGTTGCCAACAGGCGGAAAATCTTTAAATCCGGGCTTGGGTAAACTGCAGTATCCAAAACAATGAAATGAACCATTTTTGCTCTGAAATAACCAGTCTTTCAATATACTTTCTTATAGGTTAGAGTTATTGCGTACTTGCAACAGTGGTCCAAGTCATTAGTTTAGTTACTGCAGCTTACATGCCCACGGGAGTACACTTGTATGTTTTGCAACGCTTTGGTTGTAACATATATTTAATTCTAGTAACAAAAAAGTAGATTTTATTACGAAGGGAAGAAATTCATCATACTTTTCGAGAAAACACCATTCCGAGTTCATTGGTCATATTATTTAAACTTTTGCTAATGCGGTTTTCCCAATGAATCTAAAAAAATACAACATTAATTATTAAAATAACACAAATTTGTCAACAATATTTAAAACTTTAATTTTATCATAACAAACAAAATACACATAAATCATACACACAACAAAACATTTTCAAAATAAATATAATATCCATATTCAAATGATTAAAGTTTTCCTAAACTACATAAAATGTCTTCTGAACATCTGATCACACGAGCTAAAATATAATTTAAAAATAATTCAATTATTACAAGAATCTTCGGAGTTGAAAACATTTAAATGTTGACATCTGCAAGGAAATTTATGATCAGAGGCAACAAATTTGTTGTCCATTGGTCTGAATTTAACGACATTTGTACATGAATTGGCAACAATTGTCCCCATGTTAGCAGGACTCGAAATTAACAGGTGCAAAGCTTGACCAAATCTTTCAATTTTGCGACAAAATAAATTTAGTCAAAGTTACCACGACTAGTTCCCAAAATTGTTAATATTGACCTTTTTTAATGTAGTTTCCAATAACCTCACTAAAAATAATTATCTTGAAAACTATTGCTGTGATCATATAACAGCAAATATTAGGCAGTTCTATAATCGCACATCTAAAAGCAATCTAAATTGGGAAACTACGACTGAATTTGCAAAATCTCCAAATTGCGCAGCTGCTGTAAAATCCCCAAATTGTGGCGATTGCTAAATTGTAGAAACCTTGATAACCCCAAAATTTAAAAAACCTACCATAATATTCAGAAACCCCGGGTGTAAAAAGTTGTTAAAATTTGGAATTCCTGTTATTCCAAAACTGTGACACTTATGGTTTGATAAAATAGAAAATTGCAAGTTATTCTATAAAGTGATCTTAAAATCACCTAGTTTTGTGATTTTAAATCCCCTAGTTGGGCCATTTTAAGATGGCCATAAGAGTCACGCAGACCATATTTTGAAGAACTCTTTTAAAGTACTTTTTTTAAATAATTTTTTTTAAATGTTACTAGGTAATGTGCATTTGAGCCCAATTTTTCGAGTTAGTAGCACAATTGCTTCTAAATTTCTGTATCCAATTTTGAACACTGCATATTCAAAGGCATCCATAAATTTAACAACAATCTGAGCATAAAACAAACAGACCAAAGCATATGGCAGGTATAAGGACAATATATTCACCTGTGCTTTTTGTATGTATTCTAGCGGCTCCTTTCGTTGACGAATATCATTCTTCAGATTGGGGTCTTTGATAACTTTTTGGTAAACTTGATTGCGCAACTTTTGCTTGTAGCCTAGGATATAAGGATTTTTTTACATAAATCAGGCAATGTTAATAAACATCGAAAATCAAATTTTTTACTGTGTATTTTGAAGTTTTAGGCAATAACCTGATAGATAAATATTTACTATTCACTAAAAAAAATTGAGACTATCATACACTATGAAAATAGCCTACATAAAAGTATATAGATACTATGTAAAAAAGAAGAATGTCACCCTAAACAGTCTTTTAAATGAACTAACAATTTTTTTTTTCTTTTCAAAAATGCCCTTGTAAGATTGAGCTTACAAGATGTTTTACACTGTTTTTACACTCCAAATTTGTTCAAATGGTGAAATTAATACAAAGACAACTCACTTTTAAATGCAAAATTCATTTATGAAACTAAATGAGGAAATTTAAAAAGCATTATCATCAAGGAAACTATCAATTTTATTTTACCTGCATCATTTATCAGTTTCCGCATTCTATCTGCTAGTGGTGGTTCAAATGGTGAAATTATTACAAAGACAACTCACTTTTAAATGCAAAATTCATTTATGAAACTAAATGAGGAAATTTAAAAAGCATTATCAACAAGAAAACTATCAATATTATTTTACCTGCATCATTTATCAGTTTCCGCATTCTATCTTCTAGTGCATCGCAAGAAATGTTCGGATCCATAACCAAATCCTAAAAATAAAAAAAAATTACTGTCACTCTAAACAGTTTATTAAACGTCATAAAACCGAAGGATACTTCAATCTTTTAAAACAATTCCTTGCACTCTATACAGATCAGTAGCAAAATTTTCTGGGGTTACCAGATTTGGCGTAAAATTGCCGGCCACAATTCTTTAGTTCAACCCAATTCAACATAAAAATACAGACTACATGACCGTGAAACAAAACTTTTATCAATACATACCTGCAAATCCACCAGAAGCTTTCGATACACTTCACTCTTTTCAAGTTCCGTGGCAATATAATTAACAGATGCCTGGGGCCAAACAATGCTACTTGTCATTTTTACTACTGCAATTGATGTACAAACCTATTTAAGAATAAAATAGTTTAACATTTAGAATGAAAGGTATTCAAAATTAGAAACTGGAAGATAGTTACTAATAGGGATGCACCAAATATTCAGTTACTATTTGGTAGTCAGACACTTCAGCTGAATATTCAGTTTGGAAGCATAGTGAAATTTTAAAAAAAAATCAAATTTCTTCATGTTATCTTTTAAAAATTGAAAAATTTCCAAACAGAACTTATATTTTTTTATAGACTCAAATTCTTAAGTTTTTGTTATTTATAATGGTAAATCAAGCTACTAAACTTGTATTAATTAATGTATCTTTAAAAAAATAATTACTATATTACATATTAATAACAATTGTAATTTTTTCAATAAAAGATTAAAAAAAATATTTTGTAATTGTACAACAGTATTGCAATCCATGGTTTTATTATTTTTCTAATTTTCATTTTACATCGGATCTACCTATTTCTGTTTTAGTTTTCATGTTGTGATTTTACCAAGTTTCAAACACTTGACTTATGACATTGGAGGGGGGCTCTGTTAGAACCAAGCACTGCGACCAGGGGTCTATTGTACTGTCCCCAAGAAATAAATCCCTCTCTCCTATAAGAAGAGCCCCGTTGCCGAAGCAAAATTCAGCAAGGATCTGATTGGAATATCCTGGAGTTCCCAGGGCTCAAGCAAATGTTGCCCTAGATGCTCAAATCTGTGCGCTGTATAATTTTCGCAATCACAGAGAATGTGAGTGGCCGTTTCGTCCTTGTCTCTACAGCCCCTGGTGGGGTCATCGAGGACCCTCATAAGGGTAAGATGCCTTTTAAGGGTGCAGTGACCAGTGAGTAAACCTACGGCCCTGCGTATACCGTTACGGCTAAGCCCAAGAAGCTCATTGTGACGGGAGCTGGGGCAACCCGAGTTAAGTTCCCTGGCTTGTCTTTGATTGGTGAGTCGACGCCAATCGGCGTACTGTTGATCCCTGAAAATGGATAGGACAGTACCTCTGATAATATCATTGGAAATACCCAGAGCTGGCTCTGGACCGACAAATAAGGTACTAGAACCCAACTTGGCCAGTTCGTCAGCCATCTCGTTGCCTGGAATTCCTGAACACTTTCTAAATGGCTTGTTTTACTAACAAATGAGTACTACTTTAATGTGCTTTGCTTTAATTAAAAATTTAGCTTTTTTGTATAAAAATTATTGTGCTCTTATGTATTTATATGTTTATGCTGAATAACATTAATGAATAATAAATACAACTTACTTAGATATGACAAAAAAATAAAAATCAGTTTATGCATGCCAAATATTCGGCTAAGATTTTGGCTGAATAGTCAGTATTCAGCCAAATTTGGTATTCGATGCATCCTTAAAAATAATAATTCAAATAAGGTAACAAAAATATGAATCAACACTACTTTATTTTATAATACATAATTATTTTGCTATATAAAGAATAAGTGCAACACACGACACTTTTATGAAAAAAAGTGCAGAAATAACATAATAAAAACAAAATTTTAGAGATTTGCTACTTTACTATGAAATTCTCAAGGATGTTGTTGGACATACATCTTTGAGAGTATTCCTTTACAAAAAATGACTTGCACACAGTTCACAAAAGACTTTCCTTTGTTGATTCTACAACAATGATTGCCAGTGCCGGATTTCGGACTAGGCCTACAAGGCCCGAACCCAGAGGCCCAGTTAGGAAGGGGGCCCTTAAAAATAAAAAATCCCTAAAATATGTCTAAAAAAATTTGAAAATCGAAAAACGCCGAGAACCTATCATCTGATGACGCCCTCAAAACTGGCAAAATCAAATTATAAATTTTATAGAATAACTATAGTAACATACAGTATTATTCTAATGTTTATTAAAGTCGATAAAAAATTATATGTTATGTACTAGTGCATTTAATTTACTAAATTTCCAAAGTATAGCTTTGAGATGGTGGGGGGCCCCCAAATGTCAAATGCCTAGGGTCCTTGGGTTTTTAAATCCGGCACTGATTATTGCAAATGAGGATAGTTTTATGGTTAAAAAATAACCTTTTAAGTATAAAACTTCAGTTTTTAGGCATACCCCAAATGTAAAACTTAACCTTTAGGGGATTAACAAAAGCTAATGAAGGTGATACTCATGACAAAAGGCCTTATCAAGTAATTCACTACTAGAGTGTTTTTTTTCTAGTGTAGGTCAACAAATGCCTTTGGAGACATTGCTTAAGACTTAAAACCTTAGTGCATAATTTACCAGTGTAAGGTTTTTGAATAGTGTTCATTAACAATGCCATTGAAGGTTGAACCTTTGAATTAATGCCATATTAAATAATTATCTTTACATATTTTTTTTAGTGTGAATCAATAAATGCCTTCGAAGGATGTAATTTCGACTAAATGCCTTACTACACAATTCACAAATGTAAGGTTTTTCTTCGGTGTGGGTCAGCAAATGAGATTTAAGATGGGCCCTTTGATGAAATGCCTTACTACAAAATTCACAACTATAAGGTTTTTCTTTAGTGTGGATCAGCAAATGATAGTTAAGTTGGCCCCTTTGACGAAATGCTTTACAACAAAATTCACAACTGTAAGGTTTTTCGTTAGTGTGGGTCAACAAATGAGATTTAAGGCTGAACCTATGACTAAATGCCTTACTACATAATTCACAACTGTAAGGTTTTTCTCCAGTATGGATCAACAAATGCATTTGAAGGATGTGATTTCGACTAAATGCCTTACTGCATAATTCACAAATGTAAGGTTTTTCCTTAGTGTGGTTCAACAAATGAGATTTAAAGCTGGACCTTTGACAAAATGCCTTATTACATAGTTCACAACTGTAAGGTTTTTCTTCAGTATGGATGAACAAATGTGCTTGAAGGTTGGACCTTTGACTAAATGCCTTATTACAAAATTCACAACTGTAAGGTTTTTCTTCAGTGTGGGTCAGCATATGAGATTTAAGTTGGCCAATTTGACGAAATGCCTTATTACAAAATTCACAACTGTAAGGTTTTTCTTTAGTGTGGGTCAACAAATGAGATTTAAGCTGGGACCTTTTACTAAATGCCTTACTACATACTTCACAAATGTAAGGTTTTTCTTTAGTGTGGGTCAACAAATGAGAGTTAAGGCTGGACCTTTGACTAAATGCCTTATTACATAGTTCACAACTATAAGGTTTTTCTTTAGTGTGGGTCAAATAATGAGATTTAAGGATGGAAGTTCGATTAAATGCCTTATTACAAAATTCACAAATGTAGGGCTTTTCTTTAGTGTGGGTCAAAATATGCCTTTGAAGGCAACGCTTATGACTAAATGCCTTACTACATTGTTCACAACAGTAAAGTTTTTCTTCGGTGTGTACCAAGTAATGCTTAGCAAGTTGAGATTTGTACTTAAATTTTTTTCCACAGGAATCACAGTCATATGATTCTTTTGAAGAGGTGTTAGATACGTGCTTTTGCAGGCTGGATTCAGAAGCAAAAGTCTCATGACTTTCTTTGTGAGTTAACATTATTTCTTCTTTATGGGACAGCATGTGTTCTTTGTAGTCTGCCTTCAAAGAGAAGGCAACAGGACAAACGTTACACAAATATGGCTTTTCTTGAATTTCGCCCATTTAATGATATATAATATTTATTTTTCAGTAAAAAAGATAGTTGTTTTGAAATCAGTTGTTTAAAAAACAGAAATACAATTATTAGCACTTATTACACAAAAACTTGTTATGTGGGCACATTGTTTATCTTCCTCAAGTTTATCAAAAGTTTAACTATTTGAAGAAAAAAATGTAGATCCAATGAATTGGCAAGTTCAATATGTATGCAGGTTTGTAGAAATCTGTAATGAAAATAATATTTGAGATATTTTTCGTTTAGTTTTTTAATCTGTGGACGTAGATTATAGCCTAGAATTAAGGAAATTGCAACAGAACAGATTTCACAGACAAGACATTTTTTAATTCATTCATTTGACCATTGGCAATGAGGAAGTTCATCATTTTTTAGTTCGCCATGTGAAATACGATGAAAAAATGATGACCTAACATTAGGGATGCACTGAATATTAGGTTACATTTCTTTATTCGGCTAATTGGGCCAGTCTAGCAAAATTAACGGTTTGGGCCGAATAGCTTTTCTATTTGGCCGAATAGTCAGCCGAATGAGTGAACATTAATTTTTTCTCAGAAATAAATACAAGAAAAGAAATATATTGATTTATGTAAGAAACACAAGAAAAATTAATGTTACAACATTTTAATTTGTCAATACCTACATGATGTTTATTCGTGTTAATTTGGTTTTACACTTATTCTACTTGTAACAAAGTTTCTAAAAGAAAAATAGGTGTGAAATTTTTCAATCCATATCTCATATTACGAGCCATGCAATTATTTACCCATATTAGGAACATATAATTTTCCAAACAGTCAAATACAAGAAAATTGACATTTTCCCAGAAGATCAAACAGTTAGTTCTGTTTAAAATCGCCAATTTCAAGGCTTTGTTTTCGCAAATAATGTGGCCCAAATGATGGTAATAAAATTTTTATTGATTGAATTAAATTCTATAAATCGTAAAAAACAGCAGGAAACAATGTTGAATATAATTATTCAACCAAATAATTAAAACTATAATTTATACTTACACCTGCAAATTTCTTACTTAATGCACCACAACAATATCACCACATACATAAAGGGAAAGTTATTTATATCTTCAACTTTCTTTTAATAATCATTTAGTACCAATATAAAAACAATTTTTCAGTATAGATAATAAGAAGCAAAATACAATTTTGATTTTAAAGTTTTAGTTTGGACTTAAACCAAGTCGTTTAAAAATAAAATTTAAAAAGTTGTTTGGTTGGTATACATATATTTTCAGGCTTGTGTGCTTGGTCCAAGGCTTAACTGTATAAGCCCCGTTAGTCCAGGCAACGAAGGCTGAAAAAAGGGTCTAGAGGGAAAGTTTTGGAACACAATTTTTGACTTCATAACTTTGTTTAGACTAGTTAGGAGGTAAACATATCAAAAGTCCCCGCCCCTAGCCCCTGTGCTAAAGGGGGGAGGGGGGGTTGAATGTCCCATTTTTCGGTTTTTCGCTTATATCTCGAAAACTATGAGTTCTAGCTATATAATTGTACTACACAAAATGAGAGCTGATTAAATTTGCTACAAGCTGCACCCCTCAAGTGTTTTAATATCTTGTATAGTGTTCGAGATATCCGCTCTTGAAAGTCAGTAATTTTGGAGAAAACACTTCTCCCCCCTCATTTTTCCTCTTTTTTGACAGGATAACTCTTCAATAATGCAACGAAACACTAAATTTTGGCCCTAGAGTGGTAGAGAATTTCATTGTTTTCAATAATATATCTTATTTTACTATTTTATCTATTTTCCTTCACATTTTAAAGCGGTTTCAGTGTTGAGTGAAGAGAGTACTGGCAGTCCTTTAGAGCTAATGCATAAGTTTTGAAATCGCAACTGTTAGAAAACAATTGCTTTTCCATGTTATTCCATTTTCACAAGGCATTATAATCATCATAACATCAATTTAACACAAAATTGAAAAGAAAATAACATCCGGTTATTTAATTGTTAATTAATAAAGTTTTAAAATAGTGGCGCCATCTGCTGTATATGTTTGACATTTTAACATTTCAAAAATATATAATTAAATTACTAGATAATATTTTCGTTTCAAATTTGTTTCATTTCGATGTTATGTTGATTCCCGTACCTAGGCAAAAAGGGCTAACATGGCAAAGCAATACATCTGTGGAAGTTGCTATTCCAAAACTGATGCATTAGCTCTATCGGACTGACAACCCCTCTTATGTACCACCTTTCTACACTGAACGTCTAAATAACGCTGATACTCATTTTGTAGGCACGTTGTTACTTTAATATTTTATCTATTTTATTTCATTCGTCAAACCCTAGTGGGAAAACTGTCAGATGCTATTCCTGTTCTTTATCTTCGGAGTCAATTTGAGGGACCCCATTGATGCTGTTCCAATGGTAAGTTTGGCATGCTGTAGGACCTTTGAGGCTTGCTATTTTTGCTGCTACACTTGAGCTGGAACAGTCTTTCTAGCATAATCCGAACATAATTTTCAGAACATCGTCAGGTGCTGCTGCTAACTCACTGTGCACTGGGACCAGCAGAAGCGCTATCGACTCAAGAAGTCGCAGTCGGTTGATATCCTTTTCACGGAAGACCCCAAGATAAACGTCAAACAAGATGATTTTCTGTCGAACAATTTAAATAAAATAGTCTCATCAACATACTTAAGGTGTAGCTTGAGGACAATTGGATGTAGGACCCTTCGAGCAGAAAGTGACGTGGACGTTCTGATAGTGGATACCGCAGTGATAATGTCGGAAACAACACAGATACTTATTTAGCAGGCACGTTGTTATACTTTAGTATTTTGTGTCGACCTCATAGTCCTCTTGATGGCTACAGCTGATGTGCATAAGGACATCGGTTTCATAAAGCCTGGACGTGGGAAGACAAAGGATTTTTTTATTCTCATCCCAAGAGTTACAGCAACTGGATTTCGGACGTGCTATTTTTGCAAACACAATAGCTGGATGCGACACTACATCTTTCACATTTTGAAAAAGCAGGATCGCATTTGCGAAGTTGTGTACGAAGTCGTCAGAGGTTCAGAAAGCAGCAGTGGTCTTTTCATACCCTTCCTTAACCACCTATCAGGTACAAAAGGCAGGCAATATCTGCATCTTGAGGTGTTATGGGGCTCCAACGAAAGAGACCTTCCCCAACGCCACAGGTATAATTCATTCTTGAAATCCGGAGCCACCATCAAGCCTGATATATCGTCTTCTTCCCACCGAGGAAGCAGTAAAACAGTATTTCCTCCGAATATTACGCCAAGATGAGCTGTGGCTGGGAAATGACCTGCCTCCTACTTGTGTATGATTGGAAGATTGAGAATAACTGCCTGATGGTCAAAGTGCACAGTGAATTAGCAGCAGCACCTGACGATATTCTCAAAATATTTTTCTGCAGATACATGAAAGTCTGTGCTAGCTCAAACTGTAGCTATAAAAAATCAAGTCTCAAATGTTCCTTAGAATGCCAAAATTCCCAGGGGACTAGCCTCAAAAGGGTCTCTCAAGTTGACTCCGAAGATGAAGAAGAACAGGGGGATCATCTGAGTTTTCCCACTGGGGTTCGAGGAATGAAATGAAATGAAATAGATAAAATATTAAAATAACAACGTGCCTACAAAATGAGTATAAGTGTTATTTAGACGTTCAGTATAGAACAAGTGTACATAAGAAGGGTTGTCAGTCCGATAGAGCCAATGCATCAGTTTTGGAATAGCAACTTCCACAGATGTATCGCTTTGCCATGTTAGCCCTTTTTGCCCAGGTACGGGAATCAACATAACATCGAAATGAAACAAATTTGAAACGAAAATATTATCTAGTTATTTAATTATATATTTTTGAAATGTTAAAATGTCGAACATATACAGCAGATGGCGCCACTATTTTAAAACTTTATTAGTTAATAATTAAATAACCGGATGTTATTTTCTTTTCAATTTTGTTTTAAATTGATGTTATGATGATTCTAATACCTTGTGAAAGTGGAATAATATGGCAAATAAATTGTTTTCCAAAAGTTGCGATTTCAAAACTGATGCATTAGCTCTATGGGACTGCCAGTACCCTCTTCACTCAACACTGAAACCGCTTTAAAATGTGAAGGAAAATAGATAAAATCATAAAATAAGATATATTATTGAAAAGAATTAAATTCTCTACCACTCTAGGGCCAAAATTTAGTGTTTCGTTGCATTATTGAAGAGTTATCCGGTCAAAAAAGAGGAAAAATGAGGGGGGAGAAGTGTTTTCTCCAAAATTACTGACTTTCAAGAGCGGATATCTCGAAAACTATACAAGATATTAAAACACTTGAGGGGTGCAGCTTGTAGCAAATTTAATCAGCTTTCATTTTGTGTATTACAATTATATAGCTAGAACTCATAGTTTTCGAGATATAAGCGAAAAACCGAAAAATGGGACATTCAACCCCCCCTCCCCCCTTTAGCACAGGGGCTAGGGGCGGGGACTTTTGATATGTTTACCTCCTAACTAGTCTAAACAAAGTTATAAAGTCAAAAATTGTGTTCCAAAACTTTCCCTCTAGAACTCTTCGTTGCCTGGACTACGTGCAGAGACCCGTTTTAACCTTCGTCAAGTTAGACAGACACAACACACACTCGCACGTAGACACACCCGTACGTGACCGATGCTGCCATCTATTGCGCGCCACCTCCACAATTTAGACATGCTCATGAAGGGGAGGGAAATAGTCTCCACAGGGCCGGATTTACCAATAGGCCCGGGAGGGGCGCAGCGGATTAGGGGAGCAAAATTATTCCGCATTTTTTTTGTTAGAAAATTTTTATGAAATGTTATAGACTACAATGCATGTTTACATAAAAACCCATTCGTCTTCCTCGTATAGGTGAGGCTGGACGGGCGAATCTTTCGCTTATAAAAAAAATCCTTTAAGTCTTATGTTTTTATCAAGTGGCTTTCCGCATTTTTTTTTTTTTTGTTACCCGCTTAAGCTAATGTGGATAACTAACAATAATATAACTCTAACTGGCTTGAACTAATTTTAATAACTCGTTGTTCTATTTATTTATAACTTATATACCAAAATTTAGAAACAGCAGATTCTCTCATTATTTTAATTAATTTTACTTCACGAGGAATTAGAATAAAATACACATTTTGTTCACAAAGATCTTTCTGAGGTCAAATTTCTCCCTCCAATGGTGTGAAGAGGGGGTGACAAGAAAAACACGGGCCTAGGGGCATATAAAATCTAAATCCGGGCCTGAGTCTCCAGTAACCTGTACCCAAGAGAAACTGTGCAATGACCGCCTACAGAACTTTCGGACCCAACAGATTTAACGAGCACGTACTCCGCATATACTCGGTGGGTTTTCAGCGACCAGGACCCGATCGCGGGACCTTCCGATCCGTAGATCGAGACTTTTACCACGGAGCGCCCCATAGCCCAAAACAAACAGAAAGCAACGAAAGTAGTAACGAAAATCGTTTCCGGGTGTCTACTTCTAAGCCTTTCGTAATGTATTTAAACACAGCCAATAACGTTTTGTAACTTTAAGTCAAGGTCAAATGTTGAGGTCAACATTTGAGTGGACACCTAATCTCTTTGGTACCTCAATG
This sequence comes from Hylyphantes graminicola, assembly GCA_023701765.1. Classification (NCBI taxonomy): domain Eukaryota; kingdom Metazoa; phylum Arthropoda; class Arachnida; order Araneae; family Linyphiidae; genus Hylyphantes; species Hylyphantes graminicola. The sequence continues at coordinate 19,464,324 of CM043116.1, forward strand.
GAGCTTCGAGCTACATCAAATTTTTATTTTTTTCAGCACAATCCGCTTACAAAGAAAGGCTAAGACAAGAACGGAACTTGCAAATAAAATGAACCAAAGTGTTCTATAGTGAGTAGGAACTAGGAACGACTCGCACTAGGGCTGAGCTGCCATCGGGCAGCCATGGCTCACTACGGAGCCCGAATAGAGTGGCAAAAGTGCTAGATAATTTATAATTTTGATACTGAGAAAGGGAGCACACCGAGGGCAAAGGCGGGACGGGAATCGAGTCCACACAGGTTCAGCACGCGGACTGCTAACGTTGTGGCCTGCCTGCGATCCAAACCACTCGTCCATCGGGAGGCCCCACATGCCACCCAACATTGTTTCCGTGTTGGTCCATGGTGCGGTTGGTAGGTCAGTCTCCTTCCTACTATAGAACTCTGTGAAAGAACTTAAACCTACCGTGGTATAAAACACAGTGGGCCAAAGACGGAAATGTTTTTTAATCATAATATTGTAAACACGATTCCTTATGTTAATTTTCTTTCGACAAACAACTTAAAATGTTGTTAAATGGCAAACACTAGATATCTAGAATGAACAACGGCTGATACACCAAAAGATCGGAGACTTTTTTTCCATCAGCTGTAACCATGGCCGGATTTTTAAATAGGCTGTAGTCTAGAGCTGCGAAATTTTAAGGGTGGCAAATTTTACGATTATTTAAAGCGGCATTCGGCATTAATTTTTTTTCAAATACAAATATTTTTAAGAAAGAAAACAAATAATTTACATTAATACGTAAACGTATATAATGAGTACTGTATTTAGTACCGCTGTAATTTGTTGTTTACCGTGAAAAAGTTGCATTAAAACAATTGTGCTTCTTTTACAAAGCGAGCATTGACGGAAACAGACGGACAACAATTAAAAGATGTCGTCCATCCATACTCACGAAACGACCCAAATTACTAGTCACACTCCTCTCTCACAGACACTCAAAATCCTTAACCTAAATATATCCTGTGTAGTTTTCAAATACAGCCGTACATTTTTTTTTTTTTTTTTGAAATTTGTGCAACAATGTATGGAATATAGTATTTTATTTCGCAATTAACATGACATTAAATTGAATTAGATCAGTAAACTATGTATCAAGTATTTTAAAATCATACATTAACAATTTGCACATGTAACCGTCGTTTATTACCGAAACATATTTCACTAAATTTTCATTTCATAAAACATTACTTTAATAGTTATTTAAGCAAGCACGTGCCAAATAATACTTTGTTAAGATCTTGTCATTATTTCACTCGACCTACGGTCACGTGAAATAATGACAAGATCTTAACACAGTATTATTTGGCACGTGTTTGCTTACAATATTTTTTTATAATAACTTGCAAAAAAGCATTTCTACCAATGAGTGTCATGACATAATTTAGTTTCCAAGGCGATAAATTGTTTGGCGTGAAATTAGTGTTCTCACCTTTGTCTTATTTAATTTCCTTTAATAATTTTTGTAGTGCTTGCAGTTTCCATGGATATATTAGAAAATGCAAAAATAATGAACCGATAGAAATAAGTGAGTTTCATGACATCATTTTCTTTTTAAAATAGATACTCCTATTTACTTTACCGAACTAGTGCCGAAAGTACTACTTTCGGCACTGTCTGTGTCGTAAGTGCGTAAAGTGTCATTTTCGTAACGATTTATGAATGAATATGATATTTAAAAGATCAACTTTTTTGCACGTTGTTATAAAAAATATATTTTTCTACTTTTCACGAGTAAATGATCTGTTAAATTTTAGGTATATGTTTGATAAATAAGAAAAAAAAAAAAACAGTAATACAATTATTTACAATTTTTAATAAATAACAAAATAAACATTATAGTAAAACGTGTATCATATTCACAGATCACTTTGTTCAACAAAATTCAAAGCTCGTAATCACTTTGAGCGGCTTTTCAACACTAGTTTTTCCAAGTTCATTAGTGGGGATTCGAAAGTTAAGGAGAAAACAAAGGCGATTCCATACGCCATTGTCATGAACCCCATGAAGTTTGTCACCTGAAACAAAATAATATAGGATTTTACAGTCATACAAATAAAAATTTCATGTTTGGCTTAACCAAAACTATTTTTACTAGCAAGATTTGGAGTAACCAGTTACTTGTAACAGTATTATTTTTTTAGTAGCATAGTTATTTTTTTCAGAAAATAACTGTAACTTAGTTACGTTTAGCGGTTGAAGTAACGAAAAATTTCGTTACTTTCCAATTACTTCTCATTATTAGCTTTTTTTAACGATTGTTACTATTTTCTTAATATCTAAGTTTTCTATGAAAAATGGTAAAATGGTTATATTGTTGGTTTCTTATAACTTGAAATTCATAAAAATAACTGTAATTCGTTAATTTTCATATTATAATTAAATGTAACTAGTTAATTTTCAAATAAATAGTAACCGTAACAGAGTTCCTACCCCTGATTCCTAGTACCTACAACGTTTGTGTGGTTGAATTAAGCACAAAACAGGATTGATTAGCCCAGTCGGCAAGGCACTTGCCTTGCATCATACGAAAGATTAGAAATTAAAATTTAAGGGTCTCAACCAAATAAAGACAAAATCATGACTTACTGTAATCAGCTCTGTAAAATAAAGTGCAGTTTGGTAAGCTTGGTAGTAAGAATGGATGAGAATCGGGTGGGTGAGGTAAGCACAATAAGTGAGTCGACTCAGTGGGATGAAGAACTTCCAGGACAATAGTTTGGTGATGAATCCTACAATTTATAAATTAGTACTAAATGAATTTAATAATAGATATACACAAACTTATTATAAAGTACAATGGTAATGGAAAAAATAATATGGAAGTATCCTAAACCAAGAAGCTTAATTCTTAGTTTAAAACAGTACAATGTCTTTAATGATCTTAGTTGAGATCTAAATTAATCTATTTAAAGGACTGTCATGAAAGAAATATTAAAAATTTGGTAGCTTTAATGATCACAAGTTGCAGAAAATGTGGCTTTTACACATAGTGGACCTCTATAGGCCTGGAGGGCTATAAATGTGCACTAAATTGCCTCAATGGTATAAAAAAAATACTGTTCTTTAACTCGTCAAAACTAAGTGTTGTCACGACTTTGCATGGGGTAGACTGACCAGTGAATGAACAGGTCCCCAGTGGATGAACAGTTGGTAAATGCATTTAAAAAGTAAGGATTAAAAATCATTCCACTGAATGGTTTTTCAACACTGACTTCCTCTCATCTAGTAGGAAGCTATCTGACATCTGATTGGTTTTCCTGGCCATTAATTAAAATCCAACATGTTTAATGACTGGACATTTTTGTGTTCATTCACTGGTAAAAGTACTGTTCATTTACTTGGCTTTTGTACCACTTTTTATTTGGACCCCCAAAAGACCCAAAGCAATGCAATATAAAATCACCTCTTCTTATGTAGAATTTACATAAAATGACAGATGTGTTCACATTGTCATAAACCCACAAGCTATATTTTCTTAAAATGTATGAATTTTCCTAAAACAAATTGTGCTTAAGTGTTCATTCACTGGTTAGTCTACCCTGGCCTATATTTGTATAAGTTAATAGCAAAAGTGTCTCTAGTAAATAAAGCGAGGCATACACTGAGAGACTGGTTGTTTAGTGGGTCAGATCGTTTTTAATCAAATAAAAGCTGTTGCCCATAAAAATTGACCGTAAATAAACAGGTTTTTTTTTAACATTGTAGCTTAACATACCTCCATGACCAGTTTCACATGCAAATATCACCCATGCTAAGCCAATGGAAAAAGAGGAGCGGCACAGTGAGTTGTAAAACAGAGAGGTGGTGCGGCTCATTTCCACATGATACAGTCCGTATACCACACTCAAAGAGCAAAATGCAGCTACACTCCATCCTAAAAGCTGTTGCCACTGCACATAAAAAAGAATGAAAAGTTTATTAATGTTATGTATTAAGTAATGTAATGATATTAATTAATGTAATTATATGTTAATTAATGTAATTATATGTTAATTAATGTAATTATATGTTAATTAATGTAATTATATGTTAATTAATATAATTATATGTTAATTAGTGTAACGATATGTCAATTAGTGTAACGATATGTTAATTAATGTAATGAAATGTTAATTAATGTAATTATATGTTAATTAATGTAATGATATGTAAATTGCTGTAATGATATGTTAATTATTGCAATGATATGTTAATTAATGTAATGATACGTTAATTAATGTAATGATAATGTTTCTTATCGAAACAAATTAAGAACTTTTAGTAAATATCTGTTGAAAAGAAAAAGGATTCGAAGGAAATTAACAAAACTTAAATTTAATAAACAGGGGGACGTAAAGGGACCATTTTTAATGCAAATAGCAGACCACTTTGTTATGCATTTCAATTGCCCTCTATACCTAAACCGACCTTAAGTTTGCAGTATACAAATGTTCTACGAGAAAAAGGGTAAATAGTTCTCATTTTTGAGTGCGAGAATCGAATACAAAAAGGTATTTCACATTCAATAAACAAATTTATTTGTTATTTCAAGACATAAATTTATTATTTTTATTAGTTAAGCTTCAGTTAGAGTGTTATTTTAATTATTTTTTCCTTCGATTTTGACGTAACAGGGCGCACGAATATCAGGGTCGAGAGGAGCAGCCAATCAGAGTACGCGAAATTGCGGCGCCAGCCGGGTTGTTTACCAAGTTTCCTCCGCTCAGTACATTTCTTTGCTGCAAACTTAAGCTCGGTTTTGGTATAGTCGTACTTGAAAAGAGAAACTTTACTTTCATGATATCAAGTTACTAATAAATGTAGAACTGATTGTTGAAAAGAACTGGAATGGAAAGCACGTCCCCTAATGGCTTAATTTGGCAAATTACCAACTATATTTCCTAAATAACAAATTTACACGCAGTCATTAGGTAGTTTGCATTAATATTAAATTAAGAAATTGATCTGCACCACAGTTTTAATGTACTACGGCAAGTGCCACAATTATAGCAATTATTGCTATTGTTAAACTAATAGTGCTTGAACAGAATCCGCGAACATGGGTGGAGCTATAAAACGCGCAGAGCAATCAAATGAAGAAAAAATTTCAGCCTTCATCTGATTGTTCCACACATTTTATAGCTCCGCCCATGGCCATGGCTTCTGTGCAAGGAAACTATGAGTTTAACTATAAATTGAACTTTTTTTGCAAATAAATTAGTACCTACCCAACTAAGAAAGTTCTTCCTTTGATTCGTTTTGAAGAGAACAAATCCAAGAATAACACCGATGATGTAAGGAGCAATTCGGCAATATGGCTTATCATAAATTAAGTCGAAGGAATCCCACATTCTAAGAAAAGAATTATTTTTTGAAAATATAGAATAATGGCATGGTGAAGAATGATGATAGAATAATGAATAGATTAAAATACATGGCAAACAAGTATTAAAGAATAAAAATTGGTATGTCCAAGAATGAAAATTTAAAAAAAAAAAAAAAAAAAAAAAAAAACATGACAATTTTCGATAACCAAGCTGGTACTGGGCACTAACCTATTTCTGGACAAAAGTGCATAAACGCACCATTTCAATAAATACTGTTTATCTAAATAAACAAAGTACAACACAAATAAACACTTTAGCGCGGGACAATTTAAGCATACCAATTCAGAAACATCAAAAAAAAAATTAATGCTAAAAGTTAATGTCAATCACAAATGGAATTTTAATTGTGAACAGGAGACTGCACTGAACCATAAGGACTGGATTTTGATCATTGCGGCCTCAACGCTTGGGGTTTGAATTCATGCACCCGTATATCATCAACTTAACCTAATTTTTGATTAAAATATCTCCTATAACTTGTTTTAATTTTCTGTACAATTTTTAAAAAATCTAAATCGAAAGTTCTTTGCTCCTCCTTCATTGAAGACGTTCCGAAAATGGGTGAACTTGGAGCTGAGATGAGGCAATGAGGCTACTTAAATTCATGTTCTAAGATGGTTTTAAGTAACACAAATATCATAAAAAATTATTGCTTTTTTGTAAACATAAATGCCCAAGACAACAACTTAAAAATAAGCCAATGAATAATTACTTGGTAGCGTATGCATCAAAGTCTTCGGCCTGTGTAACCCCAACGAACATTGGAATAAGATTGTACTTGTAGCTCAAGACTCCAGTTGTAGTCCATGTGGCAATAAGGATTGAAGCAAGGATACCAAAACCGAATTTCGGCCATCTACAAAAATAAATTTACGCTCTTCATAAAAGAACCCTAATTTGCAATAAATTCAAAATGTTACCTTTAAAACTAAAGATAATTCATAATTCAATTTAAATGACCAGTTGAACAAATCAGAGAATAGCTTTTAAGATTTTTTTTGGGATAAACAGCATTAATTAGGTAATATATTTATCTATTAAAAACTAGTTTTTACATTTGATGTAAATTACTTTAAGAAATTACAGACAAAAATTTCTAAAAACTATTTGATACTAGGTAGCTTTATATTATCTGTCAAATCATGAATATCTTTGAATTTGGATTGTCACTCATATAAAAACATAATATTATTGGACGTATAGACAAAACGAAATTAAGTTGTTTTATTAGCTTACTTGTATAAAGGATATAAGAAAAGAGGACTAATTAGATAAAACTGCATGTCATTGGCAAGGTACCACGACCATCCAACACACTGTAAAATAAATATAAAGCACATGTATATAAATTCAGTATATAATGGTAAATTTAAATTTAGTGATGCACCAAGCAAACAGTCATTATAAAAATGAAAATTTTAAAACTCAGTAAAAAATAGTTAACTTTACTCAAGTTTGAATAGTGCTTTTCTTTATTTCTGAAACCATGCATTGCATATACTCAACTTGCAAGAATGAAACATCTGGGGGTTTATATTTGAGCCTGTCTATGTTTCAAAAATGAGTTGAAATGAACTTAAATTGTTCGGTTTTGGGTATGTCTGTGATGTCCTTGCAAAAGTGAGTATATCGTGATTTATTTCGAAATGAAATGTGTTGTGACAAATTTTTTTATTTAAAAATGAAAACTTAGATTTATTCAAAGTAATTTTTCTCAGAGTCATTTTATTTTATTTTCTTTTCTTAAACCCAACTAAAAATAAATTTATAACGGGATAAATTTGCAACGCGACAAGCGGACAGAAATCAATGTGATGTCATCAATACCCTATACTTTCCACTTTTTAATTGTTTTGCATTATAAAAGCTAGGTATATTTTTTAAAAAATGCAAAAATTGCAATTAACCATTTACTTACCATCTGATGTATAGGTATAAAGTTACTGAGATACAGCAGATACATCCACCAGGTACTTTGATTCGCTTCACAGTGGTCATCTTCCCAGAAGGGGCCGGCTGACATGAACTTGTACACATAGAGGCAGAAAAAGACCACTACCATGTACGCCGGTGTTAGCCTGTTAAAACATGAATTTTCAGTAATTATTTCATTATAGGCTCAATACGTACTGCAGAACTATAAAGTTATTTGAACTCTCATGACTATCCCAAATACAATGCTATCATTTTGTGTTGTATAACGTCATTGTTTTTGCATGAACTTGTACACATATAGGCAGAAAAGGACGACCAAAATGTACTCCGGTGTTAACCTATTAAAATATGTTTTAGCAGTCATTTTAATATAAGCTCAATAAAGTAGAGTTACAATTAAGTAAACAACGACTATCCGAACCCCAATGCGATCAATTTCTGTTGCAATGTTATTGTGTTTGCATGAACTTGTCAACAATATCTGTAGAAAAAGACCACAACCATGTACTCTGATGTTAACGTGTTAAAATATCTTTTGTTAGTAATTTCATTATGGGCTCAATACAGTAGAACTACACAATTATTTGAACTACGGCTATCCGAAACCCAATGGTATAAACTTGCTTCCATCCTTTTATCCATCCATACAATAATTAATAAGTAAAATTGTTGACTTTTCATTACAGTCAAAGCACTTTTTAAAAAAAACTATGTGTGTGTAACACTACACGACTTTCAAATTACCCCTCAATAAATCAATACACACATTTAAAGGTAATCACGTACTTCATAAAAATAATTTCAATAACTTTAAAACCTAAAATGCTCTATGGCAGCAACCCCTTGTGCTAGCACGATTTTCTACGAAATCCTTAATAGTATGAGAGCTCGAGTAAAAAATTTAAAGTTTGTATCTGATTCGCTTTTCAGCAAAATATTTAAAATAAAAAGCCCAAATTTCTTAAACACATTATTATGACCTCCAACAGGTAACTTGGAACTCGTGTAACAAATTTGAAGACCGTACTTTGAGCTTTTAGTGAGAGACGGACCAATGTTCAAAAATCATTTTTTAGAATCAGCACCCTTCAAAAACGTGAAGAAAAACAAAACTCTGTTTCGGATTTTTAGCCTCATCGCAGTACTTTCATTACCTTAGCTGTCACAGTATATGTGTCAATAGTATCAATTCAATACGTCAAAGATTGAACTCCATAATGAGCAATAAATATTTTATTTAATTAATTGATTATTTAATATATAGTGCATAGACATGGTAGTACATAAAAACAGACATTTAGGAATAAAATTCAGTACATAGTCAAAAATAAATTCATAAAGCTTAATAACATACCTCCAAATCCTATGGACATAAAAATATATCCAATTTATTTTTCCATTCTTTTTTACTGCTTCTTTTATAAATAAATATGATAAAAGAAAACCACTGTAAAGGAAATAAAACTATTTAAACACACAATCAAAAATATTTTAGAATCTTAAACAGTTGAGCTTACAGCAATTTGCATCAAAATATTTATGCAATCTTAAATGAATTCGTATTACAATATTCTACATGATCCATCAACTACTTGCTTGCATTACAATTAACATACATATTAATATTTAAAATTTAAAACACATGATTAATCTAAAAAAGATAAAATATTCAATTATGATATAATTCAAAAATAAATCTAAGCACATCTGAAATTGAAGATTATAAACTGAGAAAATATTAACCTTAGAAGAAAAAAAGAATCTACTGAAAGCGGAGATTGCAGTAGAGCCTGAAATGCAAAGGTGTCCATTTCCTTTAAGACATCCAGTTTATTTCCTAAAAGTCGAGTTTTTTTAAGTTATCATTAAATAACATTATAAAAAATTAGAAAGAAAAAGAAGTAAAATATACAAATAACCTCGAATATAAATAAGAAAAGTATATATTGTTGTACTAATTTGATTTGTAAGTTAATTTAATTTGAACAAAAAAGTATACATTCAAACCGCATTAATTCAAAAACAGATAAAGACTAAGTGAAATATCTAATAATTTGTGTATTTTATGTTTTGTGCAACTTCCGATCCAACCTAAAAGTTTTTGTTTCTGTTTAGTACTATTAGAAACCTTTTATTCAGCTTATCATTCAGCTTTTTTCAAAGTTTTGTTTTAACTTTCACTAAAACTTGAAGATACAAACACACACTGCGAAAATTTTCGAATGAATTCGAACCCAAGGAGTTTAAAACATTTGAGATAAATAGAATATGCCTAAGACAAACTCACTAGGTAGGTCCCTTGGTATTCGAACAAGTTAGACTATAACTTAAAAACAAAATCTTAAAAACTCAGATGTGTTTTACTGCAATGAATAAATTAAAAAATATCGAATGAATACAAAATTCTTGCAAAATTGTCGAAACATTACAGCCTATTTTTATTGAATTCAAACTATGAATTATTTGTTATTTAAAAACATGTTGGATTGATGTTTGAAATTTAGTTGTGTTAGCTAAAATATTGTACCAGCAGTTGCTTTATTTTGCTTTAGTAGCTATTTATCCAGTAGCTTTTATTTTGATACAGAATAATAGCTAAGAACAATAATCGCAACAAACAAAATTAATATTCAAACACAATTACGAATGTATTTAAAAAAACGGAAAAAAAACTCTTACCAATAATATTTATGGACATGATGTAAGTATGCCCAAGGATGACCCATGTTAAACTTAGGAACCTGACTCCATGAACACTTAGAAGTTGTCCGTCTGTTACGTCTGTGTTCAATATCTTCTCACCGTTCTCAAAGACGGAAAAGCACATCAGCATTCTCTTCAAAACAGAATCCTCTGCATAGTAAATAAAGTGAAAAACTAGTCAAAAATTTGAAATACATAACATAAATTACACTCTTAAAACAAAGGAGTGAAATCCACTCCTGTAGGAGAAGTGCATTTTCGACACTGGAAAGGAGTGGATACTAACTCAGACTTAGTTAAAGAACTCGTTTGGAGTAATCTTGTCGCAGATTCAACATACAAAGAATCCACTCCTGTAGGAGAAGTGAAAATTAACTCAGACTGAGTTAAAATCGCTCGTTTGTTTTAAGAGTGTACATTCATTTTTTTGCAGAATTTTTTTTATTTTAATAGATGAAGAGATAGATATTAACTTCTTTAGATTGTCTTTTTTACTTTTAGACGAATCATATAAATTTATTTTTAAAAAATTCAGCCAGCCGTTTTCGACCCTCCCTTGTAAAAGCGAGTGAGTCCCGGATAAATAATGGAAACTTGTATTGTCTCGAGTACATGCGGTAAACGTCAATGTGGGATTAAAAGTCATGAGGTCTGTCACAACGCAGATTGACAGGAGAAAATTGCTTTCCCTCTCCAGCAACGTGCATAAATTGAGGAAGTGGTGCTCCCCTCGGAACAGAAGTCAGACTTCCACCCTTATGGGTGGTCTAGGCTTTCGGCCAACGGAAGCTATTGCACCCTATTGCTTCTAGACAATGCCCTTGTGACAATGACTTCTAAGTGTTCATGGAGTCAGGTTCCTAAGTTTAACATGGGTCATCCTTGGGCATACTTACATCATGTCCATAAATATTATTGGTAAGAGTTTTTTTTCCGTTTTTTAAAATACATTCGTAATTGTGTTTGAATAGTAATTTTGTTTGTTGCGATTATTGTGGGGCCTAAATATTTCAAAAAGTTGCAATACGTTAAAAAACTGTTATCGATATTGCGATTAATGGTGTTAGTGTTAATTCTAACAACTACTTCCATTTTCTAAAAATATTAACGATTTCACTTTTAAATACCTTTCTGTTTTGCCGGAAATTCGATTGTCGGAATTCCTAATTCTGCAGAATTAGCCAGTGAAGCTTTCTCGCTGGCCGACTCGAATCCAATTTGCGGAGGAACGAAATCGCTATTAGCAGCTTCGTTGGTGCCATAGTTGACGGAAGGGGAATCCGGGTTCAGATTCGTCGTTTCGGCCTCTACAGGCTCAGTGGGTTGTTGGTTCTTTCTCCGTTTCAAGAAGGAGATAGTACTGCCTGTTATTACCAGCAACACGAAACAGGACACGAAAACCCTGTTTCAAAATTTAAAAAAAAATGTAAATGCATTGTTAAAACTATACAAACAAATTTCCAACTATAGTAATTTAGTTACTAGACTTATGTAATGGATCATTCAGAGTTGGAAATTCGTATTTTGGACCAACAAATGAAACATTTCAAATGATATCAAATGAGAGAATTAAATTAAATGTTCCTTCGAATATTAAATTTAAATAAAGTTTCCAATGCTATTGTTGATTGGCAACAGTGATTTAAATAACTAAAATTAAAAATCAATTCTAATTAAATGGATATTTCTTCGACAGATAAGTAGAGAGATGTGAGAGATGTCAGTCCGGGTGCAAAGACAGATGGACAAAGAAAAATGGGTCTCGGAGGTCATACCCTTCACTTCAAACAAGAAAAAAAAAATTAAAGTCTGGAGGATAGAACCGATTTTAGAAGGGCAATATGGACAAATGGAGATCGTAAGCATATCAATACCTTCTTTTTCCCTATTTTTTTTTTTTAATTTCTTCGGATTAAAATAAAGAAGAGGAGGCTAAAAATAACAATACTCTGTAGAACCACTCAAAAACTAGAAAAACATGTTTTCAAATTTTAGTAATTTAGTTACTAGAGGCACATAATGGAATAAAGTTAGAAACTCATATTTGGAACAATACATGAGAATTTTAAGACGACATCCAATAAGAGATTTAAATATGAAATGTTGCAGTCAATATTCCGTCACCAATCGAAGTAATTGCCCCGTGTGGTGACCGGGGGGTAAGAATCTAGTCCCAACGTATCCCATGCGTGTCGTAGAAGGCGACTAAAATGGGTTGAGCGCAAGGCCAATCCCCTTGCCTCTTAAAAACTCACCGATTCAGAAAACTCAAAGAAATACTTCCGGACTGGCTCTTGTTAAACGACCTGGCGCGAAATCGGACATGATTTTTGGAACCTGGAATGTTAGAACTTTGTATAGAGGTGGAGCACTGAGGAAACTCACAGACGTTTTCATGGATTATAAGCTAGATGTACTCGCTGTCCAAGAAATGCGATGGACTGGGAATGGAGTAATGGACAAGCGTAATTGCAGCGTCTATTATAGCTGTCATGAAAAAATACACCACTTTGGAACTGGTTTTATAGTCAGTAAACGTATCAGGGACAAAGTGATTGAGTTTAAACCAGTAAATGAGAGAATTTGCAGACTACGCATCAGGGGGAAAACACACAATATCTCAATTATCTGTGCCCATGCCCCCACAGAGGATAAGAGAGATGAGGTTAAAGATGAATTCTATGATCTTCTTGAAAAGACTTACAGTGAATGCCGCTCAAATGACGTGAAGCTGATTATGGGTGACTTTAACGCAAAGATAGGACACGACATTAACATGAGTAGGTTCATGGGGAATGAAAGCCTACACGAAGTGACAAGCGCAAATGGTTTAAGACTTCTCGACTTTGCTATCTCTACAAACATGTTAATAGGAAGTACTATTTTCAAGCACAAAAATATACACAAGGTTACCTGGAGATCTCCAGATGGACAGACCCAAAACCAAATAGATCACATTCTCATTGATCTAAGGCATAGAAGCAGCCTAATAGACATTCGGACATTTCGGGGTGCAAACGTAGACTCTGACCACTTTCTGGTGGCCTCAAAGTTGCGTCACAAAATTAACCGAAGTTATCATAAAAAGAGAAATAATGTCAATAAGAATATTGACATTGAATATCTGAAGAATACGAAGATTGTGAATGATTACCGAAAAGAACTAAAAAGTACAATTGTGGTGAGAGACGTAGCTCCTTCAGTGGAGATTTTGTGGCAGGATTTGAAACAGACCATCATCAATGCATCGAAAAAGACCATTCCAGAAATGCAAAGAAGGAAAAATAACCTTTGGTTTGATGAAGAGTGTAGTGACATCACGAAGAAGAAGAACGATGCATACAAAACTATGATTCAGAAACATTATACAAGAGCTGCCGAGGAAAGGTATAAAGAACTGAGGAGAGAGGAAAAGAAAATCCATAAGAAGAAAAAGCGAGAGTATATGGAAGATTTATATAGAGACATCGAAAATTTGAAAACCCAAAAGGAAGCCAGAAAGTTCTACCAACTTGTGAATAATGTCAGGGCAGATTTTAATCCAAGAACTACTACCTGCAGGAAGAAAAATGGAGATCTTACGCGAGACCCGGACGAAGTTTTGGTTCGCTGGCGTGAGCATTTCGTGGAACTGTTAGCGGGTAAAGACAAAGTGGAAGATCTAACCACTCATAACATGCTGCCAACTATGTGTTCCGATAGTGAAGATTTGGAGCTTAATGCACCATCTATGCATGAAATAGAAATAGCAATGAAAAAGCTAAATAATAATAGGTCGGCGGGACCCGACACCATCAAAGCTGAACTCTTCAAAACTAATGAAATGAGTCTAAACAAAGCAATCCATGATCTTATTTGTAACATCTGGACACAGGAGCAAATGCCCACTGAGTGGGAAGAGGCATCTGTGTGCCCTATCCACAAGAAAAGCGATAAGTTAGATTGCGGTAATTACAGGGGAATCTCTTTACTCAATTCTGCATATAAAATCTTCTCCATCATTTTATTTCACCGACTGGAAACTTACACCTCCAAAATCATTGGAAATTACCAGTGCGGATTCCAGAGGGGGAAAACAACAACTGATCAACTGCACACTATTAGGCAGATATTGGAGAAAACAAAGGAATACAATATTGATACCTACCATCTTTTTATCGATTTTAAATCCGCCTATGATAGCATCATCCGAGAAAAACTATTAGAAGCTATGTTGGAGTTTAACATCCCAAAGAAGTTAGTTAGTCTCACTAGAATGACTCTAAAAAGAGTTTCTTGCAGAGTAAAAATTTTGTCTAGTCTCTCAGAACCATTTTTCACTGAAAAGGGCCTTCGACAAGGAGACTCCCTTTCTTGCTTACTGTTCAACATAGCTCTGGAAAAGGCCATTAGAGACTCTGGTTTAAACACAAGTGGTACTATATTGCAAAGAACTATCCAACTACTTGCCTTTGCCGATGATATTGACATTATTGGAAGAACAAAAAGCTCTGTTGTCAATGCTTTTGTAGCCCTTGAGAGCTCGGCAAGGAAGATGGGACTTGTTATAAATGCAGACAAAACAAAGTTTTTGATTTCATCAAATAATTCTCCTGATTTGTCCCCTTTAAAGATAGGTAACTACACTTTCGAAACTGTAAAACAGTTTACCTACCTGGGAACTCTGATCTCAAGAAGCAATGATCTAAAAATTGAAATAAATAATAGAATCTTCATGGCTAATAGAAGTTTTTATGGCCTCAGAAACCAATTTAAGTCTAAATTTATTTCTGTAAACACCAAGTTGAGCATTTATAAGACTTTAATCAGACCTATTGTCCTATATGGAAGTGAATGCTGGACCCTCAATAAATCAGTAGAAGAAAAATTGCTAATATTTGAAAGAAAATTGCTAAGGAAAATATTTGGACCTATTAAGGAGAACAATGAGTGGAGAATACTTTACAACTATGAAATTTACAGAAAATTTGGTAAATTTGGCGGGACCGACATAGTGAGAACTATAAAAGCATCCCGAATTAGGTGGCTGGGCCATCTGTACAGATGTCCCGAGGACTTTCCCACCAATAAAGTGACTTTTTCCAAAATTGAAGGTACAAGACGTAGGGGACGACCACCCACACGATGGTTAGACGATGTCGAAAGGGACCTCAAAATATTAGGAGTCAACCGATGGAGAGCCATTGCGGCTAATAGGGCCAACTGAAGGAGGATCAGCGAGTCAGCCTTGGCCTGCAAAAGGCTGTTGAGCTTGTGAAGAAGAAGAGAAGAATCGAAGTAATTAGACTAGAGAATTGGCATGTTTTAAGTGACGTATTTCTTAAAAGCCTTCATTCCTGCATTTCATTCGATTGGTTATTTGTCCCCACATGAAATTGATTCACCAATCGCTGGGGCAGAAATGTGTTCATTCAGCATATGTTTCTGTTGCCATTCAAGACCTAAAACTTGCCAACTTAAAGCGTGTTCTGAATTTTAGTATTTTCTTAATGATGTTGTAAAAAACTAATAATAATTCTAAAAAACGAATAATTTAATGTATATAAATGTATTTATTTGAATTTTACTGAATAAATAATTGAGAATAGCATTAAAATTTCGATGAAACTTACAAATACACAATGCTGGCAATATCAAGATTCCTTTTCTCCACTTTGCAAGTGACATCTTTCAAAGTGATTATGGAGTTATTTTTCGCTAGTTCTGGAATACGTTCTGAAACACCAAGACAAATATTAAATTATTATTATTATTAATTATTATTATTGGTTAATAAACAATTACATGTCCAGCAAAATAGGACGTTAAGTTTTCAAAAATTAGTAGACGAAATCATCTATGAAGAGTTCAGTGAAAAAACGTGCTAGTGACTAAAATTTAAAAATGGAAAAATAAGATTTAAAGTTTATCGTTTGCACTTAGATGCGTTGAAAACGGCAATTACAAAAGGTAAAAAATATACTTAACTTAAAGTTTTTTTAAAAAGGGCGGGATATTGTTCTGTTTAATGAGTTAAATAACCTGTTCATTGGCACAAAAATCTCAATATTTCGAAAATGCCCCTTCTTCCACTAAGCTCTCCGTTATTTTATAATGAGGAACTGGAATCTGACTCAATGTTTTATTATATCTATCATTTCTGTCATACTGCCACATTTTTATCTCTAAAGGTCTACATTGTTTGCTTTTAATTATTAATTTTGCATGCATTTTTGTATAAGTAAGATGTTAAAATGTAGAAAAGAGGAAACAATCTATCCTCTTTTCCGCTGCTTTTAAACAAGTTTAGCAAAATGTCAGTGTGTTTCTCTGAAATTAGCTGAAAATGACTTGTTTTCAACAATAGACTTTCAACGCTGCATGTGAAAAAGTTAAAAATTTTAAATAGTACGGCTTTTCTACTGCTATGTCCGGTAGCATCACGTTAAAAGCTACAAGTATTAAAATATGCTAAATTATTTAATTTTAGGACATATTTAGGGAGTTGCAGTTTTTATTTTAATTGAGTGGTAAATTGTGGAAAAAGTTATAGATGTTACAGCCTTTTCAATAACCTGCTCAGTTTCATCAGAATTTGCAAACTACAAAGTTCGAGCCAATTCACCCAGAAAGCATTTTCATTATTGCACTCTAAAAAATGAATGTTAAAAAACGACGAAATTTTCCTTAATTTTGACGATTCCGTTACTGGCAAATGCTCTTAGTTTTCGTTTCCTCAAAGTGGGGAAATTTGAATCGTCATTTTTATGAGGATTTGAATGTCGTCTAATCTAAAGAAATATTTCGTCATTTTTGAGAATGTGAGTACAACAATGAGATTCAGTTTCCTCAAAATCAAGATACAGAATCTTCAAATCAAGATCGTAAAAGTGAGGACTCGCGTTTACTTAAAAGTCACGTGATAGTTTGACGAAACAATCCTCAAAATTAACGAAATGAGGCTTGAGGATTCATGAATCGTCAAAAATGAAAGTGTTATTTCTGAGAGTGTGGTCTCTGGTCAATGTAATCAAAAGAAGGATTTTTAGTTGAACAGTTTTTGAAATGAAGGAACTTAATATATACCTAAGAGGTTTTTGCCAGCATTTCTAAGTTCTACTTCTGAGCAAGAATCGGGAAAACACATTCCAACTGTCAATGGTAGTTTTGGAAACTAAACCAAAAGAAATTTAATAAATTGAATACATAAAAGTTTTAAAAGTCACTTAAAATAAGTTCAAAATATACTATAAATACATTCAAATAACAGAGAGTGACTAGTTAATAATCCCCACCAATGCTAATTTTACGTTCAGTTTTAGATTTTAGAACTTTCAATTGCGTTTTTCATTGTACTTATTACTTTGAATTGCCTTGTAAGAAAAAAAAATTAAACTCCTTTACGCAACAGCCCATTAGTGGGCCAATGCCTGTCGTGCCCATTTCAGCTTTCGTGACTTAGGGCTCTGGTGCTAGGCATATGTCCCAGTAAGGTAGTCATGGTCAGCCTTACGCAGAACCCCAGTGTTTAGCTCCCAAGCATGCTTGGTACACATTTTATCGACCTACTTAAAGTACTTACCTACTTACTATGGGATGGGTCAACCTCGCCTAATCCGGGATTCAATCCCCGGACCTGTGGCAATGCGAAGCACTACCACTAAGCCACTGGGCCTCCGCCTATTATGAAATGTAAAAGTATTGCGATGGGGTCAAAAATTCGACGGGGTGCGATAAGAATGAAATTTTGTGTTTTCTACACGTTTTGGAGAGTGCTGATTCCTAAAAAGTTATTTTTGACATTGGTCGGTCTGTCTCGAACCACTCTACAGGTCGAACTAAAAGAGGTACGTCATAATAACATTTTTGAGAAAACCTTCCAAGCGCAAATGATAGCTGAGCTGCCATATAGAACGTTTTGGATTTTAAAGTTATTGATATTTTTATAATTATCTATAAATGTTATTGAGTTATTGAGTGGCAATCAAGTCATGTAGTGACACACCCCTAGCTTTTATTGGGGAATTATTTTTTAAATACTATTCGAAAAGTTGTTGTGCTTTACAAACACTTATAATATATAAAAGCACACCATACTACAATAGAGTTTATGTTGAAATTAAACGCATACAATAACAATATCCTACCTTTTTGCCCAAATTCAAGCTCCATGAAGTGACACAGTATTTTCCTGAAAAGCCCCCGTGTCCCTGAGAGTCTTTTGGAGCTCGTACAGAATTGCACTCTTCGAAATGTCCGGGCCAAATTGTTCCTCCTCTTAAGATACCACTGCTAGGTTTACCATCTGAATCGATCACTATCCGAAGCATAAAATAGAAAATGTTTTCTTTTAAAGAAATAATTAAACTTATTCGATTCTTGATGATAATAATAACCTAATTAAAGTTTTCTACTACACTCTTAAAACAAAAGAGTGAAATCCACTCCAGTTGGAGAAGTGCATTTTCGACACTTTAAAGGAGTGAATATTAACTCAGACTGAGTTAAAATCACTCGTTTGGAGTGATCCTGTTGGAGGTTTAACACACAAAGGATACACTCCTTTCGGAGAAGTGCATTTTCAAAGCTGGAGGAGTGAAAATTACTCAG
This sequence comes from Hylyphantes graminicola, assembly GCA_023701765.1. NCBI lineage: Eukaryota > Metazoa > Arthropoda > Arachnida > Araneae > Linyphiidae > Hylyphantes > Hylyphantes graminicola. Next base: position 19,482,962 of record CM043116.1, read on the forward strand.
GTTGAGTTAAATTCGCTCGTTTGTTTTAAGAGTGTACGAGGGCTGCTTTTTTTCCCAACCTCCGATGGGCCGTAACAAATAGATGGGTCAAAATACAAAAAAGTTTTTTTTTACCAAAAGTAATGTACAATACTGCTTATATATCTCCATATAATTACCTAGACGGTTAAAGCATTTGTCATATCTGTAAACAAGCTTTGATATAACCTCATCATGAAATGTAGCCGCCAATTATTTGAAGGAAGTTGTGACGTTTTTTTTTTTTTTTTTTTTTTTTTTTTTTTTTTTTTTTTTTTTTTTTTTTTTTTTTTTTTGAGCCCCACGTCAACTTTGAAGCGCTACAATTCAAGTCACTATTCTTGTCTATAATTCACTTATGGTAAACCTTCGAGTTTCCCTAAACACTCGGTCAACTTGCTGAACAATATACTGATGTTCATGAAGAAGGGGACCTAGGAAGCAAGTCTGTCGCGCTACAGACGGTATTGTTCAGCGAGTTGACTAAGTGTTTAGCGAAACTCAAAGATTCAACGTAAGTTAATTACTGACTAGCAGTGGCCTGGAGGACAGAAAAAAATTACGTGAATCAACCAAATTGACTTTTAAGCTGTGGGAAGTATACTTCCCAGCAACTTCATCAATTTTGATTAGTGCTGCCATCTCCTTATAACTTCAGAAAACACAAAAAAATTACTAATGCAGGATTCCTATGGATGATACGTTTGAATAGCTCCTACGTTTGAACAGCTCACAGCGGGTGATGGGAAACATAACGAAATAAAATGGTCTTAATAATCAAAATTAATTTTAGGTAATGAGCTAAATGAATTTCTTTTTATAAATCAATCTCAATACCAGAAATACTTTAAAAATACACTCTTAAAACAAAAGAGTGAAATCCACTACAGTTGGAGAAGTGCATTTTCGACACTGGAAAGGAATGAATATTAACTCAGACTGAGTTAAAATCACTCGTTTGGAGTGATCCTGTCGGAGGTTTAACACACAAAGGATCCACTCCAAAAGGAGAAGTGCATTTTCCAGACTGGAGGAGTGAAAATTAATCAGACTGAGTACAAATCACTCGTTCGTTTTAAGAGTGTTATAATACTAGAAAAAATGGCCTTATAAAGGGTTACGAAACCGTCCCAACTCCCACCCAATCATGGCGGCTACATTATATGAAGAGGGTATTTCAAAGCTTGTTTACAGAAATTACAAATGCCTTAATCATCAAGGTCATAGTGTGGAGAAATAAGCAGTATTGTAATTACTTTTGAAAAATACTTTTTTTGTATTTTAACCAGTCTTTTTGCTACATCCAATCGGAGGTTGAAAAAAAACAGCCCACGCGTAATAATCAACTAAATAATAATTAATACCCAGAAATTACTGCCGTCAGATTACATTATTAAATATTTCGAAATATCAGTTATGAAATAAATTATAATAATATTGTGTTTAATTCAAAACTAATTGGATGTGATACAACCTTGATAGCATATGATTCGCATTTCTTAGCATTAACTCTAAAAAAATGTTAGTACACTACTTAAAATTTTAAAGTTTAAATAACTTCTTGATTTCTTGAATACTATTGATAATGGAAATCATTTTAAAAATATGTGGTTATTTATATTCGTTTAGGTTTATTGATACTTATTTTCTCATATTTATAAAGAAGTGTATGTTTTAAATAATTTTGAAATATATATATGGATAAATAATATTCCGACATTTTTTATTATCAAATCTAAATATAGCACTACATTACAAAAATGATTTTCAATTGTATGTAAAACTAAATATTTGTTTCTTTTATTACCACGCTATTTTTGTAACTAAGTTCTCTCTATTATAAACTATTTAATGAACATTTAATTTCTCTCTCTCTCTATGAGAAACCGTAGGAACTAAATTCATTGTTTAAATTCTAAGGATTTTTTTATATAAAAAAACTCAGCACCACTACAAAAAGGACGAAACGTCTTATGTTGGCTTTTAATGTATAAATAAAAGATAAACTACGTATGCCGTTTAAAACAATTATTTTTTTACTCTGAGCCTGGTACTAAAGACGAAACTCGTTAAAACCTCAAAATAACTATTTTTAACATCTACTTTAAAAATATTTACATGGTTTTTTAAACATTGGTTCTCTTTTCAGGCTTGGGTACAACCCATGGCCTAATAGCTAGTACACAGACTTTAGAAGCAGAAAATTTTGGGGCCCCCGCCTAATTACTTAAGGTAGGCGAGTACCCAAAAATCTAAAATTTTTACTATTACTTTAATCTTTTCCAAATTTGGCATAGTGATTTCAAATATAATGAACAATGCATTTTGGGCAATTTTTTTTTATTTAATTAAAATTGATTTATTTTAAACGGTGTTTTTCAACTAAAAAAAGGGGGGTTACGCTAACACTTCAGCATAAAAAATTTTACATATATTACCTGAAATTTTTTACAGATGCTATTTGAATATATATCTGTGCCATGAACCTCTAACATCTGGTGTAAATATACAAGTTTTTTTTTTAAATGTCCAAGTGTAAGTTAATTGAAAAAAATCTTTTTTTGTGGTTGATTTATAACATTTATCTTAATAACTTCTTTTCTTGTAATTTGTATGTAGCTGTAGAGGGTCATTGCATGTATTAGTTCAAAAAGAAGAATTTAACTCACAATTAATGTTTATAGGATGAAAATTCAATGTGGTAGACTTGTTAGCGTAAACCTCTTTTTTTAGTAGAAAAACACCGTTTAAAATAAATAAATTATATTTAAATAAAAAAAATGTCAAATAGTATTATTCATTATATTTGAAATCACTATGCCAAATTTGGAAAAAATTAAAATAATAGTAAAAATTTTAGAATTCTGGGTATTCGCCTACCTTAAGAACCTTTTATGTATGATTGCTCGTATAACGGTCAATGTCTGAATTAAAATCATAAGCTAGCTTAAAATACTAAAAATAATCCTTAATTTAAATCATTTCGCTCAACTTGCACTGCTTTATTTCCTAGCTATAAAAATACGGAGCCACAAAATGATACGATATAATAAAGTTTAAGGGGGGGGGGGTGTGGCATTATGCATTATTTGTATTTAATTTATAACTTTAAATTGTAATAGCCTTAATATAATAGTAACTTCTACTTCAACTCTAATCTAGCTTAACTGAAACTGTAACTGATTTTTAGGATAGAATAAAAAAAAGTAAACAACGTGTAAGAGCATGGTGCTTTCTTTACTGTTGAAAACTTCATTTATATAAATAATACCGCTCGATAGTCACACATGGTGGCACGCGTAAAAATATCTACATAAGTATCTCCAATCACGGTCGTCATGGCATCTTCGTCGTATCAAATATGTCCGCCTGATCAGTTTTGCTTTTCAACGCCCGGGGAATGGCCGCGGTGGAAATCCCGATTCTCCAGGTTTAGAACTGCCTCTGGACTTAACGCTAAGTCAGATCAAGAGCAAATAGACGCTCTAATGTATATTATGGGTGACAAGAGTGAGGACATTTTCAATTCCTTCGAGATAACGCAGGAAGATTCAAAGAAGTACGACAAAGTCTTGGAAAAGTTCGACGGATATTTCGTGGGGAAAAGAAACACAATATTCGAAAGAGCTCAGTTCAACAGACGAATTCAGCGGGTAGGAGAACCAGTGAATGATTTCATAACGGACTTATACTCCATGGCCGATAGATGCGACTACGGAACTTTGCACGATGAACTGTTGCGTGATAGGATAGTTGTGGGAATACTCGATCAAAATCTTAGCGAGAAACTGCAGCTGGATACAAAACTGACTCTTCAAACAGCTTTAGAGAAGGTACGTTTATCTGAATCCATCAAACAACAGCAAAATGTTTTAGTTCAACCGCCATCGGTAAATGCAATAACTCACAAAAAGAAAACTGTTCCAACTAACCGGTACAAACCGATTACATCTGAACCAAAGTGCTCTTCTCATATGAAAAATTGTAAGTGGTGTGGTAAATCAACCCATGAAAGGAAACTATGCCCCGCCAAAGATTCTTTCTGTCGGAAATGCAGAAAAAAGGGACATTGGGAAAAAGTCTGCTTCAGCACTGTGAAACGAGTCAATGAAATTCATAGTGAATGTTCCGAACCTGGATTCATTGGGCTGATGTCAGAAAATGGAAACGACGATGACTGGATTGTTCCCATCAACATACTAGGGAAGACTATCAAGTTCAAAATCGACAGTGGAGCCGACTATACAGTGATCCCTGCAAACATTCTTCATACAGTGTTAACCAAAGCAGATGTACAAGACACGAAGAAGATCATCTATGGTCCTGACCGTACACCTTTACAACTAGAAGGAAAACTGGTGGAAGACATCGAATTTGCTGGAAAATCCTGTTTGGAAGAAATCTATGTTGTCAAGGGACTACAAACCTGTTTGCTTGGAAAACCAGCCATTAAATCTTTCGGACTGGGGCCCAACATAGCATCATATGTAAGGAAAATCACCAGCTTTGATCCCTTTACAGAATTTCCGATGCTGTTCCAAGGATTAGGAGAACTTAAAGGAAACTATCACATAGAACTGACTGATGATGTACATCCGTATGCACTCACCTCGCCTAGGAAAATACCTATACCTCTTTTGGAGAAAACCAAAACTGAGATTGCTAGAATGCAACAGATGAATGTTATAAAACCAGTAGAGACTCCTACAGATTGGTGTTCACCAGCTGTAGTGGTGAGAAAGAAAGATGGAAGTGTAAGAATCTGTGTCGACTTAACCCAGCTCAACAAAAGCATCAAACGAGAGTGGCATCCTTTGCCGACTATCGAATACAATCTGGCCCTCTTGGCAGGTGGTAAGATATTTTCAAAACTAGATGCTAATTCTGGATTTTGGCAAGTACCTCTTGATGAAGAATCATCTTTTCTTACAACCTTCATAACACCCTTCGGTAGGTTTCGTTTCCTACGGTTGCCATTTGGCATTTCATCAGCACCTGAACACTTTCAGCGCAGAATGTCTCAGGCTTTAGAAGGTCTGTCTGGGATACTATGTCACATGGATGATATTCTGATTTGGGGGTCTACTCAAATCGAACATGACCAACGTTTGAAAGCAACGCTCGAACGTCTCAGAGAAACTGGAATCACCCTAAACAAGCAAAAATGCTGCTTCTCGGAAAAGTCCATAAAGTTTCTTGGCCATGTCATCGATGAGTCAGGAATACGTCCAGATGAAGAGAAGATAAAAGCCATACAAAACTTTGAAACACCTAAAAATAAAACAGAACTCAAGCAACTACTAGGAATGTCAAATTACTTAGCTCGCTTCATCCCAAAATATGCAGACATCATGACTCCTTTAACATCTCTATTATCAACGAAGAATCAATTTGTTTGGGATCAACCACAGAAAGATGCACTCTTACGGCTGAAAGAAATTCTTTCATCGGAACCTGTACTGACCATCTTCGATCCAAACAAGAAATCGACGGTGACAGCAGATGCCTCGTCATACGGACTGGGAGCAACTATTTGTCAGAAGCAAGAAGATTCCACTACTAGGGTAGTAGCATATGCATCAAGGACTTTGACACCTACAGAAAAGCGGTACGCGCAAATAGAAAAAGAGGCGTTGGCGCTTACATGGGCATGCGAAAAGTTCTCAGGCTATCTAATAGGAACAAAATTTCTTCTAGAGACAGATCATAAACCTCTCATCCCTATCCTAACAAGAAAATCTCTTGATGATCTCACTCCACGTCTGCAGAGACTGAAAATGAGATTGATGCGGTACTCCTTTGATGTGTTCCACACACCTGGAAAAGATTTACTAGCTGCAGATGCACTATCCAGAACACCTCAACAAGAAGAAGAACCAAATTTTGAACTGGAAGAGGAAATTGAACTCTTCATCAACCAAATAACAGACACTGTTTCTATATCTTCCCAAAGACTTTCCCAACTGAAGACAGAACAAGACCAAGACGCAACATGCATCATGTTGGCTAAATATGCATTAGAAGGCTGGCCGACAGAACGAAACAAAGTTGAAATTTCCTGTCTACCCTATTGGAACATGAGATTTGAGATATCCATCCAAAATGGATTCCTTATGAGAGGAACAAGAATAATTGTACCAGCCAAATTGCAGCGCGACATCTTGGAGAAGATTCATGAAGGTCACATGGGAATTACCAAGTGCAGAGCATTGGCAAACACTACTGTGTACTGGCCTGGAATTAGTAAACAGATTGAAGAACTTGTTCAAGAATGTCCATCATGTATCATGGAATCTAAGAATCATCCAGAACCTCTGATACCAACAAGTTTCCCTCAGAGACCGTGGGAAATTGTAGCAATGGATCTTTTCAAGCTACATTCAAACTGGTACCTGCTGGTAACCGACTACTACTCTCGATACCCAGAAGTTGCAAGATTGGACAGACTTACATCGAACGAGGTCATCCTTCATTGCAAATCAATATTCGCAAGACATGGGATACCAGACACTATGAGATCTGATAATGGACCACAGTTCGAAGTAACCAGAACTTCTGAATTCCAACAGTTTGCCAGATCATATGGTTTCAAGCATGTTACATCCAGTCCCAGATATCCCCAGAGCAATGGCTTTGTAGAAGCTGCTGTCAAGATCATCAAACTGAGATTTAAGAAATCTAAAGATCCATATTTGGCATTGCTGAACTACAGAGCTACACCTTTGAGAAATGGATTCAGCCCTGCAGAGCTACTGATGGGACGTCGCCTTCAAACGACCTTGCCTGTTGCACCCTCCGAACTTCAGCCAAAATTGGTTCCTAAGTGCAATTTGGAGGAGGGAGAAGAGTGTCGAATTAGAAACCAGGAAAGGAATTATAATCAAAGACACAACGTTCATGAACTTAAACCACTAGAACCTGGTCAGCAAGTTTGGATAACTGACAGGAGATCAGTGGGTACTGTAGAAAGAAAAGCTGAAACCCCAAGATCATATATCGTGAAAGAAGGTCATCGCACCTTTAGGAGAAATAGAAGACACCTCATCCCAGGGGATAAATTGCAGCCAACACCTAGAGGAGAAGACAACCTGGATGACATCTCAACACCTGACTTTGCGAGTAACGGGTCACCTCCATCAACAAGTCCAGAGGATGTGCTGAGTTCCAACGAGATAGATCCTGGACCTTGTGTAGTGACTCGTAGCGGAAGAACTGTGAAACCTCCCAATAGACTAAATCTTTAAAGGGGGAGATGTGGCATTATGCATTATTTGTATTTAATTTATAACTTTAAATTGTAATAGCCTTAATATAATAGTAACTTCTACTTCAACTCTAATCTAGCTTAACTGAAACTGTAACTGATTTTTAGGATAGAATAAAAAAAAGTAAACAACGTGTAAGAGCATGGTGCTTTCTTTACTGTTGAAAACTTCATTTATATAAATAATACCGCTCGATAGTCACACAGGGGGGGGCAACACAATTTAGCATGAAAATCACTGAAATTAGGGGACCTAGGCCAAAGTCTATCAGGCCAGAAGATCAAGCGCTGGGTACAACTATTAAAAGGCAATGTGTTACTCACTTTTCAAAGCCCATTCAGATTCGATCTGAAACAAAATCTGCACCAGATCATCGCTGCAACTTCTAACTCCGTTTGCTGTTGGCTTCACCGCAGCACGAGATTCATTTACACTTGCTATAGCTGAGTCCAGGTACAGGTTACTTAGCAAACCTTTTGTATGGTAACTGAAAGGCGGACTCTGCAGCACCATCGCCATTTCTGGCCTGGAGTGGATCTGAAGCCATTTTTGGTCCAGCACGCTCAGTTTCTTCAATACTTCTGCTTGGACGTCCTCTGTTTTAACATGACAGGCACAGAACAGACACACAAACAATAAGATTCTAAACATTTTTGTTTTTAAATAAAAATAATAATAATAATCACATAGTGGGAGTTTTGATTGTCAAAAGGACAGGATAACGGTTAGATATCGTATTTATACGTTGGCTTATCGTTTTTTTAGAGAGTATCGATAAGGTTCAAAGAGTGGCGTAAAACGAATGCAATCAGTGTGGATTTAATATCTATGATGCATTGTTATCATCTACGACTTCCAGAAAGGGAGTTTCAACAAAGTTTATCGACACAGAAATAATTTTCGGCAGCTAAATTCGTAATCCTGATGATTCCAGAAGCAAAACTAATGTCTTAAGGTTATATAATCAGAAAGACATTTCTTGTTTACATTTAATTCGACTTTACGTGATAAATAGCAACACTTCGTTATTTGCTATTTTCACAGCACAATATTATTTAGACACAAAAATAGCTTTGAGTAACTGAATTCGGAATATGGATCCTTCGAAAATCAGAAAGTACTTTAAAATTAAGCAATCGTTCTTGGTTTTACCTCATTTACTTAACCTTTACATAATTACAGGGCCGGATTTCTAAATAGGCTGAGTAGGCTGTAGCCTAGAGCGGCAAAATTTTGGGGGCGGCAAATTTTGCCACCAATTAACGCGGTATTTGGCAATAAAAAATTTTGATGAACATAACAATATTTTTTTGAAAGAAAACAAATTTTTACATTAAAATTAATGCGTAAACCGTAAACTTAATATTTAGTAGCAAACATGGCCTCTGGGAATGTAATTGCACTCCCCCCCCCCCCCATTTGGAAGTTGAAAGAAAAATTGTAGAACAGTTTAAGAAATTCTCCTGTTATTTCGCTTTCAAAAAAGAATGTAAAGGTACGTAGATAACTGTAATACAAATGTAGACAGAAAAAAAATAGTCAAGAAAACTATATCTGACAACGGAAAGGGGAAAAAAACACCATTCAGACGCCAAACAAGAAAAGCAGTTTTTTTTTATTCAGTTTTCTTTTGCTATCAATATAAAAAAAAAAAAGGAATATTAGGTCTGGTCGATATGGAGCCATCTAGTCCAATGATGTAACAACTTAGTTCTTACCCAGATCTTCTTCGAAGTTTACTGCTTTTTTTTGTATTTACATAAGAATTTCAGCGTAATTTTTGTTTTTGCATTATAATTCTGAAGAGATAAGTAAAAGTAGGCGTCATTGTAATTAGATTGTACTTTATTTTCGTATCAATTTAATAAGCTTTGAATGTGTATCACATTGTTCAATGTTAAATAATTAATTTTGTTGAACAGAAGTGCATATCGTCGAATAAGAGCTATTGGGTCAATCCATTACAAATCACCCAGACCTGTTGCTCGACATTTTTGATTTTCCTAATTTTTTACCATATATTTCCTAACACTAGGTGAGTTCAAAGCCGAAGTAAAAAAAATTCTGGAGCTCATAATTTTTTTTGTCGGCCATTTTAACTTTGCTTCAAAGACGATTTTCGGCTGAAAACTGCTTTCGCTTAAATGCATATAACTCTGTTGATTTTATAGATATCATGACGAAATAAAAAAAGAAAATGATCAGAACGATGCTATAAATAGTTTGCCAGCGCATAATATTACCAAATTTTTGAGGAAGCGGGAGATAAAAAAATCACAACTGAAAAATGAAATTTCGCTTAAAACGGGAGTTTTAGCGCTGAAAATGGGGTAAAAGGAGAAGAGACTCGCCTAAGATAATTTTTTCCTGTATAGACCAGTTATAGAACTACTTGTTGTAGAAGTTTAAAGCTAGAGGAACTTTTCTTTATTTTTTTACAATTTTTCAAAATTGCTGAAAATCGTATTTTTGCCATTTTTAACGTAAAATTTCTCAAAAAGGACTGAGTGAAAAAAATTTAAATTGATACAGGTAGTACAACTTTATGACATCAACATGTGATAAAAATTTTGTATTGTATTTCGGACTGGTTCCAGAGATATAGTGCTTCAAAAATGGTCAAAAACGGCATTTTCCCACTTTTTAAGGTCGAATATCTCAAAAGGGACTGAATGAAAATATTTGAAATTAATACAGATAATACCTCCATATGACATAAACATGTGACAAAAATTTTGTACTGTTTTTTGAACTGGTTCCAAAGATACAGTGCATCAAAGTTGGGCAAAAACTATGCAACAGGCCCCTCAAAATGTAACAGTTTTCAATGGCAAAATAACGTGAATGGAATGCGAATATTTAACTGAATTATTAAGCGAAATGTTCTAATAATTTTAAAAATTTAATTTAGGTAAGACAAATTTACAAAAAAAAACACTTCTTCCTAAATTTAAGTTTGTCTTGTCTTAATTAAATTTATTAAGTGATTAGAACATTTCAATTAATATTTCAGTTAAATATTCGCATTCCATTCACGGAATTTTACCATTGAAAACTGTTACATTTTGACGTGTCTGTTGTTTAGTTTTTGCCAAACTTTGATGCGCTGTATCTTTGGAACCAGTTCAAAAAACAGTACAAAATTTTTGTCACATGTTTATGTCATATGGAGGTATTATCTGTATTAATTTAAAATATTTTCATTCAGTCCCTTTTGAGATATTCGACCTTAAAAAGTGGGAAAATGCCGTTTTTGACCATTTTTGAAGCACTATATCTCTGGAACCAGTCCGAAATACAATACAAAATTTTTATCACATGTTGATGTCATAAAGTTGTACTACCTGTATAAATTTCAAATTTTTTCACTCAGTCCTTTTTGAGAAATTTTACGTTAAAAATGGCAAAAATACGATTTTTAGCAATTTTGAAAAATTGTAAAAAAATAAAGAAAACTTCCTCAAGCTTTAAACTTTTACAACAAGTAGTTCTATAACTGGTCTATACAGGAAAAAAATATCTAAGGCGAGTCTCTTTTCCTTTTATCCCATTTTCAGCGCTAAAACTCCCGTTTTAAGCGAATTTTCATTTTTCAGTTATGATTTTTTTATCTCCCGCTTCCTCACTAATTTGGTAATATTATGCGCTGGCAAACTATTTATAGCATTGTTCTGATCATTTTCTTTTTTATTTCGTCTTGATATCTATAAAATCAACAGAGTTATATGCATTTAAGCGAAAGCAGTTTTCAGCCGAAAATCGTCTTTGAAGCAAAGTTAAAATGGCCGCCAAAAAAAATTATGAGCTCCAGAATTTTTTTTACTTCGGCTTTGAACTAACCTAGTGTTAGGAAATATATGGTAAAAAAAATTAGGAAAATCAAAAATGTCGAGCAACAGGTTTGGGTGATTTGTAATGGATTGACTCTATTATATTTTTAAAGCGCAGTGCGCATTGGAAAGCAATATGAGTGTCGTCGCTGGTTGTTCTACTACATCAGTTACACCTTGTGCGACCACAGTAAGTGAGGATAGCCGACCCGGCAGTGCAACGGTTAGGAAGCTATCCTTTGGAGCCTCTTTGTGAGGGTTCGAATCCCGTTCGGGCATGGATATTTGTGTTTGTCCAGTATATGCGGAGAATTTTCTCGTTAAATCAGTTGGGTCCAAAAGTCCTGTGGGCGGTCATTGCTCATTTTCCCACGGGTACAGGTCCCTTGGAGACTATTTCCTTCCCCTTAAGGGACATGTCTAAATTGTGGAAGTGGCGCGCGATAGATGGCAGCACCTGTCGCGTATGCGTGTGTATTGTGTCTGCCTTACATGACGAAGGGTTATAAGCAAGTCTCTTGACCAAGCACACAAGCCTGAAAATATATGTCTACCAACCTAACAACCATTAAGTGAGGATAGTATAAGTGTTCAGCTATCAGGGGGGGGGGGGGGGGAGCAAATGAAAATATCCGATTTCTATCACTCTATTTTCTAATTATTTCTATCGTATTTCAAATAAACATATTTTCTCTCTTTTATTTTTATATTCGTTGTGGTAATTTAAACAGCTTATACCTCCCTATTTTGCAGCTAGCCAGCTTAGGTAGAAAGGTAGATTTCCGAAGGTTGAAAATTTTGTGACAGGGGCGGCAAATCGATAGTAGCCTATAGGCGGCAAATCTTTAAATCCGGCCCTGCATAATTAATAACAAAACATCATCATTTATTCACGATTTGCGTTCAAATAACCAAAAGAAGCCACACAAAAGCGAAAGAGCGATCGATTTTAACTAGAGTCACTCAAAATTCACTTGTACTAATGCGTAGAGTCAATACAACTCGTAGATTGTCTTAAGCAATTTAGAACCAAATTTGGTGTCCCTCTAGGCCAATATCGATCCGCTGTGCTTTTACCAAGCTTATTATCTTTATTAATGCGGGTTGTAACGACTATGTGTACGTAAAAATCTACTGACTCTAACTTTAACCCTATCGATTCAAATGCAATGTTTTCGATATCCGTGAAAACAATTACGATAAAAGATTGCTAAAAGTCATTGTCATTGATACCGTTTCACTCAAGATAAAAAGAATAAGAAATATGGATAACTGTTTCAGGAAGTACAACCTAAAGATAGGAATTTAAATTTTTGGTATCGAAAAATTACATGGTATTGCTTTTAGGTTCAAGAGTATTATAAATATATATTAACATTTTTTATTTTTACATTTCAATTGCAAGTAGTATTTTATGAAATAAACTACTCAAATATTTAAACTAAATACTACTTATTGTTGAAGAATCATTTAAGGAAACAGTACCCAAGTATCAATTTGAGTATTTTCAACTATAAAATTCAAGTGAATATTCTTTAAAAAATGAGTTCTTTCAAGATTTGTTCATCAAACTGTGGATTGATTTTAACATAAAAACCAAATACTCTTTCAAGGTTTATGTGTAAAGTACAGGGAAAAATTATTTTTCGAATTTTTTGACTTTTTCAACTATATAACAATCTAAACCTAATAGATATATTCGATTCCAGTTTTTTTTTAAATACATATCATACATAAACTTCAATGCCAGAAAAAAAATTTAAGAGCTTTAAGTAACTTTTACAATAGCTTTAAGGATTTATATATAGCGCAAACTGAAAAAATTGAAACTAAGATAATCACTTATAAAATTTTCATTCTTCTATTGCAAATTCTAATAACTAACTTGGAACATGTTTTTTAACTTTTTTTTATAATTAAGATGCTACTAGTAGTATAAAACTTTGCATCGATGTTCACAAGGAGTTACTTGAAAAAATGCCCCCAAATCGGAAGATTTTTGTGTGGCTACTGTGTCTGTTCAGATTTCAATATGAAATATTTTTTTTATTTTAGAAAGTGAAAAATTTACTTTTTACTTGACTTTTAGTGTTTAAATTTAAGAAAGTGGAAGAAGGCTGCGTTTAAAAGTCAAAAACATTAATCATATACGTTTGAAATTATTTTTTTTTTATTTTTTCCTCTATACTATTTACTGAATAATTAAGGTAAAAACTACAACTACTGACAACTGCAATTTTAAGTTTCTTTAAGGCCAAATAATAAACATCGCTACTAAAACAAAGGAACATACATTTTTGAATAAAATACTTTTATTGATTAATAACAACATTTTTTAATCGAACAAAACACTGGATTTAAATAGCCACAATTAAGAAATAAAAATAAATAACAATAGCAAGAAAAAAAGTTGCAGCCTATTTCATATGATTAATTTAATTTATTATAGTTATAATATAATATAATATAATATATTAATATATTATTATTTTTTTAACATAGCAGGCTATGAACCAACTTTGACTGAAAGACAATAAGAATGTTTTCCCCTTAAATGAGAAGCTAGCCATATGTAATATCATATTACATTAACACATTGATCTGAAATTAAGTATTGCACAATAAAATTAATATTAAAGCACATCTGTATTCAATAAAATACATATAATATACATTGCATATGTAGTGCACGTAAAATTCTTTTAGATTAATATATATTCATCATAATGTATACTGTCTTATTTGATCAACATTACAGTCGATTACAGTTTTATGAATAGACAATAGTATTTTAACACAGCAAAATATTATAAATAAATAATATAAAAAGCTATCCATATGCATTATTATCATAACTACATCAATATATAGTTTAATTACGAAACTAAGTACATAGTACAATAATTAATTAATAAACCATAGTTGTGTTTACTAAAATAAAAAAATGCATACTTAATTCCTCGAAATAAATTTTATGTGAAATCTAATTATCATAACAAAATATACTGTCTTATTTGATCAACATTCAAAACAATTTCTTTGGGCTCTACTTTTTTCAACAGATCTTTATCCAAGTCTTTATGCTGCAGCAGCAAAGCATTCCATCCAGCCTCCTTAGCTGCCAAATAGTCCAACAAAATATTATCGCCAATATGCAAAGCCTCGGAAGAATCCACAAACGGCACCTTACCTAACGCAAGCTCAAATATCTTCCTGCTAGGCTTAGCTACCCCCACATCATACGACCCAAGAACGAAATCAAAATAGCTATGCAGTTCGTTTGACTCCAAGACGCATTCCAAACGTTCATCAAAGTTAGAAATAACCCCTAACATCACCCCCTTATCTTTTAAGAGTTCTAGAAGAGACTTGGCACCAGTTTCGACCTTCCAACACTCGTTACCTTTATAAAGATCGTAAAGGTGGCCAGAAATGGAATCAAGCTCTTTGTTTGTTAATTGTTTGTTCGAATCATCTGTGAATGCCCTACGAACCAGTTCCTTCCACCAAGAGTTGGAAGATAATTCTGTGGTTTTCCCGTAGTTCGGGTGTTTTTGGTTCATCGTTTTCCAGTTTGCCAGAAAGGATTTGCTTATCTGTTGGGGATCTCGGTGTATTCCGTAGATTTGACCCACTTTGGCGTACTGTTCTCCGACCGGTATCCTGAACTTTAAAAGCGTATTAGTCACGTCAAAGGTACACAGTTTGAAGCGGGCAGTCATAATGTGTAGTTTGGTCCTATAATTGAGAGTAACAAAGAAATATTGGTTTTATAAATTAACATTGAAAACATATGAAGAGTACAAGGGAAAAACCGATTGATTTTTCAGAGAAATTTGATTAGCAGGCCACTTTGGCGATGATAGCAAGTGATCGCCTAAACTTGTGTAAGGAAACCAGTTCGTACCATAGATATCATAGTTAAAGTAACTGAGTGGCAGATCATGTGACCTCCAATGCTAACGACGGGACGCGCAAGGTGCTCCCAGAAGAGCCCCATTGAAGTCAGAGTTGTAGGTCACGTGATAAACCACTGTAGTACTTTAACTACTATCTCTGTGGTTCCTAGCTACCAAGTTCAGGTGCTTGGCGATCCCAACGCTTGGACCAAGCGAAGAAAGATAGAAACCGGTTTTATGTCGCCAAGCAGACAATTACGGGCGTCCGCCTAATAAATCAATCGCTTCTTCCTGTGTACTCTTCATATAACATTCCTAACAGTAAAAGGCTAAATTTAGGTTTTGGCATTCGCATTTAAAATTTTAGAGTGAAAATTACCTGCATATTTTTCTTTCTAAAAAATTAAAGGAATCATAATTAAAATATGGGAAAATGGGAAGAGCTATGATATAATGCTAGCTCGTGATTTGGGGATTTGCGTTACGTTGCCACGCAATGAAAATGCCCATGTTTGGTAAACATTTCACTTCAAATTTCATGCAAAATAGGTATAACAAAACTACGTTGAATTTTCAAACTCGCCAATGAATAGACCAGACATGATAAAATATCTGTACCAAAATTGAATGGAAACCCAATTCAATCTAGTAGAGACTTTGTCAAAGCTGTTAGGGACATTATCAATGAATAGACCTGCCATTATTTCATATCTGTACCAAAAAAAAAAGGAACAGCTATGATACAATGGCCGGTCTTGATTTTGTAATTTGCTTTACGTTGCCAAGGAACAAAAATGCCCAAATTCAGTAAACATTCCACTTCATATATCCTACAAATCAATTCAATAGGGACAATAGGTATAAAAACGTTTCAAAGTCAATGAATAGACCGGCCATAATACCATACCTGTACCAAAATTGAATGGAAACCCAACTCAACCCATTAGACTTAGTCAAAGTTATCAGGACATTAGAAAAAAAGGATATAATGTGCACCAGTACTCTACATAATAAGTTTTTATTTACGATACGTTTGAGGCAGAACACTGTATTCATAGGAGTGCATGGTTTTTAATTTAAGGATTATGGAAATAATAATATTTTCATACTGTTAGTGTTGTTCCAAATCGAAGCGATTAATTTAACTGAATAAATTAAGAGAAGCTAACTTACCAAACTACCAACGTCACTTAGTACAAAGAACCTCTGAGCACAAACGACAAGTGGTTTCAATCATGAATCTTTATTTTAAGCTTTTAAAGATAAGATCAAATTTTTGATATTTTTGTCAATCAAAACAAAGAAAATTTCAAACAAAAAAAGTGCAGTGTCCGAAAAAGTTCCGATCTTTGCAATCTCGTTTTGTTTATTTACATTCATTACCAATTGATAAGTTACCTGAGTTGAGTTGTATGTCTGGTTTGGAGCTTCCGCATTCAGAAAATCACTGAGCTCAATACACAGTGGAGTGCAGACTTCAAGTTTTCATAAGTTCCCAAACCACTTTACATTCTTGAAGAAACTATATTTCCAAAACTTAAAGAAGAATTTCAGAAAATAATTAATAAATTCTGCACTGAAAGTCTATTGATAATTTAAATGCCTCAAAATAATATAGAATCATGACCAATAAAACACGATCAGTTCTGTTCCTAATCCGTGCACTGATTCACCAATCGGGACAAGAGAAAGAATTTATTTTCATTCAACATTTCTGCAGCCACTCAAGACTTAAAACATATGTGTATTTAGGTCTAGTCTTACTATCGCGAGAAGAGACTTGGCGTACGTAGAATTTCATTCAAAATATGGATGTTGGAAAAATAAAAAATTCACTTCACGCAAAAAAGAAAAAAAAAATGCGGCAACCTATATTCTCGCCGAACTTCTCGCCCAATTGGCAATTTCTAAAAATATTCTCGTTTGTTGTTCAATGTCACACATGTTTGTTGTTCAAAGTTGCCACATTGGTTCTGACCAAACCTTTAAAGTCTCCCTCAAGTAAGCACGTACGCCCAGTGCCGGATTACTGCCTAGGCCTACAAGGCCCGGGCCTAGGGGCCCAGTCAGAAAGGGGGCCCTTAAAAAAGAAAAAGTAAAAAAAGAAAAACGAAAATCGCAATTCGCCTAACTCTGAAAACATATCGTCTGACGGATTCCAATTCTATTTAAATAAAATGTGGCGCTGGTTCTCTTTTTTTTTTTTTTTTTTGCTGAGTAGCTATATTGTGCACTCATAAACTCGAATAAAAGAAACTGCCCCCCCCCCCCCTCCCTAGGATTTATTTTTAAACCGAGTAATTTTTGCGCGAATAAGATTTTATGCCAACTGATACAGGGCCGTGTGGTATATTTTTTTCATATGATGCAAATCATTAAAATGCCGCTTTTGATTTTTTTCTAAACTCTTTTAAGTGTAAAAAAAATCAATTTTTCCCCAACGGTTTCTTTTTCCCTCTTTTCTACAATATTAAAATTATAAAAGGGTGTGATAGTAAAGATCAATCAAGTATATATAGACAATTTCTTAAGAATAAAAATAAATTATAAAGCAATCAAAAGCAAAAGAGTCCGAATTGTTAAATTATGTAACAGTTATTTGTTTTAAACAAACTGAATTTATTTAAAACAAAAGTACAAAAATAATAATTTGTCAAAACAATAAAATAGAATTGATTTATCATACTCATAGATTTAGAATTCTAAGAGGAAAAAAAACGATTCGTGATTGATTGATTACAAAAATAAAACAACTACTCTCTGAACATCTGCTTTAAATAAAATATTTATAAAAATAGCACATTAAAAAGAAATTTATATTTTTACGAAAGTACAACTAAATTAAGAATTGACATTGATTGAGAATGAATTTTTGTAAATTTCTTACCTATAAACGGGAATTCAGAAATTCACGAATCACATAAAACGCGTCAAAATCCACTAAGAGAGAGCGTTAAAAAAAATCAACATTCAACACAGAATAAAATACTATACAGTATACTGCCAAAAAACCAAAGAGTCTAAGACGGCCTTGGTTTAAGTCTAAGTGACGTAGCAGCAATAAATTTAGTGTCTTATCTGTTTTTTGTCCCAATGGCCAGTCCAAGTCCAAGAAATTCCTCAAACATCTGGCAAGTACTCAGTTGTCAGTACTGAGGAAACGTACTACCCCTTCTCGGAAAATGTTTCGAAAGCAAAGTGTACAAGTCGTAAAAATACTTGTCTCAAGTTTCAAACAAGGACCCTCTGCTCCGATCGTCCACCGTCCTCCCTGCCTTTCTTCTTTGGTCATAAAACCTAAAAGGTTTCATCTCCTGCTTTGATAAAAATCACAGATAAGTTTTGCAGAAGCTGGACAATAGTGATTCGGATTTTGTTCTTGGAGTGGAGGTTACGGGAAAAAACACCAACCATCCTTTCCCACGGAAAGTAGGAGGGGGGCCCTGTGGGAGTAAAAATACCCCCTTGCAACGCAACGTGTTTCGTAGAAAACGGGGGTAATTTTATTACCGCAGATAGCGAACAAGCCATTATCGAGTGTAGTGAGCCTGAGGAACAGGGATCTTTCCATCTATCCCCCTTTTTACAGCTTGTTTGTGTTGACTTGCTTGTTTTGAGTTGTGTTTATTTTATCAACTGGAGCGATGAATATTCAGAAAATATCTTCAACTTTCCGCATGATAAATGAGAAGATTCACAAAGGAAATAATGTTGATTATTGAAGCAAATTGTTTATTCATGGGGGAAAAAATACTGGATAAATTATTTGCCCCAATAATCTACACTGTTTTCTTCAAGAATCTTATGGCGAACGATTAAATTCTCAACTTTAAAAAATTATATTATTTAAAAAAAAAATATTAAAATACAATTTAACAAATCTGGCTTAGTCGCCTCTGTAACGGGACCAGGATCTGCAAAAAATAAAACCTTTCAATTTTTTTTTTCATCAGCCAAATTGACGCCTTTTGAATTTCCGCCTTGCATGACCTGGAATTGATAAGGGCCCATTTTTAAGAAATTTGCTTGTGAAGAAAAGCAATTTTTCAGTTTTCAAAAAAAGAATTAAATTCTAACATTTTTGACAAAAAAAAAACCAGTGAAAAGTCAGGGAACAGTATTAATTACGAATTTGAAGAAGCCAACTTGTCTTATTTCTACATTTTTTTAAATAAAATATTTAAAGTTTAAATTACTGGTAAATCTGACTAAAAACTAATATTCCATATGGGTCTCCTAGGGACGCCGCTACTTAATACATTAATGAATACGGAAAAATATCGCAAATTAAGTATTTTTTTAACGAAAGAATTGGAACGTTTTTTAACAAAAAAAAAATGCTGACAAATCCAATAAAAACTCATGTCCCCTATGGGTCTTCTAGGGGCCCCGCCAGTTCCTAAATACATTAATGAATACGGAAAAATTTCATAAGTATTTTTTTTTTTTTTTTTTGAAAGAAGAAAATAGAACGTATTAGAAGAAATTGCTGAGAAATCAAATAAAAATACAATAATAATAACGAATCTTACAAAACTAGCTTTTATCCAGGAGCAAAGTTTTAGGCCTGAACCTAGTCCCTCTTCCCACTACCCAAATAAAAAAACATGCAGTGGCTTTTTTTGTAGACCGCTCTCTCTCCCTCTGGCCAGCTCGGGCCTGTATTGAATCTATTTTCATTCTCACTATTCACTATTTCGGATATTCATTAGAATTGCCGCTCTTTTTCTTTTTATATTTGAACATTTAGAAGTATTTATTTTACACAGATTTAGTTAGTAGAAATAGGGACACTATAGCGGCGGAAGTGACGTCATCAGGGAAGGAGTTGGGTGCTCTCTAGTGGCTCGGAAGTCACGTGACCGGAAGTGGGATGGGAGTCGTGTGGTCTCTAACTGTTCGATGGAGTTGAGTTGTTTTTGGGCTAAAAGTTGAGTTGTAGGGTTGCTGATTTAATTTGAAGGTGTTTTGCGTGACGTATAGCCTTACTGTATTTTTTTTTTGGCTGAAAGTTGAGTTGTAGGTGTGTTGATTTTGGTTTGAGGTGTTTTGCGTGACGTATTTAGGAAATATAATAGTTTCGGAATGGCAACGGATCAGTTATAGTAAAAGAACAGTAATTAGAAGTTGTTGATTACGGTTATGACGTAAGTGGAGTTGAGTTGTTTGGCTGTTGATTGTCGAGTTTGTTTGAGTGCTGATAGGTTTATATGACGTCACGGTTCTATATCAAATCATGGCGCTTTCTATCGGTGAGAAAAATAATTATAATAAAAAGGGTGAATTTTTAGTTAGTGCTGCCCTCTAGTGTGTGTGAATAGAGGTTATAGTTCATTTAAAAATAGAATATATTTATTAAAAATTGCATAGTTTTAAGTTAGAGCTGCCATCTAGTGTGTATGAAGAGAGATTATAGTTCATTCATTTACTAGAAATAGAATATCTTTATTTAAAATAGAATAGTTTTAAGTTAGTGCTAACATCTATCGACAGAAAAATTATTGATTTTAATGTGGAATTACCACGAAACATTTTAATGTGAAAAAATATTAAAAAATAGAGTTTATTTAACAAGATTCGAACCTACGATCTTCAAAAGTGAGCATGGCCGAATGAGTTTTTCTACGATTTTACTGACTCGACCATGCCCACCCAAGACTATAAGAAGAATTAACGTTCAATTCCAGTTTCTATACTCATTCATATGGGAGATCCTTATGGAATACATAAGGATAATTAAAAGAATTTTAAGACATACCAAGTAATAGAGCCAACTACCGGCGAGAAAAGTAATGATTTTAATGTGAAATTACCATGAAAAATAAATATTAAAAAATCGAGTATATTCAAACTCTATAAAAAGTAGGGATATGTTTATGTGACGTAGAGGGTTTTAACGAATGTCAAATAGTGGAGCCATCTATCGATGATAGAAATAAGTATAAGAAAATAGAATAGTTTTAAGTTAATGCTGCCCTCTAGTGTGTATGAAAAGAGGTTATAGTTCATTTATTTATTAAAAACTAAACCTAAACTGAAACTTTTCTAGAAGATTCAATATTGACGGATTGTAGACATATAGTCTGAATACTTTAGATAAATATCACAGATTAGAGTTATTTCGGATTCACTTAGCAATTAAGATAATCTCTGGAATCTTCGTCACGTAGATGCCAAGAGTTCAATATTGTCGGAATGTCGACATATAGTCTGAATACTTTAGATTAGTATCATGGATTGGGACGATTTCATGTTTACCGAGCAATCAAGATAATCATCACGTTCTCAGAAAGCCAGAACCAAAGGTTTTGTACACAAAACCGATGACATAATGGATATCCTCCAATGAACATCATTGTAGATGGCGTTGTTTTTCTTAGCAACCAATGAAAAATGCAGATAGAGGGCGCTTCCACGTCTAGCTTATCATAGTTTCTGGACTTTAAAAATCATTCTATCACTAACTTCTGCCTGCTCTCATTGTCTCTAAAAATGAGTTCACGTAAACGATCGAATAACTCGTACCCAGCAGCCAAAATGGTTAAATTACAGAATGCAGAGACTCCTACCAACAAAGTTCCTGTGAAACAGCCTACTTCTTCAAATGCAGCGGATGAGCTGCTTTCCGAAGGAATTCCAGAGAGAGATTGGCTAACTGCTATATGCCAGTCTCTAGGCGAAGTTCCGACCATTGATGTGACTTCTGATACTTCCCCGCAGCTAACCATCGACACGTCGGAGCCCCTTCCTATGGAGTCATCAACACCAACCCTCAACGAGATCACCCGATCAGCAGGTCCCGGGATCAGAGACGAGCCACCCGTCAACCGAAAACCAAGACGAGTTTTATTCAAGATGTCTAATATACCTGCTCATCACTATCATCTAGGTGATAATTATTTTCTCATCGTTAATGAATTTTGTGGTAAAGTTCTCATCCACTACCGAAAGTACCAAGTTGAAGCAGATTGGATGACTCCAACCAAAGAAGGGATAACCTTACAACCCCTGACTTGGCAAGAATTTGTTGACAGCATGCCGTCACAAAACTTCTACTACTACGCCCGACCACGAAAGGAGACCCTAATCAATGGTGAACTAATCATTTCACAAATCGACAGAAATACGCTGTGTTTTCAAAAAGTTATTTCTAAGATAGATAGTCCACGACAATTTATACCATGTGTGGTACAAATGAATGAACAGCAGTGGGACAAATTGGATACTTATCTCGAAGATATTCGAAAAAGCCTTTTTACCATCATGTTTGAAGTACTCTTTAGAAAAATAGCGTTTTCAAATTTCAAGAAGTCTGCTATGCAAAAGTCTAAATTGGATGTACACGTCGGTGAGGAAAAGTTATTAACTTCTTTAACTGAACTTTTGAATGATAATGTACAAAAGAACATTTTAGAATTCGTGACAGAAGACTGTGAAGGATGTGTACTGACTTGTGCAAACCAGCTTGGACACGATTGTATTAATTTTTCATATGAATTTCAATTTGATACGTATTTTGCAAAAGCCGTTTGTAAAATCGATATTAAGGAGTTAGCTTTGAAATTTGTTGCTGAAAATGAAGGAAATGCACAATTTTTCACCAACCAATTTTTTGATAAATTGAATTTTCAAAACATTTTTGATACTTTAAGAAAGCTGTGTATTGTTAAAGATTCTAATTCGTGGTTTTCTGAAAATAGACAAAATTTCCTCATTTGAATTTTAATATCTTAACAATTGATTTTGTTTTTTATCTACTAATTTAAATGATCTCTCCCCATTTATTTACTTAAAAAAAATTCAATGTCTAGAAATGAATAACAAGTTTATTTTTAATGTTGTCTGATGTATATACTTTGTAGTGCTTTATGTTTCGTACATATCCAATCTCAAGTTATGGAAGTACAGCTGTGGAAATAAAAAAGTACCCACTTGAGGTTATTTTGGCCGTTAGTCATCCTATTGAATCGGACCTTTTTGACATTGTGAACAATTAACATTCTGAGTTAATTGCATGACACAAAATTTGCATAAGGGGCCATTTTCATATTAAAAATGTTATTAACTTTAAAATTTCCAATAGCAACACCCCTTTTTGAATTCATATTTCAAATCTCTGACCTATGTTAATACGAAATGCCAAATTTTGTTAGTTTTTAAGCATTATTAGAGGAGTTAGAGACCTGCAAAGTTTAGGTCCCTTAATGTTAAATGAGTTGCACATAAAAAACTATCCCGATCTATAAATAATTAAGATAATGAAACGAATTTTTTACTGAAAAGAAATTATAATGATCCAAACAAAATGCATTCAATATTGGGGTATTTAAAACAATTTTTATATTTTTAAATAATTATTATATTGATTTTTTAAAAAATATATGAATGGAAACCCCTTAATATTTTTAAAGAAATAAATTTAAGACAAGAAGTTTAAACGAAATCCCAATTTTTAAAAATGTTTATTCATAATTTGCTGTGTAAATCACAAAATACTTTTTAATTACCCTTTAGGGGACTGTGTATAAGATTGCATGTGTAATTGATAAATAAAGACGGCCTTGCATGTATGCTTTCTTGTCATTTTAGAGATGGTCCCCATAAGGTCCACAAGTGATTCGATTGAATAACTCGTCAAATATTCATCCAAATGTAACAAAAACTTAGATTTAAGGGTTTTCAAGAGTGCTTAACATTTCTAAGTTATTAAAATTGGGTGTTGCTATTGGAAATTTCAAAGATCGTAATATTTTTAATATGAAGACGGCCCCTTATGCAAATTTTGTATCGTGCAATTAACTCAGAATGTTAATTGTACACAATCTCAAAAAGGTCCGATTCTATAGGGTGACTAACGGATGAAATAACCTCAAGTGGGTACTTTTTTATTTCCACAGCTGTACCTGAATGTTAATGCTCTCTCATCTTATTACTGTATATATCACTTTTTTTCATAATAAAAATGGATGTCACCTTATATTCGTATATATCTTGATTATAAATATATATAAATGTAATTTAAGATTTTTAGAAGTTAAATACACCATAAAAATATATTTATAATATTTCAAAGTATTAAAAAAAAAGGAGTTTAAAAAATATAGTGTAATTTTCTCTTAAGTTTATTAATCTTGTATGAAGCAGTTCTAACTAATAGTTACATTCAAAAGTTCAGTTAAAGAAGTTAATAACTTTTCCTCACCGACGTGTACATCCAATTTAGACTTTTGCATAGCAGACTTCTTGAAATTTGAAAACGCTATTTTTCTAAAGAGTACTTCAAACATGATGGTAAAAAGGCTTTTTCGAATATCTTCGAGATAAGTATCCAATTTGTCCCACTGCTGTTCATTCATTTGTACCACACATGGTATAAATTGTCGTGGACTATCTATCTTAGAAATAACTTTTTGAAAACACAGCGTATTTCTGTCGATTTGTGAAATGATTAGTTCACCATTGATTAGGGTCTCCTTTCGTGGTCGGGCGTAGTAGTAGAAGTTTTGTGACGGCATGCTGTCAACAAATTCTTGCCAAGTCAGGGGTTGTAAGGTTATCCCTTCTTTGGTTGGAGTCATCCAATCTGCTTCAACTTGGTACTTTCGGTAGTGGATGAGAACTTTACCACAAAATTCATTAACGATGAGAAAATAATTATCACCTAGATGATAGTGATGAGCAGGTATATTAGACATCTTGAATAAAACTCGTCTTGGTTTTCGGTTGACGGGTGGCTCGTCTCTGATCCCGGGACCTGCTGATCGGGTGATCTCGTTGAGGGTTGGTGTTGATGACTCCATAGGAAGGGGCTCCGACGTGTCGATGGTTAGCTGCGGGGAAGTATCAGAAGTCACATCAATGGTCGGAACTTCGCCTAGAGACTGGCATATAGCAGTTAGCCAATCTCTCTCTGGAATTCCTTCGGAAAGCAGCTCATCCGCTGCATTTGAAGAAGTAGGCTGTTTCACAGGAACTTTGTTGGTAGGAGTCTCTGCATTCTGTAATTTAACCATTTTGGCTGCTGGGTACGAGTTATTCGATCGTTTACGTGAACTCATTTTTAGAGACAATGAGAGCAGGCAGAAGTTAGTGATAGAATGATTTTTAAAGTCCAGAAACTATGATAAGCTAGACGTGGAAGCGCCCTCTATCTGCATTTTTCATTGGTTGCTAAGAAAAACAACGCCATCTACAATGATGTTCATTGGAGGATATCCATTATGTCATCGGTTTTGTGTACAAAACCTTTGGTTCTGGCTTTCTGAGAACGTGATGATTATCTTGATTGCTCGGTAAACATGAAATCGTCCCAATCCATGATACTAATCTAAAGTATTCAGACTATATGTCGACATTCCGACAATATTGAACTCTTGGCATCTACGTGACGAAGATTCCAGAGATTATCTTAATTGCTAAGTGAATCCGAAATAACTCTAATCTGTGATATTTATCTAAAGTATTCAGACTATATGTCTACAATCCGTCAATATTGAATCTTCTAGAAAAGTTTCAGTTTAGGTTTAGTTTTTAATAAATAAATGAACTATAACCTCTTTTCATACACACTAGAGGGCAGCATTAACTTAAAACTATTCTATTTTCTTATACTTATTTCTATCATCGATAGATGGCTCCACTATTTGACATTCGTTAAAACCCTCTACGTCACATAAACATATCCCTACTTTTTATAGAGTTTGAATATACTCGATTTTTTAATATTTATTTTTCATGGTAATTTCACATTAAAATCATTACTTTTCTCGCCGGTAGTTGGCTCTATTACTTGGTATGTCTTAAAATTCTTTTAATTATCCTTATGTATTCCATAAGGATCTCCCATATGAATGAGTATAGAAACTGGAATTGAACGTTAATTCTTCTTATAGTCTTGGGTGGGCATGGTCGAGTCAGTAAAATCGTAGAAAAACTCATTCGGCCATGCTCACTTTTGAAGATCGTAGGTTCGAATCTTGTTAAATAAACTCTATTTTTTAATATTTTTTCACATTAAAATGTTTCGTGGTAATTCCACATTAAAATCAATAATTTTTCTGTCGATAGATGTTAGCACTAACTTAAAACTATTCTATTTTAAATAAAGATATTCTATTTCTAGTAAATGAATGAACTATAATCTCTCTTCATACACACTAGATGGCAGCTCTAACTTAAAACTATGCAATTTTTAATAAATATATTCTATTTTTAAATGAACTATAACCTCTATTCACACACACTAGAGGGCAGCACTAACTAAAAATTCACCCTTTTTATTATAATTATTTTTCTCACCGATAGAAAGCGCCATGATTTGATATAGAACCGTGACGTCATATAAACCTATCAGCACTCAAACAAACTCGACAATCAACAGCCAAACAACTCAACTCCACTTACGTCATAACCGTAATCAACAACTTCTAATTACTGTTCTTTTACTATAACTGATCCGTTGCCATTCCGAAACTATTATATTTCCTAAATACGTCACGCAAAACACCTCAAACCAAAATCAACACACCTACAACTCAACTTTCAGCCAAAAAAAAAAATACAGTAAGGCTATACGTCACGCAAAACACCTTCAAATTAAATCAGCAACCCTACAACTCAACTTTTAGCCCAAAAACAACTCAACTCCATCGAACACTTAGAGACCACACGACTCCCATCCCACTTCCGGTCACGTGACTTCCGAGCCACTAGAGAGCACCCAACTCCTTCCCTGATGACGTCACTTCCGCCGCTATAGTGTCCCTATTTCTACTTTAGTTGCTACTAAGTTTTTTTTAACAGTATTTTTAAAAAGTGGAGGTTAGAGTCTCGAATTTTGCCGCCCCCTACTCAATTGCCGCCTGATGCGGCCGCCTCTCTGCATCATAGCACCACACGGCCCTGAACTGATAACCAGACAGACGCTTTTTCTTTTTAGTAAAATTTTGGTTAGTTTAATTTCTACCCTAAAGCCTAAAGTATCTGAAGATATGCGTATGTTTGTTATGAACTTGGGACTTGGGCGCTATTTTTTTCTATCTTTCTATTGTTAAATGCTTAGCATACATCTAATAATGGCTGTTAAATTCTTCTTTCATTACTCTTTAATGGCTGTTTTATATTTAAAGCACGTTTTATAATAATTAAAGGGAATATTTCTTATGGCGTCACGCGCTTCGAACTGCGATTTTATTGGCTGCTTTGTTTTCCTCGACAAAGTGTTCAAACACGCCCAATACTTTTTTTTATATATAAAATGCATGCAATTTCTAAATATTTCACTTTGGAGATTCGCTTGTACAATTTTGAAAGTTTAATTAAACATAAGAATTAGTTTCTTTTAAGTTTGAAATATTAAATAATTTAATTGTTTTTTTTTGTTCAGCTTAAACTTTTAAATATGTTCTATAAATTTTATTGTTAGTTTGTAATTGAAATAGTCAGTGAATATTCTATACTTTCCAGCAATTTTGCGAAGTATCCACGATGTCGTCGGCCAAAATACAATTTGCTTATTTAAAGAAAGTCTGAATGTTTTATTTTATTAAAAGTTAATTTTCTAAATATTGCCCCTTTTAATTTCTTCTTTAATTTAAAAGTGTGAATATTATGCTTTAAAAATAGACAAGATTTTAAGTTAAAATTTAAAAAATGTCATATTTTATTTTATCTCAAATGGCCGCGCTTCCAATTGCAGCTAGTAATTTTTAACGGCTATACGGAGCCAATATAACAACGTGCCAATAATTTTTTCGTTCAACTTTAGCTGATCCTCTCATGAAACTGCGCGAACTGTCCGGCCTATTTCTGAAATCAAGGAAAAATTGAATATTGACCAGCCAATTTACAGCTTCCTTAGCCAATTCGCAAAGTGGCCGAATTCGGGTTTTGGTCGTAACATTTACACATTATTTCTTAAAAATTGTTTTTTGTGCAATTAAATTTACTTATTTAATTAATTTTCATAAATTAAATACATTTTAAATTTATCTTTAGACTATTCTCTTAATCTTGTAAAAAACTGCATTTACAATAGAAAATTAAATTAAAAATTAATTTTAATTAAAGTAATTTAATCAAAAATAATTTTAATTAAAAAAAAAGTGTCTGCTAATATCCTTAAAAAACATCCTGGACTACCATATGCAAAAAAACTGTTAGTTGATACTAGCCCCGTATGCGGGGTAAATTTTCTCAGACTGCCAAAAAGTGATTGGGGTAAATATTCCAACTTAATTAACAAAACTTAACTTATTTAAACAAAAAAAGAAGCTAGTTTCTTATAATTGGCTATACCAATTTCATTAAAGGTCATTATCATCTGGAATCTCTTTAAAATTACATCTCAATTTAATATCATCTCTTTAAAATTACATAAAACGTCCTCTAGTACGAGTTCATTCAGCTTCCTTTTTCAGTACTATGCAGACAACTTTGAATCTGGAGCATATTTTTTTTCATTACCTGTTCATATGATGAAAAATAATTTGGTTTTGGGAATATGTAGCTTAATTTACAAAGGTTGAAGCTTTTTTTTCTAAAAGCCATTGTTGGAAAACTTGCTGTGAAATTTTGAAAAACATGTCCCGCCGTCATATTTTGACTTTAATAAAACTTTGACGAGTAGAATTTTAAATTATTTTCGAAACGGATGTATAGTTTAAGTAGAGAGAAGGGTCACCTTTTATAATGCGCAACAATAGAACTGTAAGTTTAATAAAATTACGTTTAATTTTGGTTTGATAGTAAGCATGAAAATTCACGCAACGTTGAAGTTTAAAAAAAAAAAACCCAGCAGTATAACGAAAAGTTTACAACACTAACTGAGTAAAAATTATTGTGGGGTGACATAAAACGAGTTGCTTCATAAACCAAGCAGCCATTTGACGCCTCCTAAAAGGCTCTTTTCTTGTATAAAGCCTGGTGGAAAACTTACCCCGAGAAAACTAATCCCAGTCTCTTCTATAGTAATAATATACTGTATTATTATGATGTTCATTATATAAGTCGATTAAAAATTGTATTTTCTGTACACTGTACTAGTGTATTTAACTTGCTAAATTTCCAACTTTGAAGTGGTTGGGGGCCCCAAATGTCAAGTGCCTAGGGGCCCTGGGTCTTTAAATCCGGCACTGCGTACGCCATCAAGATTTTTTTTGCGATGATAGATTGTTCGAATGTTGCATGAAAGTGAAATCAGTTTTAAACAGTTGAATTTCTAAATATTTTTACGCATTGCCGCTAGATGTCGGTATTTTTTATACAGTGTTTGATGATGCTTACCTAAAAATGTGGAGGGATTTTAATGGCAGCGTGTATTATCAGGGATGATAGTGACTCCACAGTGAACAGCACTTTTGATTCTTTTGGGGCCGAATTCTTTTAGATTCAATGGCTTTTTTTGCTTTTTATTGCCAGTCTGCACAACGAAGCAATGTTCCCGACAAAATGCATCCTTCAATACAAACGTCTTAACCATTTGCCTTTGCCAATCAATTGAAGAAGCTGTGACATAATAAGCGCGTTTACATGAGCCATCGTATCCATGGAATGCCAAAATCCCCATTAGGGGAAAAAGAGGTCGAGCAGGATTTCTAACTCAAATGATAGTAGGTTTTTTTTAAACCCATAATAGCCTTACCTTTGCCTTTATTTTACTTAAAATCGCACTATAGAATAGTCCGAGGTAATGCCACAGGTCCCTTCTCATGATGGGCGGACTATACTTTTATCGATTTTAATCTGAAAAGAGATGATCTGACGAAAATTGCAATTTTTCCCCTCGTAATACTCCCCAAAAATAGCATTATAGATTTAAACAATATTGTATTTGATGGGAAAGTTTCATTTGATGTAAAGCTCTGGTTTTCAATTTTCCGTGTTCTCCTATTTCATTGGTGTTTCAGTACCACAGTCAAAATAACCGTCATAGACAAAAAGTATCTTTTTTTTTGTGCAAGACTGCAAGTTTATTTAATAAATGACTTAAAATCAACCAACAACACGGCAAGAAGTTTGCATTTAAAAAATTAGCAAAATATTCATGGAAAACTATTTTTTAAATACCGAAACAAAAGAAATTTCTAACAAAAAGGACATTGAACTGTCAAGAGTACACCGAAACCATTTTAATTCTGTTTGACATTTTTGCAGGGTATTTAAAGTTTATAGTATTAAACTATAAAATTGAAATATCAACGCCTCTAAACTCTAAACCCTTCGTCAAAGTCCTAAATTTCGGGAAGAGAGTAGAAAAACACCCCACTCTCTAAATAAGCGATGACGAATCCCCCAAAACGCGAAGCGAAGTGAAAAGAGGGCAAACACGTTGTGCGCATAAATGTTGCTCACCCGTCACCGAGCAGACGCATATTTGTTTGGCGGAAACTCGAACTCGGATCAGATTCAGAACAGACGCCGGTGTTTTGGCAGATCGAGAAGGAATGGCTGACACCGTCGAAGAGACCGAACTCATGAATCCCGGAGACGATTACGAGGGTGGGGAGCGCAAGACATCCCTGACTTCAAGATTTCAGGTGGCCAAAGTCGATTTTGCGTCGGACACGCCGAAATGCAAGTTTTCCACCGATGTGGACGAGGCCGAGCGGCAGCCTTTGACGGAACAGACGGCGTCTGCGACCTACGACACCCACAATGTTCGCAGTCTGAGGCATTACACCAGGGAGGCCCTACCCAGGGCCGATCACTACAGGAATGTCATGTCCGTCCACGGACAGATGAATCGGCCGACCCTTGAGGAGCTACATCACCCAGGACTTAGCGTGTCGCCGCATACGGTATGTTGTTTTTGATGAATTATGAAGTTAAATTTTTGTGCTGTCATGTATAACAAACAAAATTACTAAATCAAATATTTATTTTGAAACGAACATCTGCACGTGTCATATATTGTCAGGAAAGTGAATTGTTGTGGGCGGTTACCGAAGCTTTAATTCTACCTTTACTTTTATAAAAAAAAAGTAGTTTTATTTTGATTAATAATAGTTTTATAATCCATAGTATTCAGTCCAACAGCTGTCAAAAGTGTCTCTTGAAGTTAAAGTCTTGTTTACTTTTAAAAACAACCTAACCTTTAATGCAACGAGCTTCAGTGATATTTATAAATTCTCTATGTATTTTTGAATAGAAAGATATTTTGAGTAATTTGGATTAATAAAAATTCGAAAAGCCAAAACCGTCGTCAAATTTCTTTTCTCCTTCGGCGAAACTCAAGATAAAATGGAACTACACACTTGGTTGCCATAGCAACCTAGCAGACGATAATTAAGTCTTGGATGAAATGCGATTTTCTTTTCGAATCTCGTATGCCTATTTTGCTGAACTATATACTTTTAAAACTAAATTTTATAGATTATCAAAATTTGAAGAAAATGTTTTCTTAGGTTTTGAAATTTTCTTGATGCAGGGAACAAATATAAATTTATTTATTTACAAATGGAAATCATAAATCATAGTGTATCCCACTTGCTCGTCTAAAATTCGGTTGTCCCATAGAGTCCATTGCAGTATTTATTTTTTTAATTATTTTTTTGACTGCCAATTACAACTTTATTTTGGGTTGTATTGTGAAAACTTGTATTGCTGTTTAATTTTTTGTTTATAAAAAAATTAATTACCTAATTGATGGTTTGACTTGATGACATCCTAAATTTTGTGTCGCTATCAATTTATCCAAATAGGTAGATACGAAATTCCAGCTAAACTTAAGACGGATTTCAGATTACCAGGATACATTCTTTTTTACAAATAATTCTCTCTGATTATCTAAGCTATCTACTATTTAAATTTTTCTCATAACATAATTTTGTTCAATTTTGGTAACTATATTTTAATTTCAACTTTATTCATTTTGTAATTTTTTTTTTAAATATTATAACTTTTTAACAGTTAATTGATTCTGTCTCTCAAAACCTTTCCTTGCCTGAAAAATATCTCCATTCATTTCAGTAAAAAGCATTCCACTACTTTTTCGATTTCTATCGATGTAAGAATATTTTACTTTCTTCAAGTACTAGCAGAATATAGCCAGCAATTAATGTAGTAAGACTATTTGGGTTGGTTTAATTGACAAAATAATCATTATAATTAAATATAACCAGTTTTTTTTACAAAAATGAAAAACTAAAACTTGATATTTGAATTTTTATAATTTTAAATACAAAAAATAGAGTGACTTGTGTAATTTATCTTACTTTTGGCATAAAAATACTTATTAAACTATTAAATTGCCAAATTTGATAAATTCTGTTTTTAAAAAAACTTTTTATACTTTTGTAACTTTGTTTTCTTAGTAGGTATATGGTAAATTTATAGGTGCATTTACATGCACAGAAAATAACCAGCATTATGTAGGTTCTATTTCCGGTAACAGATTTTTTACAAGAATTTAAAAAGTTGTGAAGTTTTTAACTGTATATGACTCTAATGAATTAAATAAACCGATTTTCTCCAGAACTCTAGAAAATTACTAAATATTCAGTATTTCTATGTGAAATCCGTAGGGTTGGCAGATCTGTTAAATGGATATTTAGGTATGTTTTTCTAATGTGGGACACACACCCTGCAAAAGTTAATAATATTCATGGAGCTTTCTATTGATTTTGTAAAAATTGTATCTTTAATGTACCAGACTAATTGTGGTGGAGTCACTTGTTTGTTATGGAAATTTTTTTTTTACTTTATTGGTCCTTGTAATAGAATATTTAATAGTATATTAATTCTTAAAGAATATCGGACAAAATAATGTACAACAACGATGCTTACCTTTGATCATAACCAGTAGCGGATTTCCAAATGTGCCACCTATAGGCTGAAACAAAATTTGCCGCCTATAGGGTAGGTGGGGGGGGGGGGGGGTAAAAATCGATTCAAAAGTTGATTACTAATGACTAATGGTTGATTTATCTCATTATAACCCATTATAATTAACTTTAAAAAATGCTGTAAATATGTTTTTCATCAGTTAGATGTAATTTTTCTGACCTCTTACTTTAATCCTACATAAAATAGGGCTTGAGGTGAAATACTGACAAATAATCCAATGTATTAGAGTACTTAAAATTTGCTGCCTACGAAAATTTGCCGCCGTAGGCTTTAGCCTAGCTAGCCTATTTAGAAATCCGCTACTGATCATAACGGCCAAACAGACAGTTTTAACCATATATCATTGCACCATCAATATTGATCCCTTGTTTTATTATTAACCTTTGTCAAATATAATTCCTGTTACCCAATAAGATTTTAATAATCTAAACCACTTGACCAGCAAATTTTATTTTGTCTCTTTCAAAGCGGAAATTTAATTGTGATCAATAGGTCATCAAGGTAATAGAATTTTAAAGCAAATCTCAGCACATCTAAATTTTAAAGAGTTATTTTTTTTATTTGTAAAAAATGTCAACTTTCTTTGTAAAAGGACAAATTACAATACCGTTTAATAAGGAATTGTATGACACTTCATCTAAATTCAGTTAATAGCAAATAGGATTTAGCTCTGATTTTTTTTTTAAATTAGTGAACATGAACAATTCATGCTGCCTCCACTTCTCCAGTATAATAAGCTTTTAATATATTCTTTTTCCTATATTCTTTTTAGGATCAAACTATTTAATTAAAATTATTTCAGCATTATCATGAACATTTTTAAATTTCTAGAAGCAAATTTTTTTTTTTTTTTTTTTTTTTTTGTTATTGCTGATCTTGACATGATTTCCACTGTTTAGTACATAGCGTAGACTATCCCAGGTTGAATATTAATTTTTATGTAATAAAATTCTGTAATTTATTTAATGCTTTTCATTTTTAAGTAATATTTTAAAATTAATTTAAATTTAAAGTACAGCATTTTATGATTTTTTTTATCTTCCCTATACATTAAAAATTTATTCAGTCCTATTGAATGGACAAAGTCTTTTGGAAAATTTGTAATATGTTTAATTAGTATTTAAACTATTTAAAATTTAATGTGAATGGTGTTCTGGAACAAGTATTAGTACTTACAAATTTTGTATTAAGTATGTAGAATTTTTGTTTCTTAAATTTATAATTTCATTTAAATCCACAATTGGATATGTATCTAGCTGATTGATTCAACTGCATATTTTCTTTGGCAATACTATTTTACAAATCCGCACTGCGCCACAAATCTGGTATTTCAGTTATTTTTCTTCCTAATTTTAGACAAGAATTACGGCTTTACACTGTTTAAGCACGTAGTTAATCGCAATGCCTTATTAAATTTCAATGCATGTGTTTAATTGTTTATTCAAAACTTGTTCGGGCATTCATTGAATGTTAGAGTATGTCTAGTATTTCCTACAGTTCTACGAATTCTACTTTGAACGTGATCGGTGTAATTTTTTTACGAATCTAAAATTCACGCATTCCGACAACGCATTCGTAATAGAGCTTTAATTTTGTTTTTACTATTTCATCTGTAAGACTTTTTGTTAGTTGCGAAAATTCATGATTATAAGCATTTTTTTAAAGGGTAGGAGTGATCTTTTATTGTAAGAGTAAAAACTGGTGTACACTTATGCAGCAACTTCCTTGCTTGAGTTAGCCAAAAAGTCTGGCGAATATGTTATCTTGTAAACAAGTGCACTTTAAATATGCTCCCTAAAGTACCGCGTACGATGTCGTCCATAAAAGTTGCGTTGGTTGCCTCCTTGGGTGATAGCTCGTCATTTGACTGTTGTTTCTAAATTTGATTCCCGTCGCGCGTCGCCAATCGCACTCGTGTTGCTCTAGGGCGATGGTAATTCAACCCAAACTGGAAATTAACATTTAACCTTTTTTTTACTATCGTGTAGTTAACTTTCTTTTTTTATACTCAAAATAATCAATAGAATGAGCCAACAGGGCTTCTGTATAGTTAAATTCTTTTTGGCAATCTAGGCTTTATGTACTTCAGGAATGTACTTAAAGGCATATATTGTGAGGAACGGGCAGTGTTAGAAACGCCATACTATACTATAAAAATCATACGGATAGAATAATAAAACTCGTAATTTGTTATTAGCTAGTTTGGCAGTAGTCTTTGTTTTTTGTCATTACATATGAAAATCATCTCTTATGATTTCTTTTCGAGTTAGGGTAATGTACGATGACGCAGGTCGTGCCTTTATGTTGTCGTTAAAGTAATGTTTTCACTTTTTACGGCTTCTTTGTCTCCAGTGACTTTTTCCGCGGACTCGTTACCTGCTCATTTTCATTGTCTCTTTGGCACATCTAGACAATGAAGAGGCTCGGGAGGTATGGACCATATTGCATGTAGTTAATTTTTTATTCGCGTGCATAGTATAAATTTATGGAATGCTAATTTTTTTTTTACTGAATTCTTTCACATGTAGGTGCTCCAGCTTACTACAATAAGTTATTCATACATATCATGCATGTCAAGAGTAGCGGTAGCTGCCTAGGTGTTGGCTTCGTCACTTGACCTCAGTTCTAAATTATGAGCAGCGTCGCATAAATTTATGGAATGCTAATTTTTTTTTATTTTGTTTATTGAATTCTTTCGCATGTAGGTGCTTCAGCGTACTACAATAGGTTATTCGTTAATTCCATGCCTGTCAAGAGCAACGGGTAGATGATTAGGTGTCGGTCTCGTCACTTGACCACAGTTCGGAATTATGATCCTCTTAAGCACAGTTAATCAAGTTGTTCGGTTAAGCACAGTTAATTCAAGTTTTTTTTTTAAATATTGATATATAAATTTTAATATTTAGCAAAATAGCATGGGAAAATATAATTTTTAAACCAATATATCATGGAAATGGTTCAGGGAATTGTGTCCTTGAAGAGTTTAAATCATTTGTTTTTCCTTTTTAAATTTTAAGGAATTTTAATGTAACTTATCTTATGTGAAATGTGTAAATCCTTAACTTTTACTAACAAAATAAAAAGGCTCGCGTATTCTGTCCCACTCCGTATGATTTGCTTTACTACTTTTGACGGTCGGAAAGTATATACTTTTGGGGGAATGGGTGTGCAGGACCGGGGGTCTCCAAACTCAAGTGCGTCAATGTTAATCCAATGGGAAAAAATTATTTTCGCTGCCACATTTCTCCGGCTGTATTGAATATTTTTACAAGCGGATTTTTTTATGTGATAAATGTAGCTGACTTACGGGTCTCTATCTTCCCACTTTTTGAAATCGCTTCGAATATTTTGTGTAAAATAATTTATTGAATATTAAAAAAAAAATATTCGTACTAATTTCAAAAAGTGGGAAGATAGAGACCTGTAAGTCAGCTACATTTATCACATAAAAAAATCCGCTTGTAAAAATATTCAATACAGCCGGAGAAATGTGGCAGCGAAAATAGTTTTTTCCCATTGGATTAACATTGAGGCACTTGAGTTTGGAGACCCCCGGTCCTGCACGCCCATTCCCCCTTAACAC
Organism: Hylyphantes graminicola; assembly: GCA_023701765.1. Lineage (NCBI taxonomy): Eukaryota > Metazoa > Arthropoda > Arachnida > Araneae > Linyphiidae > Hylyphantes > Hylyphantes graminicola. Next base: position 19,519,401 of record CM043116.1, read on the forward strand.
AAGAATGTCAAATATTCAATGTGTTTTTCGTTTATTATTAAAGAAAACTTGGTTACTTTTACCAGTTCCACACGAATGCAATGAAAATAGAATAGTCACAAACACCAAAATGAAACTGAATATTTTTTACGCGATCCGATTCCAGGTGTACATGCCTTTTTACCTGTATAATAAAACTCGTAATTTTACTCTCATTGTTATGCATTTTTTTTTTTGTCGCGAATTGGACAAAGCTCCGGGCTGTGCATTCTCAAATAGCCGTCCCGTCAGTTTTTTAGTTTCTGGCATAGCACTCTCGTGAATAGAACGATTTTTTTTCGAAGTTCTGTCTAGTTTTATTCAATCGGTTCGTGGAACTCTTGATATCAGTTAAATTGCTATCATTTTGGAAAAGCTTTCAGTTTAAATTCCTTTTTGGTTACTGCCAAGTCCGCTTGTTATGAAGGGTCAACGTTCTTTATAGATGAAGCAAATCATCTGACTAGTAAAATCAATAGTGGGTTCTTCTGCCTCTGGTATTTTCAATATATAAATTAAAATAATATATATAAATTTTTTTCTCTAAATTAGTTGATAAGGTTGTCTTGAAGTAGATTTTTTGTCTGCTTTCACCCCTCTCTAAGCGTTTGAACTTGAACAATGCACACATTTTTGGAAAAATAATTTAATTTTGACAAGCTCGAATTGATTTGTATTTCATGATGACATTTTCTTATTTGTAATGGCGTTTAATAGCATACAAGTTTTAGCTTTTAAAGGCGAGTCGAGAGGAAGTAAAAAACCGAACTCCTGTTTATAGAGTTCTCCTGTTGTTGAACTTATACTTGTGGGGCAGATGTTCCCACTTTAGATATAAGTATAGGGTAGATTAGGATTTTTTTCCCCAGGTTAACTTGTATTAGTCGCACATACAAGTGCACTACATCTTATCGGTTATTCTTGGTACTTTTGGAAGGTATCTATTTCAAAAGCTTTTACTTCATTTCGAAATTGACTAACACACTTATGGAACTTTGCAGATTTGTAGAAAAGTTAAAATAAATATAGAAAGCCCTTTAATACTCATTTAGTTTGAAAGAAGAAAATTTTAGAAATGGCTGGCCCATTTAAAAATGAATGAAAAATCCAAAAGAAAAGCATAAAAAAAGACACTTATAGAATCGGAGCAAACCCTTATTGGATTGATTTTCTTATTAAATTTAAAATGTGTTTAATTTTTGGGATACTGTTACACAAATAAAAGTAAATGAAATTTAAAAATTCAATAAATCTGTTTTTACAGAGCATGCGCAATATTTAATTCTCCTAGCCTGCGTTTTTCCATCGCTCCCCCAAGCTGAATGTGAGGCCCAGAGTAGATGCGTCACAAAATGTAGCATTTACCGAGCCATAGCTTGAGTGGATTTTTTTAAACTTAGATTTCAACTGTGACTTCTTGAGGAAACGCCTCACTAACTTTAACAAATAGTGCTATCATCGTAAGCATAGGGCTTAGTCGCAATCGTCTTATGTTAACTTTTTTCTTTGTTCTTCGTCTGTTAGGTCTTTGGACCCTTTAGATTTAGTAAAGTGGATGAACTTGTCTTTTGATGGCTTCCGACAGTCGATTGCGATGTCAAGGCGATTGGAAGTTGTGCTCAATGAACTAGAACTTTTTTTTTCTTCTTGATTTGTGATTTCTAGTGCCTTATGGATTCACACCAATTTTTTAGATTGTCTGTCTGGTTTGATTGGATATCTTTATGCCTTTTTATAAACCGTAGAAAGAGTGGTATCTTGTTCATTTTAAACAAAATCTAGCTTTCAACCAAATCTTGCAATCCTTGACCCATCGCCCCATCCTCCAATTAATTTTTTAAATCATTTTATTAACCGTGAAAGAGTGATACATAGTCCTCCAAACTTTTGAGTTTAAAATGAGAAAATAAAAGCTATTGTTACCTGAATATTTTTGTATTCTTTAACTATTATTCAACAGAATTAGAATTAGTTATGACTTTTAATCCTACAATTAAAGTATAAAAATAATTGTAATTTTGTAGTGTAAAGCTATTTTACATCCAGTCGTTGAGCTTGTATCTAGCAATATTAATAGAACGTTTACCTTAACGGTTAATGAGGCTGGCAGCTGACTTCCCTAATTGAAGATTTAATTTTCTCCGTTAATCCAATAGAAGTAATTTTCGTAGCTTAATTGCTCCAATTGAATAAATTTACAAACTCTCCTTTTGTTATGTGATAAATGAAGCTGCCTTAAAGGAATATATTATAGATTTCAATTTTATGTATAATTGGTTAGAGTACATTTTATTTTCAACATTTAATTTTACCAAAAATATTAGAACCCACAGACATTTAAACCAGCTACATTTATCTTATTGAATATTTTTTAAAAAAATATATGTTAAGTTAATCAAGTTCGAAAAAAATTCCCTATTTAATTTAATTACAGAGAAGCCTTTGATCATGGAACCCAAATGCCTATACTATACCCCCTTAAAATAATTTCTTTTGACAAATTTGTTAACTATTCTCATAAAAAAAATCGTTTTTATGCAAACTGAAATAAAATTCTAATATTCACTTGAAAATTAGTAGATAATAAAATACGACTCATTTTTTTTTGTAAGAGGTGCCAAGTCAAGAGGTGCCACTATTTCATTAGAATACGTAATCAACTTCATGATTTACCACTTTCTTTTATGAAACACATTTAAGGCTAAAACTTCATATTTCCTCGCGTGATTTTTGCAGGAAGACTCTGGGCACGTGCTTAAGGTCAATGTTATCGTTCACGGTTTCCTGACTACGCAGTCCAAAAAAACTCCATAATGATCCAAAACAAGAGTGCCCCTCCCCTTGCATGATTACTTTCTTGTGTGTCTAGAACTAATGATAAACACTCAAGATACAGGTTTTGTACTATCATTTGCAACTCTTTATCTTCCAAAAAAAACGTAGGGTTTTAATTGTGCTTTTTCAAGCTTGGTTCTGAAGGTGTCCTGAAAATATAAGGTGAGAAATTAGATATGGCTCATGGAAGAAAATAAAAACAAGAGAAAGTTGTAGAAAACAACTTTCACATTTTAAAATTATTTACATTTTAAGTACCAGATCTACAGTCTTAAAATATTTTTCACATCTCCAAAATATATGTAAATAACTGAATGTCGTGATCCTCAAATTTCTGAATTTCCATAAAGCTAAATGCTTTCCAAGTCCCTGCAATATTTCTCTCGGTGTATCAGGTACTGTTAATGAAACATTTTAGTGTAAAAAATATGGATAATATGAAAGATAGCAAATAATTTTCGGTATCATTTTGCATTTATATTTCCTATTGGTCCTGGTTGATTTTCTAATAAAACTAATTGAGTGGAGGTTAAACAGGTATCAGTCGGCATTTTCTAAAGCTGTTTACTTCCAATTATAAATTTATTCTGGCCCTTTCGGTACATCAGTCTTGGAAGTTGGAAGCCTTGCTTTAATTTTGAAAAGGTTAATCTTGGTATAAAGCAATACAATCTAAACTGATTGCATGTAGTAGTTTCGTAAAAACAGCTTTAAATTGTTCATTATCTATTCCTCCGACTTAAGTGACAATCAATAAACCGAAGGTTTCTCCCAAGTGATTACCGAATTTAAGTTTCCGGGCGTTGCAATTCATCTCTTGAAATTCAGGTCGGCATTTTCGACGTCTAGCGTTGCGTGTGCCGTCATTCTGTCGAAGCTGCCGGGCATCTCCGATTTATACATTATCCGGACATCAAGAGTTGCAAGAAATAACTTTTAATTCTTGCATTTCATGTTCTTGAAAGTATGATAACAACTAGGGTTGGATTAAATTGTGTAGGGGTGTGTAGGCAGTAGATTTTGACAGAATCTTCTGTTTTTTAGAACTTAAAAATGCCAGTTACGCGGATATAAAGGAATCGAAAAAAGAAAATTACCTGGGAGGTTATAGAGTTAAAAAAAAGTTGTTGTAAGGGACACTTGGAAGCTACGGTATTTTACCTTTAATAATCCTGGCAGATAACCCAGGTACCTTTTGGTAATTTGGCCAGGTAACAACCATCTTCATTATCAACCTTTCGCCGATTTTTGCCGTTAGCTTTTGCACTCGGGCAAAAGTTTTTTTTTATTTCTAAAGGAAGCTGGTAACTAAACTTTATAATAACTTAATTCTCTTTAAATTAATATGTTAACACGGTATTCTGCAGCGGATAATTTCCCACTTGGGTCTGTTTTTGCACAACACAGTAAATCATTTTAATGTGGAATTGCTTTTTATTGAAGCGCACATGTTGTCTTTTGTCTTGAATATAACATTTGTTGGAACAATTATTAGCTGTTCTCTAGAAAACACTTGTAAAACGATTCCATCTGATACTTATTATTCAAGTTCACGCGATTGATTACATTGACGGCAATTAAAAATAGCAATTTTATATTGGAAGCGTTATTGACTCATTTTGCATCGCGTAATTGTGGCCTATTTTCTCAGGTTCTCTAGTGATTAATACTTTGTAATTAGAATATTGATGAATGAATTACATTTTACGTCACGCGTTTCTTATTACAACTTGTCAGATTCCATTTAAGATGAAACACTTGCCCCCTTTCATTTCTGGACAATGAGTATTGATATTAATTTCTTCAATTTTGCATGATATGTGTGTGCATGCGTAATTCGTGGGCGCGGCTGAGTTAAAAGCGTTTGACATTGCCTAGACGTGCTAAGTAATGAGCCTATTAGTTTTAAATTTAAGTGGGTAATTTGAATGTGGTTTTTTAATTAAATTTTTCATTTAATGAATCCTGTGTGTTAAAGCTTTTTTTGACAATGTCTAATGAGTGTCGCATGTATTGGGTCAACTGTCTTTCTCGAGTGTTACCTGAAGGTTGGGAGGAATTTTTGTTTTAAAATTGATATATTCGTTTCACGATACCTTGACTTGGGTGTCTTGGGGGCTTGCCTCTTACTCGTTATTACAAAAGTCTGCTATTAAAGATCTTAATTTGCTAGGATCGAAGACCTAATTTTGTATTGAGGTTGATTTGTAAAATATGTGGGTCAAATGATTTTAGTTCAAATTTTTCTTATTTTAAGTGGTAGATGATATCGTTTTTCAAATAAGGGAAAACTTTGAACTTTAATTTTCGATTGAAGTTGTTGACACAATGTAAACTTACATCTTCTGAAAATATCTTTTATTTCATTGTTTACCATGTCACAAATTTGTCGTATGAAGTGGTAGAGTGCTGCACACGGTAGGATTAAATACGAGGATTGTAAATTCGTCCTTGTGTGTATCTAAGAAATTTTTTTATACTGTAAATCTTGAGCTTGTATCAGCGCTCATGTTTATCTTCTAAAGAATACCTTTTTTTACAATCGGTAAATCTAAAGGTTATTTTTTGCTGCGTACGCCATGCGACTTGCAGGATCTGGTTTTAAACGATTTAAATAATTTTTTTTTGTTTGTTATTTTTTAGTTCTAGAGTAGCGATTGGGACTGAGGAGCCCAGGCGGTAAGGCACTTGCAGTAGATCTAAGGTTTGGGCCAGCGCATTACCAAAATAACTGCCGACCTATAAACGGTCTGTGCGGCTAAACAGTCCGACACCCCATGTAGGGTATTTTACTATTTTTGGATTTTTTTTGTGGCTCATCACTTGACTGTGGTTCTAAATTACGACGCCCGTCGCCAATATCCTTCTAGGGCTCTAGTTTGATAATTCAATCCAACTCAGCCTATGAGACTTGAATGATCTGGTTTTAAACGTTTTAAATCTATTTTTCAGTTGAATTTTTTATCTCCAGAACAGCAATGTCACAATTTGACGCTCAGAAATGTTGCATAGCATTTTCCCCGCCCCGTGATTTTCATGAATACCGTCTGCATCGTTATGTCAGGTCGGTTAACCATCAACAGTAGACGTACCTTTCAATGGAATCGCCCCAAAATAAAAAAAACTACAAAAAAATAAACAATCAAATATTGGGAAGCTCTGATTCATAACCAGCGGATGCAGCATCCATTTTCCGCGGCTCCCACGAGAATTTATTGCTTGGAACTATTCCCGCCCTTGCGTTTGTCTCTAATGGTTTTTTGGCTTGCTCTAGCTTCCTCTTATTGAGACGACGAGTTATAATATTTCTCTCTGGTGTGTTTTCAGTGTTTGTATACCTTTTCTGTGTAAACACTAGAATATGAATAGCACGTGTTGACGGTAGTACTTTATTTTCCTCTTTGTTTTAAAATGTTATTTTTCTAAGTGTTCAGACAATGAATCAAGCCATTGCGTTGCTTGGAATATTGTATCACAAAAAATTTACTTCGTAAATTTTAATTTGTCTGACAATGTGTTGTATATTTTTTTAAAATGGGATTGCCGGTAAAAACAAATTCATAGATAGGACAGTAATTTGTATTGATTATCGTTGTTAATCGTCAAGTAATGATCTTTTTAAAACATACAAAATCGTTAGTAGAAATAACAATGTTTAATGGCTTAGTTTGCGAGTTGGTCAGAATGATGCAAAAATAGAAGCATCGGTTGCAATGCACCCAATAACCTCCAGTCTCTCCAGCTGAAATGGGCACATTAAGCTTTGGCCCTTTGCGGTTAAGTCAATGTAGTTGCATAGTTATCAACCATTTTCTTTTTTTAGCTTCTAATGCGTAGTTTTTTTTATGGCAGAAGCGGTCAAGTGGAATTAAATTTGTCTTAATCGTTTTAAAAAAAGGAAATATTGAGCCTACTTACAGCTATTAATTCAACTGAGTTTCCAGGCCACAATCTTAACTCGCCCCAATTGTTCTCGATTGACACTTTCCGTTGGTTGTCCAAATTGTTTGCACCCCCATACCCGCAGCTCCTCTGATTACTACTGTTCGAAGAACTCCATTCAAGCCCAATTGAATAGCTGAATCTAAAAAGGATCTATGTCCATAGCAGAATTTCTCACGACGCTGTTTTCTTTCAACAATTTAGTAAAGAAAGTATGTATGGACAAATTCCTGTGGACTTAATACCTATTTATACTTAGTGATTCAATGGAACAGCAGGAAAGGAAAAAAGGAGCTATGCCCTTTGCAGAGTTTTCCGCGACGCTGCTTTCTTTCACCAGTTTAATAAAGAAAGAAGCGTGTATGGACACATTCCTGTTCACTTGATATCTTTTTTATACTTAGCTATTCAATTGATTGTCGCCATCATTCAGTTTTATGGGTGCCCCCTGTTTGTCCTTCGCTCTGCTTGCTTTTAATTTAGTCCAGGGCTCGCGATTGTTGTTTAATAGCGCCCAAATGAGTTAGGATCGCGTGAATTAGTCTCTCGCGACCTCTTTTCCTTACTGTCAACTCGTCAAATGACACCGCTTCGTTAATATCCTTGCATAATTCTAGCTAGCTTCCGCCCGTCTTTTGCGGTAATAGTTGCTACTTTGCGTAGTAATCTGCCATTTCCTTTAGTTGTGTATGCTTTTTTTTTTCTGGCCTCTGACACGGGAAATGTATTTGTTTTCGTATTTTTGTAGAAGAAAGTTCATATTTTCTTTGTAATACGCTCAGAGCGCACGTTTGCAGCAATACCCTTTTAAGAATATGCAGTCAAACCGCATTAATTCGAGCTCTGATAATCAGAATTGATTGTATTTGAAATATTTTTGTTGCCCGGTATGTCGTATTTACGAATTATGCGGGTTTCGAACCAACGTGGTTTTGACCGCGTAAGAAAAAAAAAATATTTCACTTGGAATAATATTTTTAATAATTATTAGATAAACTATTTCTGTATTTTGTTTGTAATCTGTCTGAACATAAAATAAATTTATCAAATTATTAACAGCAAATAAGTCCAAAACTATCACTTTCAGTCTTCGACATTTTATGTGTTCATTAGCTTCTAGGTAGGGGTTTACTCCTGTTATTCCGTGTGGTAACTATTCCCTTATCGATTGCATAAAAATATCATTGATCGATACATTACGTCCTTGATTGAATAAGACCTTGATTTTAGTTACTCTATACTAGACTTCCCACGGTTTGTTTATTTAGACGACGGCAGTTGTGTTTACTTTGGTACGCTTTATTACGAAATATAGTATAATTTCCCCAAGTTTATTGCACATTTCCATAAAATAAGTATCGTTACTTTCTGTGTATTTGTTCAGCGGGTGGTATGTCACGGAACCTTTTGACAAGCCTGCGATTAATTTCTTTGAGCTCTCGATTCGATGGTTTCAAGTTCTGTATGAATAGCTAAGCGTAATAAAGGGTCAAGTCAATTGCAGAATTTCCTACTACATTTCTTTTAATATTGTAGTGAAGTAAGATTTTACGGAAGAAATCTCTCTTCTAACTTGCTACTGGGGCTGGGGAGCCCAGTCGGTAAGGCACTCGCCTAGCATTCGAAAGGTCCTTGGTTCGGGTGCGGGCATCGCCAAAATAAATGCCGACCTATAGACTGCCCGTGCGGCCAAAAATGTCCGACGTATAATACCCCGTGTAAGGGAGTGCAGCTCTAGTGCGACAATAATTCAAATAAAAAACATTTAGTAGTTATACGAAATGGTACCGGGATTAAAAAACTGTTTTACCCTCTAATGCGCCTCTTATAAAAAAAATTATATAATTTCATTAAACAATGCAACGACAGAGATTGTTCGGAATAACCATTCAATAGATTTTCTTAAAGTTCCAATACTATTTTTTTATCACTTAAAATTAAATTACAGATTCAGCTTTTTTTTTCTTTTGAAGTTTTAATTTCTCCCTGACGTTTCTATTCGATTATCAAACTATATTTCATTTTTTACTGACACTACACTTTTATTTTAAAAGTGAGGGGAAATAAGTTATTTAAAATATCTTTGAAAAATTTTAAGTTAGCCTCTTTTCACTTGCATAACTGTGTGTAATAGAGTAATAGTAAATCGTGTGGGTATGAATGGAATTTTTATGTAAAGGTAGGGTAAGGTGGGGTAAGCGGGCCACCTTTTTGGCATAATTCGACTTTAGACCCTCATACCACTGGATATAATCGGCCTAACAACTTATTTTTTTTGTGGTCCATTCCCTCATGCGTAATAAATGTACCCATGACAACCAAAACACAAATTGGCAAAAAATAAAATTAAAAAATAATGTTCTTTTTTTTTTCATCCGAGTGGCCCACTTGCCCCGCAAGGTGGGGTAAGTGGGCCACCCCCCTAATATATTTTTACACATAACTGGTAGAGAGATGGTGAGGCAAGTGGAATAATCTACATGATTTTTCGAGTGTTTGAAAAAAAAAGTAATGATGTATCTTCAATAGTTCCCCCATAGCAACTTTTTCTAGCATGCAAGCTTACTACAAGAAATAATGCGTTAATTTTCATCTTGTCATTTTTGCATGTAGTGTAAAAAAAATGTTAGGGCTTCAGATTTTAAACTGGCCTATGTCAATGAATAGGACTATGAATAGTGAATATGACTAAACCTATGAATCAGTGAAAATGACTTTTTTTTAAAGTATATTAAAGAGTTGGGGCAAGTGGGCCACCCCTGGCCCACTTACCCCGCCATTGTGGTGGCCCACTTACCCCAAACGCGGGGCAACTGGGCCACCCCAATTTTCTTTTAACCATATCAACATCACAAGTACATGACACTATAAAAAGATGCTATGTTTCATACACTTTCAAAATATATAACATTTTGTTTTGTTTCATGAACCGTTTGGAAATAAATAAGAAAATAGTATGATGGCTTGAATTACGAAAAGATGCAATTTAAAAAAATTTCACAAAAAGGATTGTACCTTGTTACATACCTAAATGAAAATGATGCCATAATGTTTCCTGCATCTATTGGGGTAAATACGTAAAACTATTGCAACAGATTTTTTTTGCGTCCATAATTCGGGAAATGCCAGGGGGAGTGGCCCACTTGCCCCAATGGCCCACTTACCCCACCTTACCCTACTAAATATTTTGTCGGAAAAGTTGTTGCATAACGCGCTAGCGATCTGAATTCTAAACGAATTGTTGATATATGTGTGATGTGTTAATGTTGCCTTAACTCATTAATGAATTTAATATAACAAGAAAAATTTTAACACTAAAATTGAGCTTTCTTTTTAATTTATCTAAATAAAATATGAGATTAAAGCAAAACAGCCTTGAACAATTTAAGCAGAACAAATTGAGTTTAACGCGAAGCGAATTAAAAAAACTTTAAATGATCGGTTTGTATTCGGAAATGTAGGTGTTAATGATACAACAAAATTTGTCGTTAGCGGCTTATCGAATTTTTCATTTTTATATTGCAGTTATTTATTCGGATACTAGCTTTTTTTTATTCAATCTCAAACTGTATGCAGTTTTCGAAAAATTCACTTTTACGGAAATTTCAATACTTTCGACGGTTTATGACTGTTTTGCTTACATTTTACGGTTTTTAACCTTTTATTTCACTCGTTTACAGTTTAAAATGGGTTGACCACGGTTGAAAACTTAACTTTAGGGACAAGTTAAATTCAACAACATTGCTTCTATTAGTTTCAATTTGACAAGCGGCTCTGTGGCCTAGTTAGTATGACTCTTGCTTGTAGCTCCATAGTTGCGGGTTCGACACGAAACCTTTTTTTTCTCTCGCATATTTTAGATAGGTTTTAATTGATAGTAATCTAATTAACATAAGTTTTGTTTAAGTTATGAATTAATATTAAGCTGATATATTGATAAATGCAAATACTATTTTTATATTTCGGTTTCCCAACAATAAAAAATGAAAATGCATGAGCACCTGTGTACAGGTACAAAATTTTCTGAAGAATACTGCAATCATATTGTGTATACCTATTACACGGATTATCAACTTCTGAACATGGAAAGGAAATGTTCCCATTCAGGATGTTTGAGATAGCTTGTATTCCTTTTTTATTAATTCTTGAAACAATATAAGGCGCCAAAGAAGCTTTTCGCAATAACTCAAAATTGCAATTAGTTATTTCAGAATGAATCGGAAAGTCTATAAAATGTGGCCTTGGGTGATCATTCCAATTTCCACACGTAGTTTTGGCGCCCTTGATTTTTTTTGTTGAATACATTGTTCTTCAAAAAGGTAGTGCCATCGTTACAAGTTTATTAGTTACATTACAGTTACTGGTACATTATTAGTTTTACAATTGCTGGGAAAAGTTGATAATCGCGTAAATTTAATTCTTTGCCTACTGCTGGGGTAGGTTTGTTTTCCTGCAATAAGACAAACACAAAAGAGAAATTAGTTTTACAGTATCCCATTGGCTCGTGGTATATGGAATTTTAAAAGGGGGTAGAAATTATTGTCAAGCAGTTTTTTTCAAAAAAAAAAATCTAACCTTTTCGTTAAATCACTGTGCGTATTGTGAAATTACCTGGCATACCATGTGTAATGTAGGTTTGTAAATGTAGGTGAATATCTAAATTAGAATAGTCTTTTTTTTTTGTTTACTGCTTTTGCATTAGACATTAACGCACAGTGCTTTATGAGGTTTTTGAATGAATTAAATGTTCAATTCTCGGAATTACGATCTATTGTTTTATCAGTGGTCATAAATTCATAAGATACTTATTTTCTGTGGGAGAGGTAGAACCTTCGTTCAAGATTAAACTTGTTTATGTGGCGTAGAAATTTCGCATGCATCCCTTCTGTAATTTTCTATGTGAAGTAAAGAGACTATGGTTTTAAATAGTGGGAACTGCTGAAAAGAAAAGGAAGGTTCTAGAAGTCTCCTATTGTGAAATGCCAGTCTGCGAAACAACTTACTGTGTTATTCAGTCATTGAGATTTACAGTAGAGTCCCGGAAATCCGAAATTCGGTTTAACAAAATAAAATAATACAGAGCCTTTCGGTTAAAATATAAAATGTATACGCATAAATACACAAAAAATAAATACGTACTTACTGCATATTTTGAGAAATAAATCCAACTTTGTAATTTTTTATTTTTGCGGCTCAATTTTGGTCCCGAACCTTTCTGATTAAGCGGGACTCTACTGTATTTTTATATAAATATGTTTTCAAAGCTACATATGTTTGAATTTTTAACTGATTATGTCTTTTTATAGTAACTTTTAGTGCCTATTTGCAATTTTATTTTGCTGTTTTTTGTACAACCGCATGAAATTGGATTTTTCGTATGTGTCCTTTTTTAATAAATTAATTCAGCATATCGAGATGGGTAGTTGTAACTGAAGATCCGGACATTTGAGCTAGTGCACATTCATCTACGTAATTACTCGATTTGGAAGCTTTTTGTTGAAATTACGATCACAGGTCGATAAAATAATTTATACATGTTTTATTTAAAAAAAAAGATATTAAAATATTTTCATTGACCATCGATCACTTGTTTTCATGTAATCGAATATATGTACACTACATCTATACTTTACGAGTATGCTAAAAATGTTAATTGCGCAGTTTGTTACATGTATAAAGAATTCTTTCTATGCAGACTACTATTCTCGGAATCTTTCTGTATCGTGGTACATACTTCGGAATTTTTTTTCGGGATGGATTAGTAACACCTGTTTCACATATTTCTTGGGATTTACGTGACGTAAAAATTGTTCTGGAAGTTTGAATTGGTTTAATTGTCGCGTGTAACGATTCTCCATTGTACCGTTTACTCTCTATATTTGACTTGCTCAGTTCTTTACCATTTAATTTTCTTAAATGTTTTTTTATTAATTTGTTAGGTTTTTCAAGGCAAGCGTTAAAACCTAAAATTTGAGCAATTTTAGCATCCAAACCATCTTGAATACATCCCATATTTAAAGGTGACTGTTCGTTTACATTTGTATGCCACTATAGCCAAAAGTCCATGGGGAATTCCCTCTGTCCCATATGAGTCAACTGCACCGTACAGACATGCAAATAAATTCGCCCAGACAAGCATTGACCTTTTAAAAGAGTAAGAAAAAAAAGCGAAGAGTTACATTGAATCTTGCCATCAATTGAATGGTGCCTAGTTTCCTATTGTGGCTTTACGTTGAAGAAATAAAAAACCCAAAGTTAACGAATTGTTAGATTTCAGTCTCCGAAACTTGTTTTGTGGTCGCCAAAAAGAAAAATTGATCTCTTCACTGGATCACTACATGTAGAAAAAAAGGTGAAGTCAATAGTAAGATTTCCTTACTCGCTTCCTCTTTCATTCAATTGTTGAGGAGAACAACCCAAGGGAAATTTCACTGAGGACTTGTACCCTTTTTAAATTTAGGTATCCAACTGTGTCTTCGGTCAGACATCCTAAATCCCCCCCCCCGTTTGGTACAGGGTTATGATAAAAGTTCTTGTATAAGAACATTGTCGCACTTCCTACTAGTTAATATTTTTTAAAACTAGGTAACAAAAAAATTGGTAACCGCTAATATTTAAAATTTGCATCTCATAACCACTAATTTTTATATTAATAACGGGACACTAGTAGTTAAAGACATGTTTGAAGTAATAAGCATTGAAATAAACTGTAAAATTTGCTGTGAATTAAATTTTTAAAAATGAAAAATCGTAATTTAAATGTTATTTTAATTAGCAATGAGATGGATTTCGTTGAAGATTATTTGATTCGACCACCGAAATTCTTTACAATTTTTATGCAACCTATACCCTAACAGCCATAGAGTACAGAATTTTTTCCCGACTACATACCTATATAATAAACAAGAAGTTCTTAAACTAAAATAGCCTTTCCTGTTACTTATATGCTTACTGAAATTCTAATCTGGAAACAACTAGGTTCCTAACAGTAAATATCATTGTTCAATCAATCGTTTTTACCCTACATTTATACACATTAGGAAAAAATTGCTAAACACAGCATCCATCTATAATTTAAACTTCCAAAAGCCTATTTTTCTTAATATTCTTTCACAAATTAACTTAATATTATTTATCGTCTCCTCAATTTATTTGTAGTTCGAAGAATAAATATTTTTTAATAGCAAAATAATAAAACTCCAAACTGAATTAAAAAATAAATAAATGTTAATTAAAAAATATAGAGGAATTGTATGCAAAAATATGCCTTGCCGCTTTCTTGGTAAACAATTAATGAACAATCAAAGAATCGCATTGCGCTACATCAGACGGTCATCGACCGCATGTCAATTCTTACTTTTTCATTTTTTAAAAAAAATTCTTTCAAATGAAAAAAAAAGCGGGTAAAATATGCATTACACACATGACTTAAACCCTTCATAAACTTATATATTTACCCTTGCATTCATGTGTACACAAATTAAAAACTTTATTTTAACAAGACCAAATCTAATCCTTTCAAATAAAAAAAAGCTGGTTAAGAATAACCTATTATCTTTAGCATCATAGCCAAGCAGTTTGTTTGTTATTAAATGTTAAAAAAAGTAATTTAAATTTTATCTTCTTTAGAAGTACGATGGGTTCAGTTGAAGATTACTTGATTCGACCACCGAAATTTAATCATTCAAAAAAGCAACAAATTAAAGAAAAAAAGCTGGTTAAGAATAACCTATTAATCTTCAGCATTATAGAAAAACAGTTTAAGTTTGTTTTGCTTTATTTCTTAAATCGATATATAATTACTAACTAGAATAAGTCAATAGTCTCTGGTTAGGATCATTATCTTGTCTCTGAAGCATCCTTAACATGTCGACCGGATGGAGGGGAATGTTCTTTTTTTTATAAACCTTTTTCATAGTCTGGAAGAGAAGATGTCTTTACGATGTATATCCATCCTTAAAAGGGTAATTGATTATTGTGGATTGTCCCCCTCTTTTTCTCGAAGCAGAGCTCACTTGCTGATCCAGTGCGACGTTATGTAAAATAAAATATACACCAGAGTTTAATTTTTTAATCTTTTTATACATGAGGCAGAGTTTTTTTTTGTACGAAAATTCGCATAAACAAGCGGCAGAGTTCATAAAAATGAAATTTGTGCAATGCTAGGTTTAAGTTTCGAAATAAATATAAAACAGTTTTGAATGGACTGGGAGTTATGTGAAAAATTAAGATCATTATAGAAAATACGATAAAGACTTAAAAAAATTTATGATTAGATTAGAATATAATTTTTACGCCACATACGTAGTCAAGGGGCGAAGTATTTTTTCATTCTCAGAATTGGTGTTCTTAACTTCAAATACATTACGTATTATAGCTAAAAAAATTCTAAATTGTACATAATTGTTTACAAAAAGAAGCGAGCTTTATATGGTTGTCTCATGCGAAGGACTGGAATTAATTTGCTAGTATTAAATTAATTGTGGTTTAATTTTTAGCGGTCATTTTAATTTAAAGGTTTTTGTATTTAAGTACGTCTTATTACTTTTTTATATGTGCTTCAGATTTAACTTGTTTAGTACTTATAATAATTTTTTAAGTAATAAATATTTAGGTTTTTAAATTATTTCAAGAACGTTAAAATTTCGTTACAAATTTAACTGATAACTTTGAAGTGTGGATGGAGTTATTAACTCTAATGTTTTAATTTTTGTGGAGGAGGTCATGCAAAGTTACTTAAAAATAATCATCTTATTCACTAAACTATGCAAATGTATGATAATAAAACCCAATTGTCTTAAATTGATTTTAAATTATTAATTTTAGATTCACATTATTATATTTCTCCTCAATTTTAAGATTATTTTTTTATCGCCATCTGGTTTTGAAAGATTTTATTGTAGCTAGATTTTCAAACGAACATCTTTTGTAAAATAAAATTTTGATATTCTTAAACTTTTCTGTAATCAACACTTGTAGGTTGCTATTTATATTGTATTCTGTACAACGTTCTGTTTGGTTAATAAATTTAATAGCTTTTTATGCTGCACTTGGTTTGTCGAGCAACCTTGAACTTCACTGTTAGCTATGCTTTCGTTCTCTTCAGGACTTTCGATTGTCAATATCGTCGTAAAGAGAGCCTTTTTTGTGAAATTTCTGCCCTGGGCGGAAATTCAACAACTGCCCTTTCCTATGAACAAAAAAAAAGGTACTAATTAAAACTAACTAAATAAAAATAACTGCTTGATTTTAAATTCAATGAACAACTACAATTAAACTAAACCAACCAACTAAATAAGGTTTATTTAATTTAAAGGTTTTTGGAGGTTTTTTAGGGGGGGAGGGTTATTTACAGATTGGAATTTATAACAATGCAGATATATATATTAATAGGAGCTTCTGAAAAAAATGTTTATCTTTTATTGGTAATATACACCTTTTTTAAAATTTTGATTTTTTAATGATTTTGTTTGATTCTAGTTTTGCTTTGTTGAACGGGAGGAAATATATTCCGTAGAGCAACCTTAAATCATTTGACAAACTGGCCCCAAAAAATCTGCTGCCCTGGGCGCCCGCCCACTCCGCCCTCCCCTAAAAAAGGCCCTGATTGATTTTGATTTTTAAAATAATTAAATTTGTGACTGCCACATTTATTTTGTTTCCTCTGATAGTATTGCTTGTCATATACATTACAAAGAAATTGTTGTTTTTGAAATGGCAGTAAAAATTGGTTACTTTTCCATTTGATTTGAAAATTTTAATTTTGGAGCTTCTAATGATAACGCTCTGTCTCTGTTTTGATCGGTTAAGCTTGCTGAAGTCACCAAAAATAATATTGTTGATCGAAATGACTTAAGCATTGTTTTTAGTTTGAGAGTTAAATAGTTGTCAGTTTTTAACCTAGAAAATTTACATGAGTCCATACAAGTTGGACAGTTTCCAACTTCAATTGTGTACGTTAGGGTTGTGCAACCCGAATGTGCAATTTTGGTTAATCATAGTTCATTTCCGAATCTTTGGAAACATTCGCGTTATTCTTATTTTTATAAACTCTACTTATCGATGTTCGTTTATTTATATGTATTATAAACGATCATTTGTTTCGAATTTTATCATAAATGTCAAACATTTTAGACCTCGGAGATTAATGAGTACATTTATACTAGGTTACCCCCTATAAATCAGATGAACAGTGCCTTTTAAGACTGTTTTTATAGAAAAAGTGAAACATTTTCAATCTGACTCGTAAAAAGAAACAATGAATAGAAAAATTCCCATGCATCTTCTAGGCTACTGGAACAATCGGCTTTAGAATATTTACCCAGGTGTATCGCTTTAATTGCGACATAAAAATTGGACGTAAAAGTATGAATGACACGTTTATACCATCCTTTGCTTATAGGAGAAGGTATTAATGATGGTTTTTACAAAATATATGAAGCTCTTGTCTCCGCATTCTAATTATAGAGATTTATAATTTTTGTATTGTTTATTTTAATGGGTTTTCTAATGTATTAATTAAATCGCAATTAGATTAATTCAATAATTTGTAACGAGTAACTAAGATTCTGTATATTTTAACAATTTTAGTTCTTACTCTAAAATTATCTGCATAAAAGCTCCATGGATGCATTTTTTTCACAAATTTTATAATTGCTTCAATCATGCCTCAACTATATGATCGTGATAAATGTTATTGTAGAAATGCTTTCTATTGAATTATCTAGTGCTTGAAAATTCACTTACTCATACACAGCATCAATTTATACTAAGTTATTTAATCCAGATCACATTTAGACACATACAGCCGTTCGCCAACTTCTCTTATTATACATTAATTTACCCTTAGTCATTGATTAAAATCTTCCGCTGCGTTTTTATCTAAGTGATCAGTGCCATTAGTTGATTAAAGTGAAGGGTGGCTTTTAATGTCGTTGTACACTTTTCGCGCAGTCAAATTAACGAACTAGTAAATGCAGCTTTAGCTTGGTTCTGTTTAGTTCGTCATTTACCTGTTTTAACTTAAGTTGTTGATGCTTTTTAGTTTATGTGATGTTTTGAAGTTGATACATATAAGGCCATAAGAACCCAATAACAATTAACTCTATAGTAATTTATAGATGATAAGAACTTCAGCTCAGGTTTTATTTTTTTTTATTTTTTTTTTTGACTTGGCACTACGCGTGCTTTGGAGATGTCGTTGATTTAGAATAGTATAAAAATAAATTTAGTCACACTTTTCACAAAATAGCTTGTAAAAATGGTTTTTGTAACTTGTTAACAAAATGATATATACATAACCAAATCAATTAAGTTTATTACTTACTACATTTAAAATACTCTATAGCCATTTAAAGGGACAAACTGTGATTCGCTTGAAGATAGTTATATTTTTCGTTCACATATTACTAATAAAATTTCGTCATTATCGACAGTCAAGGTCATTTTCTGACTATTTTCATAATTGAGAGTGAAATTTGTCCCACTTAATAACAAAAGGGCAGATTTATACTGGACCTTGTACCTTTTCAAACGCATGTGGACTTGTGCTCTTAAGGTTATAAAATAAGGTTTTGATATTTCGTACATAAGTATTTATTACATACACAAGCAAACTTTTCTGCACACTTTTTATCACTTTGGTAATCTCTTAATTTATATGTACTTGCCTCCCAGCTGTCAATGTTAAGATTCTTAACATGATATATGCATTAACTCTGTAGGCTTAAGAACTGAAAGGGAATGACTTTATCACTTTGTCATGCGAAGATGTGTGGGCTTATATATGCTTCCGCCGACAAGTCAGCGATATCATTTACTAAGTTAGTATAGATATCAATCTCAATGGTTTTACACGTTAGGAAAATCCAAGGCTTTCAGTAATTTTCGGTTTATCGCGCATTTGTTTGCTTAGTTTTTCTATGCTTTTATGGTATCTTGTTCTTTAATTTACAATTCAAGCATTCTTACCAGCATGAAAATAACAACAAAATAACAAGTTTGAAAAAAAATTATTACCATCTGGGGTTTAGCTATTTTTTAAAAAAATATTTAGGGTCATAGTTTATGGACATAAACATAACGACAATTTTAAATTGCTAACTCGGTAAGCAGGGCGATATTTCGCTTCAATTGTTCTTTGATGTTTCTTGCTGTTTTCATACCTGTTGAAAAATGCTTGAATTTCAAAACAATATTTTGATTAAACTAAACAACTCGGTGCAACAGCCCATTACTGTGGGCCAAAGCCAGCCATGCCGATTTCAGCTTACGTGACCAAAGGTTCTGAGGTGCTAGGCATACGTCTCTGTTAGGTGGTCAACCTTACACTCCGGTGCATAATTCTCAATTCTTGGTCCCCTTTTTATCGACCAACTTGAGGGGTGACAGTATGAGTCAACTTTGCCCTATCTCCGGACCTGTGGCATGGCAATGCGGAGCACTACCAATTGGCCACTGGGACTCGCTTTGACTGATAGTGATTTGAAATATTACATAGGTTAATTGGGCTTCTTTTTTAACGAGGGACTTTCCGTTATTTTGTAGTTCGAAATTGATTTACAATGACAGTGACTTTCTTCTCCCTGAAGCGTTTGTTTCGTGCTTTGAATAAATGTATAAAAGAAGAGGTCATATTTAAATATGTTTAAAGTTTAAATCCTTCATATTAATTTAGTAAATTGCCAAATGATCTTGGCGACTTCATTTATAAAATAAATCTAACTACTATACTCCCCGAAATGGTAATTCAGCAGGCATTGTTATAATTTTATTTTTATCTACATTTCTACTATTTTTATTTTCTATTATCATTGTCTATTTATCTATTTCATAAACTCGTTTTAATTTAATAACAAGAGTTGATGTTATTTTGAAGACGGGCGGACTTATTCCCTCAGTTCCTTTTTCTTGAAGACTTGTTAAGGGCGAATTACTTAACACGAGACTAACACTTAGGGAAGTCGTGTTTTCCTGTGAAGGTCAAGTAGTTTTCTAATTTATTTTGGCTCCCGATTTTCGTGTTGTGAATTGTATCACGGCACCATGTTTTTTTTTTTTCTGCATAAACACCCCAAATTAACCTTGCCTTATCACACGTTAGATTTTTTAATTCTCATTATGATAAATTAAATCAACTTAACTATTTTTTTTACAATATTTCTGAATTCATAGTTTTATATTTGGACAGTTTTGGAGGTACATAACTGCATTTGCATCACAAACTAGCACTGTCTGATTTCTAGAACATTTTTAAGTTGCAGATTTTAGAAAATGCTCGTTATGTAATATCGATTTTATTTTTAAATTGAATATAGTTGGTTTCTAAAAGAGGGATGACAAAATCCCTTTTAAATGTTTTATTAGAGTATTTTCAGCTTACTTATGTCCATCATTGATACCTGAATAGTGTTTAATGTATAAATACTATTTTTGAGGTTTACCATGTCCTACCTTGTATAGTCCATTATTCTTGCAAAAAAGGTACTATTTTACTTGCAACGGGCCTGAAAAAATATTAAGAGACATTTGACTTGTTAGTTCTCATGAAATTCAGTTGATTGACTAACTACCTATACCTGACTGACATACAGCATTCAATTCCCTTTCAACTTGCCAAATGTAGTTTGTTTTGACTGTTCCTTTTTTTGTGTGTGTGTGCATAGTTTGGTGTTACAAATATTTACTAGCGTCTGCCAACGGCATTTCTAAATAATTTCTTTTCCTGTATATTTTGCCATATATCTATCTGCACTCCATTCATTACAGTGCTTCTCTGCGTTTCCTCAATCATCCAGTTGTTATACACTTGTAAAGCAAAAGTTTATTAAATAGATTTTTGCATTGTTTAAGAACCTGTTAAATAATCAATACTTTTAATACACTATACCAAAATGTTCTTAGACGTAAATATTTAATTGATAAATTGGATCAGTTTATAAACTGTAAAGTCAAATGTTATTTAAAATTTAAATTAAAAATTCATTAATTTATGAATGACAAATGCATGTTATTATCCTAAATATTGCAAGACCTTCGAAATCTGCTTCATAGTATAACTATTTTTTTCCATAGAATTAATAAATCAGCTGATGTTTTATCGGTATTTTTTTTTTTTAAACTTGAACATTCTAGTTTATAAAATATTTTATTAGTACTTTTCAGAAAATTTGTAAAATATGTAGTTGTAAAGAGAATTCTACGAAGTTCCACTTATGTGTGCCTCTAAAGCAAAGAGGTAATGTCAAAAAGAATTTTCATTTAAAAATGTTTATATTCAAAAACATCTGTTAAATCTAAATTATTTCACTATCATCTTGACATTCGCAGCTGACTCCTTTTTAGTTTAAACTTTAGTTATTCAATTCTAAAGAAATGTTATCTTTTGACAAGGATTTTCCTTTTGAAAAATCGATTTAAAAGAATTGAAATAGTTACGATCGATTTTTATTGTACTGTTTAGATTGAAAGTTTTTGAATTTTCAAAAACATGCAGAATTTTTATTTACACCTTCTTTACATTTTATTAAAAAAACATCGAATTAAATTATGATTTCAATGGACGAACTTATTTACCATTTCCAAATGTATTGAATTTTGTTATTTTCGATTCATGTAATAAGTAAACATTGGGGCTAAATTACGGAAATATTATAAATTGTAAGAAAATATTTTTAAAAACTATTTTTACGTTTGCCAACATTATCATTTTATTATTTATAACTAGGGTATAAAATTACTATTCCGTATCGTACAGGTATAATACATTGTCTTAGCATCAGCATCCTTTTGTTAATGACCTTTTAACCCAGTCTTTAGAACTCCTTCGCTGCGTCTGAACTACAAATTATCCTGTTTATTAATTCGATGCACCCCTTGGCGCCTTTCGCGTTTGTTTTTAAGACAATTTGTGTTCCACAGGCGCCTCTTTTTGACAGCTCTAATTTGTGTATTAATGATGTCTGACCCTGACCGAAAATCTGTTGATAACTGTCGCAGTGTCATAATTCATTATATTTTTGTCGCCGAGTATTTTCGACTATCAATACCTTTTCAAGGATTTCCGATATTTTTTCCGGAGAGACAATTTTATTTATAGCAATTTGTTGGTGTTTTGGAGTTCATTTTGCTTTCGTCAATCTGCCGGTTTAATTTTCGTATGGAACTTTCTATGAAGATAACATTCTCGGCAGTTAGTTATTAAATATTTTGACTTAGGCGTTTGTACGATAAAGAAAAATGAATAAAGTCCGTTTTAGTACGCATATAAAAAAAACTTGTGTACTGTTAAAAAGGATATTGTTACTTTTTTTTTGTCTGTAATGAACAAATTAACTTTAATACTTTGAACCGAAAGTGTGCTAATATTTTTACGGTTTTTTTTTTTTAAATATTTTTCTCTACCCAAGTAATTTCGTTCGGATTCAAGAATTTTTTCAAGTGTTGTGTTCAATAAGTAGATAACCTATACTTATACTGTTAGTATAAAATTATCTCCTTTATTTAGATCAATTGGTTCTAAATTTTTATTTATTTAAAAGTGTTAGTTCTGCATAAAACTTGCATGCATATTTTTTTTAAATCCAATCCTTTGCATAATTAGAAAAGCCTTTTACTTTGAATTTTAAAATCGACTATTTGATAGTGTAAAGCTTTACTTTAAAAGAACACTATGCGTGTCAAAAGTACGAGTGTCAAAACATAGTCAATCTTGTATAATCACTATTTGTATTTGTTCATTGCTAAAAAAATGAACGATCAATCATGCCTCGTTATAGCCGAGATTCCAAAAATAGCCCCGAGCCTGCTCAATGGATTTTAATTGTTAAAGTGATATCGTAGGCTAATGTTAAGAGCCTTAATAATTTATTTTATCTAACATTATGATTATCGATATATTTTAATAAAAATTTAAATCCATTTTCATTGACATAATTAATGGGATTCCAAACTGTAAGAATCTCTGTGGCATACACATGCATTTCCTTTTTTTGCATAGAAATTCTTCGTGTTAGCTAAAAAATAGCAAAGTTAACCAATATTGATGTTTTTAAGATTTATTCCGTATTTACTTAAAATCCATTTAAAATTGTATGCAGCACAAGCCAAATGTTCAAAAATTACTTTCATGGCACAATATGTCATTGTCTTAAGCATACAATTTCACTGGTATATTTGAAATTAATCTAAATTTAATTTAAAAGTGCGGATTAGACTAATCATTTAATTTTTCCCTCAACAGTATTCCAAGCGAGTGAAACAGGGTGAAGAGTTTAGGTTAGGACTTCCGAAAAATACAGCTGTGAAACTAGGATGGATTCAAGGTGTAATGGTAAGATAATTTTAGAACTACCTTGCTGCTGTTAAAGACTAACTTTGCCCAATACCTCTTTAAATATAATGATTTTTAAATTAGACTTGGTTTATAACGTTCCTTTAAAAAATATTATTCCATTAAAAATAAAAACATCTAACTTTTTATTTGCATTGTATTGCCCCTCTTCTCATTTAATGTCTGGGCAAAGAATTGAGCAATTTAGCTGATAACTTCTCTGCCAGTTCTTTTTTCATCAATGCAAAAAAACTATTTAAAAAAAAAAACTTATTTTTCACTGTAATTTAAATTTTAATTTTTTTCTAATTTAAATTTTAAACGTTCTCTTTCTACCAGGTGCGATGTTTATTGAACATTTGGGGTGTTATGCTCTTTCTTCGACTTTCATGGGTCGTTGGTCAAGCCGGAATCGGTAATTGCAATTTCTAAATTTAATTGTTCTATTTGTAATTATTTCCTATTTGAAATTACAAATTTAAAATCTTGTAGGTCTGGGAAGTATGGTTATTCTGTTAGCAACGTTGGTTACTCTTCTGACATCTTTATCCATGTCAGCCATTTGCACGAATGGAGAAGTCAAAGGGGGTAAGTTGTGTTTAATTTCTATTTGTCTTTTGAATCTTAAGGCTAGTTTCTACCTGTGTAAAGATCTTGCTTCTTTCTAAAAAGTCAGTTATCGTATTTGAGAATTCTTGCAAAAATCTTAAGTTCCAGTAAAAGCCAAAGCTGCAATAGATTTGCAGTTTAATGTGTATGCTAATCGAACATTATTTTAAAGAATAAAACACTACTTCGCTGGTTCGTGTTGTTAACTGTATATGAATTTAATGAAAAACTAAATTTCTAAGTTTTCAAAAGCATAAACTCTGTCCTACAAAGATTTTTAAAAATTATCTAATTTAGGAACTTTAACAATTGGATAATATTTAAGAAAGTAATTCTTATTTTTAAACCTAGTTTTTAATTTTGTAAAATCTAACATTTTACTGCTACAAATAAATTCTGGTAAATTTAGTAATTTTGAGTTCTTAAAGATGATAATGGTACAATTAAAAACCAAGTTAATCAATGATCTGTATTTGATGCTTTTGGTCTGTATCTGTTCTTGAATGCTATGCAAGTTTGTTTTTAAGGTTATTTTAAATTTTTAACATTTCGTGGCTCATTAAGGATTAAGATCTTTATATTTTGAACATAATCATTTGATTTTTTTTTTCAAGATTGCAAAAACCTTAACTATAGAATTTTATAATGTTTAAAATATCCTTTTGATATGCTCATAGTCATAACTTACACTGTTGGGCATGACATTGAGGATAACTAAATACTTGTTTCAGGTGGTACATATTATATGATATCCCGTAGCTTAGGACCAGAATTTGGAGGTGCCATAGGTTTAATCTTTTCTGTAGCCAATGCAGTGGCTGTTGCTATGTATGTAGTGGGTTTTGCTGAGACATTTGTGCAGTTGTTACGAGTGAGTTTTATTTTATTTTATTTATATTTTATTTGGATTTATCAGGGGGGAAATTATAACAAATGAGAACATAAACTTGGCAAATTATCTTGAAAAACTGCAATTTAAGCATTTTTATTTTTAGGCTAATTTATTTTTTTATTGCTCATTTTCAATTTAAATCATCAATGCAATATTCGGTTGTTTATGTGCCATACATTTTTTCAACAAACCAGCAGAAATAAAACCTCAAAGTTTTAGAGAAACTACAATTTTAGCTTCAATGATATCCATGATTTTGAATGCTTCATTTAACTTTGATATATTTTTGCTAATTTAATAGTTTTGCCAGTTTAATTTTATGTTTAAAAAAAGTATTTACCATAACCAAAACTAATAATTAATCGATGTAATTATAGGTATTGTGTTCTTTACATTTAAATCTTAGAAAACTATAAAGGACAAAGAATGATAAGCTACGGACAGTTTAGATAATTTAAATGCTATCAGAATTAATTTTAATAATTAAGGAATTTCATTTAATGTAGCATTTTTCGATTAATCAACATCTTTAAACGAAACTTATTTGAACATAATTTTTTTAACTGCATTTGCAAATGCATAGTTAATCCTTAAATTATATTGTTTTAAATATATATTTTTCATAGGTGAATGGTGTGTCTATGATAGATGGGGAAATGCATGATGTGCGAATAGTTGGTGGTATTACTGTCATTTTACTTTTCTGCATTGCTATGATTGGAACCGAATGGGAATCAAAGGTGTGTTATTTTTCTTGCATTGTTAAATATTTTGATTTTTTATTTAGGTTAGATTGTATTGTTTAAAGTTAAGAAAAAATCTCCCTAAATGCATAATTTTATTAAACAAGTAGTTTTTAAGAATGATTTTTGTCCTCTGAGGTATCAGTCGCTCGACTGTCCGGTTTTCCACCAATACACATAATTAAAAATATATATATTTAATATTTTTTTTCATTCGATGTATGGAAGATTTTCACTTAAAAATTAAAATTTTAATCTCGTGCAGTGAAATCATATTTGCAGTTTAACCTAATTTTCTTATCTCTCAGTCAAAGACAAAATTGATAAAAGGGAGGACATGTTGTCTTAAGCAAAAATGCACCTATTTTAAATTTTGTTTAAAATAGTATTATTAGAATATATCAAATATTTTCTTTCGAAAGGAATAAACTTGATCCTTCACAGAAAGTCTAGGTATTTGTACTCGCCTGGAGTTAGAATGAGGCATAGTTCTTGTATACTTGTTGATTGATTTACAAAATTGTTTGTTACTCTCTGTATTCTCTTGTACTTCTAGGATACATTTTAAACTTTTATTTACTTATACCTTCTTTGCAGATAAATTTAGTAAAGTTTCCTAACTATAATTTTAAATATTTTTTTTATATTTAGGCTCAGCTGGTACTGCTTGTCATTTTGCTCTTGTCGATGGCCGATTTTGTAATTGGCTCTTTTATCCCTCCAAATACATTTAAGCAATCAAGGGGTGTTATTGGATGGAATTGTAAGCATATCTTTAAATTTACATTGTTAAATTATTTTGTGTTTGTTTTTCAACAGTACATTTTAAAGCTAAAGAAACTTATTTTCATAAGTCTGAAATGTTGCACAATCAACTTTGTTTACATTTTCTTAAAATTTAAAAGTTTAATCCAATTAAACAATTGCTTGTGAAAACATATGGAAAAAGACATTACATTTAATTCATTTGCCTCAAAACTTAATTATTTTAATTTATTTTATAAGGCTAAAAAATTAAGTATAAGATAATCGTTGATATCTCTAAAATTTAGTATTCTAAGCTATAAAAAATGCTGTTAGTTTACTTATCAATGAATTGTATTTTTGTTAAATAATTAATAAACTGAATATTAATTGCATTGCATGACTTGAGCATAGAAATATACACAAATGCTTGTTTGTTTTGAGCTTGCACATTTTGTGAAATTTATAATTTTGGCATTTTTAAAAATATGTATATTTGCCTAATTATAGGGGAACTTATACAGGAGAACTTTGGCCCAGCCTTTAGGGATGGTGCAACTTTTATTTCAGTCTTTTCAGTTTACTTTCCTGCAGCTACTGGAATTTTGGCTGGAGCTAATATTTCTGGTGATTTAGCTGTAAGTTTAAATAATCATTTTAATTTGAATTGTAATTAGTTTGATTTAAAATAAGAGTTCTATCATTTACTTTTCTTAAAAGTGTTCCCTAACATAATTGACTGTTTCATTGTTATTTTGTAACACTTAAAGTTAAAGCTCTAGATTAGCGGTCGCCAGTCGCCAACTGACGACTATTACATGAAAGTGGCTACCTAAAAATCGAACCCTAGTCGCCAAAATTGGCGATCATAATTTTTCCTTTTTCTTCAACAAATAATTAATACTGAAGCTGCATTTCTAAAATAATAATAAAACGCTCCAATTCGTTTCTGTCGGGTAAAAAGACTAATTTTTACAATGAACTTTCACTATGCACCCTGTAGTTGAACTGTAGGTACATAAAATAATTTTCTCCTTTCAATTATGTCCAATCACATAATACTTACATATTTGGTATGATCCTTTTTTTACTTACTGTCAATCTTTTCATATGAAAAATATCCGTAATAAAATTTTGTTTTGTGTAAAATAGCACTTTCTTTTTGTCATATATACTTAAGTTTAAAACTGGCTACTAAAAATCAAAATGTGGCTATCATATTTTTTTACTCTGGTAGCCACTGGCTACTATTAAAAATTCCCAGTCTAGAGCATTACTTAGAGTACTAGCAATACCAAGTGTGAAATACTGTGGTGAACAGCTGCTCCCCCCTCCCCCCTCTTTAAAAATATGTTTTAATCTGTTCTCTCCAGAATGTTGGGCTGGTCATGCTACATGGTACCATGTAAATGTTATTTTCAACTCTCGTTGAGTTTCAATGCTGCTAGGTGGCATCATTTAATAATTCAATATTTTAAGTAATTTAAATTCAATGATTATGGTAATTTAGACTGCAGTCAGGAAAACAAAATAAATGATTAGAGAACAATTACTGATCAATGACTATGGTCTCCAAAGGGTTCTACATTTTTTTTCTTCAAATTTGACTAATTCAATTCAAAGTTGTTAAAAACCAGTGTTTTTTTCATGGATATCCAACCCACTTTCAAAAAATCATAACCCTGATTTAATGTCTTGTTAACTCTGTCTGAACTGTTTGATCTATTGCACTGATCTTTCAGTAATAGGTAAACTAATTCAGATTGCATACTATAAAATGTAAGTGCCGTGTTCAACTTGACAAAGTTTACTTTTACTGTTCCTAACCCAAGTCATTATATGAACTTTTTTTCAGGACCCCCAAACTGCTATACCAAAAGGAACCTTTCTTGCCATTATCATCACAACCATTAGTTACCTGTGGTTTGCCCTCACTGCTGGGGCTTGCGTTTTGAGGGATGCCAATGGAAACATGGAACTGGCTATGAATAACACAGATTTAGTAAGGGATTGCTCGTTCGACCCGTCCGGAGTATGTAAATATGGATTGATGAACTATTATGAGGTAAGGTTTATTGGAAAATGTATCCATAATATTTTGTTTAGCATGCTTCCTTTACACTTGGGAATTAAGAGTTATTTTAAATAACATTTGTAGTTTTATCTTATAAACTGATGTTTTAAATTTCACACCTTTTTTTTTAGAGCATTTTTCGTGATTTTAACAGTGGTTATCAAACTTCATTATACTGTCTTGAGTTAAACGAAAGTTGGATGGCCAGAAGTGTGGGCCACTTAATTTCATTAGCGAAGAACAAGCTTACATATTTCATTTTATTTATATAACTATTTCTTTGTCTATTTACTTAGTCTGAAGCATTTAACTGGAGCGAAATCGTAATCATGCTATTTTTTTAAAAAAATCAAGTTTCCAAACACTAGTTGTATATATTACATATGAACAATACAAATGCTGAATGATATATTGAAACCTGTATTGTTTTAAGTTTATCTTGAGTGTTTTATTTGTCACCAACTTTTTCATTAAAAATATACTGGCTTTCTAAATGGCTTGTATAATTATAAATATTGCATTATTTAATGTACTGGTGACTGTAGGTAATGGAGACAGGCTCTGCTGTAGGTAATGGAGACAGTCTCTGCTCTAAATGGCTTGTATAATTATAAATATTGCATTATTTAATGTACTGGTGACTGTAGGTAATGGAGACAGTCTCTGCTATAGACAGGCTCTGCTATAGGTAATGGGGACAGTCTCTGCTCTAAATGGCTTGTATAATTATAAATATTGCATTATTTAATGTACTGGTGACTGTAGGTAATGGAGACAGTCTCTGCCTTTGGACCCATTATTTATGCTGGTATTTTTGCTGCAACCTTATCGTCTGCTTTAGCAAGTCTTGTCAGTGCACCGAAAGTCTTTCAGGTAACAATTATTAAAACCACTAATCTCAATTTTAGATCCATTGAGTATTTCATTTTAATATAAATATATTTGCATATTTTGATGGAATACAACATAAATTTTTGTATTAATAAAAACTTAATTTCCCAACATAGAGATTAAAATATAGATAAACAGAGTTGTTGAATACAGTCAACTTTTACCTAAAATACTATCTTAACTTAGCCTAAATAAAGTGTTTTTAGTTTTAAATGGAACCAAATTAGGAGTTTTTATGAAAATATTTCCCAACTTTATTCTAATTACAGGCTTTGTGTAAGGATAGGCTGTTCCCCCATATTCACTTTTTTGCTAAAGGATATGGAAAAGGAAACGAACCTCGTAGAGGATATTGCTTGACTTTGGGTATTGGCCTGGGTTGCATTGCTATTGGTATGTAACATTTATGTATTTGAATGTTAATATTTTGAATCTTGCACTCTCTTGTATTTTCATAATAATCTCTGTAAATAAAAAATTGAATTTTGTTTTAAATATTTTTCGAATTACTGTTGCAGTCTTAAGATTTAATTCATTTTCCAACTAACTTTTTTAAAGTTTTTTTTATGGGGTAAATGAAAATATTTAGTGCAGTATTAAAATATGACCTCCAGATATTTGTATTAAGCTTTTAAGGATCCCTCAATTTAGATATATCTTCATTAGGAGCAGAACAAATAGTTTACAGTCGAGTCCAAAGATTTTATTGACAACCAAACAACAGTAGAGTCCATTTTGAGGTTTTATGATCTGTTCGTAGGATGTTAAACAATTCCTTCTCTTAACTAAGTATTCATAATTTTTACTTTACTTTGCAGGAGATCTGAATGCTATTGCTCCTATTATCTCCAATTTTTTCTTAGCCGCATACTGCCTTATCAACTTCTCCTGTTTCCATGCTACATTCGCGCGATCTCCAGGTGTGTTAAACTTTTAGTTCCTCCTTAATACAGGGTGTCCGTAAGAGAATGTCGGAGATTTAATGGTATATTACAGGAGTTTATTTTATACTAACTATAACAAATCATTCATGAAATTGAAGGACAACTAACCTAGTATTTCCTATAAGTGCTCAATGTGTGCACCTTCAGTGATACGGCACACATCCAAACGAAAATACAATTCTTCCCATACTCTCTGCAGCAAGTCCGGAGTAATGGAAGCAACATTCTACCTTTTAAGGTTGGTAAATCGTGGGGTATCGCTTATCTGAAATTGTTATTCTTTATTCGTCACCTTCAACCACAACTGTCGAACAATTACAGCTGATTCTATTACAATTTGAAACTTGGATATTCTTTCACGGACACTCTGTATTTTACAGAAGTTATCAATATCGTTTATTTTATGTTTTTTTCTGGGGAAAGATTAAAGTTTAATAAAAATTTCATTTTCTAGGTTTCCGTCCATCTTTTAAATATTACAATCTCTGGTTAAGTCTCCTTGGGGCAATTCTCTGCCTTTCGGTAATGTTCATAATGAACTGGTGGACAGCCCTTCTGACGTTCGCCATTATTCTGACCCTGTACATCTACATTTATTACAGAAAACCAGGTATGTGTTATTATATTTACCGATAATTTTGTTATACTATAAGTTACTAAGATATAATGGTTGATTATTTATTGTGTCTCGGACTTAATTTCATTTGGCCTTCTGAAGATTAATGGACTCCAATTTAAAAAATTTAGTCAAGCAAAATAATGTAGCTGATATGATTTATTACTTTCAACTTTTTGAGCTATTGGTTGTCCTAACATTCTTGCCCCAACGGAACAGTTTTAAAGAGGCCTCTATTTTCACCAGGTACACTAAGATTAGATATTGTTTCCTAAAAGATTTAGTTTTTAAGAATTTCCTCATATATGGTAGACTAACCAGTGAATGAACACCAGGATATAATGACCAGGACAACCAACCATGTGTCAGATAGCTTCCTACTACATGGGACGAAGTCAGTGTTGCCAACCCATCTAGTGGAATGATTTTCAATCCTTATTTTTAAATTATATTTACCAAACGTTCATTCACTGGGGCCTGTTAACTCACTGGTCAGTCTACCCTAGTGTTCTATTTTACTAAACCTTATCGTAAAATATTTGCTCTAATAATGAAGACAGTCATGTAGTTTTAGTCTGAAACCTATATCCACCTTCTTTGCCAACAGCCTATATGTAGCTTTAGTGCTAGTATATTTGAATTGATTCTACTCAACTTACGATGCCTAAAAAAAGTTATTTTATTTGCAGTGTGGCTTTAGTTGGCCTTGCACCATTGAATCCAAACATCAGCCAAATTTATATTAATTTGAATGTGTGTAATGTTTGTGTTCAATGATGCAAGGACAACAATTTATATTAAAAAAACTTATCGAACATTTGGAATAAGTTTTTTCATAAGTTTTGCCATGCATGATTTGTGATGGTAACTTATTTTTTTTTTTTTTTTACCAGATGTGAATTGGGGTTCTTCTACTCAGGCTCAAACATATAAAACTGCTTTGAGTTCTGCCTACAGGTTAAATAATGTTCATGAACATGTGAAAAATTACAGGTATGATTCTATTGTAATTTAAGTCGCCATGTTACCCTTTCAGTCATAAATATTATCAATTTTATTTTTTATTTTTTGTACCAAATTATTAAGAACTTTAGAACAAGCAGCCTTTAAATTACACTAGCAATTTATTATAAGGCAGTCTAAAAATTATCATAACCTTCTGAGACCAAGGTAAAATCCTGCTTACATACTTTGTATGTGTTTGAAAATGTTTATATATACTTGCAAAACGTTTTTAAGTATATATATTTAAAAAAAAAAGTGTTATTCTTTGCTGAAGGGGCTCATCAATTCAGCGTAATTTTAGGTCTTAAGCCCTAAAACAATGCATTTTTTAATGCTATGAATAAAGAAATACGCATTCAATTTTTTTGTAATTTATATTTTATTCTAACATGTTTTAAAAGTTCAATAAGTGAGTTTCAGATCATTTTCTTCAAACCATTCTGCTTCGTTAAGTTTAAATAAGTAGTTTAATATGAACAATAAATAAAACATCTTCTTTAACCCTTTCAGTCCCAATGACAATTTGGCATCATTTTAGAATTTTTTCTGATCGTCTATAGCAATTTATGTCAAAAAGCGCATCATTCAATTCTTCAAACTTTTCTTCGAAGAAAATATTTTTTATTAATCACAATAGATGTCAGCCCTTATTTTCTAAAATTATTATCAGAAACATGATGATGCCAAATGGCATTACTTGGACTGAAAGGGTTAAATGGATGTTGGATCCTCTGCATAATAAATTTGAAAACTATTTTTTTTAACTAATTGATTGTTTTTATATCTTTAGAATCATTATAGAAGTATTTTTAAGTGCTAAATCATTGTATGCATAATCTAAATAGCAGAGCATATGTTTTATTTCAATGATTTCTCTTAATCTTTGACTCTTTTGGTACAGGCCACAAATATTGGTTCTTACTGGTTGTCCCAGCAGTCGTCTTCCGTTGGTTGATTTTACCTTCCATATTACAAAGAAAATATCACTTATGATTTGTGGGCACATTATAAAGGTAGGTTTTACTTATTGTCTTATTTAATCTAGTCTTATTATTAGTAAGTCTCCAGCATTAGCCTCTTGCGACCTGACAAATAATCTGTTAACTACAAATAAGCCTTTGGCCTTTTCTTTTGCTTTTATAGCACAAAAAAATGAGTATTTTTAGAGTTTAAGGAGTGTCTCTAAGTAACTATTAAGCATAATTTTTTTAAAAATTTCTTTGAAAAACATACTTTTTAGAATATATTTGTATGAAAAGTATGTTTAGATTATATAAGAATATATATGTAGGATTTTGCTCGGGACTTAATAGGTTAAAATAAACTATTGAAAGTTTTTACTTGCCGCTCCATTAATATGGATCTTTGATTCTCAAGCTTGTATAGCTCTAGTGCAATGTTAACTCGATGAATGAAAAACTTATTTGTATCAATGCAAATTAACTTTTGTAATAGATCTTTCTTCCATTTAACTGTGATAAATTGCCTTTTAAAAATATCTACAATCCTAATAAACTGTACATTCCATATTTATCCAATTTTGTGCTTATTTAATGGTTATTTTCTTTCAAGCTGCTAGGTTATTTATCCAAAGTTACAATTTTGGTATTGTATGATAACGCACAACTTTTATAGATAATTTTTTTTAATTATCTGTTTTCAACTTATCTTTCTGTAGGAAACTTTAAACCAAAGAGTTCGGAGTGCATATTCAAGACAAGCTTACCAGTTCCTATCAAAGCGAAAAATCAAAGCTTTCTATACTCTATTGGAGGGAGAGTCCTTTTCTAGTGGTGCAAGTGCATTGATGCAGGTAAATGAAAATTGAATGAAATGAAAATTGTATAAATGAAATGAAAATTGTGAAAAATAATAAATAAAACAACTTATTTTTTGTTTAGACTGTTGGAGTTGGAAAATTGAGACCAAATGTTGTATTTATGGGTTACAAAAGCAATTGGCAGGACAGCAGCATTGATGATGTCCAAGACTATTTCAATGTTATACAGTAAGTTTAACGACTATAAAATACAATTTTTTATTTAATTCTTTTTGATGGTTAATAATTTTCAGTGTTTGGCAACTTATTTTAAAAGTATTATGTTTTACAATTAAAACAAGGTTTTAGCAAGTAAATTAACCTTATTCAATTAAAATCCTATTGCAATGCCTCCTAATTTAAAGTTTTAAATTAAAATCCAGTCTCCAACTCTAATTTGCGAAGAGATAATATTGGGACACTTGGCCCTTTGTATTCTTAATTTATAATTATATTTTCAATTGCCTTCCTTACCTGTGAATAGTTCTTGATTGTGTCGTAAAAAAAACCCCTGATTTTAGCATTTTCAAACAAATTCAAACCAAAGCGAAAAGGATAGATAAAATGCTGTATTAGTATGTGAATGTGGTTAGTGTTTCGATCTTGATAGAGTTTATCGCTAAAGCTTTTCAGCCATGTTGTTGAAACATTATATCACTGATGCACTTGAAATTTTTCATCCCTAAGAAAGCACCGTTTATTTAGCTTAAAAGTTGATTTTAAGTCTATTTAATATAAAAAAGACATTCCATTACTATAAAATTGCATAATTTACTTTTATATCTTTTATTATTTGTATCCTATAACTTTTTTCAAATATACTATTCTTCCTTGAGTTTATACTACAACATTCATACAGCATAATATTGAGCAAATGCAATCACTTATTACTCAAAAGTGAATACTAATCAACATTACCTTCAGTTTAAATTCAAAATTTAATTTTGGACAACCGACTCTTGCTCACCAAAAATTAAATCTTAAATTTTTTCAGTGAAGCCTTCGACAAGCATCTGTCTCTTGGGATTTTGCGACTCCAAGGGGGTTTGGATTACTCAGAGTTTAATGATATCGATGAAGTTATGGAGGAGACCCCTGCTACCAATGGCAAGAAAGGCGGACGAATTTCGTTCCTTAAGCCAGATATGAATGACGAACTTCCTAGAAATGCATCTAGTGCACAGCTGTCGCAAGGTATATTAGTGGCTATTATAATCTTATTTTTATGCTACATTCTATGATCCGTATTTGAAGAGTACAGGGGAAGAACAGCTTGATTTATTAGGAGTCGTCCTGTAGTTGTGTCTGCTTGGCGGACATTGGCGACATGAAACCGGTTTCTTTCTTTGTTTTTCCCAATGTCAGAATCACGCATCATGTGAATCTCGTTGGGTTGAAACTGGTTTCCTTGCACCATTTTAGTCGATTACTTGTTATCTCCAAAGAGGCAGGTGAGGAAAGCTTTCTCTGAAATTAAGTAGTTTTTCCCCTGTACTCTTCACTTACTAGGGTTTTCTAGTTTTGCCAGCGTAACTTGTCTGTGGTTCTGAACTATGACGCCCGTAGCCATTAGCTCTTGTGTAGCGCTAGTGCAACAATGATTCAACCTAACCCTAGTTTCCATGATGATTATAATTTCTCCATTGTATATTCTGGTATTATTGAGAAGCAGTTTTATTAAGGAATCAATCTAAATTAGTTTTTGATTTAATTTAAAAGTTATTTAACTTCCTTTTTCATTTAGTTTTTATGAATAATTAGTAATGAATTTATTTTTGTAATTTGTAGAGTTGGTTACTAGAATTATTAAAATCTGCCCTGTTATTATTAGCTAATTTTTCCTAGGTGTGAAAAGTATATTTAAAGTTGTTCATTTTGATTTTTCATAAAGATGCCTTTTAGCTTGAAATTTACTGGTTGTTAATTGATAAATTCTTTAATTTCTTTAATAAAAACTCCCATCACACAACCCCTTAAAGTTCTGATGGCTATAATTTTTTAAGTTTTACTAAATATTTAATGAATTCAGTAATGCTAGAAAAACTTTCAAGCATTAATGAATTCGTATTGTAATTAATTCTGTTTCAGTTTAAAATATTTTAAGTATCTTTCCTTAACTGAATTAATTGATTCCAATCCTATTTCTTTTATTAATTATATAAGTTATATACAGGGTCCTACACTCCTGGGGAAACTAATTATAAAAAAGTTTCCTTAATTGGGAAAATGGTTTAAAGGTACCTTGAAAGCCCTCAATTTTCTCTAAACAGCGTAAAAGGCCTTAAGAATTCAAGGTTTAACTGTTAATTTTTATAATTGTTAGCAAGAAGGTAAATCACTCTAGTCTTAAGGGGGTACCCCAAAATCTGTGAAAAAATCAAAACAAAAATTATTGGCTTAAAAATAAAATACTATTACAACCTTTATTAATAATGTCACAAAGTATCAAGACGATTGGAAAAATATTTTTGACATTAAAAGCCATTTTAATGTCATGGCTTCGTAAGGAAATGGGTTAACAATAAAAGCTTTAAACGTGTTTTTCTCAGAACTTGATTTTTTGAAATTCGATGTACCTTTTCTCAAACTATGCTATGTTTTCTCGTAAACTTTTTTTAATATGATGTAATGCATAGTATAAATTAATCTGAGGTTATGAATTTTAATAAAACTAAAGTGCAAAAAATGTTATGGGGCAAAAAAGTGAGAAATTTCATGATTTTTTGGGTACTTTAAAACTTATTTTATTTTAAAAAAATCTAACAGTTATTTAAAAAAAACTTTTAACCTCAGATTAATATAAAAGGTTGGTATAATACACACAGAAATTTTTAAGATGATCTGATGAGTAGTTATTGTGAAAAGGTACATTGAATTTGGCCAATTTAACATTACCGATATACAACATACTGAACCCCCTTAAAGAAATAAACTACCTAAAAACATAAACAGCCATTAGCCTACCCAAATCAATTACAAATTATTTTGATAAAACTTCTAATGACACCATAGTTCTTATTTTACAAAATTTTCTATATTTGATTTTTTTTTTCAACCTTCTTTATTACATTAAGGGGGTTCAATACCCTAAAATCAGGGAAAAAATCAAAACAAAAATTATTGGCTTAAAATACTATTACAACCTTTATTAATAATGTCACAAAGTATCAAGACGATTGGAAAACTATTTTTGACATTAAAAGATTAAAAGCCATTTTAATGTCATGGCTTCGTAAGGAAATGGGTTAACATTAAAAACTTTAAACGCGTTTTTCTCATAACTTGATTTTTTTAACTTCGATGTACCTTTCCTCAAAAACTATGGTATGTTTTCTCGTAAACTTTTTTTTAATATTATGTAATACATAGTATAAATTAATCTGAGGTTATAAATTTTAATACAACTAAAGTGAAAAAATTTTATGGGGCAAAAAAAAAGTGAAAAATTTCATGATTTTTTGGGTACTTTAAAACTTATTTTATTTAAAAAAATCTAACGGTTATTTAAAAAAAATCTTTTAACCTCAGATTAATATTTAAAGTTGGTATAACACACACAGAAAATTTTAAGATGATCTGATCAGTAGTTATTGTGAAGAGTTACATTGCAATTGGCCAATTTAACATTGCTGATATACAACATACTGAACCCCTTTAAACTATGATGTAGCCTACATGTTTGACTTTTAAACCAATCAGAGATATTATCTAACTTTGTATGATGCTTGGATATATAGTTAATTTTTTTGTACTGGGGCCCTGAAAAAAAATCCAAAAATCGTTGCTGGAAGAGGCCACACCCTGTTATAAATGTCCAAAACATTACATTCTACAAAAACATTCTGTGTAACCAAGTTCTTTCTTTAGCTGGCAGTTCCCGAGAATCCACCCCACCCTCCACTCCAGCTGCTGAACGAAAATCTCCAAGTGACGACAGTGGCAGCCAACACGCGAGCACGAACCAGGTCGTAAAAGGGCTGTCTAAGGAGATCCCAAAAGATGCCCTGACCAGTGTGAACCAGTTCCAGAGAAAGCAGAAAAAGGGGACGATTGATGTGTGGTGGTTGTATGATGATGGAGGTGGGTTTTGTTTCATTTGGTAGCTTATTGTCTTGTATCTTATGCTATGTGTTGATATGTGTATTGCTTAGTTGTTTCAAAGGCGTTCAAAAATAATCTGAGGTTATCTAATTTTTTTATCTGATTTTTTAACTAATTCTCGTTTTCTGGGCGTTTAAGGTTTCCCACAGTTTAAAAAAAAAATCTAGTGGTGTGAAACATAGCATGACTTCCAATTACTGCTCAATAAATCAATACATATATTAAAAAGTAATTGTACACATTTTAACCCTTTCAGTCTAAATGGCAATTTGGCATTATTTTAGATTTTTTTTTTTCTGATTGTTTATGACTATCTATGACATCAAAGAGCACATAATTCGATTCTTCATACTTTTTCTATTGGAAACTATTTTTAATTTTATTAATCCCAATGGATGTCAGCTCTTTAATTTTTTAAAAATTATGATCAGAAACATGATGCCAAATTTTATCACTGGGGTAGGGGTGGGGAAAGGGTGAAGCTAATTACAATAACCTTAAAACCTAACAAGTCCTATGGGAAGCTAACCCTTGCTCTTTCTCGGAGCTTATTAGGAACTCGTACAAAATTTGAGGCCCGTAACTCTTAGTTCAAAATGTAGGTTGGTTTCAGATGCAGACCAATGATTGAAAGCCAAACCACTTTATCTAGAATTGGTATATTCCAAAACAGTTAGAAAACAAAATCTTCATTTTGGAATTTCAATTCCATTGCAATACTTTCTTTACCTTATTCTATGTACTTTCTTTACCTTATTCTATGTACTTTCTTTACCTCTTTCATATAGGGTTATTGAATGCAATAAACTGAATATTTAAATCTCATTGATCTCTTAGTGACAATTTGTGCCTTAATGCAGCAATAATTTTTTTCTAAATGGGATGAGATTCTAAGTTGGAAATATTTCTTTATTTAGAATTTTGTTTTAGTTTAATTGGATCGGAGAAGTAATAAATTATCTCATTTTTGTTTGTTGATCTTAACATCTGAAACAAGCTTAAGCAATTATAAATTTAATTCTTAATCACTAGGGCTATTCAAACAAAAATTACACAGATCAGCCTTTGTACCACTTTTGTAAGAAATACATTCATATTGCTTGAAAAATATATTTATAGTTCCCTCTGTTTTTGATATTAAACAATCGTACTTTAATTATATCGCAACTGAGCACAGCTGTATCTGTATAAATTTCTAGCAGAAATAAATCTTGTAGTGCAATGTTCTGAAAATACAAAGGCATTCTTTTCATTTAAAACTATTTTCAGTTTAACCAGGTATTATTTTTAAAAAATTATATCGAAATAAGTTTTTTATAAGTGATATATTAAAATATTTCCGATATAATTTAGGTTTGACATTGTTGATACCATATCTCCTCACCACTCATTCCCAATGGAGCAACTGTAGGTTACGAGTGTTCTCATTGGCTAACAAGAAAGATGAACTTGAAAGGGAACAGAGGAGGTGAATAGTTTCTAATTAATCTTCATTGATAATTAATTTATCTATCCTATATGAGGTGCATTACTAAATGTATTGTTGGATTTATTTTCAGCATGGCGGCACTTTTGAATAAGTTTAGGATTGATTATTCTGATGTGAATGTTATTCCTGATGTAACGAAACCACCACAAGAGTGCAGGTAATTAGAGTTTAACATGAGTATTCACGTTCTAGATTAAAAAAATATCCTAATTTATCTTAGTTAACACATGAAATTCAAATGGTTTATTTGAATTTAATTCCTAATTACCACAATTGTACCGTTTAATTTGTATATCCTTTTATGGCCGACATGGGGCTGGGGAGGGAGCCAAGTTGTTAAAGCGCTTGCCTTGCATGCGAAAGAACCCAGGTTTGGAAGCAGGCAGTTCCAAAATAACTGCAGATTTATAAAAAGTTTGCGCAGCCAAAAAATCAATCTTGGGTAGAGGAAAGTGCCTTTTAAATATCCTAGGCCTGATTTCATGTACGGTGTCGCTATGTTACATTGGGTGCCTATTCAGGTATCGGCTAATCACTTGGATGTGGTTCCAAATTTGGAACCCTGTGACTAACAGCCACTGTCTACCCCTAGCACAACATTAAACTACTTACAGCAGACATGGCTAGATTTTAGCTTCATGCTGTTAACCTTCATAGGTTCTTTCGTTATTTAGTATTTACTAGAGAGAATTCAGAGCTTTCCAATAATTATTGCTTTACATATAGAACTGGTTTATGTTAAATCTGTTTAAACCGAAGTTTGTATGCTATGTTATAAGTTTGAGTTGGGTGCCTTGCCCACGTCTTCACTTAATGGTAGTTTTAAAATTGTGCCTTTTATAAAGCCCTTGTTTAGTTTTACTGTACTGTTCATTGAATTCAATAAAATGTTCTATCATTTTGAAAATTAATCCTGGTAGTGACTTGTAAAAGCTGTCAATTGATTTGAGATTTTGCAGACCCGAGTATTTTACGCTATTTAAAATCTTGTTTACTAATGTTTAGTTATGTATTCCGGACTTGAAATAATCTTTGCATTGTTATTTGGTGATAAATTTTGTGTTGTATAATTTCAGTAAACAAGATTTTGAGAATATAATCAGCAAATGGATAGAAAAAGAAGATTCAGAAGTAGAAAACTCTAACTATATTTCTATGACTGAAATGTTAGCTTTGAAAGATAAGGTAATTGTTCCTCTTGGTTATTAACTGTTTGCCTGTCTTAAAATTCAGTTTTTTAAAAGTGAAACTAATAAACATAAAATTTTCTGTTGCTTAATAGTATTTCATATTTTAAAATTATAATTTAAAATTGTATTCATTCATAATTAAAACCTAAGTAAAACTTCACAATTAAAATCAAAGTAAGCCGTCCAAAGCAATATAAATGTTAAGAGTTGAACTTGTGTTTCAAAGTTAAGAGCTTTATTTTCAAGATTGTTTCGTCATTTTCAGATATGTTTCGTCAAACTACCTGCACACACTCTTGGGTAAAATTAAATTGAGGGATTAAAGGCATTTGAAATAAGCATGGACTTTTTATTCATTAGCTAAAGAAATTTAGTACTATTTTGATTAGACTTATTAAAAACTGCAATGAATAAAAGTACAGGTTTTTCCCCCAATAATAATTTGATGAAAATTTACTATTTTAATGTATTCAAGTCACTAAAAAAGGAAGATTTCTAACAGATGTAATGCTTAGAAAATAATCTAAAGGTTTGCAGTAAATTTGATTTTTGACTCATTTACAATACATGAATTCTAATTGCATGTTTCTTTAC
The DNA here is from genome assembly GCA_023701765.1 of Hylyphantes graminicola. Taxonomy (NCBI): domain Eukaryota; kingdom Metazoa; phylum Arthropoda; class Arachnida; order Araneae; family Linyphiidae; genus Hylyphantes; species Hylyphantes graminicola. Next base: position 19,560,237 of record CM043116.1, read on the forward strand.
AGATAAATCGTCACATACGATTGAGAGAACTATTGATACAAAATTCTCAAGATGCTTCTTTGATTGTCATGTAAGTATTATTATTAAAGGTTTTTTCATTAATTGTTTTTGTGTGTAAATAATTTGAAATCTTTTACAAAATATTCATTGATTTAATCTTCCTTATATATTTCAAGTGTGCACTAATCTTTATACTTATAACATTAAAAAATTCATAATTTTTTTTCATAGAATTGGTTTCTAAGCAACTTTAAAAAGTTCTAAATTTAATTATTTTGTCTATTACAATACTATGGAGAACAATAATGAGATTTGATGTATTACTTCTGAAAATTGGCAAAAAGGCATTCTTGTTTGAAATGGTGTAGAGTATGCATAATACATAGTGCAGAAAGGGTGCATTTAAAATATGCTCAAAAGTCCTGATGTTGCCCTTAAAAATGACATTGGTTGCATCGCCAGAAGTCGAATTGTCACTTGACTGTGGTCCTAAATTATGATGCCTTTCATAGATAGCTCTAGTGCAATGATAATTAAGCCTGATCTAATAGCTTATTATTCAGCATCATCACAGCGTTTCTTTCAGCTGTCATAAGAACATTGCCGATGCACTTTTAGGGTTTACTTGGGTTATCTCTATCTGTTTAATTCTGAATCACTTCATAATCATTGCAGTTAGCCCTCTTATAGCTCTAGTGCGATAATAATTAAACTTTTTTTTCTACTATAGGACTCTTCCCATGCCCCGTAAAGGTACCTGTTCAGCTCCAATGTACATGGCCTGGCTAGAAACACTCACTCGAGACATGCCTCCCTTCCTTCTTATCCGCGGAAACCAAACCAGCGTTCTAACATTCTACTCGTGATGGACTCAAATTGAACAAAGAAATTGTAAAAAAAAAGTGCCTACTTTTCTTTTTTTGAGGGAACATATTGTAAAAAAAAGGTGCCCACTTCACTTTTTGAGGGAACATATTGTAAAAAAGGTGCCTACTTCAGGGGAATATATTGTAAAAGAGTGCCTACTTCACTTTGTTTGAGGGAACATATTGTAAAAAAAAGTGCCTACTTCCCTTATGTGCTTTTAGATGTTTTTAGTGCCTTTTTACGGACTGGACAGAATGGGTGCTTCTTTTAATGAGATGCTTTAACAGTATTATGGGAGTTGTGATGTTTGGAGTTTTTAACGGGAATTATTTATGTCTGTAAAGGATATGTGGATTTTATATTGATTCTCTTCATATTAATCAATTTATTAAAACTTTTTTTTAAAAAGTTTGAAAGATTGTAAATGAAACTTCAAAGTATGTAAACACAAAAAGTTAATATATTTAATAACTGCTTGTGCATGTCTCTGCTAGTTACAAATTAAATTAAGAACTTAAAAAGAGGGATCCTTTATGTATTTTGGAAGTTAGATGTTACTTTTAGAATTGATGTCTTAAAGCTGAAAGCATTATGTATATATTTGTTAAAATTTTATTCCAATTTATGTTCTCATTTTTAACTGTTTTGCCCATTGTATCTTTACTGTATAACAGCTACAGATTTAAAGAATTTGATTAAAAAAATCCCTGGCCGCTACATAACAAGCAATGGCTTCAAATGAAAAAAAGTTAACTTCATTTGATGTATTACCTACTTAAATCTCCAGTTTTGAATTTTTGAAGCTTAACTAAATAATGCCTTAAGTACCTTTGAACAAAAAATTTATGTTTGAAGAGGTTATTTATTTCATACAAATGTTAATTACAACACTATCTTAACGTATATAAAGAGTTATTTAATGCATTTATAGTTATTTATTCCTTCAGTGTATGCAAATTTGTTTAAAAAAAGTGTCTTCCAAATTTTTTGTACATTAAACATGTCGCAAGATTAAATAATTGTATTTTTAATAAAATGCTTTGTATATTATGTACACTTGCTTATTTACTACATATTTATATTGCTATATGGTCTGCAAACCAAGTGTAAAAAATTTGTAAAAGGAAATATTTTATAAAATTGGCGAATATTAAAGTGAATGATCTCTGTAGTAGGTGTATTTATTTATCTCAATTTATGTTATTTTAGAATTGTTAGTGTGTGATTTTAAATTGTATGTTTATGTTGTATATGAATCTCTTTATTTTTCAATAAATTAGTTATTTGTAATATACTTATTGTTTAGTTACTTCTACATTTCTGCCCATTTAAATATAAAGTTAATTGGGTGCCAAATTTTTCATTCTAACAAAAGCTATGGCAAATTTAGAAAACAATATTTTGTTCAATTTTTTTTTAAGTAAAGGGTATTTTTAGTATGGAAAAGTAAAAAGCTTCTAATAATTAAGGGTGAAAGAAACTGAATAACCACTGGTCTCTAAATTGAAGTGCAAAATGATTTGCTAAACCCCATATGTCCAGGTGGATTGGCTCAAGCCCCTTGTCAGGCAAGGCTAGTCCCCTCGTCGGGGGAAATAAAAAAATTTTGTTGAGGAATTTTTTTTATTTTTTGCATATTCCTTTGGTTAGAATATTTTGAATGAAAGTTTTGGGCGTGAACTTAACCTATTAAAGCGATACAAAATTCAACACTTACGCAGTCGTGTGGTCGAAAAGTTTTGGTTCTATCCCTCAAATTAAACTGAAATGCAATAAAAGTGAAGTTTAAATTCTTTCTTTAGTGTTTCATCGTCCCAGCACCCCTAGTAAAATTATATGGCATCCTAATGGTTTCTTAAGAAAAAAAATTGAGTATTTATATTTTAATTTTGCATGTTTTTTTTTTTAAAGAATATATTTTAATCTTTGCTGAAATATTTAAATATAAATTTGGAATGTCTTTCAATTAAACTGTCAAATTCAAAAGTTATGAAAAGAAAACAAGAGAAAATCTGATAGATAAAATCTGTCATATCCAAAACCATTACTGGAATTTTAAAATTAAGTTAGTTCAATTCGGATGCACTTTATAAACTTGACATATTTAAAATCGCATACACATTGCCAGTATATCAGTTTATGCATGTGAACGTAGCTTTAGTCAATTACAAAACTGATGTATTTTTACAGCTAATGAAGTAGCACATCTGTATAGGTCATCTGTCTATTTATATATATGTATGGTTAGATAGTTTGACTGCATTTCTTTAAGTGGAAAAGTTAAGATTTCATGTCATAATCCTCGAATACATAAATGTGTATAACTTTGATCACCGTAATTTCTTTCTACACAAAGGATACTGGCATATAAATGTTTCATTCAGCTGAAACAAACTTCCTCCCAAAAATTACAGGAATTTCACCTTTCACTTTATCAATGATTTTCTTATAAATTCCAAAGCAATATGATTTGGGTAGGCTAATGGCTGTTTATGTTTTTAGGTAGTTTATGGCTTTAATGTAATAAAGAAGGTTGAAAAATAAATAAAATATAGAAAATTATGTAAAATAAGTACACTATGGTGTCATTAGAAGTTTTATCAAAATAATTAGTAGTTAGTTGTAAAGAAATTTTTTAAAAAAATTCTTAAGAAAGCAGTTTTGATTTAAAAAAATATATTTAAGCATCTATCTAGATTCTAGAATAACGAGGAGAAAGTTAAAAATTGTTGTTGCAATCAAAATATTATAACATTAAGTTCTACTGTGGCAGTTCAAGGGATTAAGTGCTTTGAGTTCTCATTGTAACCGAGTTTAATTGTAATGTGTAAAACATATTTTTTTTAGCAAAATTTGAATGGTAGCTGTGCATGAAATTTTTGCTCAATTCTAAAATGACTGCAAATCTGAACAAAAAGAATCTTTAGTGTCATAACACAAAATACACAGTTAAATTATCACAGTTCCGCCAAGGTCAGAACTTAAAATATCCCTTCAGTTTGGCGTTACGTTGCCAAGCAAGGAAAATGTCGAATTGTGGTAAACATTCCATTTTATACAACTCGATAGGTGGTATAGAAACCCCACTTTACATTTTAGAGCTTGCCAAATATCGCCATATATATATAGAAAGGTTTTATTTTATTAAATTCTAAGTAGATATGTAATTCCAAACTAATGCATAGAAAAAGAATTTTCTGTGTTCATTTCCTTGGCATTCAAAACCAGAAAAATATTGTTTGGGATTTGCAAAGTAATCAGCCGTCTACTTTTAGTCTCTGGTTTAAGAATTTTAACACAGCTAAAATATGCCTCTTAAAACTAGTTTAAGTGATAAGATTGAAATCTCAGAAAGTTTACAGGTGATTTATTCACAGATTATTTGTTAATAGTTTTATAATAATACATAACAATATATTCAAAACTCAAGTATTTTATCGATATAAAAAGTCACGTAAGAACCGGAATTTAAACGAAGTGAAGAAGTTGCTTTCTTTACTTTTTCTTAGCAGACCATTTTGTTCTTAGTTTTGATCTTGATTTTAATTTTAAATATTTGTAAGTGTAAATGTAAGTAAATTTTATGGAAGTTATGTGAACAAAAATACATATAAAGCCTTATAATGCTCAAAATTTTAACAAATATTTGTAATTTTCTTAAATTAAAAAGAAAAGTTTATCTAGTTTGTGCCTCCCCCCCTTAAGATAAAAATAAACAAATCAAAAACTGTTGATAATATACAATCTTGAGTTCTTATGGAGTTACAGTTTTATATTTAATGTATACTTCTAAATTGATTCTAATTTAAGAAAAAAAAAGTTCAAATATTTTTTTTTCAACCTTAGGTCCGTAACAAATATCGCCAGACACTTTTAATTAATCTTTATGTTGGTTAATAATTGTTACTAATGAAAACAAACAAACTAAAAACTTGTTGATAATAACCATCATAAGTGGTAGTTCTTTATGTTTGAAAAGTTAAGGTTATTAAAATTCCTTTACAATTATTTTTTAACACTTTCATACAAAACCATTCTAATATATATCTTTCTTTTGTTTAGGATTTGAATGTAGGAACTTAGTGATATCACTTAGCTCAGCCATGACAACCCCATCTGTGACCTTAAAGTATGTATTTTCTGTATTGTGTTTTAATATTTCCTTTAAAATAAATACCTGGGCAATTCAACAGTGAAATTTTTCAATTTTTGGTATATAAACTTCAATTTATTTAAATTAGTCACTCAATACTGCTACTTACTTTTCCTCCTCGGCACATAAGGCATCTAGTCTCATAATAAAAACACCCCTGTCATAGTCCATGCTTCTTCCCATCCATTTAATTTGACCTTGCCCAGATCTTGGTGCATACTCCTTTGACACGTGTAGGCTGGGGAGCACAGTCGGTTAAGCATTCGCATAGCATGCGGAAGGTCTCAGGTTCAGATCTGGGAATCGACAAAATATCTGCTGCCCTATAAATGGCTTGTGCTGCCAAAAATGTCCGGTGAATAATATCCCATGTAATGGGAGTGCATGTTAAATGTGCTCCAAGGTCCCAATGCTTCGTACGTTGTCTCCCTTAACTGTTGCGTTGGGTGCCTACTCAGATGTCAACTCGCCACTTGACTGTGATTGTAAGTTATGATTACGTCGCCAATAGCCCTCATGTAGCTCTAGTGTGAGGATAATTCAAACCTTCCTACCTACTTACCTTTGCCATGTACCCCTTCCCTTTTACATTTGCCATCTGGTGTCCAAGAGAGTGTGATGTTGATTGAGTAATCCCTTAAAGAAAGACATGTTATGTCGATCTTTATCATCACTTCATAATTTCTTGGTTGCTTATTTTGCCTTTTCAAGTAAATCAATATTGACTTGTCACTAAATACTGACGTGTACTAACATGTGCTTCAGGAGTTGCAACAAAGTGTAGTTCTGGTGAATCTGCAAACACTTACTTACACTGCTTGAGGTAATTCAGAGCCCATTATGCAACAACTATTCATTGCACATTAAAAAAAATAATGAATAAATGTAATAATAAATAAATTTAAAATGCGTTGACAGTTAAATGTACTAAAATTTTGTTCATCATGTTTGCCAGATATTGCAAGAAATATTTTTACAGGTTTTCAATAAATTAACTATTCTAAAATAAACTCGTTGTTTAAAAACGAAACACAATTTGATAGAGCCATTTGTAGCTTAATACAATTTTGAACAAGTACATGTATTTCTACTTTTTATTTTTCACTTTCAATTTATAGGTCTCTTCAAAATGAAGACACTGGTATAGACATAAGTGTTCCCCGATTCAAAGAAGAAGAGGCTCCTTTAGGAGGAATTTCTATTTTATATGAAATTTCTGTTCTTACAAGATTAGACCTCTTTAAGACTAGACTGCATAAAAGTGGAGATGTTGTACAATTCACTGTGAGTCTATGCATATTTCTATTGGAAAAACTAAAATTTTTTAAAACATACAGCAACTCCCTTGTTATATCGCGCTTCCCTGGAGACAAGCAAAAAAATGCGATATAGCCAAATGCGCGATATAATGAGCGACTAGATAAATATTATACTAATTTTATTGAAAAAATTGAGAGACATGATACAGGGCGATATATAATCGAATGCTCGTTATAACGAGGTGCGGTATAGCGAGAGGTTACTGTAGTAATTAAACTATTCTCAGTGTCTTTATCTTATTTATGTACCTAGGATTAGAGTAAAGTGTTTTTTTTGTACAAGTTACTTTTTTAAGGTAATGCCATTAGCAGTTTCATAAAGTTACTGTAACTTAGTTACTTTTGACGGTTATGAAGTAACGAAAGCTTTTGTTGCTTTTCCGTTACTTCTCATGTTGCTCTTCATGGATATTTTCAGCTTACTGTTTGGCTTAAAGTAATTATTTAAAGTGTAACTTTTTACAGCATTGAATTTTCAATCTTAACTTTTATACAAATCTGACTATCTCTTTAATCTTGGTTCCCTTTGAGAAGCGGTTCAATTTTAAATTATCGTATAACTTGAAATTTCTAAAAGTAACAGTAATTAGTCACTTTTCTTATTAAGCAACTTTAACTAGTTACTTTTCATTTTTAGTAACTGTAAGTAACTTTAAAAGTACTTTTAAAAGTAACTTTTCAATTAAAAGTGAAAATCCTGTAACAAAACTTGTACAGCTTCACATATTTTTATTGAAAAAAGTTCAACCGTAAACTTTTATTAATTTGTACACCTTATTCAGTATAATTAAATTTAGAAACATCTTTTTACACACTTCTTCTTTTTCAGTTGTTCAAAGCCTACAGAGAAATTGAAGATTTGTTTAACAAGTTGAATAAAAAATATCCCAAAGCTGGCCTCCCACCTGTTCCTAAAACAAGCTCTGCTGGAAAATATTCTGCTGAAGAAAAAGTACAAGCTCTTGATCAATTTATGGGAGCCATAGCTAAGAATGTGGAAGTGTTATATTCTTCAACTTTTACACAATTTATAGGTATGTCTGCCCAAACGTAGAAATTTATTACAGCAGACGCCTTCTTAATACACTTTACCTTAAACACCTTACCGACTTAAATGGAACTGAGGGTAAGCCGGTTAAGCAATAATACGGGTTAACGGAAAGAGTGAAATAAAATAAAGTTTGGATACACTTTTGCACATATGAACTACATTTATGATTTTTGTCTAATTAATAAGAACATAATGAAAATAGAAACACCCTTTTTTGTCGAAGCTTAAAAATTTGGCAACTTTTTGCATAGTTTCACCATTTTTTTAGGCTTTGCAATGATGGTTTGAAGTAAACAAATCCGTTTGATATGTAGCTGTATTTGTTACACATGAGTACAAATAATATACTTCAGACCAGGTAGTGCATGAAAATGAGCAAAACAAAAGAATTTAAAAATCATTGTGGGAGATTTTATCTCATTTCACTAGATATCCTTTAGTCTAATGAAAATATCTTACTATTTTCATGTTCATAATTTTAATTATCGTAATAATTAGTGCTTTTCTATTTCAAAATTGTAAACGATAAAGAAAATCTTCCCTAAAAATTTTTTCTGATTGTAATATTTAAGTGTTGGTTGCCAGAAAATTTTGTTTATCGCCACAATGTTTGGCAAGATTTGGGCCAGCAAATTGAGAAAATTAATAGTTAAAGGTATTGTTAATGATTTTTTTAATAGTTTGAAATATTAAATTATATTCTTAGTTATTTTGTTTTAAAATTAAAAAAAATATATGTAGCTCAATGAAGTCTCGGTACAGATAGCAGTAAAGAATTGAATGTCTTTAGAAATATGTACTTTTTCAAATATACTATCCATGCAACTCAAATTTTTAATATTTTATTTAAATTACAGGAATAAATTCTCAAAGGATGCCATCGTTTACTGTTCCAAATGAAGCCAGTGACGCTAACAATTCTGCTTCAGATGAAATCGATAAGGACGAAATAAAAGCCACGTTTCCCAAAATGAAGAGCTCTGTAGCCATTAAGAATCTTCCTGTTATAAAGAGCGGGGACCTATTTGAGGAAGTTAAAAGTTCTAGAAATGAAAGCGTGAATGTCAAAAAGTAAGTATTATGTTGTAAACTTTTTTTATTTTTTATTTGGCTTTATTTAGTACATAAATATTCATTTTGTTTTAGATTTGTGTAAACTAAAAATTTAAAGTGGTGGTATTCAATGGTCATTGTTTATTGATTAGTGTTTCAATAGTAAATACATTTTTTGTCCTTATTTTTAGTTTTGAAATATTGTGCAAAATGTTTTTTTATTGCTTAAGCATGTGGTAGATGGATTTCCAGACAGCATTTGAGAATCCTTAAATTTGTAATACTATTTTTTTTTCAGTTAATATTAAAAGATATTCAATGATAGAATTTGCACATCACACAAAACAGTTGTTGACCAATCCTTTTATGCTTTAAATAAAATACCCACTATCTTATTTAGCTGCCCCTAATTCGAAGTCCTCTTCTATACACTGACGTCCTTGGTTAATATTTGTTTCTTGAACTTTGGTTGGTTGACATTAGTTATTCTGATTTAAGGATGAGCAATGGTTTGAGGCTATTTACAAAGAAACAATTGGTTAAAAAAAATTCATAAAAACCCTTTAAAAATAGTCTGAAACAAACCTAACCTCCAGAAAAGACTTCAAGCTATCATATATATTTCAAGATCTCTCTATAAATAACGTGAAAGAAGATAAAAAAAGGCACTGATATAGAAGAGGCTTGCTGTAGTGCGGCATATATTTTAAAATTTGACCAGCCACACTCTAATCTCACCTTCGGGCTGGTATAGCCTGGTCTGTAAGGTCTTGGACTGGGATCCCTACGGTTGCAAGTTCGAACCCTGTTGCCTTCTGAAGACCCTGTGCACGCTAATGGTGACTGGTGCACATTACATCCGTCCTGGTCACAAAGTCCTCCAAGTTCCAATACCAAATCAATACCACTGTGGGTGACAAGTCAATTCTGGGAATCCTCTAGTTGGCCTCTGTCTCTAAAAATTAGGTGAATGGATCCACTTATGTGTGTGTTTTGTCTTGCTACTCTTACTTGACAAAGATTTATAAGGGTGTCTCTGACCAAGCTCACAAACCTGAATATATATGTCTACCATAACCAACCAACCAACCACTATAATCTGGTGCTTTGGCAAATCTGACAATTTTTTGGCATTGAATGCACATGATAAGCAAGAGTGGGCTGTGCTAGGATTAAAGGAAAAAGTCATATTGAAGTGTCTTTCTTAAAGGCAAATCCATAAATCACATCTTACAGTTTTGAAATTTTTTTTATTTCCCCTTCCTCCTTGGAGAAATTTTGTTATACTTGGCGTGATAATGCAGCTTTTGCGTGTTTCATGTTATTTTTTGAAAAACTAAACTAAAATATAAAATTTATTAAAATTCTTGGGGTATGCATATATGCACTGTTTTCAAAACATTCTAGAAGTTATATGGTAATACTTGGTATGTGTAAACACCCTATAAATTTAACCCTTTTAATCCTCTAATCCCTCCTTTTAATCCGTAATTTATTCCTTTTAATCCTCTAATGCATACTGTTGCCGTTTGGCAACAATAAGTAACATAATCCACTTTATTCTACAGTCGAACCCCGCTATAGTGAACCCGGGATATAGTGAACCCTCGCTTATAGTGAACCTTTTTAGTGGTCCCTTCTGAACTCCTATTTAACTAATGTTATTTTATATGGATATAGTGAACTACTTTGAAAATGGGAGTTTGCTTATAGTGAACTTGAATTTCCTTTCCTTAATATTTTTTCTTCAGTTCTTATTATATTTTAAGTTAAACCAGAGGTGGCAAGTGGCTGCGAGATAGCAATCTTTTACAATGTGTCATATTTCAACCTGTCCTTCACATCTTATTGTACTCAAACTGGACCTGTTTCAAAGTAAACAAACCTTTTCTTTCCCCCTTCGGAGTTCCAGGAACCGCCCTTTCTTTCCAACCCATTATTCATATCCCCCATCTCACTCATACACACTACTTCTGGATTCTTGGAAGGCGTGTCTGGTCAAAGTCGGTGGAACTATCCAATTGTCCACTTAACCAGTATTTCTCTGGTGGTGCAACTTCTCCCCTCTGGTTAGGTTAGGTTAGGTTTGAATTATCGTCGCACTAGAGCTACACAAGGGCTATTGGCGACGGGCGTCGTATTTTAGAACCACAGTCAGGTGATCTCCCCTCCGGAGTTAAATGAAGCAATTCTTTGTCCCAGCTATACATTCTTTCTTTTCAACTACCCCTTGAAAACTGGGGGGTAAGTGGATCTGTCCAATTGTCCAATTCGTATGCACTTCTCTGTTACTCTTATTTCCTTATGATAAGAAGAGGTTATAAAAGACCTTATGAACTCTAATCGTAAGCAATCCTAAATTACCAACTTCTTTCACAAAATGTAGGAATATAGAGGTAACAAATTAAATTCATTATTACTTAATTATATGTGTTTACCTGTTTTTGTAAAAATAATGATTTTGAGAAAATTTCATAAATTAATATTTTTTTTGAAAATTTATTAAAAAATTAAATTATTTATTAAATTAATTCAAGGCATGCAAAACCATTATTATTCTTATAAAAGCGTATAAAAATATAGCGATATATAAACATAAAGTATAATACTTTATTCCAGAAAAATTGGATATAGTGAACCCTCGGATATAGTGAACCAATTGTTGGTTCCGTAGAGGGTTCACTATAGCGGGGTTCGACTGTATTAAATTAGAGCGCCCTCTCAGCAAATTTGTGTTATTTTCATCTATTACATTCCACTTTGAAGTTTTAGTTAGTAATAATCCTCATAGACAGTAGTAAAAGTGTATTCAAAATTAAAGAGTGATGTTACTAACTATTGTGAAATTAAGGTTTTGGCAGTATTCAAAGTATACTAAATACAAATAAATTGTTTTGAAAATTAATTATAGTTAAAGAGGCTTATTTTGAACTATATTTAGTAGTTTTCTAGTCATTATTATCAAAATTAGAATTTTGTAGTTGGTTTTTATCATAGGGAAATTTTTTTAAAAATGAAGTTATTTAAATTCTAATGCAGTTAAATTTTTTTCAGTATTTTTCCCATAACATCTGAGTATTAAAGATACATATAGTATATTTTTTAGGGACGAAAAAAAACATGCATTAGAGTGTTAAATAAATGTATTTTGTGGTCAGAGTATTATATTATATACTTTGCAGGAGTTCTCAGGGATTATTCGATGACTTTGAAGATGACAGTCTATTCTCTGCGAAACCTGTAGAAAAACCTCCATCTCCAAAAGAAGAGGTCAAAAAAGTTGAAACACCAGTTGAACCTCAAAAGCAATCGCCAAAGAAGAAAGAAAAAGAATCATTTGCGATTGATGTTGATGATTCACAAATAATTATAAAGGATAGAAAACAAGGTGAACATTTTAATTTTACCTTGCATAGAAATACTACTTTTTGTGTATTTATCTGACTATTTACTTATTTTATGTAAATTTCTGATGCAAATGGCAAGCATGAAATTTTTGTAATGTATATCAGGTTAAAGTTTCTTTCAAATTTATTTCAGTAATCTGTCAAGCTGTATTTATTTTGTTTTTTATTGGAAAGAAATACATTATATAACATTTTAATCAAACTTTAAATTTAATTATTTTTAGTTCAATTAGTATTTGTAAGTGTCTTGACAAATTTGCAGCAAAAGTTCTTAATAGTTCCATATTAGAAAGTTAACTGTACACATTTAGTATAATATTTTTTAAACATCCATCTAATTTTGTGTAACATATAAACTAATTTGTTATTTAAACTATTAACTAATTTATTACTATTAAACTTTTGTCTAAAAATAATTATAATATGATTTCAGGTGAGGTGTCTTTGTTTACTGAACAAGATCTGGGAGATTATATTACGAAAGAAGAGGAAGAATTGTTTCTAGTTACTTCACCAAACTCAAAAACACCTAAGAATAATTTGCTGTTTTCTGAAAATGAAATCTTATCTCCCGAATCAGATAAAAAGTAAGTTTCCATAATTATATTTTTCCTAATACACAGCCATTAGTTTATAAGTCATTTTGTATAAGCAGGGTTGCCACGGTCCTTGAAAACTTTGAAAAGTACTTGAAAAAAAAATACATATTCAAGGTTATAAAAGTGCTTGAAAAACATATCAACCTTAAAAAGTCCTTAATTTTTTGCTTAGAGAGAACTTGGTTGAGTTGTCATTAATTGTATCGTCAAATATGAACAGAAGTCTTGAAATGTTGTCTTCTAAAGCAGTTGCAGATGTTAATTTGGGCATTACCAAAATAACCGCCAAGCTATAAATGGTCTGTGCAGTCAAAATGTCTGAGCAGTAATGCACTGTATAGAGGCAGGTTAGAGGGAATGCATATTTCCTCCCTCTAATGTGATATTGAATTTTTAGAAAGTTATATTGTACATGAGTTAGGCAAACAGTCTGTTAAGACTGTAAAAAGCAAAAAATTCAGTAGCATACTTTTCATAATTAATTTAAATCTCAATATTTCGTTGATGTAGTCTTATTTCATTTTGTACCATATGCACCTTTAAGCAAGGTAAAAATTCATTTGAAAAGTGTAGAATCACCAAATGTATAAACTAAATAATTGTAATATTTTTTAATTAAGTGTTAAACAATTACTTGTAACAGAACAGTGTTACAATTTTCAAAAAATTTGCTATTTTAATAAATTTGTACTTTTTTTAGTTTAAATTTTACACACGCAACAGTAGATACGCCCAACACGCTTTATAAAACAGCATAATTTTGTTACCGTATAAGAAAATTTACATTACATTAAAATATAGTTCATACAGTTTCGAGTATTGTTGATTGTATATTTAATGGGACAGTTTTTGTCTGTTTTAACCTTGACTATTTTAACTAACCTTGACTATTTTAAATTTTCTGAATATGTACGGAAGTTTGAGATCTAACATCCCAAAATATTTAATTGATTGATCATGCCAGTTATGATTTCAATTAATTTTTCAAAACAAGCAGCCAAATTATAAAAAAGTAAAATTTATGAAAGTAAAATGTGTTCATTTGCAATTTAAATACCAGGAAATCTTATCATCTATATGAGAATTAATTTTACTACCGTTGAAGCGGGTATCTTTGGCCATGGAGGGTAACTTTGGGTTGGAAAAAATTTTGTTTCTTTATTTCCCTTCATAAAACGATCCCATCTTAAATTGTTTTATATTTTTGGAAAGGTGGAAACATTGCCTTTTATTTCATATAGGAAAATATCATTCGAATTTTGGAAATGCCACAGATGATGTTTGCATTCTTACGAGCATTTATTGACAAAATCTATTACTTCCAACTTTTTATCTGGAACACCTAAAAAAATATTGAAAATATCTAAATAAAACACTTTATTCTATTCTCTTATTTATGGGGATGAACATTACACCTCTTGTTTTAATATAAATTAAAACTTTTTTTGCTTTTTTTAATTATTGGTTCCCTGGAAAACTTTTGCCAATGACTTTGGTCCAAGGTTTTAACTTTGGTCCAAGATGTAAGCTTTTTTTTATCGAACTTTAAACTTTCAAAAATGTATGTAAAAGAGCATTTTGTTTAACTATTTTTTTTGAAGAAGTCTTATTCTTATGATTACTAAAAAAATTAAATGATTTTAAACATTAAAAAGATAACGATAAAATGCAAGAAAGTGCAACATTCAAAATTGCTAATTTTAAAATGCCCATATTTTCAAATTTCTAATTACGAATATAGTTTTGTTTTTCTTTTATAATAAAATCGTTTGCTTTTTATAAAGATATTTATTATTATATCTTTCTTCTGTAAATAAGTAAATTTTTCCTACTTAAAATTGAAGTTTAAAATTTTCTTTTAAGGGGCTATCAATTGCATTATTCACAATGTAATGTCATTCTATGATGTATTGCAATGTAAATGTTAAGTTATTTTTAATAATTTTGTAACTTATAACTTAGCCATTTTTATCTTCATACACTTAAATATTTCTAATTAATTCTGTAACTCATCCATTAAGGATATTAAATTGTATGTTTCTTATGTATTTAATGGTTGGACCAAAGTTACCCGCCCTGTTTCTGACCGTGTCCTAATTTTTTAAACCAACACAATTTTTTTTAATTTATGAAATTTATCAAAAATACTTGCAAATTATTCCTAAAAGTTCAATACTTATAATGCATGGTGGTTTCATATTGTTTAAATTGTTTTTGTAGCTCAATATTTTTTTCTCTTGTTACAAAAAATTATGATTTTGGAAGAAATTTACATGCATTGACGGTAGTTCATAAATTTCTTTTTAGACAAATCATTTGTTGATAAGTGTCCTGTAATTAAAAGAGATTTATTTCTGCCATAATCATTTTCTCGAAAACTAATAGTAATCAATTAAAACTTAATCAATTTTGTTTTTTCAATTGTATTTTTAATTTCCCCCATAAGATTGAATTTTTAAAATGTTTTATTATGCATGTGAATATGAGTTATGCATATGAATACGAGTTATTCTGTAAGACTTTGAAAAGTTAATTTTTTCAGTAAAATCATATTTTACTTTAATAGCCCTCGTGTAGCTGTAGTGTGAGGATAGTTCAAACTAAACTAATTTTTTTTATTTAATTATAGTTTTAAATAAAAGCTTTTGGCGTTATTTACAAAAAAAATCATATTCAAATTTTTTCTCTGTAAAAAATGGTTATTTTTAAGCTCTCACAGCTTTTTTTAAAACAAAATCTATTTTTGAAACGTCTTTTTGTTGTGCCTTTTTTGTTTTAGTTCAAGTTTCAAACTTGTTTTATTGAAATCTATGTTTTTTTTTTAATTTCCTGATATGTTTTAAAAAAGGGATAACTTTCAAACCACAAATTGAGTTATCAAGCATTAAACTGCAAGCAATATTAAATTATTTACTTAAAAAATGAAATCCTAATACCACATTTATTGTACCAGGTATAGAATGAATCTAATTTAAGTTTTATATTAAGGTAATGTTAGGGACGGTGACGCAAAAGTAGACAATATTTTTCTGTACTGGGCTGGTCAGCATTATTAAGTAGTATTAATAGAACATTATAAGAAGTCAGTATTTATTAAGTTTAAAATGAACATTGAGCAACAATTGGGAAATAAAACAAACAAGAAAACACATTAAAAACAGGCAAACACATTACACAGATAAAAGTTGGAAACAGTTAACTTTAAAAATATTAAGAGACATGTGAAAAATATCTAGGTCATGAGAATAGCTATTGTAAATTTTACAAAACTTATACAAACAGAAATTTTGAATATACACTGCTCAAAACAATTAGGGGAGCACTTTTAGTACTTTTGTTTACCCATTCATTTTCAACTTCTTATTTTTTATTATAAAAATCTAAGATTTGTGAAATAGATTCATTATGCATCCAGAATGAAATGATAAAAAAAAAACAGGATTAAAAAAAAAATTTTTTTTAACAAATTTAAGGGGGAATATTGGAATCATAAATTTTGAATAAATTATAAAAATAATTTTTCCAAAACTTTATTTGTAAAAAAGAGGTAAAATTAATTTTTGAACATCTAAGAATGCAATAGTGAAGGATTGAGGGTCAATTTATTTCCAAAATTTTTTTCTTAGGAGGGAATTTTATTTTACCATGTTTTTCATATTTTCATTTAATTAAAACAATCATTATTTAATTCTTCAAAAGGCATTATTCTTCCATCTAATGATAAATAAGTACGAACTCAACTTAGTGAGAGAAAAAATCGGAAGCTGATGATACGAAATGGAATCATTGGGGGTAAAAGAGTTTAAACCATGCGTTCCCCTAATTGTCGTGAGCAGTGTAGTTGTAATGAAAAGAGCTGTTATGTAGTTGGAATCAATTCTATTGTTTAGAATTTTATGGAAAAACAGAAGACAGGAAACTTCATGCCTAGATTTAAGGGTCAAAATTGAAGATGCAGTATTTTTTCTTGCAGCAGCCGAGGTGCGGTTTCTACAAAAAATGGCTTGAACTATTTTTTTATACAATAATTTTTTCTGACACATTTTTACAGACTGTAATCATTATAGGCATTTAAATAATAAAAAATAATACTTTATTAATTAAGCTGACCTACCCAGGGAAGTTTTATCCCAAGCACACATACCATACTATTATAAGTAAATCATGAGAGTACTCAGAATTGGGGGAATGAATGCTCTACCAAAGGTAATGTAATATTCTAGAGCAGGGGTTCCCAACCTTTTTGCATCTGCGTACCACTTGACTTTTTGAGAAATTTTGGCGTACCACCAGACCTAAATATTTTAATTTGCTCTTTTAAAAGTGTTCAAAGGATTTTTGAATTAAATTCCTGAGAAAACTCCATACTTAATTGTTAAATATTTGTTTATTTTTTACATGCTTATTATAAAGCGGAAATAAAGATTAAAATGGTATAAATTAACAGTTTTATTTATTACCTATAAGTCTAAAAAATTAGTAGAAATTCAGCAAAAAATTAATCATCAAAATACACTTTCATAGTCTTTAGTGCGAAACTTGATGCTGTTTCCCGTGATTAAAATATCAACATCCGGAGTAATGGAACCTATCTTCACTCTTAAGTTCTCTTCAACATTTATTCTGCTTCTATGTTTATTTTTTGTGTACAAGAGTTTAAGAAATCCAGTCTCACATAAGTAACAAATGGCATCAAAAATAGCCGAGCTTGCCGGAGGAGCAAAGGGTACTCGGTTTTACATACAATTCATAAGTTAATTAAAGATTTCTCTTTAAAATAATGTTAATGTTTAAAATAATGAATAGTGTTTGATTGCTCACTGCTCATGCGTACAGATGCTAGTAATAGCATCATGTTGCTCACATCACTCACGCGTACCACCTGAAATTGCCTCGCGTACCACCGGTTGGAAACCCCTGTTCTAGAGTCAAAGATAAAAACAAAACATTGCAAAACTTTAAAAATTATAAGATGTTTTCAAATCAGACCAGGGGGATTTCAAATTGAAAGTAGCACTTGCAAACATAGGATCTTATTTGTAAAAAAAAGGGGGTTCTGGGAAAAAGTAATTTAGAAATTGGAATTTTCTTTGGTTTTTCGAAGTTTAAAATAGTTTATACCAATCTAATTTCCTAAAGTATACACTAGTTTTTCTTTATTTTACAGTATGTTTTCATATTCTTCTTAATTTTAAATCCAATAAGCATAAAATCCTTCTTTCTCATTATCTAAAATTAGCTGCCATTCCATTACTTTCAACATATAAATTTGAATGCCAGCCAATTCTTTAAATAAAATTTGCTTACCATTACGAATTTAGCCAACCCTTGTGTGCCAAAATACTTTTAAGTGTTATTTGATTTCAACAAAATAAATTTAACATTTTATCCTTTCAATAATAAAATACAGTTATGTTATTTGATTTCAAATGACAAAATTTAAAAAAAAAATGTGTGTATCTCTCAGAATAACTAAATAAATTTCCCAAACTAAAACCAGGAAAACAAATGACCCTTTTTGAGTGACATTTTCCTGATTAGAATTAATAGCTCTCCATAAATCACCGGGAAAACAACCGGCGACCATCTTATTTCCAAAAGCTCATCGGCGAGTAGTTTTGTTTGTTCGAATGTTATGACCATCCATCAAATATTAGTGGATGTACATTATTTTTTATCTGCACCTCGACCGCTATTCCTCAGGCATTGTCAATACATCAAGAGCCGGAGAAACTGCCTTCTATCAATTTAACCCAATCTTCCGCTCTTCGAGAGTGCTTCGACTATTTGGGATGTTGAGGAAGAGATGTTCACGTTCTTAACACCTGTTCAGTTCGGGTTGAATGGGAATGTTTCAGATGATGTAAACGCTCTTTTTTTCATTTTCCCGCATATTGCGATTTCATTGGTCGTTTCGGTTTCCACTCTCAAAATGACCGTCATTAGATGAAAATGAACTTTTCTTTCTTGGCGAGTTTTCTTTGACAAAGGATTTGAACAACCAAAAGCACAGCAAGAAGTTGTCAATTGAAAAATTAAGTTGGTCTCTGTCTCTAAAAGTAGATGGATCCACTTATGTGTGTGTTGTGTCTGTCATACTTGACTAAGTTTATAAGCGGGTCTCTGACCAAGCACACAAACCTGAATATATATGTCTACCAACCAACCAACCAACCTTCGGCCACTTTCCATGTTACTACGAATGAACCCAACCAAACCAAACTGCCTTTGTGTTAATCTAATGACGGCAAAAATGATTATAGAAGCCACGTTTCTCAGACTGTATTAAATATTTTTGCAAACGTTTTTTTTTATATGACAAATGGGGCTGTCTTGCAGGGCTTTATAACCCCACTTGTTGAAATTAGCTTGAATATATTTTTAATTTTCAATAAATAGTTTTACAACTTATTATTCGACTATTCCCGGATCTTCCCTTCGGTCGGGTGATGGCCACGGCCGACAGAATTGTAAGATCGGTCCCCATTATTATTAAATAAGATCGATGTGACCAATTATTTTTGTTACCCTTCTGAGCTTTAAATTCGGCTTTTTTCCTATATATGTGCGCCAGTGTTTCTATCATCCATCATTAAGTTAAAAAATATTAATAATAATAATGGGACTTAATCTTTTTTCTATTCAACTTTTTCATTTGAAAATTAGCTTTAGACTATTAATTAAAAAATGAACTAAATTTCGTTTTTCTATTAAACATATTAATTTTTTTTTAATTTGTGAGGAGAAAATAACCATACGTTTTTCCTATTTTCAGGGCGTTCTAAAGGTTAATTGCATGTCTTTTCCCAGAAAACACTGAAAACTCTGATTTAAAATGTAGCCTTTTTGTGCCTTATCTTTTATTCAAACTTCAAACCCTCCTAATTTATTTTGCTCTACGATTCATCTCTTTTAAGCTCAATTAGAAACAGGTTTATCAATCGTATTAAATGACTGAAAACTAGTGTTATCTGAAAAGAACGCCAATTTCCCCACATTCCTATTTCCCACAGATAAACCAGCATTAGGAATCATTCTTTTCCCTCTGGAATCATTGTTGATCATCATTTGAGGGTGACAGGTTTCCAGCGAGTGAAAAATGGCGCGCTTTCCTTGGTTTTCCCGCGTAAAAGATATTGCCACCGCATTCTTCAAAAAGACAACTGGATCGCTGATTGAATTAAATGCAACAGGCTTTTTCCGCCTTGTTGCTTTTCTTGAGATGATGAGTACGTGATCAATTGGAAACTGGGGATTCAAGTTTTTGTTGAAGTTTTTCCTCCACCGAAATGTAGAGTTGAAAGGGGTAGGGGGCTGTATAATAATTTTAAAAGGAATAAAGGACTTTTCTTTAATGACTCGATTGAATATACTAATTTTAAGTTATAACTTTGACGAATTGAAAACTCTTTATCCCGATTTTGTTGAGTTTTTTTCCTGCGCATTTTTACGTTGATAAGGAAACCTCTTTTAACCTTAATTCTGAACTGGGTAGGTCAAATGCAGTAATTAGAAACATGAATTAGACTATTTTTCTTTTGAAACACTAAATGATAAATTTTATCACAAAATATGAGTATTTTCATCTTTTTGACATCTTTCCGATATAATTCTGACATTGCGATATTGAGTCGACATTGGAAGATATTTTGACATGGTGTGGAACCAGGGATATCATCTGATAAGAAAAAGAGCAACAGCTCCAGTCCGGAATTACTTTTGTTTTGGTGTTCGAAAATGAGTTTTCAAAGAATATTTTACTTGTTAAATTTTTTGAAATGCCAACTTATTGCTGCACTGTTGTTTGTTCAAACCATTTCTTAAGAAAAGGTTGCATAGAAAGGAAAGTTTATTTCCATCTTTTACGATCATTTCGAGAATGAAACCGGAAAAACCAATAAAATAGCAGGACGCGGAAAAGTGGGAAACGTGAGAGTTACATCATCTGAAACATACCCATCAAAAAGTGTCGCACTTTTTATACTAGGGGAAGTGTGGATCCAAAAAGTATATTTAAGTTATTTACCTCAACTTAACAATTACTCTGAGAAAAGATTCGCACTCTTCGAATGTGGAAACGGTGTGCTTACAAATTAACTTATCTAAATTAAAGGTAGAGTTATCTATAATAATACGAGTCTGTCTGTGTGCATGTCTGTGGATCGCAAAAGACCTACTTAGACTGCTCTAAAAAATTCGAATTTTTTAATATAGATTCCTTTTAATACCTACGTGTGCACCTGAGGCTTAGTTTTTTTCGTATTTGATTGTGATTTTTAATTAATATAATTAGTTTCAAAAAACGTCATCCACGTAGGAGTGCGGGACCATAACAGGGCTTGAAAATACATGGACCGGACCGAAACGGGGGCTTGACGTCATTCTCTGTTATTTTATTTTGCTTTTTTTGCGCATGCGCCAACACGAATTGAATTTAGTTTAGATATTGAGTGTATTTTCACAAGTAAGCATGACTCTAAAAGAAAACAATGCGAAGTTAACGGGTTCCCAGTAAGGCGGGACATACTGCTAGTAATATTATAAAATTGGACTGATTTATTAGATTTGTGTGTAATTTTGTACACTGTATGTAATTTTCATTTGTATTTAGGACTGAATAAAGAACAAACCGTATTCAACTAACCCATATAAAGAGTGAAATTTCAAAACTCACATTCACCAAAGTATAACTAAGACATAGGGTCCGGTTCTTTCATTGGCGACTTCGTCCAATTTAATTAAGAATCATTAAAAATAGCCAATTAAAGGACCGGGCGCTATATCTTAGTTGTACTTTGGTGAATGTGAGTTTCGCAGCTACACCCTTCATTTGTAAAAATAATAAAATCCCATCATCTTCTTTTGTGATTGATACTCCTAAGCCCCTCTCCTTCGATTCTATTTTTCACTATTCTGTTAGGAAGAGAAAACCCATCTTATTTTACGAAGAAAACTTTGGGGAAGAAAAGTTGGCGAGTTTTAAGACACCTTTCGCATTTTTGGCCTCCTTAAAATAGGGATGAGGATGAATGCCCAAAATATTTTTGCAGTTGACAGCGCATATACAAGAGTACCATAAACAACTGTCTCAATACTTTTCCACGACTTTTATGTATTTTCGGTTGAATCGCGTTAAAAAGTGTGAAATGCAAATTTTAATGGTGACGTCGTTTATCAAAGATGGCGTTGATGATGTTGGTGCTTTAAGATGTTTTTTAAATGACTTCACTAGGAGGAATACTGACATCTTTTGATATTAGTTTTTTTGTGTTTTATTTAAATTTTTAAGAAGAATAACATTGTGTTTTGGAAAACGTTAATTACTTCATTTATGATAAACAACATTAGAATAAATATTTGGATTTGATTAAAAATGATTTTCAAAGGAGTGTTGTTTCTTTAGAAAAATAAAATGGTTAATTTGCAATAATTTTTTTTTATTTTTCGTTAAGATAAATTTGCCTTTTGGTTTTGATAGCTTCATGCACCTTTTTGTTTTATTATAATTAGAGCTTTAATCGTTAAAGATATGGAAGAATGTTTTCATTGATTTATAATTTATAGTGCATTTCAATAAGATATTTACTGTCAATTACTGTATATGAAATGTAGGGTATTAAAAGGGTATTGCGATGGAGTTGAAATTCCGAAACGGAAATTTTGTATTTTCAACACGTTTTGAGGGGTGATGATTCCGGAAAACTGGCTTTTGAGCACTGGTCCGTCTCTGTCTCGAACTAAAAGAGCTACGAAATTCAAATTCGGTGCAATCCTAGTATCGCATTCGCAATGGATAGTGGTTTTTTTTTAAAAAATACTTTGTGTGCACAAAAAATAGTTTTATTGCATTTTTACTTATCCTCCAAATCTGATTCCTTTGCACTAACTTTTTGTTCAAAACATAAAAACAAATGACTCATTCTATAAAATTGTATAAATGGAGACGCCTGCTTAGAAAAGTTATGACTTGTTATGAAATATCAAAACAAAATTTAAAAAATAATAGAAGGCAATATTTATTGCCGTGTAGCAGTACTTTTATTTCAATATTTATTGCAGTCTAACTACGATTAATTTATAAACATTCTTTGATATAGTCTATAAATAATCCCCAATTTAACACTGTAACACAATATTTCACTCCAGTTTCTCGTATGTTATCCTTTCCTTCCAGTTTGAATGACAATCTGGAGGACCTACTAGATCTGGCTCCTCTGCCAAACACTCCAGTCCTTAGGAAAACTTCGCTGCCACCAAAAGAAGAGCCGAAGTCTGAAATTACTAAGCCGAAGTCTGAAATTACGAAGCCAGTATCTGAAATTACTAAGCCAGTACCTCTGCCTAGGAGGAGGTCCCTGGGAAAAACTGAGACGGACTCAAAGCAGAAGCCTGAAGTAAGCATATATTTTGTAGTCTATAATAATAAAAGAAAGAGTCTGTCTGTGGATCACAAAAGACCTACTTAGACCGCTCTAAAAAATTCGAAATTTTTAATATAGATTCCTTTTAATGCCTACGTGTGCACCTGAGGCTTAGTTTTTTCATATTTGATTGTGATTTTTAATTAATATAATTAGTTTAAAAAAACATCATAATATGGTCATCCACGTGGGAGTGCAGGACCATAACAGGGCTTGAAAATACATGGACCGGGCTGAAACGGGGGCTTGACGCCATCCTCTATTAGTTTGATTGATTGAGTTTGTTTGAGATATGCGCTCGCCCGAAGGCTGCTTCATCCTCTATTAGTGTTTGCTTTTTTAAGTGCGCATGCGCCAACACGAATTTAATTTTGTTTTGATTTTGAGTGTGTTTTCACAAGTAAGCATGCAAGCAATGCGAAGTTACGGGTTCCCAGTAAGGCGGGACCATACTGCTAGTAGAATTTATAATTTAAAAGTATCTAAATGAAGAGTACACGGGGAGAACCGCTTTATTTCGTAGAAGGGTTTCCTTAAAAACCTCTTTGGGGCGAGAAATAGGTCAAACTGGCGTAAATAAACCGGTTACTCGCTTTGTTTATCTTTCGCGGCAACCCTGATTCACGCCAGAGATAAGTGGATACGACACACACGTTTGTCCCGCAAATGAAGAACCGAAAGAGAAACCGGTTTTCGGTCGCCAATGTCCACCTAGCAGCAGACACAATTACAGAAAGACTCTAAAGAAATCAAATGGTTCTTCCGGTGTACTCTTCAAATGTGGTGACCCGATAAAGGGTAACATGTGTTGTTGAGCTTATCCTTGTAATTTACTAGTGTATTTGTGTAAATATAATTATGTTAATGGAAAAAAGAACCGTTAAAAAATTTAATACGATGCTTTTTTATATTGTAGTTAAAATTGAGTTTCAGTTACCCCTAGATGTAATAACAGCGTTGAACATAATATAGGAATCCATTTAATTTAATAGGTTTTGTAGTGTTTTTTCCCCATTCAATTATTTGTTTTAATTATCAAATTTGCACATTGACTTAGATAGTTGTGACTTACACGATAAATTGCACTAGTGGGGTCTGTAAAGTTATTTTTTAAAGCTTGTATATTTACACAAAAGTTCTTTCTTGTGAATGCTAGTGATCCTTCATGTAAGCTTCTCTGCAATAAAACGCTACTATAGGTAAAGCAAGTTTTACAGATACGAATTCTTTTTAAATGTCAAATGTATTATATGATCGTCAGTGATCCTACACATAAACTTCTCTGCAATAAAACGACACTATAGGTAAAGCAAGTTTTACAGAGACTGATGTTACTGCTTTTTTATTAATGGATTTTAACTGTTTTGTCTGAAGGAGCTTTTTTGAAAAGTTTTATGTTTTGGACAATTAATTGGTTAATTGGTTTTTGGTAAATTAACAACTTTTAAATAATTTTTTCTACGCATTAATTTTTTTTTTCAAAAACAGCGTCTCATCGTGAGCTGTATGCTATTTTGCATGTTGTTCGTTACTGATATTTGTCAAAGAATATATATTTGGAGCTCGAACTAATATAAGGGGCTTAAGGTTTCAGTAATTCAGAATTTCTGGACATTTCTTCTGTTCGATTGAATGATTTGAGGGGTTGAGGCTTTTGTGTGTTTGCCTGCTTTAAAAAAATTGCATTACTCAATTGAATCGGGGAGAGCAGAAACAACGTCAGTCACAAATTAAATTTTTCAGGAGGGAGAAAAAAACGTAATAACTCCTCCTCTCTTTCTGCACTCGAAACAAACGTCCTGTATTTACGGAACTACTCAACAGACTGACGTAGTTTTTTACACCCAACCCGCATCTTGCCTTTCTACGCTTATTTTAATTGAAAACGAGTTTTCGGAATTTTTTTACTGAAGTGGTTTCTGCATTTACCAATTCAATTACATTGCAGTTATACTTCTAGATTAGTGATGAGTATTTGTCCATCATTCTTCTGTATGTTCATTTATCAATTTATTGAAATTGCTAATATTTAACCTATAGGTAAAGCCTAGAAAAGTATTTTTAAACAAGACTGACGAACCAACCACACAGACAACTCGGCCGCCGGTTCCAGCCAAGCCAACCGCCATTACGACAACGGCGCCACAAACCAAGCCAATCCCGCCAACCAAACCGAAACCCCCGCCAAAGAAACCGAAGCCGAACTCCGAAAACAAAACAGCCACGGACCTGGATGTCGCCAACGCTAATAATTTGCAGCCAAGTACGGAAAATGTGGCCAATTTGGCGGCGGATCTGCAGGATTTGGATATTCTCAAGTACATCGAAAATGAAGAAAAGGCAATTGATGCTCAATTAAATCTTTTTGAATGAGTAAATTTTGATATAGTAGTTGAAAGTGTTTTGAAATGTTGATGGCGATTTGAAATTAAAAGGATGCAAATACCATCCAAGGAAAAGACACTTAGTTTAATAATAATATTCGACACACACACAACACATATTAAAAAAAAAAGAAGATAAGTTTGATTTTAAATAATTAATTTTTATATTTTCTTTTTAAATTTTGAATTTGTATAAATAGTTATTTCGCATCGATTTATGTATTTTTAATCTAAGGGATTTTAAGTAGATAAAAAAAACATCATCTTCCAATTTTTTCACAAGCAAAAATATAGCAATTTTTTATTATTGTTAGTTGTTGTTAATGTCCTTTATCAAAATTTAGTTTCATGTTGGATATCAAGATTCTCAGTTTTAAAAGTATTTTAATAATAAATGTACAAATAGATATATACATTATATTGTTGTTGCAAAAAGTTTTTGTAGTTAAAGTTGTTTAGTCTTTTTTGACTTACAATCTGTTATTTCAATCTCCATATTTAAATTTTTTAATTGCATATTTATACTGTGTAATTGCTAATTTACATATATAGCAGCTATTTTACGTTTAATTAAAAATACATTTGAATTTTGTCTTAAATTATGTGTTTACAAATATTAAATCTTAGTCATGCTATATTTTATGTATATTTAATGTCTTATTAGGTCACAAAAATTCCTAGTCGTTGTATTGGATCTGTATATACTATTATAATGAGCTTTTAAATTTGACATTTTGCATGGTTGCTTTTTTTGTATCATATACATATCATTCTCTTAACCACATAGTTTATGAATTGTTTATTAATTGAATGTTGATTATTGATATAAGTTAATAATGTTATATTCAATTATCTTATGTTATAGCATTATAAAATACTGCTTATATTATAAAAATGAATGTTAAAACTTTTTATAGCTTCTTTCTAAAGAATAGAATAGGCAAAAACTTAAAATTAAAAATATATGTATTTTGAAAAATCTAAAGGATTTTGATAAAATAAGATTACTTAATGAAAATATATTTATTTATTGGTGATTATTAATTGTTATATTGCTACATATGTTCAGAATCTGTTAAGTATTAATTGAAATCATTAAACTTATTTTTGTTTAAATAAAATTTTAGGTTGTTAGTTTATATAGGCATTATACTAAGCTAAAATCTGTTTTTCATTGTATATTTATTCCAACAAAAATAAGAAAATTGTTTATTAATGTTAAATATTCACTTAAGTTTATCACTTTTCTAATTTCACTAAGTGTTTTTCAGCTTACTGTTTCAAAACAGTCTAATATGTAATTGTTCTTTAAAACGTTTTATAGCAATAAAATTTAATATAATACCTACTGTTTGTGTATATTGTGGTATAGTAGTATAAACAGCATATCTGTAAAGCAAGTTTTCATAATCAATTATAATTTGCTATATAGAAAGCAATGTAAGAGAGTTAATGCTTCGTTTAACCATCTTCTTTGTATAATGACTTTTGGCAAGAGGACTTTCTGAAAACATTACTTGGTAATTTGAAGTAGCTTCTACTATGAAGCCAGATTATTTCTCGAAACTAGTACGATCTGTAAGATGTGTGAAAGGTATTCATAAGTTATAAGAGCCTGAGAAAGAATTTGTTGTTTTTTGGCGAGTTTATTAAATTATAAAAAAAAGTCATTTTTTTTTAAAAAAAAAAAAAGTTAGTCCTTTAAAAGCCAGTGGTAGTGGTAGGTACATATATATATTCCGGCTTGTGGGCTTGATCAGGGATTCGCTTATAAAATATTTGTGTTTATCCAGGATAATAAAATACTTCCAGAAAAAATTACCGGTTTTAAAAAAATGCAGGCCCTATAGTGTTAACAACTCGCCAAACTGTCTCTTATTGGTATTCTATTTCACGTGACATTAATTAAACTATCGGGGCTCTATAAAGAAATGATTTGGGCTTTCAGCATTCTTGTTGCCAATCAGGGGATTAAATATGCTAATTTCGATCAGATCTCAATGTTGCAAAATGACACAATTCAAAAATTGTATTATATTTTAATAGAATATCTGTGGAAACTGTAGACTAAAAAAAACTTTTTAAAAAATAGCATTTAAAGAAAAATGTAGGAATTTAAAAAAATGCAGGCCCTATAGTGATAACAACTCTCCGAAAACTACAAATACCCCTCACGCTTTCAATCTTACCCCTGCCTCGCTGCAACACCAGAAACTGACTCCAGCAGTATTTCTTTTCTGGCTAACTTTTTAACACGTGAAGAAACCAGCAAAAGCAAGCAAAAGTCCCAGGCGTCTTTCCCGAGCATTTGTTTTTCGCGTGACACTTTGTAATAGCATCCGACCATCGGTCTTCCTCAAAAATTATGACGCTCCCTGGACATCAGTCAACCACGTTTGCAGACAAATCCAACGCAAAATAAACCGTGATTTATCTCTATTCCCACAGAGAGGGACAGAATAAGCGCGTTTTTTTTTACAATTTAATTTTCCATTATTCAAGTTCCCATGATGCCAAATGGCACCATGCGAATTTCACGTGAAATTGGCTTGTTTCAGGTTACATAATTTCTTCCCGCTTTCATTTCTTTATTTTCTTCGATCGACGCTCTGATTGGTGCTCAATTATCACATGGCATTAATTCACCAATAGGGTATCGGTAAAGAATTGATTTGGGCATTCAGCATTCTTGTTGCCAACCAAGAGATGAAACATGCTAATTTCGATCAGATCTCAATGGTGCGAAATTGCACAATTTAAAAATTTTATTATATTTTAATAGAATATCTGTGTTAATCTGGACTAAAAAAACTTTTAAAAAAATAGCATAGAAAGAAAAATGCTGGTATTAAAAAATGTAGCCCCCCTATAGAGTTAACAACTCTCCGAAAACTACAAATAACCCTCACGCTTTCAATCTTACCCCTGACTCGCCGCAACATCAGAGACTGACTCCAGCAGTATTTCTTTTCTGGCTAACTTTTTAACACGGGAAGAAACCTACAAAAGCAAGCCAAAGTCCCAGGCGTCTTTCTCTATAGCATTTGTTTTTCGCGTGACATTTTGTAATAGCATCCGACCATCGGTCTTCCTCAAAAATTATGACGCTCCCTGGACATCAGTCAACCACGTTTGTAGATAAATCCAACGCAAAATAAACCGTAATATATCTCTATTCCCACAGGGAGGGACAAAATAAGCACGTTTTTTTTGTTACAATTTAATTTTCCATTATTCAAGTTCCCCCAAATGGCACCATGCGAATTTCACGTGTAATTGGTTTGTTTCAGGTTACATAATTTCTTCCCGCTTTCATTTCTTTATTTTCTTCGATCGACGTTCTGATTGGTACTCAATTATCACATGGCATTAATTCACCAATAGGGTATCGGTAAAGATTTGATTTGGGCATTCAGCATTCTTGTTGCCAATCAAGACATAAAACATGGTCATTCTGATCAGATTCCAATGGTGCTAAATGGCACAATTTAAAAATTGTATTGTATTTTAATAGAATATCTGTGGTAATCTAGACTAAAAAAAACTTTTAAAAAATAGCATTTAAAGAACAATTCTGGTATTTAAAAATGTTGTTCCTATAGTGTTAACAACTCTCCAAAAACTACAAATACCAGACACGCTTTTCAATCTCTCCCCTACGCCTCGCCGCAACATCAGAGACTGACTCCAGCAGTATTTCTTTTCTGGCTAACTTTTTAACACGGTAAGAAACCTACAAAAGCAAGCAAAAGTCCCATGCGTCTTTCTCTATAGCATTTGTTTTTCGCGTGACACTTTGTAATAGCATCCGACCATCGGTCTTCTTCAAAAATTATGACGCTCCCTGGACATCAGTCAACCACGTTTGTAGACAAATCCAACGCAAAATAAACCGTAATATATCTCTATTCCCACAGGGAGGGACAGAATAAGGCTTTTATGGAATTTGGACATTACTTTTCGTCTAAAACTCCGAAGAAACACGGCGAGTTTTTGTTTTGTTTTATAAATAGTGGTATCAGGATTGATGAATGTACAAGTGAATGTAAGAAAAGATGTTTGCTTTGGGTTTACCTTTTAAGGGTTTTATAATCAGTGTATTTAGGTTAGTAAGAAGTGATTGGACAAACATAGTTAAATTTAAAAAAAAAATATTTTTTCACACACGTTCGCAATATTATGTAAAATACCTCTCAGTTAAAGAGAGTAGGCTAGTCTAACTTTTAAAAATGCAGCTTCCTAAGAATTTTTTCGATAATTAGCCAGTTCGGATGAAGGAATTCTCAGATTTAAGAGACCTTTATTTTTTATAACAAGACCCTCAACATCGATGGACTACTTCGACTAAGACTCAATATTATTAGTTCATTAGAAATATTCTTGCATTCAAACTAATTCGAATTGTAATATATTGTTAGTCCATTAAAAAAAATCTTTCCTATATTCGAACTATGCTTTGTTCATTTTTTTTTCGAGTTGGTAGCTGTCGCCGCGAAAGAAATATATTTAGGGCAAATACCATGTTTTATATTTATTGTATTGATAGAATTATGAATTATGACCAATTTTAAACCGTTTTGTTCCGAGTAAGTAGAAAGCACCATATTTTTTCCAGAAATGATTTTCAGATGAATTTTTCTCAAATTTCGTTACTTAGGAAATATTTCTAGGGAAAAAACAACGATGTTCTTCCGATAATGTCAAATAACACAGCATTCTGATGTATTTCTGATCGTTAGCAGCGCCATTTTGAAGAAGAAGCTAAAAGCAAACGATAAAAATCCTCAGCGAGAATGACCGTCCATTAAAGGTCACTAATGTTCTTTTCAAACAAACTGTTCTGATTATTGTCTTGACGCTTCTTATACTTTTTTTCCCTTCTAAGATGGAACCTTTCTCAGTTTTAAGCGACCTTTCAATTTTTATAGCAATTTCGAATACAAGAATCAGAGCTCCGCCATCTTTCTTTCTGCATCTAAAACGATATTTACTCGCATTATCTACCACTCTCCAGTAAAAGGAACAAAAAATAAAAATAACACCAATATTTTTGGCGTGATGTATTTTCCAGTCTGTGGTATAGGGAATAATATACTTTTTATATTTCCCTCTTCGCATTAAAATCCTTAGCTTATCCCAGTAATATACGTTCGTAAGTTTTTCCCGTGTATACAATGAAACGTACTTAGCTTTTATGTTCTGAGGCTTGGAATACGACTTGGTAGAATAAACTCGATCTGTGGCGGGAGGCAAATTCAAAAACTCCCGAGCCAAAAAAATATATAAAACTCGAGATATTGAAGTGTGAATGGGAGGTTTTCGACACTTTAGCTGGTTTTATGACTGGTTTCTTCTTTTTTTATCGTGTAGTTTTTGGAAGGTGGTGGTACTATTTTTATGCGCATTTTTTGGCGGTGATAGTTGCCATATATTCAGGGCGTAGCTTTACTTTAGAGAAAACTTCCCATCAGGTTCTTTACGAGCCTGTTTCATTTCTACTTTTTTACAGTATTTTTTTCTCTCGCAGTTTCTTTTGGCTTTTTATTGCCTATATTAAAACCGTAGTAATGGAATAACGTTCAAATATGCCATGAATTGCTTTGAATGCAATTTTTTGAACCATAACTTAGAGAAATTAAGTGTCTTATATGTAATTTGATGTAAACAAACATAGCATTTTATTTGGGGAATTTAATATTGATAATGACTAGTTTAATGGGAAATTTAAAGAGGTAACACCCTAAATGGATCTATTCAATGATTGCTATCAAATAAATCGATTACAATTGTTATTATACACATGATCGGTTTTATCGTAATTTCTTTTCATGCCAATTAACTAAAAACCTTTGTTTTGCAACTAACATAGGCATAGTTAAATCAATATTCGACGTTTATTAATAAAAAAATTAAACTGTATAACATCACATGCTTCGGATTTAGGAGTTTTGGTAAATAACTATTTTAAACTGAGTAATCAGTTGTAAACACCACTTCTAAATCTGAAGAGATTATTTGCTGTTGTACACTAACATAGGATTGGTAAGGCCACATCTGTAACATAATATGATGTTCAGTTTTAATAGGCTTTCCCCAGAATAGCTTCGATTTGTTTGATGATGCTCTGCATGTGGATTAAAAATGATAATGATAAAAAATATTAATGATTAATGATTTTTCAGGTATTGAATATAATAATAGATTATAATCTTAAAGTATGCGTCACCTGACTGTGGTTCTAAATTACGACGCCCGTCGCCAATACCCATTGTGTAGCTCTAGTTAGACGATAATTCAAATCTAACTTAAAAACTTTAAGCATGTATTCGCTTGAAAGTAAGAGTACAAGAGAAGATTTTATTCAGGTATTCAAAAAGTTTAGTAGCACTTGATCACTTAGTATGCTGGTATGACTACTGGTAGAGCTAGTGAAAATTTGGTTTGTAAACGAACTAAACCTTTTTCTCAGGTGCCACGTTAGGGCCTTTTCACACGGAGTACCTTGATCACGGAACTCCCATAGGAATAACATGGAGAACCGCTGTAGAGGACTGTTCATTGAATTTTTTCGTGGAGACGCGAAAATCGGTAAACAGGTTTTGCGGAGAGATATAGGTAGCCAATCAGCATCAAGTATAGCTCTGACGTCTTGTTGGCAAAATCGAGTTTGCCAAATGGAGAAAAATCTACTTTATGCTCGCCAATGTTGATTTTTGTAGTTAGTACTCCTCGTTAAATCGGCTTGTGGAAAGCCTTGTGGTTAAGATCTCGATCTCGTTATCGTAAGGTCTCGCGATCGAGTCTCGGTACCACTGAAGACCCACCGAATATGCGGAGTTCGTGCTCATTAAATCTGTTGGGACCGAGAGTCCTGTGAGTGGTCATTGCACATTTTCCCACGGGTACAGGTCCCTGGAGACTATTTCCCTCCCCTTCAGGAACTTGTCTAATTTGTGGAAATGGCGCGCAATAGATGGCAGCATCTGTCACGTATGTGTGCATGTGTGGGTTGTGTCTGTCTTACATGAAGGATTATAAGCGGGTCTCTGACCAAGCACACAAGCCTGAAAATATATGTATACCAACCAACCAATTCCTACACGTGATAGAAATTTGTAAAAATATTGAAAAAATGTGCCAAGACTAGCGATAAGTATCATTCAAAACAACCCCTCCAGGAACGTGTGACGTCAGAATCTTTGCAGGTGGACAACCCTGTCCGAGCAGTTCCGTGCACAAGGGACACCGTGTGAAAAGGCCTTTAGGCGCGTTTACATAAGCCATCGAATCCATAGAATGAAGAGCAAACTCCGCAATTTCCCCCCCTTAGGGATCCTTAGGGATCAGGCATAACCGGAATTGCAGCGTTCATTGGGGGTTTTGCAAACCCTCCAATGAAGTAGGGTTTGATGTTTCGTTCCATGGAGTTGGCCACAGACTATCATTTGGGCTAGAAATCCTGCTCGACCACTTTTTTCCCTAATGGAGGGTATAGCATTCCATGGATTCAATGGCTCATGTAAACGCGCCTGTTGAGTCTGTTGTTTTAGATGTCTGGTCATAGATTGACTCGTCACATGACCAGAATTTTTTAAATTTCTAGGCGTTATTGGATGTGTTAAAGTTCTTAAAGGAGTCTAGAAATAGAAAGCCAGACACGATTAAATTACCAATTACTTGACGTTTTTGTTGTGTAAGTTGTCAGTTTGTGACCTTACCGTATTTTTATCAACGACCTGGTTTTATATGTTTTAATATTGTTTCAAATTGTAACTTTTTAATTCCATGAAAACAATCCACGAATCGATAGATGAGAAAGAGTGTTTGTGTTTTCTAACCAACTGAAGAAAGTGACCACATCACCCAATTTTCGCAAATTCATCAAGCTGACCAGACCATCACCAGACATGGTCAGAAATTGAAGAAATCCTGCTTCAAAAGGTAAGCAATACAAATTTATTTATACAATTCAGTTTATAATGAAGGAGTTGCTTTATCAGATCATGTGATATCCCAAGAAAGCTAAAGCTCTATATGCAATTAATAATTAATTCATAATATATTACGGTAAAAAAATAGCTGCAACATAAAATGCACTTTATGGTGAAATTATTTTCGTTTTTCATCCTTTCTATTTATAATAAAACTAATTTACACTGACCAACAACGAAATTTTGTTTAATAGATATGATTTATAATTATAGTCTTAATATTTTGGAATTGAATACTGCATTAATAAAATCCCCACTATCATCTATTTTCTCTTAAGCGTACAGTGAAAATAAAAAAATCTGTAAAACAATTTTTACAAAAATTATTTAAAAAAACCATTTTTACAAACAATTAACCCGTTAGTTAGTTCTGAAATTGACCTGGTCCTAAAGAAAAAGATCCAAATATCAGTTTTCAGTCTCTGATTACAGGTATCAGTCATTTATTTCGATAAAAAAAATGAAGTTGAACGATGGTCAATCCGATATTAGAGTTTTTAAAAGAATTATTAAAATTTTTTTCCCAAACTTTTCAAAAAGTTCTTTTAGTAGTTAATTTTAAAGGCATTTTGCATTAAAAACAATTTTAAAATAATGTGTTAAATACAAATAAGTGATACGGAATTTTTTGTTGCATTTGTATGAAAAGTATGTTTAAATTAAGAATATACTTGTAGGATTTTGCTCGGATCTTAAGAGGTTTATGTTCGAAAACCTTAAATTGAATCAGTTCCACCTTTCCCTTATTTTCTCTAAAGGAACAATGAAAAGTAAAACATCATCCTTATAAGTGATACCAGGAGAACCGTAGTAGCGCGTGACTTGTAACAGTTACTTTTATTAGGTAACGCAGCTAGATTTTTCAGAAAGTAATTGTAACTGAAACTTATTAGTTACTTTTAAAATTAGTAAGGAAAAATGAGTACGAAAAAGTAATACGAATTAACGAAAACTTACGTAACTTTTAAAAGTGAAAGTAATGAAATTTTCGTTACTTTTCAGTTACTTCTCACGCCTCCCTCCATGAATATTTTCGGCATGGTTCAACGTTGAGCTTAAATTTAATTAGTATTAAATTTTTTTTTTAACAACAATGAATTTCCGATTTTTACTTTTCTCCAATTGTCCTTATTTCTTTTGACATGGTTCCCATTAAAAAACGTTAAATGGCTAAATTTTAAGTTCCGTTACTTAAAATTTCTTAGCGTAACTGTGATTAGTTACTTTTCGGAATAAGTAACTGTAACTAGTTACTTTTCATACTAACTGTAACAGTTATTTTTTTTATTTGAGTAACTAACTGACAGTTTTTTTATCCTCTTAATCCCCGAGCAAAATCCTACACGCATATTCTTAATCAAAACATACTTTTCATATAAATTATGCTAAAAAGTATGTTTTCAAAATTTTTTTTTAAAAAAATATTGTTTAATAGTCACTTAGGGACACGCCTTAAACTCTAAAAATGCAATTTTTTTTTGTGCTATGTAATGCAACCGTTTTGTGCTATGTAATGCAACCGTATATATTTAAATGCAACCGTAAAAGCCAATCATCTTTAACATTGTTTTTAATACAAAATGCCTTTAAAATTATCCACTAAAATAACATTTTGAAAAGTTTGGAATTTTTTTTTAAGAACTCTAATATCGTATTGACCCTAGTTCAACATTATATTATATGAATAAATGACCGATAAATGTAAAAAAAAAGGCTGAAAACTGATATCTGGTTCTTTTTTATCGGTCCAGGTCAATTTCGGAACTAATTAACGAGTTAATTGTTTGTGGGGAGGCCCCTGAGTGATATTTATAAGTACCGTCAGTAGATAAAAAGGTCAAACAAAACAATCAATCCATACATTTTTTGTGTGAACAACATAACCTGTTGCCACTCCTACCAGCACAAAAACACCATCCCGGGTCCTCAAAGGGTTAGACCCGAAGTGTTTTTTGACAGGAAAAAGCCGCTGCTCCCAGAAGTAATCAGCCCCTCGCACTATGTTCTCTCCACTTGTCTTGCCATCCAGCCAAACGATAAAATAAACAACTCGCAGGGGAGCAGGGGCGATAGAATTTCCCTTCTCCTTTTTATTCCCTGCTATGAAGACTTTTTCCCCCCTTCCTCCTGAGGTTTTTTTCCCCGTTCTGGCAAAAAGGGGTGTTGCTGTTGTTTTATATGGATTATCTGGCGATATTCTTAAAGACTGAATAAGAGTATTTTAATATCGATTTGTGATTACATATACACTAAGTTCAGAGGATTGGCGAATGATTCCTTTCTCCGACTGAGGCAATTTATATCCGAGATCCGATGTATTGAGTAGGCATACCGCCAAAATTGACACGAATTTGTCTCAATTAGTAGGAACAATATCTAGGTACTCTGGTTTTTCGTGATTCTCGGTTAGAGTTATAAATTATCCAAGAATAAGAAATGTTTTCTCCAGAGGAGAAAATTGCGGTAATAATTTTCTTTACCTCTTTGAGGGATGGAACATTTGACTGAAAGTTTTTTTTTAAAGTTTTGCTTGGATTTCATTAAAATTAATCATGTGTTATTATAGGATTAAATTGTTCGTTCAGAGTGAGGTTGAAACATATTTGAAAGTGGCGAAATCCATATTTCTCCATCTCGATTTTACCTTGTCTGCCATGTCTCTGATTATATCGAATATGTAATCACAATTGCTTTGAAGTCTTGAAAAAATTGAGGAATTTTTTCTACTTATAAGAGACGCCGTTTGTCATTGTTTTTATTAAAACGTGCACTATCTTGCCACTGCCGAAACTCATTTCTCGTATAAAAACCACTCTTATTCACCATTTACCGATATAAAGAAATTCATTCTGGGAACTTTTATCTACTCGTATTTACTGCCTTTGGCATATTACCATATTGTAAACGGTTGCTGGGATTTTATTATTATTATTGACACAATTTACCTATCATGGTTAAACTAACTATTATTAAGAAGGGTACAAGGAATAAGGGATATAATATTTTTAATAATATATAAGTTTTTAAACAATTTTCATTGTACAGAAGAGTGTAGTTATGCTTTATACGAGTACCATGTTTATTTTTGTTGTTACAGTGTTAATTGTTGTCTAACATAAAATGGTACCCATTAAAAATCAAATAAAAATATTTAACAGTAGTTAGTTTTCTGAAATTAACTTTATTAAGCGATCAGCATTGATCGCTATAAAATTATATAACCCGAGTTATGTGTTGGCGTTATTTTATTTTTTTCAATGCGTTTGCAAATAGTTCTCAATACTCTCAACAGATGGCAGTCCTACCTGAATCCGAAACGGATTTTTTCCTCATCCTCCTTCAACGTGAAGAGGGATGCTGAAGCTGAGTCCCATAATAGATATTACGATCTATTTATTGTGTTACAATATGCGTCTTTGAACCATGTACGATTCAGATTCAATATATATTTTTACTGTTTACCTTGTTTGTTCGTTTAACGCTCTAATGCATGAATTTTTATTTTCATCTAAAAAAAAAATTATGTATCTTTAATACTCACACATTATGGGAAAAATACTAAAAAAAATTAACTGCTTTAGAATTTAAATAATTTCAATTTTTAAATTTTTTTCCACATGACAAAAACCAACTGCAAAATTCCAATTTGATAAACTACTAAAATTATTTCAAAACAACCCTTTTTAACTATGATTAATTTTTCAAAACAATTTATTAGTAATTTAGTACTAATATTATTATTCTTTGAATACTACCAAAAACGTAATTTCACAAAAATAACCTCACTCTTTAATTTTGAATACACTTTTACTAATGTCATCTATGAGGATTATTAGTAACTAAAACTTTAAAATGAAATGTAATAGATGAAAAAACACAGATTTGTCTAGGAGGAGCTCTAATTTAATAGAATAAAGTGGATTATGTTACTTGTTACCAAACGGTAACAGTATGCATTAGAGGGTTAATTATGATGTTTACAGTAGATCAGTTGACAAGGCTTCACCGTCATCCTTGAAACGAAGATGGTTCAAATTCGATATTTTGGCGCAACTACCTCGTAGATTGGATTATATATGAGTTATAAATTTAGAATCGACACTAAAGAAATTAACAAGATTGAAAATTTTCAGCCGTAGGGACTTTAGCAATCAGCAGAGAGACATGGAGGAATTTGGATTTGAACACATATTGTCAAACCAGAGGAATGGTCTGGAATTCCAATAAATCATGCTTTACACAGGAGGTGAAAAACATTTTTAAATTGGTAAAGTGTCAACGAGCACACCAGAATTGGTCATGTATGCAGATAGTGTGGAAGAATTAAAAAATGATTTGGACTGTAATCGGAGACTGATAGTCTAGAAAGTTTTTGGATTAAACTTGCTGGTCTGGTTTCAGCCTGTTGTTGGTTGTCAAACTTTTTAACGGACAATCAGTGACGCCATAGTTACATCGACTGTTGTCATAATAAATCATGCTTTACACAGGAGGTGAAAAACGGAGGTCCTTACAAACCACTCGAAGCTAATTCGCTTAAATTGGAACAGTACACTGTGAAAAAAAATCTGTAACCATTACAAGAAAATATTTTGTAAAAAACTTTTCCTAGAAAATTTCTAGTAAATAATTACTAAAAATAGTAAAATCGTACTGACCACTATACTACAGAGGAATAGCAGACTGCCGAAACCCGGGATCGAACCAGGAACCTTTAGAAGTTCAGTCTAACGCTCTCCCAACTGTGCTATTTCGCCACACAGATCGTCAGGAAATGATAAGTGACATTCATTTGAAACAATCAATTGGTCTCGAATCACGATCGAAGACCACGATTGGTTTGAAACAATTGCAAATACTAGAATTTTTTTTGTAACTGCAGAAATGAAGATTTCTGTTCAGAATTACAAAAACTTTTTTTTGTAAAATTGGTTATTTCTGTAACATTACTAAAATAATTTCTGTATGTTTACAGTATTTTTTTCTCAGTGTACACTCTTAAAACAAACGAGCGATTTAAACTAAGTCTGAGTTAATTTTCACTTCTCCAGTGTCGAAAATGCACTTTTCCCACAAGAGTGGATCCTTTGTATGTTGAATCTGCGACAAGATCACTCCAAACGAGTGATTTTAACTCAGTCTGAGTTAATATTCACTCCTTTCCAGTGTCAAAAATGCACTTCTCCTACAGGAGTGGATTCCACTCCTTTGTTTTAAGAGTGTAACGCATACTGTGACGCCACAGTTACATCGTCAAGCATTGTCTTCCCTCCTCCAAGCAAACCACACTCCGCACCGTTGGAAATGTCCTTAACGCGTGTATCTTTAAATTGAAGTTATGGTCCGCAAGTTAAAAACGGTTCTATTGGAAACTTGTTTTATTGTTATTATCTGTATAGACCATAGAATGTTTATTACGGATGGAATGTCCCCCAACGCGACGCAGGGTCTTATCCACCTGATTATCCCTATTCTGATGTAATATTTAAGGCTTCCCCGACATCCACGCACACCGACCCCAGAGTAAGAAGGAGGGGAGTTGAGTTGTCTCCGTGCTGGACCCCCCCCCCCTTTGATTAAATTACCGAACCCTTTTCCCCCGATCTCAGGGGGGAATTGATTACTGGGTATCCCACTCTGCGAACCGTACGTAGCAGAAGCGGGGAAAGGATTGGAGGAATGTTGCAACATATAGGGTGGTGACGAAAAATATTGTGCAGAAAATAACAGATCGTCATGAGCTGTAGTGAACTAACTCCCTTTGTACAGTTCTTAAAGTTGTAACATCAAATTTTCTCCGATTCAGGGACATGTCTAAATTGCGGAGGTGGCGATAGGGGGCAGCATCTGTCACTTATGTGTGTGCGTGTTATGACTGTCTTATTTGGCGAAGGTTTATAAGCGGGTCTCTGACCAAGCACACAAACTTGAATATACATGTCTACCAACCAACATCAAATGATGGTTCCTATGTCATGTTCTGCCTCAACAGCAATGAACTTCGATGCTGGAGAAAATCACGCAGACTGCCTGTCAATCAGAATCAAGATAGAAGAAATTAGTACGTTAAAAGCAAACGTGAAACCTAACTTTTCTCAAATGTCAATTTCTTGACTTAGTTTTACAGTTTGAGGCGTATAAATATTGTGCAGAAAATAAAAGATCGTTATGCCATAGTGAACTAACTCCCTGTGTACAAGTTCTTAAGTTGCAACATCAAATGCCTTATGTCATGTTCTGTCTCGACAGAAATGAACTTCGATGCTGGAGTAAATTACAGACCTGTGAACAAATCAGATCGAATACATTAGCATGATACATAAAAACTACCTTTTCTCAAACGCCAGTTTTACAGTTTGAGGCGTATAAATATTGTGCACAAAATAACAGAAAAGTCACCATGAATCATAATGAACTAACTCGCTTTGTACAGTTGACAGACCCTTTTGAGTTCTAACATCAAAGGATGGTTCCAAGTCATACAGGCTCGGCAGATGTTATACTTTGTCTATCTAAAATGCGAGCCTCGAAAGAATTTTTCTCCCTATCCCCGCATGTGGGTTTCTTCGAAACGGCGTGACCGTGTTTTTTAACCACCCTGCTTGGGTTTGAACTGCTCGGATTGTTAACCTCACAACAGAACCTCAAGCGCGTTAGGTTTAGAAAACCAATGCTCCTTCTCCATTTCGAAAACCAAGCGAAGGGATGGGGGAAGAAAGTCTTTTCGAGGCTCGCTTTCTGGATAGACAAGGTATAGCTTGTTAAAAGCATACGTAAAACCTACCTTCTCTCAAATGTCAGTTTCTTGACTTAGTTTTATAGTTTGAGGCGTAGAAATATTGTGCAGAAAATAACAGAAAACCGCCATGAACCATAGTGAACTAACTCGCTTTGAACAGTTCTTGAGTTCCAGCATCAAATGATGGTTCCAAGCAGGGCATGTTCTAGGAAATCTCAGACTATAGGCACAACCTATTTTGGGGGCTCATTTAGGGAAAATGTTATGAATGATTTCCAGTAATGATGGTGGTGTATGACCTTTGTATCAAATTTTTGCTACAATTTTATAGGCTTCCTTAAAAACATCGAACAAAACAATCACGTTAGGTGAGTCGAAATTGAGCAAAAAACAAAGTGAAGTAGCAAAATTTATTTAGCCCCTAGGCCCCTAAAATTTGGGGTTCTTATGGGGCCTTATGGCAATTAGGGCCTTATGGAAGAACTGGCCCTGGTTCCAAGTCATACTCTGTCCCGACAGTTCTTAACTTTGATGCTGAGGTAAATCGTACTGTGTTATACTACTCTGTGAACTATTCGGTGCCAAGATATTAACACCATAAAAGCATACGTAAAACCTAAAAACTAAACTAAAACTCCTTGGCACAACTGCCCATTGGTAGGCCAAGGCCTGCCATGCACATTTCAGCTTACGTAATCAATTTCTCTGGAGATCTAGGCATATATCTCGGTTAGGTATTCAACCTCACGTGGAACCCCAAGTGCTTAGTTACCATGCATGCTTGATCCTCATTTTATCGACCCACTTAAGGGATGGAGGGATGAGTCAACCTCTCCCAATCCGGCACTATGGCAGGGCAATACGAAACACTACCACTATAAGCCACTGAGCCTCACGTATAACGTACCTTTTCTCAAATGCCCAGTTTCTGGATTTATAGTATAAGGCGTTCCAGATATCCTCTTGTTTTGTTTGCTGTAAAAGGGTTTGATATTGTAAGGTGGATGGTAAAAAAAATTTAAACCTTGAAATAGATTAAAAAGTCAGGAAGCTGTCATCATAAGAGAAGATGCTTATAAACTTCGATGTGGTACAGTGTTTTTAGTTTGAATATGCTAGTCGTGCATTTTATACTATATACTATATGGATATAGCCAGTTCAGAAAACCCT
Organism: Hylyphantes graminicola; assembly: GCA_023701765.1. Taxonomy (NCBI): domain Eukaryota; kingdom Metazoa; phylum Arthropoda; class Arachnida; order Araneae; family Linyphiidae; genus Hylyphantes; species Hylyphantes graminicola. The sequence continues at coordinate 19,601,392 of CM043116.1, forward strand.
GTTTTAAGTAAATTTGAATAGTCTGGTCATTATAAGACATCAAACTATAATTTGGCGACGGTAACGGAAGTACGATTTTTTTCTGATGGTGTGTATTAAATAGAAGCAATGGGGTTGGGGGAAGACTAATATACATTTTAAAAATTCTGTTTTTTTTATTATTAAAAAAAATGGATTTAAAAAAAAATTACTAACGAAACAATGCCTACTATGTATTAGACATAAACAAACAGAGATATTTCCCCATATATTCATCCATTACACCATTCCCCTTTGAAGACCTTATAATTCAATTAAATTTTTTTTTCAAAAGTCTATACCATTCTACCATCGAACATGTTTATACATTAATCAAACAAACTACGAATAATAACTGTTATAACAACCACCAATTTGTTATTATATACGTCGTATATTGCTATTATATTCAATTAATTTTTTATTAATACTCGTATTCCTTAACACCATCATACAAAATTCCGACACACATCATTAAACAATCCATTTATCACAATACAAACAAGTCCCACAACCACTTGAAGTTGATTTCCATATCCATTTTCCTATTCCACCTCTTCTGTCATCGCACAACAAAAAAACTCCTCGTAATCACTCAGCGACACAAAAAAATACATCACTCGATCGGGTGTCAAACACCAAATAAACCGCCCTTCAGAGGCATTCACGAGTGTTTACCAACCTATTTTTTACAAGGTATAACAAAAGTATTTTTTATGACGTTAAAGAAGTAACATCGTATATACTCACCGGTTGTTGCTAACCTAACTTGGGTAAAAACAAAGAGTAAAAAGGAAGAGGGAAAAGCGCAATTGGTCCTTTAGTTGGAAACTCTTGTAAGGTAATATTTACATACAAAATGATATTAATTCAGTTTAGCCAAAATACACTTTTCCTTCCAATAAAACTGCCAGATTTTCTAACATAATATTCAAATCTGTTAGACCTTAAATAAAATTAATGTTTTAAACATGTTTTCTGAATGGATTCACAAATAATTTATGGAACTCGTTACATGCGAAGAAGGATCTTCCCCATAGCATATTTCTATTTACCCATCTTAGGTTGGCAAGGAGTGTAGTGCATGCTGTTGCAAAAAAAGCAACTAATTATTTTTTAAGCAATCAAACAGTAAGATTTTCAATGATTTATAATTTTTGATACGCTGATTTTTTTACGCATCAAACTTGTATGTTGTAGAATTTGCAGTTTGGGTTATGAATGTGGACGACGGACAGACAGACAGAACCGATGAAAGCCCTCCACATTTAACTTTACAAACGTAGTGTGGAAGCTAAAACTGCATTCTTCTAAAGGCCTGGGTCTAACACTCAGAAAATTAATATAAGAGTAAAAACTCATATACATTCTGAGAGTTAGACCCAGCTTTTCCCGTAATTTATGCAGCCAGTTTTCAGCAATAACAATAAAGCAATAACAACAATGAGTTTGAGCATTTTATAACTAAGGAATTTTCATCAATATTAAACATTTTTTTCAATTGGAAATTTTTTAAGATCATCTCTTTGAAAATAAACCTAATTTTGATTTTTTTTAAACCAATGTGTTATTTGAAAAAATTTAATTTAAAAATTCTACCGAAAAAACTACACATTTTTGCCTATTTCCAGGCAGCTCAGGGGTTTAATATTTAAATTAGTTCTCTAAAAAAAACCTTCTCTTTTTCAACAACAAAAAATGGTAGCAACCATTCTTTCAAAATATTCCCTGTTTCCCATTCCCTTTCCGTTTTTTTTGCACCAGTTGGTATGAATTGACGGTGTGGGTTCCCCTATTCGGATACGTCATATCGAGGGATTGTTTGACGTGAGCGATGGTCCGTTTGATGAATTGTTACAGACTTCTCTGGCAAAATGATGGTTTTCGTTTTTTTTTCAACAATCTATCCTTTGTTTCTTAGTTCTTTCAGAGTCTTTTTAATGGTTTTGAAAGTTTTTTCAGAGTTTTGATGGTTTTGAAATGATTTAATTATTTAACGTGACGTTATTGAGGTTAGACTTAGCTTCAAGAGAGATCTTCTGGAGCGACAATTATTGGTTATTGATTTCTTGAGAGTGAGCAATAATCATAGACCTAGTCTAGCTCGGTTGGGCAACAGGTATCAGCAGCAGCAGCAACAACAACTGAGTTAGCTTCAGTTAGACCAATCTTAGTTAGACCATTAGCTTCGTTATATAATAGTATATCTTCCCAATCCTTATCCGTAATTTTTCTTTCTCCATACATTTCAGATTAATTATGAAGCCACAGGGACTGCAGTAAAAATGTATATAAAAGGGAATTTGTAGTTAAAATTGGGTAATGTGTTCGAATTTCAGCTTTATGTGTATTTGATGAGTATATGTCTGTGTGAAAGAGGAAGAAAAGTCATTTTTTCCCTTTTCGTCACATTTAGTGTAAGTTGCTTCATAAAATTGTCATATAGACTTAATATTTCCACTGCGATAATGTTAAACGGTACATAAGTGCGACAAGAATTGCCGCAACCGTGTGTTTGAATACGGCCTTACATATTTACCTTTAACTACATTGGGCTGAGCCCAGTCCGTTAGGCATCCGCCTAGCATGCGAAAGGTCCCAGTTTCGGGTCCGGGCATCACCAAGATAACTGCCGACCTATAAACGGCCCGTGCAACCAAAACTGTCCGACGAATAATACCCCGTGTAGAGGTAGTGCAAGTTAAATATCCTCCAAAGCCAGCTTGTCACTTGACTGTGGTTCTAAGTTATGCCGCCCGTCCCATCGCCAATAGCCCTAGTGTAGCTCTACACTCTTAAAACAAACGTGAAATCCACTCCAGTTGGAGAAGTGCATTTTCGACACTGGAAAGGAGTGAATATTAAATCAAACTGAGTTAAAATCACTCGTTTGGAGTGATCCTGTCGGAGGTTTAACACACAAAGGATCCACTCCAAGAGGGGAAGTGCATTTTCCATACTGGAGGAGTGAAAATTACTCAGACTGAGTTAAAATCGCTCGTTCGTTTTAAGAGTTGACGATAATTCAAACTAAACTAAACCTTTAATAGCAGTTATAAAAAATACAGATACGACCTTTACTCAACATTCTGCCTGCAGTTCAGGACAAACACCCTTTTTCAGAGGTTGACGATCCTCAAATAACGTACGACATTCGGCATATGCCCCTGATTATCTATCGGGGGGAGGCATAATGCATCATAATTGCAAATCCCGCGCTGCATTTCTTCCGTTCGGCTGGTCCCGAAATGCACGTAAAAGCGGCGGTCATCCGGCGGAAAGGGTTGCCACAAATGCGCCAAATTGAGAAAGAAGAATCGCCAAAAGTATAGTCAATATTTAAGGACTTTTAAAACTCATATAGTTAACCCTTTTAGTCCCAGTGATGCCATTTGACATCATCACTTTCAATATTTTTTCCCAAATGTTTATGTCCCGGTACGACATCCAAACACACATCATTCGATTCTTCACACTGTGTTCTATTAGACAATATTTTACATTAATCTCAATAGAAGTCAGAACTACTTTTTTTTATATATTTAGAAAATAACTAACAAGCGTTTCGCCTGATTTTTGAAAAGTTCACTTCAGTTCCACATATTTAAAACACAATTTAAACTTTTTCGGTTTAAAAAATTACTAATTTTTTTTAATAATATGGTCAGATAACCTAAAATATATAACTCGAAGTGTTTTTAGGTAATAAATATATTTTATATTTTTGTTTTCCACAGTTAAAAAATTTTGGCATTATTTCAAAAACCATATAAAAAATTTAAATGAATTTTTTTCTTCTTAAGGACCTCTTATTTTTGACCTTAAATAAGCTTAGTTTGTGAATATCAGATGTTTCTGTAGTGTAGTAAATTTTTTGGACTGAAAGGGTTAAACGCAATAAGTTTCCTTGCACGGAAGCAACGACCACGGATCAAACGCGTGGATTAATCAGATGAAGACAAAATACGGCTGAAATTTTCTCTTCTTCTGATTTGCTCCTTGCGTTTTATAGCTCCACCCGTGGTCGTGGCTTCTGTGTAAGGAAACTTTACATTTGACTGTAGTTACTACTTTTCACCCACTTTTTATTTTGGTACAGATTTTAGAGCCCGACCATGACAAGTTGGGGCCCTCTAGCCTCGGAAACATTTGGGGGCCGTCTTCCTAACGATATTGTTACTTAGTATACATACTGAAAAGAAATGTCATGACCTTCAAAAGTAAGATCCGTTATAAAATATAATATAAAAAGAAACCAATTTAGGTGTTTATAGTTGCAAAAAACTTAAAAATACGATTCATTTGAATATTGAGTTTGCATAAGGCGAACACAATTGTGAGGTGTGAAGCAAAATTTATAGGTTTATATACAATTTTTTTTTTTTTTTTGGGGGGGGGGCATAAAATTAAGACAAAAAAGGCTGGTAGGTCTAGGCAATGGTCAGGCCTGACATACATAAACAGACAGAAAAAAAAAAGTAGAGAACCAGAATCTATCCATAGTCTCTGTACTTATCAACAACTTTCCCCAGAAAGTATACAAAAAAAAAATTGGATAATGAGAATCTATTCGTAACTCAATTTAAAAAAAAAGGAAAATGGAGAAAGTGACTTTGCAGTGAGATCCTTCCTTTTAACGTTAGCCCATCGATGTATGAGGTTCTTTTGGGTTTGACTTTTTATTAAAGCTTAAGTGTAAATTTACTGGGATGAGGGGATTTTCTCTATTTTGGATTATAAGGAGAATATTCTTCTGATTTGCTTAAAGTCAAAATCATCCTATATGAATTACTTTCAATTGGTGTCCAAGACGTCTCTAACTAACTCCCCGGCACTACAGTCCATGCTGGACCATGGCCTCTCTTACAATACGACTCCAAAGCCGCCTGTCTTCGGTCTTCTCTTTCCAGTTCTTAATTTTTATGTCCCTTAGATCTCTTTCCACATCATCTATCCATCTTTTTCTCTGTCTTCCTCTTCTTCTCTCTCCCTGACATTACCCCTTGAAACTTTTCTTTGTGCCTCTGCTATCGTCCATTCTCTCCATATGTCCCAGCCATTGAATTCTCCTCGTTTTTATGATGTTAATAGTGTCTTTCTCTCCAAATAGTTTAGCCACTTCAAATTGCATTGTCCTCTCAAAACATCACCTTCTTTGATTGGTCCAAATATGGCTCTTTTCTCTCCCAAGTTCCAAGAGGTCTCAAATGAGTAAAATATATCTGTTTTCATACTCCTTCGAATTGTTTTTATGTGAGTTGCATACTCTTCGCAAATACAATGTTATACTGATGTAGACACATTTCGTATGGTCTCGGAGACAAGAAACTTGACCTAGATATTTCATGCTAACTTGTACAGTAAAAAAACCCTCTAATTTGTCATCACAGTTTGATGGTACCTACCATCAACCTGTGCTGCAAATTTACATACAATGTAAAAATTGAGTTTGTGGTAAAGGAGAAATGTTTCACTGTCAGTGATTGGATGCACAAATTTCTTTGTTTGAAAGCTATTGGAGGAAGGTGTTCATGAGACTCTATACATCGAGAAAACATCAGTTTTGCTGAAAAAACACAGATTACATATCTTCGATGTGAAAAGTAACCGCATTATCAGTTATGTGCTTTAATTTTACAAAAATTTTCACAATGTAATTAGTCTTAAGTATTCATTGACTTCCTAGTTATTGTTGCTAAGTCGCCATATCTGGTACTCCAGTCCAAATTTCTATTTTTATGCTGTCAGAAGGCACCAAAGGGGGACAGAAGAACTAAAAGTGTTGCAGACCGTTATAGGCACGCGCGTACGGTGACCGTAGGGGTTGCACGCGTTTGACCCCCCCCCCCTTCATCTTTTGTACATGGAACGTCCGCCACAGCTGTTCGAATTCGGGGGTGGAAGGGGGTGGTTTGGTGACCGAGTAAAAAAAAGTCGTCTGGACGATTTTCTGCTACCGTCACAGAAATTTAGTAAAAGGAAACGGATGTTTGGGGATTGTTAGTTAGACAGGATGAATGGCTAAAGGATGCTTTCTTTATCGTATGAGAGTAATGGTTATTGTATACTTCTGCATTGGGCATCTAAACTGCAGTAAGTTCCATAATGACTTAAACCATTGTTGCAAGCACTCAATTAGTCTAACAATTAAGAAAAATTAGTGGAACTTTTTTTTATTTCAAATTAAAAATGGAACAACTCATTGTTGCGATTACTGAAGTTTACCTGCCCGCGGCAGAATAGTGTTATTTGTGTTTTACTTTCACCCTGTCATGTGCTGACGATTTTTATTTGGAAAACCAGGGTGTCTAAGATGATGAGGTATTAAAGAAGCCCAAAAGGGCAATGATGTTCTTTTTATAGTTGGGAAGTATCAGTCTTGTAATTGACTCAAGCCTCTTAATATGGCGCAAACCACTTGGACAATTTCGAAAAAAAAAAAAAAAAACTTTTCAACTAATTTCTTAAAATTTTGTAGGTTCTAGTCTAATAAGTCTCTTGGGCTGCCATTAATGAGCGACTATACTGATTGATTGAAAGTATACAACTGCACAATTCTCTCTCTCTCTTTATTCTATGTAGATTAATAGTTGCCGACGAAAAAATCTGTCCAGCTTGGTTCTTATAGAGAAATTTTAATCATTACTCAAAATGCCGAAAATTTTGCAGTACAAATCTGAAAAAAAAAATGACATTTTACACAGTTTAGGTCCCTTAGATACAGGCAAAACAAAAATCTGAAAAGTAGTACTGTACTACAAAATGCAGTAATCTTTTTGTGTTTAACAAGATTTATGAAAATGTTTCTCAACTAATATTGCGATTATATTTTTTATAATCAATGCATTTATTTTTGATATATGTTACTATTGCCGAAATAACCCTCTTGTTTAATTAAACCTCAATAAAGACAACGGGTGAACGAGGTACCCTGGACCTTTTAAGTTTCTACTTATAAATTTTGTTTAACTTTATCTACGGATACTTAAATGTAGTATAGTTATACAACATTTAGTATCACACAGTATCTAATATTAATCTAGAATTTTAAAGTTGAATTAACCAATATATTAAACCGTTAAAAAAAACTTTCGGAATAATGGGATTTATGCCGTATCTCTATTTTTTTTTTACAAAATGCAATTAATCCTGAACTACTTATTTTATACGGACGCAGTTGACTTTATGTTTGAGGTTTTTTTTATTTATAAAATATTAAGTTATAAATGCGAAAATTATTATTTTTTTAGCTGTTAGTATAACTTGTTATGAAAATACAAAAAAATGTGTATTATCTTCATAACTAGAATGGTTAGATAACCCCAAAGAATCGCCCATATTCCAGATGTCGATTCTATAAAACACGCAGCTTGTCTTCCGCACCCTTTAGCACCAACAAGGTCCACCATCCAGCCAACTCACATCCTATTGTGGCTAACCCAATGTGACCAAATGAGTTTCGAAATGATCGGAGTAATGGTTGAATGGGATTATGCCTCAACGGGTTAAATTCATGGAGGTTGAATCTTAATGAGAGGGTAGATGTTTGGCGAGGAAAAATTGCGAAGTTGTCTGAGAAAATAGCCAAACAGATTTTATGTACTCTAACAAAGCGAGTGTCTATCGTATAATACAAAAGCATATAATAGGGGGGGGGGGGAATTGGTATAGAACCACTTTTTCAGTTTTGCCTAACGCTGTTGCTGTTGTTATCGTGTCCATGATAGATGAAACTATATAGGGCCAAAGGCATTGATGATAAGAGTTACCAGGTCTTGGGCCTACAGACTATAAAGAATATCCTGTGGTGGTGCGCCAAGGTTAAAATTGCCTAACGCTTTATTTTAAGTTTTAATAATCGATTGTTAAAAAACAAATAAAGAGTATGCACGAGGCTGTAGGCAAATTTTTGAGATATTCTTAATTTTTTTTTGATAATTTTATTTAATATAAATATAGTTCCTCATGAGATAGTGTTATTGTAACAGCTATTCCTCTTATGCCCTATATAGTGTATACTGTTTCCATTTGGCAACGTACACTTGAATCCATTTTATGACTTTAAACATTGTTCATATTCAGCATCGTTAGCAATTTGTCATTTATTGAAAGCGATATTGATGGTTGAAAATGAAAAAGTTAACTACTTAAAGAAAAACATATTTTTTGCGTAATACAATTAAAAGTAGTATACAATTTCCCCAAATTTGAAGCATCATTCTTACTGATAAGACAGCCTAAGTTATAGCCTAAAAAGTAAAAAAATCTTTAAAATCTTTTTTTTTTAATGTATGATAACTAAAGAACGAAATATATATTTCTTTGAGTGCGAATAAAAACTAACCTGCATTATATTGTAAAAATAAAGCCAAATCTTTCGCCAAGCGGTGCATTTGGTCGCATAAATGAAATGATCATTGCTTCACTTAGCTAACATGGTTTTTATAATATTTGTCTCCTGCAGCATCACAATCTTCTTTAACCTCCGTGCGATTTTGCCTCAACGGATTAAATTGGAAGAGGAGGGTTCGGGTTGAAAATTATTTGTCGTTATTAATGTTTGCGTCTCAATTCGAGGGTGGGAAAATCGGACTGTGGGATTGTGTGGTCACACATGAGAGCTTCTCTTGTTGTCCATGGTTAGCTATAATCGAATGTGTAACCATCGGAGGGATACGTAACTTCGTTGAAGTGTAATCTTGTTTGAACTGGGTATGAAATTGAAATGTTAAATTCTAACTAAAACTTTCATTTATTTTGATTGATTTAATTTTTTTCCTGTTTTAGATCCTTTATAAATTACTGCTCTATAATTTAAAATTTAACATTTTGTAAAATTGCAAAATTTACAAAATTTTAAAAATTATGTGTTGCTGGGAAAACTGACAGTTAGGTGATGAGTTTATACGTCTGTACTTTTAAATTCTGTTGGTTGAATTTTTAAATTATTTTCACTGCATGAGATTGAAATTGAAAGTTTTTACTGAAAATTTAATTTTTCTTTAATTTTAAAATAATATATCTGTGTGGTGAGTATCTATTTATTCCCCTTACTTTAAATTTTAAAATTTAGTAAGATTATAAAATTTATCATTTTTTAAAAAAAAATTATTGGCTGTTTACCGCAAGTGTTTATTGCGTGATTTTTACATACTTAAAATTTTTAGTTTATGAACAAAATATAGCTATACAAATATTTTGAACCATAATTTTTCGGTATTTCTTATAATAATTTTTACAGAATTTAAACTATTAAAGCAATAAACAACCTACTACGATACATAAATCACACATACTGGAAAACCAAAAATGGATTTCTCAAGTCCATGGTATTTATAGAGATCAACTACTCGACCCCCCCCAAAACATCATTAAAACAACACAAAATATTTTTTTAATAAAGGGGAAAACAAACAATATAAACTGGACAAACAAAAAAATATATAAATACATCAGCTAGAAGAGATTGAAAGCTGTATGGTGTACACAGTCCAGTATTATAAACTCAGCCACATGGCCGATAGCCCCCCCCCCCCTTACCACACGAAGCAACGTGCGGCTTAATCAAGTTTTATAGCTTTACTCCAAGGGCTTTATTGTGTGGTCGATGGGGCACTAAACCTGCCGCCCCAGCATCGTGGGGCTCTACACCAAACTTACACCAAGGGATGGTAAAGAGCGTTAACGAGGTCTTATACCGAGCTGTTCTTTGGTTAGGTGAGGTTGTACGTTTTCCAGCAGCCTATTTCTAGCTTCCATGGAGCTTTAACACATCCGATTGCGCCTCGTTATTCCGAATCCTGGTTAAGTGACGATGTTGACTCGTAAGTTTGCACGCATAGAAAACTAGTGCCACCTACGTTAGCTTGCTGCTGTTCTTTAAAACGAAAAAATTTCAGTTTGAGTTAAACGTCTCAGCCATATAGTTTTGGTGTCTTATAGAGATTTATCATAGCCACGAAATGAAATGCCTAGTAGCTTTGAATCACGGTCAAAGGACAAGGCTGACGCTTGAGATGGCAGTCAAAGAAGTTTTGAACGACATCATACGCTCGGACTCCAGATTCAAAGAGCACTGCTGTCCCAGTGTACTTGCCCTTAAAGGAATACAGACATTTAAACCCATGCAGAAATGAAAGATTGTCAAGAATGAAGAAAAAGTTGTCAAGAAGAAATGAAAGATTGTCTGATTGTCAAGTTTTTCAACAGCACAAATAATTCTTGAAAATTTAAAAATTTACAGTATAGGGCCAGCCATTTAAAGTCATCTGCTACAGAAATGAAAGTTACATAAATTTGAAGAAATTAAATTTTCAGTTGAAATTTTAATCTCGTGAGGTAAAAACAAAATTACTCTTCAATCCATATTGCGATTACCCCAGAGGACTAAGGAGCCAGTGATTGAAAGGATTCTTTACTACTACTACTACAAGTACATAAGGTTGGCTAGGTTTCGAACCTGTGCCTTTTAACAAAAAAAGGCTAGGGCCTATAAAGTCGAAGTACATTTTGTGTTTTATTTCTCTTTTTTTAATAAAGTTTTTTTGGTTAAACTGCAAATATGGTCTTGACAGTACCTGTAGTATAGAATAGCTTTTCAGTATACTTACTGGTATACTAGTTAACTTTTTACTAACAGTATATGGAAGTTATTTTAACTAAAGCCGAACTCGTTACTCTTATTTTCTGATAAAGATTTTTTGCTATAATATTTTTTTTATTCGATGCACATAACAAATAATGAAAACATACCTCTTTTTATTTTTGACAATTCATCTGTTTATTAATATTTTGTTAAAAATAAATATTATGTATTAATTTATAAAAAATTTAACTTTATATCTATAAATCTATAATTATTTTTTAATATTCATAATATAATAATATTTTTTCTTAAAAATTCTCCATTTAATTTTTTACAAAAATACAACTTTTAGAATACATATCAAGAATCACACAGCCTCCGCGAAAGTCTGTTTTCAAAACATAACACAAACTTCATCCCCAAACAAAACGCGCCCTCTGTTTTTTTATACCTCATCCACTCTTACACTTATTTCCAGTTTTTTTTCCATCCCAAGTATATATACAGTCTTTTTTTACGGAGGGACTGCAAAATGAAAATCTATAAAGGCTATAAAGTTTTCAATATAAAAATCAATATTTTTTCGCGCCCGCCGCTGTGTTGGGGGGGAGGGAGGGGGTCTGGCCTCATTTCTTTTGCGCTAGAATATTTTTTGCTCTTTTTTCAACCCCCCCCCCCCCATAACTTTCTCTTTTATCATTTCTATGTTTTATTGTATATTTCTCTCTTGTTTCGCTCGCCCCCCCCAACTTTTTATACGAAGCCCCCCCCCCAATTGTTTTTTCATCCACTAGGGGGTTATTTATTTCGTTCGGGTAAGTACATGGGGCTTAATATATATAAAATGTTTGTGTGTGTTCGAGTCTATATCGACGTACATGTGCCTGGAAAATACTGCTGAGATTTTTTTCTCATCCACTAGCGCTCTCATTTTTTTTAAAGAAAACTAATATTTGTCAACTTTGAACTTTGTTTATGTTTTTTGTCGGAAAAAAATAGCAAAATTTTTCCCAGAGCTTAATTTAACAATTTCAACTAGCTTTTTCAAACATTATAGAGCAAGAGTATAAAGTTACTTTCAAAATAAAATGTATTTCTCAATGCAGACGGCTGATTGTGGACGATCAGTAAATCCTTTAAAATGTACGTTTAGCCTACATAGACATTTTCATTCTTATTACTGGTATTGTATATAATTTACCTGAGCAACCTTAATCAGAACGCAATTTTAAAGAGATAAGCTAAAGTCATGTGACTTTCTCACCCTCTTAAACTTTCATTTTTTTTCAAAACAATTTATTTGAATTTAGTACTAATATTATAAAACTTTGAATACTGCCGAAGACGTAATTTCACAACAGTTAATAACTTCATTCTTTAATTTTGAATACACTTTTACTACTGTCATCTATGAGGGTTATCAGTAACTAAAACTTCAAAATGGAGTGTAATAGATGAAAAACACTGATTTGTCGAGAGGGAGCTCTTCTTTAATAGAATAAAGTGGACTATGTTACTTGTTGCCGTTTGGCAACATTATGCATTAGAGGGTTAAAGCACATATTTTTGAATAATTGTATAACATAGGTGACTGCTAAAAAATGAAACTTCTCACGCAATCTATAATAATAAAAATGAAGTTTTGTGTGTGTGTATGTATGTATGTCTCTCTGAAACTCACAAACTAGACATTTGTTTGACTCGTAACTTGGTACAAATACGAAGTTCATACTTGAGTTGCAAAATAAGAACTTTCAGAGCTGAAAGTGTTCTATATTTTGAGAAAATTCGAATTTTCTGGGAAAACTACACCACTTTGGCTCAAATCCGACGATTTCTTTTCTTTCCTGATGCCATCTGAAGAAACAATTAAATAAAACTTTCAACGAAAATAAATAAAATTGAAAATTTTCATTTTATTGTGTTGCCATAACTTTCAGAAACTAAATTCATTATTTGAAAATAATTGATATGTTTCAAGTGACGTATTTCCAACAAGTCTTGATTCCTGGATTTCTTATGGGTTTAGTTGATGATTTCGTCAATGATGGTTCTGTTGATTACAAATATGCATGTTTAAACAATAAATGTGTAGTTTACCTATAAGTTCTAGAGCTGCCGTTAGGTCTTTATTTTCTCGCCAAATACGTTGCCAACCCCGCCAAATTATAATAAAAACTCGCCAAATGGCAAATGGTTTGTTAAGCTATTACTGAACAATGATGGTTAATAAAGGTCATCGCACGAGCTGCATATTAGGGTTTTATGTCTTTACTTTTTCGCCAAATACATTGCCAATCTCGCCAATTCCTTGATTAAAACTCGCCAAATGAGCAAAATGTTTGTTAAGCTATTATTGAACTATGATGGTTAATAAAGCCATCGCACTAGAGCTGCATATAAGGGTATTATGTCTTTATTATTTCGCCAAATATGTTGCCAATCTCGCCAAATTATTTATTAAAACTCGCCAAATGGGCAAAATGTTTTTTAAAATAATTTATAAGCTGGTTGGATATGCTAAGGTCGTTGTGTTAGAGCTGTATAATGTGTGTGTTTGTAGCTATATTTATTTTCTCGCCAAATTATTTACCAAAACTAGCCAAAAGAGTTAAAAAAGGTTTTATGTATTTATGAGGGAATTGTGATGACATTTATGAGTACATTTTACAGCGTATTTTTGATTTTAGAATATTAGGGCAATGAATTGAGATTTTTCACTTGATAACGAGTGGAAAGAGAATAACTTAAGTTTGTGATTTTATAACAGGTTATATGGTACACATACTTGGATCGATTTGATATTTATTTAATCCGTGCGAAGTGCGGGTATAAATTTGCTAGTAGTTTAATAAAGAGAAAATTTATAAATTAAAGATATTCTTAAAAATAATTGATATTTTATTCATATTAACAGACAGTTTAAGGGCTTTGAAAATAATTTGGCTGCATTTTTAACTAATAGAGTGGTCGAAAGTGTTCATTAAATTAATCATAATCATTTGATTATATCGATTATTAATTTTGTAAACTAAAATTTGAAAATTTTAATTAATTTGTATTTGTATTAAAATATGTTTTTTTTTGTAAGTCCAGGACTTGTCGCACTTAAATCATTTTATGCTTTTCAAATTATTCATATTTCACAAAAAAAATATTAGATTCAAAAGAGCTAGCTGGCAGTTTATATAATTTAATTAAAATTTGCTTTGGCAGACTCTCTTTTTGACCTATTATCACATTTCTGGGTATAAGCTTACTGAAATTTCAATTTTTTTACTTAAATATTTGGAACATTTTAGTATGTATAGCGGTATAACATATACACGTAGCGAGACTACAACAAGAATAACTTTCAAATATATTTTTTCTTGCTTTCTTTGGAATTTTCTCAAACAGCATGGATGGGTTGCCAAACATGGCAATCTTGTTCGAAATTTAGCGATTGATTTCAACCCTTCCAATTTGGGCATCTGCTTGTATACATTATATTTATGAAGTAGGTCTTAATCCTAACTAAAAAAAGGTTTAAATAGGATCGAACCTCGTTTGTTCAAGAAATAAGTTTTAATGTTAAAAGGAAATTTTTTTCATTTTTTGTTCCCTTCATTCCTAGTTAAAATTTGATGATGAATTGTTTTGTTTGCACAACTTCCATTACCTGCTATTATCGTTAGATAAACAATAACTAAATGACTACAAATAGGTTTTTTTTTACACAATTTCGAACATAAAAGTTTTGCAGTTTCTCTTGTGTAAATTGTCTGCAAGAGAAGAATTTTGATTTTTTTTTGTAACTGAGTAGGAAAATTTAAATAGAATGTCTGGGAGAATAAAAATATTTTTGATTTCATACTTTCATGACCAAAAAAAACCTACTTTTAAAGTTGCACAAGTTGGAAGGGGAAAAACCGAAAGAAATATACACGATATGACCTTATATTCTATTTTTTGATTTTTCGAATTAAATAAAACAAAAGTAATTAATGAATGAAAAATGGTATTGCACGATCAAAACAGACCAAAACAAACACACAAATCGTCTGCACGTGAAAAACCTAATCCCAGTTTTTCCCCTCTTCCCAGCATCTTCAAATCCGCGGGAACCAATGACGTCCCATGTTTCCAGGATGACGTCACATGTCCACTGCGCATTCCATTCGGTTTGCCGCGTTTTTCTCTTAGCAGGTGTTTTCTTTCGTTTTTGGCGTTTTATGAAATTTTAATTTCAGCGTGGAAGGTTGACAAGTCATCTTGCTGCTCGTTCTAGTTTTTTGGAACATCTATTGTCAAAGGTAAGGTGTTAGAATGTTCTTATTATAGGTAGAATACAAAGTTTGGAGTGTTATTTCGAATTTTGCTCGTTTTGTCGGAGCTGAGTTGTTGGGTTACTGCTTGTTTTGCTTTTTCCGATGCATTAAATGATGCTGGAATTCGCAGTTTAAGTTTCCGTTTGCATTATTTACGAATTGGTGACGGATGGAGAATATTTAAATTTCTCTTAGTTCTTTTACATTAAGTTATACGTATTTAAACATTTTATTACTGAAATTTTTTTTGTGGTAATAACGTTTATATTAATTGAATAATGTCTTAAAAAATAATCTATAAAAACAATAAACTTAAAATATATGTAAATAAAAAAAATTCCCAAAATTTCCTTTATTCACCCAAATTTCGTAAAGTTCTGTAAGATAGGTTTCCTTTTCATTCAGATTTTTTTTAAGTAATCAACAATACACTTTGAACTTATTGTAATTTCTAATTTCATATGCCGATATAAAGTTTCTAGTTTCAGCTTCTACAATGCGCTTATAAGGCAAAAAAAAAACCTTTATGAGAGCTTCTTTCTTTCTTCTAATAAAATCTTTAAAAAAACTCGAATTTGAAGTGAATCAATTAGTTAAAAATGCACCATTTTATACTTATATTCAAAAACGGAGCTGGGGACAATCCGAACTTGAGGGATGTCGTGACGTCACGAAAAACTTATGTGGCCTTAACGTTGAGTAGGCTATGGTCTGACCCCAATTTTACATTGAGAAATTTAAATGTTTGTGAAAAGCAATTTTATATTAACCCTTTCAGTCCCAATGACAATTTGGCCTTAAAATTAAATAATTTTTTTTCTGATTGTGCATAGCCTTCACCTAATGGAAATGATTAATGCAGGGGAATTATAGTTAGGAGGGATAAGACATTTCTATTATGAAATGTTATCAAAAGTAATTTAATTTATATAATTTTAAATTAATAAAATAATTAATTTACCAAAAGTATTTTAATTAATTATACGCACCTAATTAAATGTGTAACATGTAATTTTAATGGGTTCGTTCACGGAGGATCTGGCAGCAGCTTCACAGTCTTGTTTTCATTTTTTTCAAATTTCTATTGTTTTGGTTGGTAGACATATATTCAGGTTAGTGTGCTTGGTCAGCACACAAACCTGATTATATCTTTACCAACCAACCAAAGCAAAAGTAATTTGAGAAAAATGAAAACAAGACCGTGGAGCTGTTGCCAGATCCTCCGTGAAACAACCCCATAGTAACCGTTTGTATTTTATCAAACGTGTCTAAGAAATTCAAAATTTTAGTGCTAATGGTGATTCATTAGAACTGTTGCTTAAATGCAAAGTTTCGAAATTGCAGGTCCGCAATGAATCAAATTAGACTGATAGTTCGAATTTCAGATTTATCTGTACAGTAAATACAAAACTTCTTCGCTGCTCCATAATAGATAAAATACTAAAGTCATTTAATGTGTAAAAGGGGCTCCAAGTCCATGGGAATATTTCCTTTTAGCATTTTCTTTTCGATATTTTAGTGGAGGAAGAATGTGTACGGAAATATTTCCTAGTGTTCGACCTTTTCTTACATTTAGATATTCCTTTATTATATTTATATAGGTAATGTCGGAGAATTCTCAAATTTCATTCGATACTTAAAACTTCATTTTAGATAAGCAATTTTCCGTCATAAAAAAATAGTTTCCTAGTTTCCATTTAGCTAAAATACTTCCACTCGCATAATCTCGAAAATTCCGGTTTGCGAAGAATCTTACGAAATTACATTTTCATATTTTTCTATCTGGCTCGGAAATATTTAAAATACAAAATACATCGTAAAGTTAATAACTAACCTTGTTATTAAAATTCAAAATAGGTATTACAGAATTACATTAAAAATTATTCGAATATTTTCGAAATATGGAACCTCAAAATAAGGGTTATTTTGCTGTTTATCGAAAAAATATTTTATTCTTTAAAAAGATCGTGGAGGATCAATTTATTTTTCGTTTCCCATAAACATCCTGTTTTATTTAAAACTGATAAAAAAAACTACAGGATAACAAATTAATTTAAAAGCAGTTTAGAAACTTGTTTTTATATTATTATGGAACGTTATTTTCATGAATGTTTCGTCCATTTTATTAGAGGAATATTCCCCTCCGAAGACTTCATTAAACCCAATTTTTTTGTCGTTTTATTCTTCGAAAACCGGATTTCGAGCTTACCTTCTTTTCGATAAACCTAATAGGTTACAATTCTAATCTACGTTCTATGAACATGGAAATATCTAATTTATTTTTTAAACAATTTTTTTTAGTTCCTTGGATGCGGTTCTAATTGGACTATTTTCCTAGAACATGTGACGTACATGCTTTCCATAAAAACAACAAATATATCTATACCAACAGAAATATGGATTCTACGAAACGGAGCTTATTTCATTTCATTTCAAGATATATCGTTTTAGAAAATATTTTGTTCGAACGAAATAATAATAAAAAAAAATCGTCTGCACATACATATTGAAGTATTAAAAAAAAAAAGTCGCCTCGCAGATTCGACTTTATCGACATAAAGTTGAATTTTGACGAAGCTCACCGCTTTTATTTATTTATTTAGCCCTTCTTTTGGAATATACGAGGGAAGGGGAAAGGGGGAGAGGGGGGTTACGAAAAACAAATTGCATTTTTTACCCTCCTCATATTCGTGTGTGCATACAGGCAGGCGCACGAATGCAAAATGGGAAATCATTTCGAAATAAATAAATGCTAAAAAATTGAAAATAAGAATATTAAAAAAAAAAAAAAATGCTGCGACGCTGTCGTAGGTACTTCGTCATCAATTTCGAATTTGTATTTTGTTATTCAACTGCAACTGTGTTTTTTTCCTCTTCCTTATCCTAAATATTTATTATTTATTTAGGTTCTTTTTTTGTGTGTGTCGTGGAGACCGTGCAATGGGAATGATTGTTTTTTAGCCCCCTCATATCAAACATTTCGAATCCGTCTCCCCCCTTTTTTTGGCGATTCTTTTTTTGCTGGCAGACCCCCTTGTCTCCAAGTTGTGTCGAGGTTGCAAGGAGGGGTAAAAAAAAGTGTGTCGCCAATCGAATGTCGCCAAAACACCAAAAATGTGCTGAATATTGTTTGTAGTTTTAGTCCGGTTTAGTTGGAATTAACGTCGCAGTACAGCTACACAAAAACAACTGTAATCATATGTAGCTACACTATAAAAACAAGAGTGAAATCCATCCTATAGGAGAAGTGCATTTTCGACACTGGAAAGGAGTGAAATTAACTCCTAAATCGCAAGTAATCGCTCCCAATCGCCTTAAAATCGCTCGTTTGTTGTACGATTTTTGGATGTTTAATAAAACAAAAGAGTGAAATCTACTCCAATCCTTTTCCTCCCTATCGTTTCTTTTAAGAGTGTATATTGCAAAACTATACCGCTATACTGTGAAACGTAGTCAAGCGACGAGGCCAACTTTTAAGATGGCACTCTACGCAACTAGATAGTGACAGCATAGGCATGCAGTGTAAGAGCTTAGGAGAAGACATTTAACGTGCACCAGTCCATAATACATAATCCATATAAATTGCCAAGACAAAGGCAGAATCCAGGAAGTATCATTCATGGCATGACCTCCTTAACCTCCTGACTCCTAAAGCTATTTTTAGTACTTAAAAGGGATTTATCCAGATAGATTTTAAAATCTATCAATGGGGTTGTTTCACGGAGGATCTGGCAATAGCTTCTCGCTTTCTTTTCTCTTGAATCGAATCACTTTTGTTTTGGTTGGTTGGTAGAGATGATCAGGTTTGTGTGCTGACCAAGCACACTAACCTTAATATATAGGTATACCAACCAACTTAACCAAAACAAAAGTACTTCGAGGGAACACACAACAAACACAGAACAAGACCTCGGAGCTTTTGCCAGATCCTCCGTGAAAAAAAAATTGCAAAAGTTAACCCTTTCAGACCAAATTTTCCTAGTACGAAACTCTGTTTCTGCATACGAAAAAAAATTGAAAAGCAGAAATAATTTTATAGAATTCTTCTACCTTAATTCTAATAAATAATCTACACAAAACACTTTATTTTCCCCTTGTTACTTTTCCTCTTTTCCGGAGAAAAGAAAGTTGAAGAAACAAAAATTTGAACAGTTAATTATAATATAGAACAGTTTATTCTTCTGTTAACCTTATGTTCCTTTTCCTTGTGTTGTCAATGATCCCGAACCATACATTACCGCACATTAAATTTTGTATTATAAGTTGTCTGACGATGACTTTAAATCGGTATATATAATATTTATTAGAATTTAAACGAAAACAAAATCTACCCCATACTTATGAAGTTATGATGAAATATTAGTTTTCCTTCCAAAAATTACGTTTTTTAATAAATTAAATGAAACTTGTGATGCAACGATCTGATAAAAAGACTTTCAAGACATTAAAGATGAAGTTAATTAGTAAGTTTTGTGTAACGCCTTCTAAAAATTCAAATTAATAACAACTCAATAAATTTTTAAAGTTTATCAGCCGAGATAAGCACTGTAAAGTGTTCTGTAAAACTGTTTTTTCCTTGTTTGTACATTCCTTAAAGGAGAACAACTTTCATTAACGAAGAGTTTTTAGCGGCATGGTAATATGCATCGTCAGACAAGATACGCATCGGAAGAGTTCTGCAAAACTGTTTTTTCCTTGTTTATATAATCGTTACAGAAAAACAACTTATGTTTGAAAGTAGCTTAGTGCCAAAATATGGAAGCTTCCGACCCATTTCACAAACTATCATTTTAGACATAGTGGATAAGTATTTCTGTTACACTCCTTGCCAACTTAATTTGGGTAAATAGAAATATGCTATGTAGAAAATCCTTCGGCGGATGTAAAGAGTTCCATAAATTATTTGTGAATCCATCAAAAAACATGTTTAAAACATTAATTTCGTTTAAGGTCTAACATATTTGATAATTATTTGAGAAAATTTGTCAATTTTATCAAAATGAAGTTAATTTTACTTCTGATTATTTTGTATGGTGATATTACCTTACAAGAGTTTCCAACTAATGAACCAATTGCGTTTTTCCCTCTGCCTTTTCACCCTCTGTGTTTACCCAAGTTAGTACGACACACTCTCCTTGCCAACCTATCTACCAGAGCATGCACTTTGCCTAAACATCATATAAGAATAATGTTTAGCAGCTTCTTTCAATGTGTACTAGGAATTATACAGAGTGTTCGTAAAAGAATGTCATAGTTTGAAATTGAAATAGTATCAGCTGTAATCGTTCGACAGTTGTGGTTGAAGGTGACGAATTAAGAATAACTCCAACAGTTTCAGACCCGTGCAGCCAAAAATTGTCCGACGAATAATACCCCGTGTAAGGGAGTGCACGTTAAATATCCTTCAAGGTCCTAACGCTGCGTACGATGTCGCCTTTAACGGTAGCGTTGGGTGCCTATTCAGGTGTTGGCTCGTCACTTGACTGTGGTTCTAAAATACGACGCCCGTCGCCAATAGCCCTCGTGTAGCTCTATGAGACGATAATTCAAACATAATCTAATCCAACAGTTTCAGATAAGCAATACCCCACGATTTATCAACCTTAAGGTAGAATTGCACTGGCTGTTGCCTCCATTACTCCGGACTTGCTGCAGACAGTATGGGAAGAATTGCATTTTCGTTTGGATGTGGATTACTAAAGGCGAACACGTTGAGCACTTAGAAGAAAATAGGTTAGTTTTCCTTCAATTTCATGTATGATTTGTTAGATTTAGTATAAAATAAACTCCTGTAATATACCATTAAAACTCGGACATTCTCTTACGGACACCATGTATTGAGGTTATAATGAAAATTATTTACTAACAATTATACCTTCCTGGGAAATATAACATGTATTGTCAATTGGAATGCTTCAGGTCTTGAGTAGCAGTAAATATGTTGAATGAAAAGTTTCGTGTGCTTCGATTATTGAACAATGTTACGTGTAAAAAATGCTCCAAGCACCGATCGAGAGATGTGCAGTGCATGAAGGAAAGCTGAAAGGAACCACGTCACCTGAAATAGGCCAAAAAGGACAATTTCGGCTTAAGATTTATTTTTTGACTGGTAATAACTCCGCACTTACTTCACTTACTTAATCTTTATTGCTAATCAGCGGTATCGTGTAGCTCTAGTGCGACGATAATTCAAACCTAACCTAACCTAATCAGTGGTAACACAGCTTTGACATGGAAGTAAAAATTTAGTTTTTTTTTGCTTAGGTTAAAATTATCTTTAAGGCTAAAAAAAAAAGGCTCAGTTTTCCCAAAAATATTTTATATACGTGTTCGACTAGTTTTAATATTTTTAACAAGGCAATAAATTGCCAAATATGGCACAACCAATTTTTGATCAATGCAAGCGGATAAAAAATAAATATGGAATGAGGAACAAAAAAAAATCTGAGTCGTATATGGGAAGGGTAGGAGCGAGAACGGAGTAAAAAAACACAGAGAAGAGAAAAAAAATATTTCATCGTTTTATTTCAAGAAGAAAATATATGAAATATAAAAAAACAGAAATAAAATATCTATCTATTCTGTTGTACAATGGCGGAGCCCTGTGCTTTGAATCAATATTTAAATGAACTCGAAATAGCGTTTTCAATTTTTTCTCCTATGTCTTATCCTACGGCAGATTTTATTTCGATTCTATTTTATTTTACTCGTAAAATTGATTCCCTTTTTTTAAAGAGCACATTTGCATAATGCGTTCCTTTTCCCGAAATATTTCAGGGGGAGAGGGGCGAACTTTCTTCAGGATTCAATTTTTTAAAAAAATTGTTGGTATGTATTAAAAAAATCATTATTTTTGCTCAATACTTTTGAAGTTATGGTTTTCATAAATTAAAAATATATCGGATGTATTTCTTATTGAGTAAGGCACAGTCTTTTACGATCCGATTTGAAGATATTGAAATGAAAAACAGTGGGCAAATGAAACATTAGTTAACCTTATATTTTGGAAGAAAAAACTTTATGTAATACATTCGAATTTTTGCGGCATTTAATCGAATGTAGTTGGATCTAAAATTATTTCTAACGGAATCGATAAGCTTTCTATATTTTATTCGACTTTTTAAAGATAATTTCTATAATTTGAGGCATAATCGACCAACTACATAATCGATAAGCAAATTGGCTGAAGTGTAAACTTGTTTTCACTGCATAAAATTAAAATTGAAAATTTTAACAAAAAAAATTATTAAAATATTTTTTTAAATAATATTTCTATAGATGGTTATAAATGGCACCGCCATGCTTTAAATTCTAAAATTTAGTAAAGTTATTTAATACGTGTTTTTTTAAATATTATGTGTGTTGACGGAAAACTTGACAGTCAAGTGATAGGTTTATTTTCTTAAGACCCGTTCGAAATTCTTCACGTATATTCTTGACATAAACATACTTATAATACAAATATATGCTAAAAAGTGTGTTTTTCGAAGAAATTAAAAAAAATTGTGTTTAAGTCACGTCCCTAAGTAACTATTAAACTTTAAAAATACACATTTTTTGTGCTATAAATGCAACAAAAAAGACCGTGTCACTTAATTTGTAGTTAACAGATTATTTTAACATTGTTTTTAATGCAAAATGGCTTTATAATTAACTACTAAAATAACTTTTTTGAAAAGTTAAAAAAAATTTAAATATATTTTTAAGAACTCTAATATCGTATTGACCCTCGTTCAACTTCATTTTTTATAGAAATAAATAACTGATACGAGTAATCAAAGGCTGAAAACTGATATTTGAATTTTCTTCTATCTGACCAGGTCAATTTCGGAACTAATTAGCATGTTAATTGTTTGTGGGGTGGTTTTATAAAATTTCTCCGAATGGGTACTCCGGGTCGCAAGATGTTATACGTCTGTATCCCTAAAGAGGGTTGACTATTTCAAACTTTTAGTACCTTTTAATGCATTTAACAAATTTCATCTAAAAAACATTTAATGTAATAGTTGAAGTTGAAATCCTTATATTTATTATAAGTATTTCCTATTATAATATATTATGGGGATATATATTTCCTATATATAAGTATTAATAAATAAAAAAAAATGTCATCGGTGGAGCTAAATCCTGTTCTATAAGTAAATACATTTAAAATGTTGGAAGCTTGATACATATTTAGTTGAGAGCATTTAATCCGCCG
This sequence comes from Hylyphantes graminicola, assembly GCA_023701765.1. Taxonomy (NCBI): domain Eukaryota; kingdom Metazoa; phylum Arthropoda; class Arachnida; order Araneae; family Linyphiidae; genus Hylyphantes; species Hylyphantes graminicola. Next base: position 19,624,505 of record CM043116.1, read on the forward strand.
AATTTATTGGGCATGATCCACAATAAACAGAAAATTGGTAAAGAGTAGGGTTTATAATTCAAACGGTACTCTTCACATTCTCTTTAATAGCTGTAGAAAAAGCGCTATAGAACTTGAATTCAATTTTCTAAACAATAAACAATCACAAAAGTATGTTTTCATGTAAAAAAATACAATTACACGAGCATCGTATAAAGACAAAGGGATATGTTTTATATCTTGCTGCTTTTTTTTATTTGCTTCGTTAATTCAAATTTTGAACTAATTAACAATTCAATAAAACATACATAAAACGAAGAAACCTCCGATTGCACAAGCATCATATAAAGACAAAGAAATGTTTTTTATATCCTGATTCTACTATTTATATGCAATCAGTATATGCTTCTTTAATTCAATTTTCTGACTAACAAACAGTTAATAAAATTTACATTTATCTAAAACTCCAATTACAGGAGCACCATATACAGGCAAAGATATGTATTTTATTACCTTGATATTGCTTTTTATGTGCTATTTTGTTTCAATTTTTTTAAATAATAAAAAATAAACAATCAATGAAATGTACATTTATCTAGAAAAATCCAATTACCCTAGAGTTATATAAAGACGAAGGGATGCATTCTATAATGCTAATGCTGTTTATATGCATGGCTATATGCTTCTTTAATAAAATTTTATAACTAATAAACAATCAATAAAACAGTCAACCAAAAAAAAAAAATCCAATTACATTAACATCATATAAAAACAATAGATTCTATATCGCAGGCCACCCACTAAAAAGTTATTACAATAATGCTCTTATCGGCTAATTCTAGTTAACCTGTGGCTTCCTACACCCCATAGCCCATAACCCATCTGCATACCAACCAGGCCCCTCACCTGTACAAAAAACTACAAACAAATAACAACAGTCCACCCTTAACAGCTGTCCCGTATTTCCGGTACGCCACGCGTTGGTGGTATTTTCCCTTTCTGAGAGTCATTTATTACGGTGTTGGCTACCGTTTTTTTTTTTATGTTGGCGTGCTTCAGGTAAGGGATGCTCAAGAATCGATTGAAATTTTTATTACTTGTTCTTTAACTTTGTAGGATAATATGCTATAGCTTTACATTCTTCATTGAATTAGACCATAGGGCGTGATTTTGATCATATTGTTATAAAATCTACGAATAAAACTTCAAGACAAACTCTATAAAAAAAATATGATAACTTTAAGAATTTTGAACTTCAGAAGAAAATCAAAAGTTACAAACAATTTACTTTAATGCATATTATTGCAAAGAAAAACAACTTTAAAAACGATAGCGAAACTAAAATGAAATTGTGTTGACATTTGGCTAATTCTATGCAGACTTACTTTCTGTAATGTTAGTTAAAAAGTAAATATCACTACAACAATTTACAATAAATGAAAAAAACATTAACGGAATCGATAATCTACACTTAATGCAACTAAATATACTAACTTTTTTTTTTTATTTAAATGGGTTTTTTTATTAAAAAGATTTTTTAACTTGTGACTTACACTACAAAAATCTTCATTTAGATGAAATTATCCTTTTATAAGATTTTAAAATTTTATTTGCGCATCGTTGTATAGTCAAATAGAATGGTCTATCGTAAAACACTAAGAAAATAAAATAACAGCTTCCCCAAAAGATTCAGTCTTAAAATCTCCGATTTCAAACGCGATATTTCCCCCTCTTTCACTTATTTGTTGACGCGAGCCGCTTCGCTCGGTTCGTTGTCTGTTTTGCGCATTTAGGTATTGTCTAGGCATAATTTGCAGAAATGGGTTGCAACCGTAAATTGCCGCATCGGAGTCACCCGGGCCCTCATTTACAGGGCATTGTGGGTGGGAAATGGTGGGTGATGGATTGGCTGGGTTTGTTTACATGACATGTTTTGGTTAATTGAATACGCTGTGTTTGGTTTTTGAGGTATGTCTGTTTAATTTTTAAGCAACCATTTTTAGGTTTTCCGGCAACACACATATTTTTTTTTTAAATTATAATTTTTTTCATTAAATTTTAAAAGTTACAGCTATGGAGAAACCATTTAAAGGGTACAGAGGAAAAACCGCTTGATTTCGTAGAGAACTTTCCTCATTAGGCCACTTTGGCGATGATACAAGGCGAGTAATTGCCAAAAATGGAGTAAGGAAACCAGTTTCTACATACCGAGATTCACGCGATGCTCGATTCCGACGCTTGGACCAAGCAAAGAAGAAAGAAAGTTTTCTGTCGCCAATGGGGGTCGGCCAAGCAGGCACAATTACGGGACGACTCCTAGCAAATCAAGCGGTTCTTCCCCTGTACTCTTAATTTATAACTATTTACTACCGAAATATAACGTTTAAAAACTTTAAGAAATTAATTTGAATTTAAATCTCATTCAGTGAAAACTAGTTTATACTTCAGCTAATTTGTTTAACTCCCAGATTGTTAAAAATTGATGAAGGGGACTTATTTTCATATTCAGAAAGAGAAAATAACGGCGTTTTTCCTGGTGTACAAAGACGTAAAACCGTGCAGTAATATTCTTAGAATGTTTCATTAATTGCTGATTCAAATCTTATCTAAAAAAAATCCTTCAAACTTTTTATAAAATTAGGTTTTCATTATTAAACCCAAACTAATATTCTGTATGAAAACTGAGAAAGATAATATATAGAAATGTTTTTTAAAAAAATTTTGTTTAATGCATGAATTTATTTTCCAAAACTTCAAATTTCATTGAACTAGTTTAGCTAGAACATCTTTTATATAAATGAATCAAAAACCATATACAAACAAAACCAAAAACAATTATCCATTCTCGCAACTTTTTCCTATCAAGAAAATCGTCTGCGATGACGTCACTATACACAATCAGGCATCCAGTGACGGTTGGGGCCTATCATCACACGACCAGCGAGTAAACAAAAGGGAGGAGGAAAAGGAAAAAGACATGATTTATGTCATGATTTATTCGAAATCCTTTTCGGATTGTCTGATTTTTCCACCCCCGCGCCATTTTCTCATGAAAATTTCACCAGGGGTAAACTAACAACGGTAAGGGATTAGGGGTTGACCCGTTTGAGGAGTTATTTTTACGATTTTTAATATTCACCCCGTTCTACTGAAAAGGTTTTATATCAATGTTTCGTGAATGGTTTTTGGGTGAGATTGAAAGGAATATTTAAGTTCTTAAATTCATAGTTTTGTTATTTAAATAAGCATTTTAAAATTTTCAAGGGCCTTTCGAATGAGAATTCCAATTGCAAAATTCAGTCTCTTTAGTTTCGAGGTTTATCTTAACTACAAAAAATATATATACTAAGCAGATAAAATATAAAATAACTTGCCTCATTAAGATATAAACGTGCTGATTGTATTCCAAACAATAGAACTATATCTGGTTTTGAATAAAAAAAATTAGCTAAATTATTACTTGCATTATTAGGTGTTTTCTTCATAACTTGATCTTAGTTCAAAATTACGAATCCCGTATAGATATTAATTTGTTTCAAGTGACATTACTCATTCAAATTTTCCTTCCTTCGTATCCTTCTATCACTGCTCCTACTTTTACTCTGTTCAAACATGACATTAATTCACCAATCGAGGCTCAACGAATTTATTTTCATTGAGTTTATCTGTTGCCACTCAAGACCCAAAACATGCTTATTGAGTCTGTTTGTTGGAGGCATAGTTTTATATTTTCTTGTCTTTATTTTGACAATTTGAAAGGTTCGGTACTGTTTTAATCATGCGAAGATTATCGAAAATACAATTAATGCAATTATTTAGCATTACTTCTTTATATTACAAACAAAACAAAATTCTTTAAGCTTGAACAGTAGCCGGGTCTTCAAACAGAAGTTTTTTCTTTGTGTTACTCAAAAGTAAAAATAATATTCCAAATCAAATTGCTCCAACAACGTTTTTTTAAATGAGAAACAGAGGGCTTACATGTTTCCATTATGCCACTTTTTGAATTTGGCTCGGATATTTCTAATTTTCAAAAAATTATCGTATAGCAAAATAGTAGAACCAATAGAAGTGGAATTATATAGTCCCTGTTAACCAGCTACAATTATCATATAAAAACTGTTGCCAATACCGTCGCCAATAGCCCACGGGAAATTTTAGGGTGACGTGAATCTAAATACCAGTTATGGTAAAAAATATATCTAATGAAGTTCTGGAGCAAAGTCAATATATCTCTGCAATTCGCCTATTTAGTGATATGTAGTGCAATAACAATCCGCTATGTGTTTGAACAACATTTCTAGTGCGAACTGTCAATATCTACCTGTAATTTTCGCCAGTTTAGTGATCTCTAGTGCAAAAACAATCCACCATGCGTTAACTGTAAACAAGAGTTTAGCAAGGGTAAACATTGTATGTGTAACGTAGCTAGAGTAGTCCAATTCCAACCAATCACTTGTCTAAAAAAGTTGTCGATTTATGTCTTTGCATTGCTTTTCGCTTTTGTATATTGGTCATTCTTTGAGTGCAGAAGGCTTTTTCCAAAGAGAGTGTTCGCCAGCCTTTTTTGAATGTGATATGCTATTTCGCCAAAAGATGTCCCGACTTCAGTAGATTCAATATATACAGCGACTCTAATCCAACCCGAAATCCTTTCAAAATAAAACACCACCCAAAATCAAATACACAATCGGACAGACAAAACAAATATCCACTCCATCCCAATCTCTACAACATAAATCCGCTTTATCGTTATTTCATTAATATTTTTTCTTTCTTTCTTTCATCGACGCATAAAAAGGCAATGATCGTGAACCGAATTCGACCCTGAGGAGCCATATCCCGATAAGCTATTAAAAGCAAGGGAAGGATGCGATATTAATTATTCAGCACGCGCCAAATTTATGGCGCCTTTTTTATCTGCCAGCTCCCTGCAGCCTATAATGGGCATTATTGAGGGGATTTATCACGTGTTGATTACTCCTCGCGAAGAAATTTGGCGGTGTGGAAGGACTTGGCGAGATTTTTTGTATGATTGTATCTTTTCGCGTCTTCTGTGGCAACAGAAGTGCTTGAAACAGGAGGAATGAAAATAAAGACTTCATTTCTGTAGAACTTTGTTGCTATATGCCAACAGAATTAAACTCATTAATCATTACCCTATTTGCATAGATTGTTTTTATATGTGTACTTAGATGCTCAAATCAAAGTTCTATATTTATATATTTTTTAAAATCTAATTCTCTGTAATCTATATTGAAGTTTCATTGCAAAAGCTTAAGATATTCTTTGCGTAATTATAATAGTACTCAACCTTCAAAATTTTGAAAATTAAGAGCATTTATTGGGCGTGTATATTACTCCTTTGCTAAAGAAAATTGTCGGTGTTTAAGGATTTGGTGAGATTTTTTTTGAGCTATTGCATGCTTTGCTTCTTCGATGGCAACATATGTGTTCGCAACCAGATTTGAAAATAGGGAGTTCTTTGTAGAACTCTTAGTTGTTGTCTGTCAACCGAGTTAAAGTGTTAACGAACAACTGGAACGACTCCTCCTACAGTGACGTCACAGCACGTCAACCGTTGTCTGAAATATTTTTTATCTGCAAGCTTCCAGGAGTCCATGGGTGTCCCCTTAATGGGCATTATTAAAGGGATTTATCACGTATTGATTACTCCTTGCGAAGAAAATTTGGTGGTGTGGAAGGATTTGGCGAATCGAATCGAATCGAATAAGAATTGAATTATCGTCGCACTTAGAGCTACACGAGAGCTTTTGGCTACGAGCATCAAAATTTTGAATCACACAGTCAAGTGAAGAGCTGACCTGGTAAACCCTACGTAACTTTTTAGAAGAGACATCGTAAGCAGGGTTGGGTTTGGTTTGAATTATCGTCGCACTAGAGCTACACGAGGGCTATTGGCGACGGGCGTCGTATTTTAGAACCACAGTCAGGTGACGAGCCACACCTGAATAGGCACCCAACGCAACCGTAAGCAGGGTTGGGACATGGAAGAATATTTAACGTGCACTTTCTCTACGCGGGGCATTATTTGTCTTACATTTTTTGGTTGCACGGGCCGTTTATAGGTCGGAAGTTATTTTGGCGATCCCCGGACCCTAACCTGGAGAAAATGGAAATTGTAGTTGGTTGGTTGGTTGGTAGACATATATTTTCAGGCTTGTGTGCTTGGTCGCAAGGACCCGCTTATAAACCATCGTCAAGTAGGACAACACAAGACACACACAAACACATATGACAGATGTTGCCATCTGTCGCCACCTCCGCAATTTAGACATGTCCCTGAAGGGGAGGGAAATTTTCTCCAGGGACCTGTACCCATGGGAAACTGCGCAATGACCGCCCACAGGACTTTCGGACCCAACAGATTTTACGAGCACGTACTCCGCATATACTCGACAAACATAAACATCCATGCCCGAACGGGATTCGAACCCGGACCCAGCAGCTCCAGAGGCCAATGCCTTAACCACTACGCCGCTGGATCGGCAAATTGTAGTTAAAATGCAATATATGCATTTTAGATATTCTTTACCTGATTAAAACAGAACCTGACCTTTAAAATAGTGAGAAATAAGGAGATTCATCTCGTACTTAACACCACCAGTTTTCTTCACAGAGAGTTTTAACAGGATTTGGCGAAATTTTTGGGTTGATTGTATTGTTTCTCGTCTTCGGTGGGGACAGAAGTGGCTTGCAACCATAGGAATGAAAAATTTTCGTATAACTTGAAATTTTTAAAAGTAACTGTTGCTTAACTTTTCCTAATAAGTAACTGTAACAGAGTTACTTTTTAAAAGTAACTTTGCAATCCCTTTTTAAAGGATAAATTGTGTCTATATCTATTTATCTCAACATACACGAATGCAAAGGGAAATATACTCAATCAAATACAACGCCGACAGAACAAATTAACCCTATGCCACCCATTCCGTTCATTTCCATAGCAACCCGAAATATCCGAATAAAATTTATTGCTCGGGATTTTCATTTGCTATCCCTTCAAGTGTTGCTTCTCTGCTTGACAGTGCGACTTATTATCGCTGTAGTAATTGATTCTCGCTTTACCCGACAGGTGTCGCTACCGTGACAGGAACTTGGTTGCTTGGCAACTGCCTTGTTGTCGGAAGATGGGGAGAAATTTTTTTCAGAAAAAGTGTTACGTTGGTTTATGTAAGAGAAAATTTAGATTATTTTTATGGTCTGATTTCCTACTTTTTATTACATTTTTTTTTCAGAAAATGGAATAGTAGACATTCCATACTCCCCTTCAAAATCTGTTCTTTCCCACGGATCTAAAAATTACTTTTTTGTTAAAAAGGTTTGACGTTAGAGACCAATGTTTCGTGCTTTTATTTCGGTCTGTCGATGAACTTCACCAAATAAATTTTCTTTTTTAATTGATAGAAATAAAGTTTTTCGTAAGATTGTTGTTAATGGCTTCTTGTAACCAACTTTTCTTTTTTTTTTTTTAATTTTTTAAGAATAAAAAAATAGAAAATTTAGGTATGGACATGCAGTCGATGTCCGTCTGTCTATCTATCCGTACCCCTTCCAAAATCGGTTCTATTCGTTGGATCATACAAAATATTTTTTATTGGAAAAGTATGACTCTGAATTCAGAGACCCATCGTTTATACTTTTAGTCCGTCTGACTGTACATCTGCCAACTATCCGTCAGTGTATTACCCATTGAATTAGCATTGAAATGCAATTTTATGTCATTTCTATTTCCAAATTTTTACAGCAACCCTTTATATTTTACTTAGAATTTGCTGTAACTTGGCGACAGGGAATCTAGAGTTTGGGCTCGCAGATTTTACGGTAACTGCGTTAACTGACAGAAACTTAAAGTGTTGAAAGCCAAGGCAGGTCTATGCAGTTTAGCTTTTCTTTTTAATATTTCTAATTTTGAATTTAAGAGTTATTATTTGTATATTGCTTTAAGAATATTTCTGAAAGGAAAACACTTACAAATGCACCCAAAATTATCACTTGATTTATCAACAACTGTGATAATCCTCTTATTTTTTCATTTTCCCACGAGTCGGTTCATACAATCAATATTCAGTGTTATTTTCAATGCAAAGGTTTAAATGGCTTTAGATAAACTAGTTAGTTCTACCCAAACCAGTTGTCTTCGTAGTATAACTGTTAGTCCGTCCGAGTTCGATTCTCTTGTAAGATTTGGGTTTAATGTGTAAACTCGGTTCTGAATGGCGGTGTAAAACTTCTTAGACAGTGCGTAAATAAATCTTCTTAATTTATCAATAAGGACCTAACCACAGCCAACTCAACAACTAAGGCCAAAGAAGTCCTCCCAAACACTCTCGGTGACGGAAATTTTGAAATCATAATTCCGAGTGACGCTGTTCCAAAGATAAATATAACCTGTCTCGAAAACTGTTTGGAACCACTCGGTCCCGGCCGATCACATTTTTAGGTTCCCGAATGCGTCCGAACTAGTTTCTCGATCTTCGACACTCGGAACAGTGATGTCAAAAATTCCGTCTACGCTCATGTTTGGGTAAGCTTTTCTGGCCTTATTATTGAAGTCGGCCATGATCTAATGCAAAATTAAGTCATTCATTATGCCACAATACTTTTCCAACCTCTTCAGCAAGAGACTAAAAGAGATTCAGATCAAATTACCCCCGAAGAATTAATCAAAGGAAAAGTTTTCCAAAAAGCATCTTCTTCCATACCCTACTTGCCAAGGCGACACCTCCCAATTCTTAAGCCAATCATCTCCTCTGTTGACCAAGAACTTTTCCAAATGACTTTTGCCTTCGCGATAACTCTTCTGACCCAAAGAAGAATAAGAAAAGGGGTGAAGAAGAAGAAAGAAAGAAGAAGAAAAGTCCAAGCCCGGGCTGTGTCCGGACTTAATAAGTGAGACAATATTCCACGGTCCGGCGAATCGTCGTGTATGATGGAGTGCAACTTAATCAATGCCTCACTCTCTCCTGCGTCCAGGATACTTTCATTTCGCTTTTGTCTGTCTGTCGCCCCCTCCAGGGAAAAAGTCCGGCAACATTTTCAGGGATGAATAAACCAATCGGGATAGGGTCCATTCAGAGAAGAAAAAGAGGAAAAAATGTAAGGGGCGGGGCTCATCGTTTCCATGGATCTAACCCTTTCGTGGAGTTAAGAAGACGGTAGAGATGGTGTTTGGTATAAACCAATATAAAAATCGGTTTGCCAGGTGACGCCATTGATCTCCTTGTAGTAAGCCCAAACAAACGCTCTTGGCGAACTATTTGGGCCTTCTTCTAAAGTGGAGTTTGTATAGACTTATTGCAGCAACTTGGCAGGTTTTCACTCTCTATTAACACAAAAATTACAACTTATTTTTCTAACTTGCGAAGGGAATCACTACCATTGTATAAATTCAGATCTCTTACTTGCTTACAAATTTCACGTGGGAAGATAAACTGAAGTAACTAGTCTAAGAAATTGATCATTGTTACAAGTACTAAATTACTATAAGAAATTATTAATAGGTTATTCTTAAGAGGTTAATTTCTTAAGAATTTAACCTATAAGAAAACACACTGAAATATACTAATTATTTCAGAGAGAGTTGGTTCAATTCGTGGTTGTGGTTACTGCAGTTTACCTACCCATGGCAGGACTGCGCAAACTGTCATTTTTCAATTTTAAGTAAACGTATTTTAAAGAATAAAGTGTTGCTTTTATATTGAACTACCGTTAGGTCAGCGGCTTGTTTGGACCTACTTGGCGACTTTCTCATGGCTTCACCCATTTTCTCGCCAAGCATATCCCTTTCTTCTTTACTCTATAAACCCTTTTGGCACTGAATCCCTTTCTGTGCGTGATTCATCCTGCGATCATCCAGTTGACAGGTCCCGTTGTCATGGGGACGGACCAGATGAACTAAAATGGGAGTTCTTTTATTATTTTTTTTTCTGTTGTGCTCCCGGATTCTTGTTTTTCTTAGTGCCGGACGTCCGGAAACAAAAGGGGGTGAGTGGGTTAAGAATGCCGGATTAATTTGGCGGGAGTTTCTCCTTGAGTCTTTTAACGCTGTCTGAGGGAGGAATTTCATGCGTGAACGCCAACTGATAGGACGCGAGGTAATTCGTTTGGCATTTTCTATGAGGGTTTGAGTCACCAGGGAGGGAAAGGTTGATAAGTTTATTGTACTACTATAACCCTTTAAGACCGGCGGTCAGATGGCGCTGATTTTAAATCATGGGACTAACTGTGCAGTTTTATCGAAGAAGTGCGTTAAACAGCATCAATGCCAGCAACTCCTAAAAAGTCATTCTTTATACAAATAACGAATGGTAATAGTCAACTGCTTCGGTTTCGATATTTCTGAAGAGCTTGAACATTCTCTTTTATACCCGCACGATTGTGATATCTCGGTCGGATAGGGAAATTCTTACAAAGCAATATAGAAATATTTGATAAAATAACTTGCATTGAACCTGGAGAGACACGCTATATTGACGACATATTTCAACGATGATTATTTATATTCTTAGGATCTCTGCTATAAAAAAATTTGAAACTTAAGTTGATCGAGTGACCTAATCTATAATAATAAAAGAAAGAGTCTGTCTGTGTGTTTGTCTGTGTGTATGTCTGTGGATCGCAAAAAACCTACTTAGACTGCTCTAAAAAATTTGGAATTTTTAATATAGGTTCCTTTTAATACCTACGTGTGCACCTGAGGCTTAGTTTTTTCATATTTGATTGTGATTTTTAATTAATATAATTAGTTTTTAAAAAAAAACGTCATCCACGTGGAATTGCGGGACCATAACAGGGCTTGAAAATACATGGACCGGGCCGAAACGGGGACTTGACGCCATCCTCTATTAGTTTGATTGATTGAGTTTGGTTGAGATATGCGCTTGCCCTATGGCTGCTTCATCCTCTATTAGTGTTTGCTTTTTTAAGTGTGCATGCGCCAACACGAATTTAATTTTGTTTTTATTTTGAGTGTATTTTCACAAGTAAGCATGCCTCTAAAATTAAGCAATACGAAGTTAACGGGTTCCCAGTAAGGCGGGACCATACTGCTAGTCAAATCTAAAGCGCACTTGGAGCACTTTAAAACAAAAATCGGGTACATTAGTTAAAAAAAAATCCTCGTAATATAGAACCACTGTTAAGTGATAAGGTAGACACCTGTCCCAACTGGACTTCGTCCGATTCCCTTCGTTGGAACTTTGGACTCCACAGATTTAACGAGCACGTCTGTCCCAGTAAACTCATGGAATCCCTTAATTAGTTCTATTAGTTTTTTAATATTTTTCTTCAAATATCCGTCTATAGAATGTGGCCGTGTTTAGACCCTCTGTATGAGAGGACGATTTTCTGATGACTGGGCTACGAAGCCCCCATCTTCCACGCGTGGTTGTTTACTCTTTGCACCTCAAAAGGCAATGACTATACACTTCAACAAGAGTGTCTGTCTATTAAACCACGCAATACCCCGTTATGTTTTGTAGCGGCACATAAGGAGGACTTTGCACTGTTACCCCACTCGCAGATGCTGAAGACTCCCCCCTACAGCTGGACTCTTTTCTTTTACCCAAAGAGCCAAAATATTGTAGGAGTTCAACGCACTCTACAGTCGTTCACCTCCGAAATTCTCTTGTATATTCAAGAAATTTAGTTTTGTGAGTTAGAAATTACTTTACCTAGAAACTTAGGGTTTTTATTACTGTATTTGTTACTACTTAACTGGAGAACTTAGTGGAAGAAAGGGCTAAGTGGCATTTTTGGAAAAATTGGGATTTTGTGGCAAAGGGCATATTATTTTCCATCCTTTAACCCTTTCAGTCGCAATGACAATTTGGCATCGTCATTTTAGAATTTTTTTATGATCGTCTATCTATAGTCATTTATGATATCAAAAGGCACATCATCCGATTCTTCAAACTTTTTTCGATTAGAAAATATTTTTTATTAATCCCAATAGACGTTAGCCCTATTATTTTTTAAAAATATGATCAGAAACATGATGATGTCAAATGGCATCACTGGGACTGAAAGGGTTAAAAATAAAAAAGTTACCCCTTTTTCATAAATTGAAATTTAAGTACATATTTTACCGTTTGAAAGATCCATTTTCAACGGATATTTAAGTTCAAACTAAAAACCTTCAAGCTCATTTTCTAGTTTTTATCTTTTTGTTACTTAGCACGTTTTTCCACTAAGCTCTTCAATTGAGATTTAGATGAGCAATAATTATCAATCACCTCAAAATTCACCATTTAAGCAAATTACAGAGCCAAAAATTTAGTTTTAATCTGTGTTGAAAGGACAGGTGCATTTTTAATACATCATTTATAAAACGTTTTGAAGACGTGTAAAATGTAGCTGCATTGATTTTTCACTCAGGTGTTCGCCTCATTACCTTGATTTCATTCAAAATTATGGGACTCGTAAGCCAATCTTTGACAATATAATAGAGTAATTGTTTCTAATAACCCGATGCAGTGTTGATAGTGTGACGTACGGGCCTCCAATGTTGGCTTTAGTGCGATGGTAATTTAACCAAATATCCTTCCAACTGTCCAGATTTAACTCGGTAATAAAAAAATTTCATATTCCAGACACCATGAGAAAGTTTTGTGTTTTCCCTTTTGAAAATCCGGAAATTGGTACATGACACGGAAATTCTGAAAATAGTTAAAAATCCGGCATTGCGGGTTAAATCCGGAGAATCGACAAGTCTGGACGTACAAAGCAAAGAGTTATATAGTAGGGTAGAGACTGAACCTGGCAACAGCACCATGGACCAACACGGAGACAATAAAGGGGGGCATGTAGGGCCCAATGGCCGAGGGGTTTGGATCCCAGGCCATATGGCTGGCTGTCAGCACGCTGTAAATTGTGCGGGTTCGATTCCCGCCTTTGACCTGGGTGTACTTCCTTCCTCAGTATCAAAATTATAAATTAACTAGTACTTTTGCCACTCTATTCGGGCTCCGTAGTGAGCCATGGCTGCAGATGGCAGCTCAGTACGAGTCTTTTCTCTACCCTACTATAGAACTCTTTGGTACAAAGACAAAAGCTGTAACATATTTTGTTCCCACGAAAGATAGCGCTACGCAACAATACTAATACGATCCGTTGGCTATTCATCCATTCAAAACCTACTATCTTAAAGTTGTTTAGAAATAAACATTGCTCTAGTACAATTCAATGATGAACGACCAAAAGATGTTGTGGGAATGTTTCTACAGTTAACCATTTATTGAACTTAGCAACAAAATGAAGCAACCAAACGCGTCACCAGAACAAAAATCAAACAATGTGTTGATAAACGATTATTGAGGAAGCTAGAAATAGACAGCAGAAAACGATTAAATTACCAAAATACGACTTGTTTACTAGGACATATGTCTCAATGCGCTGTCAAGAGTTAAGAAAATATTCAAGTTTGAAGCTGATACTTTGAGGTATTCTTCTATATTATTTTCCATGTGATCGCATTCCACAAAAATCCTGTTTTTAAATTTGTAACCTACAGCACTAATTGTTATGACACTGATATACGAATGAAAGGGGTTCTTTGAATTTTTAAAGTTGTTAGTACAGAGCAGCAAAAAGATCAATACTTATTAAGATACACACACACACACACAAAATTTCTTTTTTTATTATAATAGATATGTTTAAAGTTGAAAGACAAATAACTGAACGCCACACACAAATTGACTATGCAAATTATATTGATGTAGTGTGTGTAACTTGATGTATATTTCATTAATGTGGATTTAATGTAAGTTTTTAGGCTAAGTAAGTTTCCTGGCTGAGCGAGGGTCGTTTGTGGTGGTAAAAGAACATGTTAGAAGTAGCAGTGAATTCCCTATAGGCATGACCGTTCTTGTTTGGACGAATTGACTGCTTGATGCTTTGTTTTGTAGGACATAAGAAATCGTTTGACGCAACTGTGACGTCACCACAGTTGTTGCCGACTCAATTGTCCAACAATATGGAGTTACAAAGTTAAATTGTTTTAATGAATTATTGCAGAATATAGTTGTAATTCTGTTTTAAGACTTAAATTTTGAACGAGCGATCTAAAATGAAGTTTCTACAGAGATGCAAAAAAAAAAAATACTGTGCCATTAGGTTGGGTACCGGCAAGTCACCCAACACAAAGAAACCACCGCACAAAACCAAACTTAAAAAGCCCTTCTAACACCCATTCATCAACTTCCACCCAAATTCGCTTCATCATATCGAAAGTGACAGATGTCCCACAAACACATTTAAACCCATCCGCTACTTTAGCCGTTTTTTCCTTTCCACAGTGGGTCAGACCTTTTCAGTCCGTCCAACTGACCACGGACACAGTGAATTTTCTAACATAGTGACTGGGCGACACTTATGTCGCCCAGTTAAAGAAAAATGTCACCTAGTAATTTGAAAATCAAATCACTGGGCGACATTAATAAAAACAATAATTTCTCAAAACTCTCGTCCATTTATCACAAATTTTATTTTGAAAAAAAAAAAAAAACATTTTAACTAAAAAAATGGGCAAGTTGTAGCCAATGTTGTTTAATAGGTACGGCACATTCGTTACAGCCCTGTGGGACTTTTCGAAACTTTCGAGTTACCCCAGGGGATTCTCCTCCTTGCATTTTTCTAAGAACTCTAATATCGTATTGACCCTCATTCAACTTAAATTTTTTATAGAAATAAATGACAGATACCCTGTAATAATAGGCTGAAAATTGATTTTTTAGGACCAAGTCAATTTCGAAACTAATTAGCATGTTAATTGTTTGTGGGGAGGCTTTGAAAAATGTCCCTGAATAGGGACCCCAGGCAGGGATCAATCTGCAGTCGCATTTGTCGCAAAATGCGACGAGTTGCACGAAAATGCGAAAAAAAAAATTATTGGCCGTCGCGAAAATGCGACGACGTAATTCGGTGAAACTAAACCTAAATTTCAATAAACAACAAGTTCAAATAACCGATTCTAATTATGAAAATAAAAAATGTAATCAAGATGATAAGATGAATTCAGATTAGATTACACTAAGATGTCTTCAAATCTCGGCCAGCCAGTGCAATCTACCATTTAAAAATCAGTCCAATTGTGCTTCCTGATGTACTTATATTACAGCCTAGTAATTTTAACGAAATCTACCGATGATGTCACATTGCGTGAAAATGATTGACAGTTGTCTGGCTCTTTGTGATTGGAAGAGTATCTTGTTACTTTTGTAGCTCCGGTTCAGGCCAACTCTGACAACCAGAATATATTTTCTGACCAAGTGTCCGATTCACGATGTCCGTGAATCGTGATCACCTTGAATGTTAGAATACTTTTTGTTCATGTTTGAACCTTTTATTCTACTTCCGCCTGTACTGGGGTTTCTGATTTTAAACAATATTTAGTTTTTTCTTTTAATGGACTTAGATTTAATGTTACAAGTTAATTTCTAGTCCTTGAATTTTTCTGGAAAAGTGCTTGGATTTTTTTAAACAAATGTTTGAACCATTTTAATTTAATAAGGATATGTATTAGACTAAAAGTTTGGGATTTCAAACAAGCAAAACTTGATTTAATACACCAAATGAACAGCAAAAATATGTTCATAGACAAATCTGAAGATAGTCCAACACCATAAATCAAAGTAAATACCCACTTACTTGTACTTTTTTAAAAGGTTTATAAAAAAAGTTAAAAGTACTTTTAGTAGTATAGTTTTATATAATTCTTTAAATTTGTCATGTCTTGATTCATAAAAAAAAGTTTAATGTATTGTTAAGCTATACTGCCTAACAAAATTAACTGCTACACAAAGATTGAATTGTGTATAGATTCAAGTTATTTAATTGCCGTGACGTTGATTTATAAGCAATTAATTTTTCTCGAGCATTTTGCTACAGCTTTTTTTTACATTTTAGCATTTTTGCTACAGCATTTTTTGACCCAGGTTGATCCCTGACCCCAGGTCGCAAGAGGGTATGAAAATGAACCAGAGAATAACATTTATTGAAAATGATCTATAATACATTAGTTCAAATGGGAATATTATTAATTCAAGGGGGTCATTTCCCAATTAATTAAAGTTAAGGTTAAATTTTTCCTAGAGGATTACACTGATATGACAACCTTTTCCCTATCCCCCCCCCCCCCCCAATATTTTTATAAGCAATGTCGCCCAGTGAAAAATTCTTAGAAAATTCACTGCACGGACAGACGGACAATGGACAAAACGGGATCGGGATGCTTAACCCTTTGGATCCAGCACACAAGAGGGCTACTTTTTCTTTCTTTATAGGTACTTCTACTTCGATCTTCAGGGCCTTTTTGCTGTTGCCATCTGGCGCCGAGTAAAAGTTTGCCTGTCGCGTGCCTGTTTTTCGTGAAAGGGAATTCTTTGTGGTGTGTGTGTGGGAGGAGGGAATGTGCGGTTGTATTTGTAGAAAAGGATGTGTGCACTAAACCATGAATCCGTTGGTTGCTTGCTTGTCAGGAAGCGGAGATTTTTAGAGGGGGTGATTGTGGAGCACTGGCACACGTCTTTTAAGGATTTCAAATAAATCACCTAAAGTCTTCAACATTACAAAAATGACCGCATCAATTAACCCTTTAACAACGACTTTGAGAGCACCATTAAAACCTTCATTTGGTAAATGGTGGAATATTTTTCCATATTTTGAAGAATTGATTTGAACCATTTAACAGTTTTGTTTCCAAAACCTGAAAGTGGTTCAACCAATTACCAAAAAGATTGTCGTGTTTGTGATATCCCCACACAATCATTTTTTCATAAACCTACCACCATTAAGCTGTTTGGCTAATAATTGTTTCACTGATAAAACAAATGCTTTAATGATACTTTCCTAAAACTAGTGACCCTTTTGCAGCCTCCAGTTTTAGGATGGAATTAAGTACTATTACTAGAGTAACAATACTAACACCAGAATGCAACTTAGCTGTGTTATTTTGTGGATGAAAGGATATCAAGTTCCCTTTTTATATTTTTTAAAGTCTACTTTTGCTAAACTGTGAAGGCAGGCAATTTAACACAAACTGTTGTGATATCATTACACTCTTAAAACGAACGAGCGGGCAACTGGAGTGGATTTCACTCTTTTGTTTTAAGAGTGTAGTTATAAATATGGTTTCAATCGATAAGTGTTTCAAGGTTCCATTCTAACACTTGCATTTATGACTTTTAGTTTTTTTTTTGTTAAAAATTTTACATGCTTTTATCTTTTTTTATTCATATGTTATACATAACTGCTTTATCTTATTTGATAGGCTATTTCTGATATCTTGAAACTTGTATAAGAATATAAATCACCAATAAATGCTATAATATAATAGCAATCAATCAAAGAATATTATATCCCAAACTTAGATTCGATGATCGCCTCGCAAACACATTAAAGCATGTAATCTGCATTCCGTTCTTTAGTTCCACAACAAATTCTTTTCGACAGGGCCTTCATGTTCCTTCATTCAAAACAGTTATTTTTAGAGTGTGATCGTTTTCATAAGCTTTTTCAAAAAGGTTTCTTTTAATGAAAATATTTGCGTATGCTTAGCAAAAGTCGTTTTATAGTTCATTCTGATATAACGACACTCGCGTCTCCCAACAGTAATTCTTTTCTGATTTATTTATTTGTGAAAATGGAGGTGAAACACAATTTTCTAAATAGCTGATATTAAAAGTTCACGCGCTAGCAAAAAGTAGATTCATCATTGAAAAATTTAAGAATGTATTATAGCCCAATTGTTGCATAGCTTGATTTATTCCTTTCAGCACTGAATATATTTTGTAATTTACTAAAATTTTAAAAGTCAAACTCAAAAACTCAAATACGTCATATACGTTTTGGCATGCGATATATTACATTTTTCTGAACTCGTATATTTAATGTTTTAGTTCTTAGATTTAAAAATAATGCCTGATGGCCATTCTATGGCAGAAATTTCTGCGATTTTCGAGGAAAACAAATTGTAGCACTTAATAAATAAAAATTGCGGGCCCTAGGCCCAGGCCTTATTAAAAGTCAGACATTGGTTGTATAACTTGTTAAACATAACACACTTTCACTTATTTAGCACCCCCTTGAATTTCCATGATAGATGACTCTTAGGCATTCACATCTCTTCATATGATAAGGCACAAGTGATGACCACTAGTCCCATATGAAATACTACAAATATAAGCGGGCTCAAATCAACTGGAAGATTTCCGCATACACTTCTTCTTTCACTAAAATGATAGAAGGAAAAGCTTAGTAGGAAACTGTCCAAGGGAATTGAACCCTTTTTTGCATTGAGAGATTCATATTAAGGCATGGAAGGGTTAGAGGGAAAAAAACGATGATTCACTCCTTTTGTGCCCAAAGAGTTGGATGGTCATTTTTCAAATGTGGACATGAGGGGGAGAGGGGGCTTGGCCCATCAAAAATTAATGGGTTAAGCCCTCCCTCCCCTTCGATTAGGAATGGATCATTCTTTTTGGTGGGGTAAAAACGGAAGATAGTGTAAATGGTCACTGGCTGGGGTCAGTATGACTAATGCTGGGTTTTGATGTCTTGATGCTAGCATTGTTGCGTATAATAAATTAACTGAAAAATCGAAGCAAAATTCTGAAATTGTCATTGATTATGTTTTTGGGGAAATTTTCTTCTATTTTGAAGTTTTTAATAAAATTTGGGTCCATCTTCTCAAAAGCACTCCCATTATAATGTTATCTTATATAAACTGCACTGTCATCCAGGACTGAAATGCGAATTTTGTGGCTTTTTCCATTATTGGCTATCTGCTATATTGCAGTAGTTTGTAGTCTTCGTCAAAATCGCATTATGTGCATACGAACAAAAATTTTATAACCAATAAAACTTTTTTTAGTTCCTACAAATGTACAGAATACTTTATACTTATTTTTCTCTCTACTAGTTACAATTGAACACACGAACTGCATCCCACTATTTCCACACAGGATATAGCAACAGCTTGAAATACAACACATAAAAATCGAAATTTACCTTCGCACTTTCTGATACATCGTTCTTTCTTATCATCCTCAACTAAAAGAAACCACATCGACAAAGAAAAAAACTCTTAAAAAAAATACAATGCTCACACCAAATCCGAACGCAAGCTGCAGAAACGAACTTTTACGAAGACTATAAAAACAGCATCCACCGTCCAACCACTTTGTTATGTAAGCAACGGGGGGACATCAAGCCCATTGTTGCCACCTACAAATACAAAAAATCGCAACAAAATAAAAAAAAAAACACTTCAAGGTTACGATCCCATCGGTCACTTCCACAGAAAAAGAAAAAAAATCAATCGAACGACCAACCCCAAAAATAGAAATTCAAAAGATGGGGCTGAAGTAGAAAAAAACACCACACGTGGTCATTGTATTCCAATTGCGTCGTATTTTCACCTTTCAGGTAGGAATCACTGGTCACCCGTGACTGTTTTTATTTCTTCTCTACCCCCCCCCTCCCCCCCTTTGGGTCATCAATTTTAAAGGGGAGACAGACAGACAGAACAGTTGGGCAGTTGTGCGGCGTATCGTTTTGGGTGCATATACAATTCGAATAACCATTGTTTTAAGGGTTTAGAGGATTGATTGTTTAAATTTATTATTGAAAAATACTTACTATAAATTTAATAATTAAATTCATAACTTTCTTGATGTTTGGCTAAAACCAATTTAAAATGTTGCATAACTTTGCAGTTTTAAAGGGGAGACAGAGCAGTGGGCAGTTGTGTGGGGGGTATAGATGTGATCGCAACGTTTGGGTGCAATCGAATAATCATTATTTTTTGGGTTTAGAGCAGGGCCTGCTCTTCCATAAAGCCTGTTAGGCCCGGGCCTAGGGCCCCTAAATTTTAGGGGCCCTAAATTTCAGTTTCTCTTGTAGTAAATGCCGTAAATCCCCAAAATATCGGAAAACTAAAAAAAAAATTCTGATACTTCACTTTGTTTTTTTTCTTGGTTGTGAATGAGAAATTGGCCTATCGGTTTTTTTATCGATATTTATAAGGCAGCCACTAAAACCGTAGCAAAATTTGATACACAGGTCAATATTGCACCATCATTTTGGAAATTTTTCCGTAAAGGGGCCCCCAAAATAGGTTAGTGCCTATAGTCCGGGTTTTCCTAGAGCAGGCCCTGGTTTAGAGTATTGATTGTTTATTTAAACTAAGTAATAGCGAGAATACTTAATATGCTCTCAATTAGTAAATCCATGTATTTCTTTCAAGTGTTCGACTAAAAAAAATTTTAATGCAAATAAAAATAATAAACTAGTGCATAACTTTGGAGTTTTATGTAAGAAACGATTGTCATACACCAAAGTGAACTCCAGGGCATGATTTAGGATAACACGGACTATAGGTACAACATATTTTGAAGGCCCCCTCCAAAAAAACTTTGCATGATTACGCAATTAATATTTTTCGAATCTAGATGGCCCAAAATCTGACTTAATTTCTCGCAACTAGAGCTTGAAATAGTGTTAACTACCAATAATAATACCTATCGTTTTAATTTATTAGCATATTATTTTAACAAATATGCACTCTTTGAGGTAAAAATGAATGCACACAATAAATAAAAAATATTTAAGAAATTTTAAAATTACCAAAATATTCTAATGCTTTTGAACGCTACTGTAACTAACAATCTTCATATAAAATAACACTATAATAAGTTGAAAGTTTTGCTCTATAAACTATTTTAAAATCCAAACCATCCGGTATGCTATTACACTACACTCTTAAAACAAAAGAGTAAAATCCACTCCAGTTGGAGAAGTGCATTTTCGACACCCTAAAAGCATGCATATTTTCTCAGACTGAGTTAAAATCACTCGTTTGGTGTGATCCTGTCGGAAGTTTAACACACAAAGGATCCACTCCAAAAGGAGAAGTGCATTTTCCAGTCTGGAGGAGTGAAATCCACTCAGACTAAAGTAACTTGGGAGTGTTTGTTTTAAGAGTGTAGATAAACCATCAACACAAGTCACAAAGCAATCACAACGACAGGTTTTTGCCACACACCAAGTTTCCCACACATCAAGCACATTAATTCCAAGAAAAGTCAGTTGACACTTGGCCAAAACCAAAGAAGAGTTAATAACCCAATAAGCATGCGAATACTTTCTAAGTTTCTGGCTGAATTGCAGATGAAGACTTACTCTGGGCGGAACCCCCTTGAAGACCAATATCGGGTAACGGCTGCTTAAATTTGCCACGGACATTACAAATAAAGACAGGGGGCTAAAAGTAGACACAAAGGGATATTGGGAGGGGTTGATTGGCAAGGTCTGGAATATGGAACGGAACTTTTCCGAGAATATCTGCTGCTGAAAAAGCCCTTTTGGTGGGCTGGAACGAATTGTCTTAGTGGCAGGTGGAAGCGTATCTGTTTCTTTTGCATATTGGGGCATGGGGATCGGAGAATTATGATGGCTTGATTGTGTTTTTGTTTTCCCGCTCTATAGCTGTAGATAATCATTTTATTATTTTAGATATATAGGAAAATAAATCTATCTCTTCTATTGATCTGAAAATAACAATCTATAACTTACTCGATTATTTAAGTCTCTTACACATTTTTGACTAACCAACCAGTACTTTTCATATCAAAAATGAAACTAAATATAGTTTTATTCTTAAATAAATACAAACTATATAAAAACAGCCATATTATAAAATAAAAATGATTTTGGGGAGCTTAATGTTTCAAGTCGAAGATAAGAAAAAAAGATTGGACGTTTACATAAACTACAAATATTTTGTTTCGGACACAAGAAAAATATTCTTGGCTTATGCAAATATTATTTCAAAAAAATGTTTGACTTTCTGTCAAGCACTGGAAAATATTCCTTCGATAAACAAAACACAAATCACACCCACAATCCCACTCCAAAGCCCTTCAACTTCAAACAGTGCCATCCACCCAACCAAACAGCAAACGGCTTTACAGAGTCATACAACTGATGCGACTGTCCATTTCACGCGACCGTACCAAACATTTGGTCAGCACTAAATCTGTCCAGAATGATAGCACCGTATAAATAAATGAAAAACCTTCTCTGGTCATAAAACAGGAATGCCTTTTACTTTTTGACAAAAAAAGAAACAGCTGCCGTGAGGCCGGACCTTTGCAAATGAAATACAAAACCCAGACCCCCTTAAAAATTCAGCGATTGTGTTGTGACTGGACCGGGTTCTTTTTCGGACAAAAGATTGTTGTGCGAGAAGAAACTGGGCCAGCTGACCATTGCGCGATTTCCGTTTTTGCAGGTTTTTACTGATTCTTTTTTGGTGGTGGGGATTTTTTTTTATTATTATTCCATTTCTTTTCGACCCATAAAAAAGGGAAGGGGATTAGTTGTGGAAGTAAAGGAGAGGGGATGAAAAAGGATGCTAGGGGTGAAAGTGGACATAACGTGTGGACAGGAAGTGGGGTTGGAGGAAGAATGGCTGTTTTTTAGACTTCCGCTCGTGAAAACTACAAGTGTAATGATCGAATGAAGAGTTTCCCAAGTTAGTATCGTAACACACACAAAAATAAGTCTGAACAGACGTCTTCAAGTCGTGTTTCCGGACAATGATACTCATATTAAATGCTTGAGACAACAAAGCCACGTAAGTCTGAAGTTTCAAAGGAGTCGTGAAATTGTCTTTTGTTTCGTAAACTTTACCAAAAAGGTTTCATTAAGTTTTTTTTTACCCAAAATGATTTATAATGGTGGACGTTGCGGATCCAAACATCGCTCTTTGGACAAAGTTATAGCATCCAATCTCAAATAAAAGCATGAGCCTGGACAAAATTATCTTTCACGAGTGTAATGGGTTTAGCAATTCGTTCAAGAAAATTAAAAAAATGAACTTTTAATAAAGTTTACTATTTTAAATAATACGTTTCAAAGATATTTAAGAGATGTTAAGAAATAAATTTTTACGTAAAAGAGATAAATTTTACTCGACTCGCAAATGACTTTTTTTTTACAAAATCTGTATTAGTAGGTTTTTTTAAAAGTACAACTTTGACTTTTGCGCAATGCAATGTACACAATAATAAAGTCGAAATGAATAGTGAAAGCTTTGAAAATACTGATTATTTGAATGACAATTGCACTCAAACGATGCCATCGCACAGTGGGGCAAAATCCCTTAAAAGCTGGCCAAAAGTCAAAAAAATTAAAGTTCTAATTTTTAGAGTTTAGCTACGTGGGGATGTTTAGAACTATCTGAAGTATCATATGTCAACGCCCCCGACAGATTTATGGCTTCTGGGAAGAGTTGTGAGGGTGCAAAGTTGACCAAATCGGGAGAGTTCGTTATGAGAGAGGAAATTTCTCAAAAACGGTTGCTTACTTTGTGTGCGTCCAAAAAATTTATTTATTTGTAAAACTTTTTAAAATATGATGCATTCTACTGCTAGGGGTGTGTTTGACCAAAATTAATTTTCTGGGATTTTTTGGAAGTATTTGAACATTTTTTTTCAATTTTAAAATTAATGACTTTCTCATTTAATGATATTTTTGGTGTTAAAATTTAAAAAGTAGTAAATTTGTTATATAGTCACATCTAGTAACGTAAAAACTCCTACGCAGTTTTAAACCCCTTAAACTGTAGTTTTCAAAACTGCTTTCACCTGTTGCACGTTTTCGCACGTTTGGCTAAAAATTCAAAATATGTAAGGCATAATTTCTTTAAAGTTTCAATTGTAAAATGTGCAAGTAATGAGTACTATGGTTTTTGCTTTCTTAAAATTGAAATAGCACTTAGTTTAATACTTTTTAATGACTAAAATGAATTATTCAAGATAAATTAATGTCATATTTTGACAATAACTTTATGTTGGGTGCATTTGATATGGCAGATATTCAAAAATTTTATTAAATTTGTTGTCTAGTTTAATGTCAAATTCATAAGTTTTTTTTCAGAGCCTTTTGTATATTTTATTCATTTGACGTACATCATAAAGTATCTTATCAATTGCAAGTTACAAAAATAAAACTTATTTACTGATTGTGAAGCTTTTATGTTTTCTCTTTAACGTAAGTCCACCAACCACTCTACAGCCGAACTCAACTTAAAGCAAGTTGCGCCCCATGAAAGAATAACGTTTTGTAATATCTCTGCAACATTGTAGAAAAAATTCCGATTTCAGGTCCTCAACTAACTCACATACCTATAAAAAAGGAGGAAATTCTTCAAAATGCTTACTAAATTGCCCCCAAAATCGTCCTTCAACAGTAAAGTATAATTGTTGGAACTTGAGCTTTAAAAAATACTAATTGCCCGGAAGAATCTATCTTTAAAATAAAAAAAAATGCACGACCATATTGTGTAACCTTTACAACGAAATGGAATGCCGTACATCGAGAGAAACAAAACGTTATTTTTAAAAACAAGAAGTTAATAGATGGGGAAGTTATCATGCAATTTTTTGCAAATAGAAGGTTAGAGTGGCCACCATCAGATTATCTGGAAAGAAGCGATCAAAGCGAAAGAAAGAGGAACATTTACGTTCAAAATCCACTAAAGAAGCCTTAGTTTATGCAACTCAAATGACTTTGAGAGCTACTGATGGTAAGCTAGATGATGAAACTCATAAAAGATGCGACATTCAGTTTTTTCCGGCAAGAGCATCCAAATACCTCACGTCTTTTTTTGAAAAAGAAAAGCAATGTGTGGGAACCTCGGAAATAGCTGATGGAGCTTTGTCTTTGCTGATTGATGCTCAATTATCACGGCACCAATATGACATTATTAGAAATCATTCAAAAAGTGTTCATTTCCTTCGTACAAAAAGCTAAGAAAAACTGCTATCCTAAAACTAGCTCCTACAAAGTCGAAGAACTAAAGGAAGTGAATGTTCAAGCTCTTTTAGACCATAAAGCTCAAAGAATAATAGACTAGAAAGAATAATTGCACATTGAATAATTTGAGCAACTATTAAAATGAGCAACTAAAATGTTTGAAACTTATTTCAAAATAGGGATATGATGGAAGCCAAAGTAAAAGCCTGTAAAAGCAGAAATTCAAGTCCCTTAATTCTTCTGATTGAAATACATTTCTTATTTCGAGTGTACCCCTGAAGTGTATTTCGAACCAAATGAAGTAAAAACTATAATCAGCAAGAATCCTAGCACGGTATCACTTCGATTCTATTATTCAATACTTATACAGGTTATAGAAGAATTTGCAAAACACATGGTAGAGTGCACCTAAAACTAAATATTACAGTCTCATTCCAACAATAGTAATATTAAAATCTTAAGTCTACAAATTAATCGTAATATTATATTAACTATGGTGGATGGTAAAATTTGTAATGGTAGTTACATCTACCACGTCTCCATAGCGGTGTTATTTTTATGGATCAAAATAATTTAACAATATTTTAGAAATTATTTAGTGTTTTCTCTACTGTATTAATGGATTATAATGGTGTGGCATGTGAATGTGTTTAAGATAAGGTATGAATTATTTATTTATGTGTATGATATTTTAATTTAATGTAAAACTGGTACTTATTTGATTTATTAATATATAAATTGAGTTTTAAATTAAATAATAATTCTTTTTATTCCATGAAAATGGAGATTATTAATTTTCGAAGTAAATGACTTTTTTAAAGTAAATGAACCAAATGTGATAATTTCTGTCTAAATTACTTTAAATGTTCAAAAATAGGGCTGTACACCTTTAAAAACATACCAAATACCCAATTATGATGCTTTTAGCCCATTGGAGAAATTACAGAATTTTGGCCAGGTTTTCACCCCTTTTGCCCCACTGTGCATCGCCTCTAACCCCCACAATACACAACTGCCCGATCTGCTGTCTCCCACTTCAAATTGATGACCTTGCCATCAAACGCTCTGTGTTCATTAGTTGAAGAAAGCTTATCCTCTGAACTTCAAACTTAGGACTTAATTCTTGGAACACTGTAATTACTCTAAACAAACCTAAGGAGGCAAATCCATGAGGGGTCTAAATGTTCTTTCCGTTTGTGATTATAAATTCTTTTGAAGCTAGACAATTTTCTGATAAATGAAGTCAACTACTATTCACTACAGTACCATGAAAGAAGTCCAAGTCTCTTCCCTGCAGTTTTATTGCTTTCAGTTAT
Organism: Hylyphantes graminicola; assembly: GCA_023701765.1. Taxonomy (NCBI): domain Eukaryota; kingdom Metazoa; phylum Arthropoda; class Arachnida; order Araneae; family Linyphiidae; genus Hylyphantes; species Hylyphantes graminicola. Next base: position 19,650,643 of record CM043116.1, read on the forward strand.
GTTTATCTAAATTACCTTTTCCTTTTCTCACACGTTCAAGCGATAACGAAAAGTCAATTCGTTATCTTCAGAAGTCGAATTTTAAGGCGGGAAAGCCAATGAATGGGTTTCTAATTGATGTGTACTATGCATTCATTGAGCTGTGGGAAAACCGTATTTGAAGTATTACAATTTCCTTTACAGATAAACGAACGTAATGCCTTGTTACACACAATGAATTTTGAACCACAACAATGAATTTTAATACCATTGCCCTAAGATAATTAGTATTTTAGTATACTTTCTTTAAGGTTAAGAGTTGAGTGTTTACAACAATATTTCAAGTAATTAGTTTTGATAATGCAGTTTAATTGCCCATGGCAGTCTAGACTATTGAGGTTTAAATATTTTATCAGAAATTAGATAACTTTATTTCAAGTTCTATAAAGGCATGGAATGGTATATTTAAAATTCAATTAATGAAAAACTATTTTTATGTTATCCTCTTAAGACCCGAGCAAAACTCTACATGAATATTCTTAATCTTAACATAAATTTCATAAAAATATATGCTAAAGTGTGTTTTGCAAAGTAATTTTTTTAAATTTTTATGTTTGATAGTTTCTGAGAGACAAGCCTTAAGCTCTAAAAAGACAAATTTTTTTTGTTATAAAGACACATTTTTTTGCTATAATGCAAAAAAAAAGTCCGTATTGCTTATTTGTAGTTAACAGCTTATTTTAACTTTGTTTTTGATGCAAAATACCGATAACATGAGCCAGTAAAAGAGCTTTTTGAAAAGTTTGAAAAAAATTTAATTATTTTTCTAAGAACTAATATCGTATTGAAATTCGTTCAACTTAATGTTTTTATAGAAATAAATTACTGATACCTGTAATCAATGTCTGAAAACTGATATTTGGATCTTCTTCTATAGGACCAGGTCAATTTTGGAACTAATTAACATGTTAATTGTTTGTGAGGAGGTTTAAAAAATTTCCCCAAATGGGGACGCCAGTTCGCAAGAGATTATAGTAAATTTTTGCTTAGAACTCTTAACACAATGTTTGTACACCTGAAAAATAAAATCAGTCACTAACAATTTTTACTTTAATGCAGGTTTTCACGACGAATTGCTATTTATTTTATTTCGCCTTTTTGATTAATGTTTAATTTTTAATACTCCTTTGTTAATAAATTTAACTTTAAAAAGTATAGAATTTGATATTTGGTTTATAAATGTTTACATAAAACCCTTGTTTTAATTATATATTTTCTATGCTAAGGTGATGGCCGTTGAGGTGAATGATTTAACGTTTTTTCAATTGCTTTTCTTGTTTTGCATCTCTCCAGCACACTCTAGAGACCAGAAAGGTAATTTGTTATGGAAAGTTTGACATGAATATTTTTGCCTGAAAGTCTCAAAGGGGTAAATATTTTTGCAAGAAAAAAGAATGATTTGGGGAAACCACTCAAAACATTTTATTGAAGTGCATAAAAACTTAATCAGTGTAGAAAATATTGAAAGTAATATAAAATAGGTAATGAGTTTGTTGTATCCTAACAATTTCATCGACGAAAATAAATTTAAATATATGGGTTTGGAAAGTTATACTGGCTAGAAATGCTAGTAGGTGCTTGAATAATTGAAGCGCTCAGTGAGATAACGTTATGTGATAAAAAGATGTCAATGAGTTTTAAAGTTTTTAGTTTGCACTTAAATAAACTAAAAACGGTATTTTTGCAAACCGTAAAAAAAATATACATTTTTTTTTCTCAAAATAAAACAACTTATAGAAAAAGTTGTTTAAAGTTGAGAAACGTGTTCACTGTCACAAAAATCTGAATTTTATCAAAAGTGTCACTTAAACGGGTTTTTTTTTATTAAACTCTTCAATTATAAATCATTCACTTTGGACTGCTAACCATAGTTTTTGGGTGAAAACTAGAACTATGTATTACATTATGAGAAAAAATGATCATTTAAATGACAGTGTAATTATGTAGGTGTGTAAGTGGATAATTAAACAGTAACGAAAAGAACGTAATATCAACCTCAATAATCTAACCTATATAAATCAAAACACTTGAATCTAGAAGAACAATACAATTGAACTTTTTTAAACTTCACTTTACTAAAAAAAACTTTTCAATTTTTATTTTATTAAAATAAATCTTTTATTTTTTATTTTATTACAAAAACTCTTTCGCATTCTATATTAACTTAATAACTTTAACACCTAAAAATATACACACATTTAAAATTTATTTCAAATAAGTACAACATAACCTAATATTTGTCATTTTTCAGTTTATTACAAAAAATATCGGAAAAATAAGAAAGCAAAAACTTTAAGTATTCCTCACAGAACTTTAAGAAGTCCATACAGAAAAAATAGCGGTACTAAAAAATCCAGTATTCCTCACCTTTCATAAGCCCCCCAAACAAAAATTTCATAAAATATAAACTTTCTTTTAAGCGCTCGGTGGGACATATTACATTTATTTATTCGCATCATAGAGAATAAATAACAAATATCAAGCGAGCTTTTTCAATAAAACGACCTTTTCGATTCAACCCAGGACAGGATATTTTTTGCTACCCCCTTTTTCCATGAGCATTCAAGGCGATAAAACAGCATTTTATGTTTCCCCCAAAACCGTAAAAAATAAAATAAATTTATGGATACCCTTTTTTTACCCGTTCCTTTACAGGCTTTTCTATATATAATATGAGGACGTTGAAGAAATAAAGATTGGGTTTTTTTTCACATGTGTTTAAAAAATATAATAAATGGTTGTTTATTAACTTTGAAAATATATTTCTGAAGGTTTTTTTTTAATTCCGAGCTATCCATATTATAAAAGTTTATAAATTTAATAATATATATTTTTTTCATACTTAATTTAGTGAAAGTTAGTTTATCTGTTATCAATATTAAATACGGATGTTTTAACTGATGTTGTTATGTATGTTTGATGCTGTATAGTTGATTTTTTATAATTATTTAACTTTCCTTGACTTAACAAATTCTGCCAACTCATTTATGATTTGTTCAATTATGATTCCTTAGATTTAGAAGTGATACTTTTTTTTTAAATATATCCCAACAATCGATTGGCTTTCTTACTTGCTTCAACACACTGTTTACTTATTTTGAAATCATTGCTCACCAAAACTCCTAAATCTCTAACAAACTCACAATCTTGGATACTTTTCTCTGTATAAGAATGTTTAACATTGTTCTTATACAATTGCAAGGTTTGACTTTTGTTAACACTGAACAACATGCCTACCTCACCTTGATTCCCATTCAGAAGTTTTCGCAAGATCATTTTTTAACTGCTCGATTTGCTCAACAGAACTTACTGTACTCGTCACTTTTAATTCTTTTGCAAAAATACTTAACTTTCTATTCAATCCCCAGCTCATATCATCAATAAACATAATAAATAAAATTGGCCCTAGTACAGAGCCCTGAGGCACTCCAATTTCTACTTCATTCCACTCAGTGTACTTACCATTAATGTGAACCCTTTGTTTTCAGTTGGTCAACCAATTTTTAATCCAACGGAAAAAGGCATTCCCTAACCCAAATCTTTTCAACTTAAATAACCAAGCTTCACGAGGAACTTTATCAGAAGCCTTTTGGAAATCGATGTCAATAACAATAATGTATAACTGCTTTTCATAAAAGATCAAATATTTTTGTAAGAATAATACAATGTAGAAGGATGTATAAAATACTTGCTATGGCCTAAAAAACATTTTATGAGAAAAATGGCGTCCTTTTGTGGTTAAATACGCAATGAAAAACACTGCGAGAAACGTTAAGGGAGGTGTAATATAAAAAGCCAGTAAGTGGCTACTTTAATAACGATACTGAAGAACTTTTCTGCAACACCTAACTTTAAACAACAAAACCAAATATTGTTCAAAGCGATAATGTCTTAATATATATTTATAAAAATCTTTCAGTTTTAGATCACATAGAAAAAGGTAAATTAATTTTCAGTAAAACTTCACAAGAGAGAGAGAACATCCCTTTAAAAGATTCACAGTTATTGCTGATATAATGTGTTTTTATCCTGAGAAAAAAAAGGAGATAATTCATCAAATCTAAACATTTTCAAATTCCAAGACAAGACTAAAGACTCGTACCTAATTTGAGCAATTTGAACTATTGTAGCGATCAGTTTTATAGAAAGAGCGAAAAGAAATCCTTAAAAAGAATGAAAGAAAAGTTTGTGAGGCTTTTATGTATTTTAAAAAAATACAATCACTCCATTTTAGTTTAAAACACTTTTAAAAAGATGATAGACATGCTTGTAAATTTATGGCTTACATCATTTTTACGAGAGTGCTATTTCGGCAATGGTGGTCACTTTGTTGAGCGAGATAAGTAATCAGATGTATAAAGAAAATCGGGATATAGGAAAGATCACCCTATTTTGGATTGCTACTTTTTCAATAGCAAAATAATATCTTGCCAGATTACATCATTTTTTTAAAGCTTCGTAAAAAAAATCAGTGTTTTCATTCAAACGCAACCCTAGTAAGTGTTGCATGGGGGATGTTTTATATCAGTTTTGAATTGTATGCTTACTGTCATATCGATTATATTTTTTACCTCGTATAATTTCTTCAGGATGTCACTTTTTATCAGTTCAGAAAAGGTCCTTGTTAACCCTTTCAGTCTCAGTGATGCCATTTGGCATCATCATGTTTCTAATCATAATTAAAAAATATGGCTGACATTATTGGGATTAATAAAAAATATTTTCTAATATGTAGAAACAAGTTTGAAGAATCGAATGACGTGCTTTTTGATATCATAAATGGCTACAGACGATCAGAAAAAAAATTATAAAATGGTGATGTCAAATTGTCATTGGGACTGATATTGTTAGCATAAGGTATATTTTAAAAAACTTCTTACTGTATTTCTACCACTGGTCACTTAGCATCAGTTCATAAACAAAACTAAAAGATACAGCTGCTGTTAAAATACGCAAAAGGGGACGATGATGATGGGGTGAAGAGAGTTTAAAAAAAATGTCTGCCCTTTCTCCTTTTAGCACGGAATGTACTTTCCCCATTTTTAAGAGTGCCATATGTTGTTGTTCCAGGTGCCAAAGAGCACTAGTTCATCATTGGCTTAACCCTTTCAACCTGGGCTTGTCATCACCACGCGTCCAACGTCACAATGGGTGGGCTAGGATTACTGGACAACTGACCAGATGTGATAAAAACGATTTCTTTTTTGAGGTTGTTTCATTGGAAAACGACGGGAGCATAAATGGCTGTCCTACTATGGAGAGAAAGTACTGTCTGATGTTTTTTTATAGTTGGAAAATGTTACATTTACGTCAGGTATTCAGCTTTTTTTAGCCATGAATTAAAAAAAAATTCAGGTTGAAACATTGAAGGCTGTTTATGAATGGAAAAACAAGTCAAAAAGATATGCTTAGTGAAAAGAGAAATTTTTAAAAGAATCCTGAAAAGTTTTGAATTTTCATTGCATTCCTAGCGAAAAATAATTGTCCTTAAGGTACTAAACTCTAATAATTAAATAACATTTGAAAATCTATAGTATAAATAAATATAAAATCATGCAATTAACAAACTTTTTTACTCATTACCAGGGTCTGACATAGAAAAACTCGGACTACAGGTACAACAAATTTTGGGGATCCCTTTATAGAGAGGTTGTGCATGTTTGCCGATGAGGGTGCTTGTTGGCCAATGTATCAAAACTTTTGAACTTTTTATTGGCTTCTTTATGAAATCGAACAAGCCAATCTGATAAATTCTGAGTCAAAGTCAAGCGAAAAAGCAAAGTAGAGTCTCATATAAATTTAAAATTTACAAAAAAAAATCCCAAACGACTGTCTAAAGCCTTTAGTATGACAGAGACTAAAATTTAAAGGGCCACTTAAATTTGGGAAGGGGCGTTCCCATAGTTGCAGTAGATTTGTCTCTGCTAATGTCAGTTACAAACTAGGCATAAAAAAAAAACCAATTCGCTTCATGATGAAAAGAAATAATGAAGATTAGCTAAAGATAAAAATATCAAATTGAATTGTCCAAAATTGTATGATTATAGTGACTGTCGAACCCTCCTGAGCTCCAAGTAGGATTGCGATTTTATAAGGGGGAAAGCTGTTGCAGATGTATTTTTGTGCCAAAAGAGTTTAGCTATTTACCTGCTGTTTGTCACTTTTTGTGGTCGGACACTGAAGATTGGTGTTAGCCGTTGTGTCGGATTGAAGTGCAGTCGAGTGTTTAGTTTTTCATAGCTAATAGGATATACGATGTCCAGCTTGTATATTTTGGGAGCTATTTCTGTTTAGGAATAGTGGGGGGACTGTTTTTTGTTGTTGCGATAGAACGTTCACGCTTGCACTTTTTTTCATCAGAAGGTGTGAACAACTTTGGGCAATGGAAAAGTTTTTTTGTACTCAAGATATCACGTATACGAGTCTTGAACCTTTTCAGTCCCAGTGATGCCATTTAACATCATCATGTTTCTGATCACAATTTAAGAAAAAAATAATATGGCTGACCATCTATTGGGATTAATAAAAAATATTTTCTAATAGAACAAATTTGAAGAATCGTATGATGTTCTTTTTGAAATCATGAATGGCTATAGACGATCAGAAATAACATTCTAAAATGAGGACGCCAAATTGTCATGAGGTCTAAAAGGGTTAAAATGAAATTTTAATAAATTGACGTTCCCAGTAAAACGACTTTAGATGTAGCACTGCGATAAGTGACGGTCAAATATGAAAGGGTTAGAACCACTGATTCTACTGTTAATTTTTTAAGTATCATTCAATGCCTCTTTTATCTAACTAATTATATTACTTTATAACTATAATAAATGTTTTACTGAATGTTAGATATAAATTATTTTCTAAAAAATAAATTAGAATATGGTTGTTACACTGTTTTCAAACTTTGTGCTCAGTTTTACCAAAAATATGGTTTAGTAACTGCAACGGTTGTGCGGTTAACAATATACCATACTTTTGGTATTTAGTTAAACCATTTTCCATACTTTCGACACAAAACCCTAAGTAATAAACCTGGGATTCAATGCAACTAAACATGCGGTGGAACATTTCATAACCAAGTCGTTGCTCGTTGCACCTATTATGAACTATATTTTCGGTGTACCAAGCTCCATATTTTTAACTCGGTAGGAAAATGATTCTTCTTTGGTCTACAACTGTTGAGTTCTGCCTTCTTTGGTGTGCAAAATCATTTGCTTTGTCTGCTTTAAGTTGCAACATCATTAGTGTTTTTCCTCCTATAGTGAACAACATTATTTGGATTACGTCCCCTTTAGTATTGAAAGTAACAAAGTTCTATCATGAAAGAAATGAAAATTTTTATTTCAAACATGTCTCCTTCAACTTCCCAATTAACTTCACCAACGCCATTCCCTACAATCAATCGACGCCATTCATTCATCTCGTAAAAGAAGGCAATTGCCAATATCTCGCCAATTAGGTACGGACAACAAGCAGTCTTCAGACGTCACCCACGGCAACTATGGACCCCCCGAAAATATTGGTAAACAAGTCCCCTTACTCCAGAAAAGCGAGGGTGGTGTAAATGAGGCGAGACCCCCGAGACGAACCGTGGTGCAGGAATTTTCCGCACGTGCCTACTTGGGCCTAGGTATGGCCTAGGCTTGCTTGCAGCGTAGGTGGTCTAAAGGTGCTTGTTAAAATCATGGTGGAGTTTTTTTTATTTTTTTTAAGGAAAAAAATGATATGTTACTTACCAGTATATTGTGTTTGGGGATCATTCTCTATTATAATAGCATTCTCTGTCATTAGCATACAGTTTCAGTTGTGTGTGGGATTAATTTTTTGTAACTTAACTTTTGTTTTCACTGTTAAAGATTTGACACTTATACTTTCTCCAAAAATGTGGTTCCTAATAGTTTCAACGGTTGTGTGTTGAAATGTTGCACCACATTATTGGTATTCCAATTGTCAGGTGCTTTTCCCAAAACTTGAAAAGTGGTTCAGCGATAACCAGAAATATACTTAACCATTTCCTCACACAGCCTTTGCAGCTACTGTTTTACTGCCATTGCTACTATTTTAATGGTGAAACTGCCGTTGCTACTATTTTAATGGTGAAACTGAGCACGAAATTTTAAACAGTGTACTCTAATTAATAATAGAATGCGATTCCGTCCTAGTTCGTTTTTTTTATTATCAGCATTTTATTTAATGCACCTCAGGTTAATGTAAAGCCTTGCCGGTACCAAACGAATGAAAATTTCACCTAATATAAATTGAAAAGTGTAAACAATTTCTTGTCGATAGGTTCCTTCTACAAGTATAATATTCAACGTGATATATTATTGTGAAATCCTTTTTGTATTGCATTTTTTAATGATTTAAACAAATATGTTCAGTTTTTATCTTGAAAAGTACACGGATTGTCATAACCAGTAACAAATGTTGGTGCGGTGGTTCTGCGAACCACAAACTTATTAAAACGACATATATCTGATAAAGAACTCTTATGCCTTCCTCATTTATCTGCCTACTTCCACAGTTGTATGTACATATTATATAGCTCAATATGATGATCATCTTAGACCACATACAAAATCTCAACGTAAAATTTCAGTTAAATTTAAACTTAAATTTTTTCATATTGATTTTTTAAAAAGATTATGCTATCTTCTTAATGTTTGAATGTAATTATACCCAGTTAATGAAAACGACTATACATATACGCATCTCCCGTTATAAAACTAAGAATCAAGCAAAATTAGGAATAACAAAGGACGATTTCTTCCCCCCACCCTTATCCCTCAACTCTTTACGACTTTTCAATCTCCATACACCCCCGCTCAACGCAGATATCCGATACCCCCATCAATTTACCAGGAAAAATAGCAGGCAATATTTTTACCCCTTTCCCCTCTCAGGCCCTAATTGACGGAATCCTGCTAAAGGGGGCAACTGTCCTCGATTGCTTTTACAGCTTCTGCCCTGGGTTACCATTTTGAGACGAAATTTAACTGAATACTCAGTTTGTATTTTTTTTAAAACTTAATATTGGTATTTCTGTATTTTATGACTGGAAAAAAAATTAATTATTGGATTGGAACTGTGGTTTTTACTGCGGATTTGGTAGAAAATTAAAAATGGAGATTTTGTGCTTTTTACATGTTTCGGAGTGTGATGATTTCGAAAAAGTGGTTTTAACCAGTCGTCTGCCTGTTATTTTGTTTGTCTAAAAACACTACCCCTCGAGCCAAAAGAGCTACTGTCTTCAAATGTGGTGCATTGTGATGTCTAACTGGATTTAATAGCTCCAGTAAGACATCACGATAAGGTTTTCGAAAAAAGCGCAAAGCTGTTACGTAACTTTTTTTGGGTTTAAAAGTATAGGGTAGACTAACCAATGGGGAATGAACGCTTAAGACGTCATGTTAGCCAGTGAATGAACACCAGGATATAATGACCAGGACAGCCAACCATTGTCAGATAGCACCCTACTACATGGGAGGAAGTCAGTGTTGCCAATCCATACAGTGGAATGATTTTCAATCCTTATTTTTTTAATTATATTTACCAAATATTCATTCACTGGGGCCTGTTCACTCACTGGTCAGTCTACCCTAGTTGAAAAATAAAAAAAAAGTTGCAGTTTTCAAATTTGATACACAAGTGGCAACTACGTGTCGGATGTTATAAGATTTTAGGGAAAAATCTTTGGAAATTGTTGCTGCCATAGAACTTTTTTGGTTTTAAAATTACTATATAACTTTTTAAGGCCTATAATTATCTTTAAATATGTATTAGGTATATTGTTTGGTAATTGAAAGTCGCGTAGTGTTTTTACATCGCAATGACGCTAGTGATAGAAGCCATACTCCTTGACGGGTGACAATTGTGACAATTTCGGTTCGGCAACCCTGCGACCCTTTTCCAGTTGCCACGGCATAAAAATCGGTGACTCACGTGTCCAGTCTGTGTCGTCCCCTCCCCAAGTTCTTATCGTAAAAACCCTTTTTCCAGGGAGGTGAAATTATGGCCTCTGTTTCCTGGTAGTACCTACGCTCGTCTACCCCTTTTGGTTCTTTGGCCACGCTGGGTTTTGTACATAAATATTAAGGAAAAGAACCACAGGTTATTTTTCAATTGTAGTGCAAAATATAAAAAAAGGAGTTTGTTCTTTAACTCGTTGACTTTCGAATTTTCTCTGAGTTAGCTGTACTTGACAAGTAAAAGTCATTCTAGTCTATATTTTTATGTTGTGACAGTCAACGTGTTAGCATTTTTGTCTTCTCTAGATTCTTATTCATGCTAAATAATACAAAGTACTATAGGACAGGATGAAAATCTGAGGGACATTTTATTTTCACATAAATTACATATTTACATTCCTTGTAATTATTCCTGTTGTACTTTGTATGTTTTAGTAATACCAATTTAATTAAAAAACATTTATTACAAAAAATTATCTGGTATCGTGGACTTTCTCAATGTCATATTGAATTGTCACGTAACGTCATTGTAATCAACGTCACATTGACTCAACGACATACCATGAACTGTTTTAGACCAACATCCGATTTTGTCATAGTTTGTACACATATTTTATAAAAAAAAAAAATTTAAAATTTTTTTATCATTTTTTTTATTTGTTCGACGGTGAAATTCCATACTTATGCTTTTCAATTTTTAAACGATGTACAATTTCTAGGCTATCTGTCCTTTAAGTATTGCGTCCCGTGTTTTAATCCTGGGGTGTAAATTAATGAATAAATTTAACAATTCAAATTAACTAGTTGACACACAAAAATTATCAGGTAAAATACTAATTATGCATAATATTTGCTTTAAATTCTGATTAAAATTGGCAATTTTGTAATTTTTTTTTTGTGCTAGTGAAAAGACTTCAGGCAAACCCATGCACTTACATTATAACATCAAGGCTACAAAAAACGAAAGAAAAGCATAAGCAGAAAAAAACTACTTAGATAAAAGAGCACTCATTTACCACATCACTACTTTTGCCCTGGTCGCGATAACGGGTTATGGTGGACAGAAAACCCCTTTTAGTGCCCCCCCCCCATCCCCTCCTCTTGGGTCTGGTAGGGTTAATAAAGCCCCTGGGCGATCCCTGAAAGTTGTGATTAGCGCGACCCTCCCTACAAATGCTTAGTCCATGGACGAATTAAATCCTCGTCATCAATTAGTTTGAGATCTTTGGGTATTTGTGCTAAGTAGAAAAGAAGACCTTATTTATACAGCGATTAAAATTTGTTTGAATTCTAAATTATGTCTATATCTTCCTGAAACTTGACATATATTTAAATGGATTTTTTTTTTGCCTGTTCGTTTAACGTAACATTGTAGGACCTGAAAATTACTTTTCAGTCTTTGATTAAAGTCGTTTATGTGTATGAAATATCTCGTAGAACGATTGTCAACATGATTTCAAAGTTCTGGCAAAAACCAAAGTTTTTTTTGTAATGAAAATTTTATCGCCATATTGTATTTTAAAAAAATATGAGAATGGACTAATAATTACAAAAATCTCACAAATCTTGCTGAATTAAATTTTATTGAACTGATAGGCACCTTATCAAATATTAAACATTAACTTTTAAAAAAAAAAGTACTTGCAAAACATGTTTTTAAATATATATTTAGATGAAAAATAAATATTTAGGATGTTGCTTGGGTCTGAGAAGGATTTGACACGATTAATCAATTTTTTAGAATAATAAATTTTAGTTGTGTATAAGCATACTTCCTCGACGATTTTTGTCAAAAGTCACCCTTGTCTTTTTGGTGTAGAACAAGAAGCGCAGCATATAATTTTGATTAATATTCAAATTTGTCTTCAACGAAGATTCGATTTGATTGCTTTTTAACGCTTACGCACGTATTTGATTAGTGTATATTATCGGGTGAACAGATCGATTACACAGTAAAGAAAATATAACCTTTAGCTAAATTTATCATAGAACAGAAAATATTTGTATTACTATTGTATACATTGTTATCTAGCATGAAATAGCATTAAGTCATAGGCGTATGCGGTAATTTACTGTAGAGGTCACGTGAACAATTTAATGCTAATGTGATGCTTGATTCATCTGAATTAATGAAGTTTGACCTTTTGTAGAACCAAAAACGTCTAAATGGAGCATTGATATTCTTCGTAATTTGGCAAATTACAAATTAGCAGATTAGTTGATATCATCTATTTTTTAAACTAAAAATTGGAGTATATAAAGAAAGAAAGAAACTTAATTTTTGAAGCAGACCACATAGGCTGTCAAGGGGCCCCCAGACCCTTCCAGACAACACATAAAATTATACAATTGAAATCATCAATTAAAATTTAAAACAACATCAGATTATATCCAAACAAAAGGGGAACAAAACAATAGGCAACAATATACTACAATAATATGAAAAATTAGAAAAATAATTATTACTTAACCCTTAGTTTTTTTTTTTTTTTTTGAATTTAAGGTTAAACATGTATTGCTTATAAAGCTTTGAATAACTCATTGTTCTTTTAAACATTTAAAGAAATCATTCAAAATTGAATCTTACTAAAACAATTGGAAATTTTTCTGTGTCCTTCGCGCATATCTCACCAATCAAAGAATCTGACTATTCCTCTATTTAATTCAAATTCAAAATTTTCATCAGAAGCTATCCTTTTTAAATATTTTTCCGAAAAAGACATAACTAATAAAAAAAATCTCTAAAATATAGGTTTTGTTTCTGCTTACTTTGACTAATTTGAGAAATTCTCAACGGTGAAACGTCTAAGTACCAACTATGACTACACTTTAGGATATCAATTTAGTTTTCTTTGAAACAGTTGCCCATCACTCAAAATTGGGTCTTGCTCAAAATTATTTACACTTGGGGAAATCAATTCCTTTTCCTAGAAACTCTCTCGCTGTCCCGATAACATTTCCAAGAACACAAACATACCCACCACAAGTGCCATAAAAACTATAGAAGATTGTGATTCTTGCTTACAACTTCGTTGGTTATGGTCCAGTACCTCCCTAGGATGATCCTAGATCAGTAGTACTATATTTGGCGACTATTCCTTAAGGTAGGCAAATACCCAAAATTCTAAAATTTTTACTGGGGTACACTAACCAGTGAATGAACGGTTAAGGCGCTGCGTTCGCCAGTAAATAAACACCAGGATATAATGACCAGAACAACCAACCATATGTCAGATAGCTTCCTACTACAGGGGAGGAAGTCAGTGTTGCCAATCCATCAGGTGGAATGATTTTTAATCCTTATTTTTTAATTATATTTACCAAATGTTCATTCCACTGGGGCCTGTTCACTCACTGGTCAGTCTACCCTATTTATTTAATCTTTTCCAAATTTGGCATAGTGATTTCAAATATAATGAAAATGCTTTTTGGGCAATTTTTTTATTTAAATATAATTGATTTATTTTAAGCGGTGTTTTTCAACTTAAAAAAGAGGGTTACGCTAACACTTCTAGTATAAAAAGTTTTACATTAGTTTATCAGAAATTTTTTACAGATGCTATTTCAATATATATATGTGCTATAAACCTCCAACATCTGGTGTAAATATACTAGTTTTTTTTTTAATGTCCAAGTGTAAGTTAATCGAAAAAAAAATCTCTTTTTTTTAGTTAATTCATAACATTTTTCTTAATAACTTCTTTTCTTGTAATTTGTATGTAACTCTAGAGGATCATTGCATGTATCAGTTCAAAACGAATAATTTAACACATTATTAATGTTTAAAGGAGGAAAATTCAATGTGGTAGACTTGTTAGCGTAAAACACTTTTTTCAGTTGAAAAACACCGTTTAAAATAAATAAATTATATTTAAATAAAAAAATATGCCTAAATAGTATTGTTCATTATATTCGAAATCACTATGCCAAATTTGGAAAAGAATAAATAAATAGTAAAAAATTTAGAATTTTGGTTATTCGCCTATCTTAAATTGCGGATGTTTGGGGTTTTATTTTTTATGCAGGTTTGGATTGTGTTATAAGACAATCTGTGCAGCTAAACAGACAATCTGTGTTGACAATCCTTCAGACAGGCAGCTAAAACGAGAATGAATAATACTCACTGTAGAAAGTCTGCAAATGAAATATGCTCCAAAGCCCTGACGCGCCGCATAGTATGTCGCCCCTTAAAAGTTGCGTTGGGTGCCTACTCAAGAGTCGGCTCGTCGCTTGAATGTTGTTCTAAATTATGATGGCCTTAGACAATAGCCCCCATGTAGCTCTAGCGCTACAATAATTTAACTCAACCAAGTGTAAGTTTTATTAAGAATGCAGAATATGATTAGAATGATACAATTCGATTTCGGATATTCAGAGTTCGGATAACTGGAGTTTTACTGTATTACATGATACCGGGGCTCAGATGGCCGAGTGGTTAGCATTGCAGGCCAGCAATCTGCGCGCTGTAATGGATGCGGGTTCGATTCCCGCCTCCGCCCAGTGTGTACATTCCTTTCTCTGTGACAGTAAAAACTCTTTCTGTGTCTGTCTTACTTTTCGATGGCTTATGAGAGGGTTTCTGATGAAGCACACAAGTCTGAATATATGCACTTCTCTTTAAACAAAAGAGTGAATTCCACTCCAGTTGGAGAAGTGCATTTTCGACACTGGAAAGGAGTGAATGATATCTCAGACTGAGTTAAAATCACTCGTTTGGAGTGATCCTGTCGGAGGTTTAACGCACAAAGGATCCACTTCAAAAGGAGAAGCGCATTTTCCAGATTGGAGGAGTGAAATTCAAGACTGAGTTGAAATCGCCTGTTCGTTTAAAGAGTGCAAGTACGAGTTTTATTAAGAATTTAGATTGAGGTTAGTTTTGAATTATCGTCGCACTAGTGCTACACGAGGGCTATTATTAAGAATTTAGAATATGGTAAGAATGATACAATTCGATTTCGGATATTCAGAGTTCAGAGAACTAGAGTTTTTCTGTATTACATGATACCATTTGGACATCTTGGCGACTTACCGAAACCCACTTGGCATCTTTTCCTGTTTCCTGCAACCCCATAGCGGGCCTGAGAATCCCGATTTCTGTGGGAAGCTAAGGATCCTTCCAAAAAGGAATACCACATTCTCCTGGAATGACCATACACGAAAAACAAATTACAGCGGGAAGCCTTTAAGAGGGGGTCCAAGGGTCTGAATTAAGGGCCCATGTTTTTGAGGAGAAATAAAGAAGTGAAGTGGGCTATGCCTCTTGATGAGTTATTACGGTTAACAGCTACTTCCCTCTTGTAGTTCTTTCGGACTTCCTTCTCCCAATTGGGGGCTTGATGGGGTGCTTTACGCAAGTGGATATGTGGTAAAAATCGAGTTAGTGTTATTGTGGGGTGATTTCGGTGGTTTTAGGGGGTAAGGGACACTACATACAAGTCAAATTTTTTTTTAATTTTTTTGTTTAATACTTTCTGACGTACACAACGACACAAATAGCCTTAACAGAATTTTCATAATTTGAAAAATTACAAAATATATCAATTTTAAAATGTGAACGTTCTTGCGTTTTTAATTATGTCATTACAGTAAAAAAATATTATTTAAAATTAGGCTATAGCTTAACAAATGGTGCAGCAATAATATATGCAGCATAAATTATTTTCAATAATGTATAAATTGACATTTACCAATCCTTCCACAATTCGATAGAGCTGATATACAAACACCGATAAATTCCTGCAACCTACGGCCATTCAGGGCCATTTAAAAAAAATGCTGCCTGTAACGTCATCAAAATTTCTCGAAAACCAACATTTTGGCTCTGAAAAGTTTGAAAAAATTTTAGACAAAAATATAAGGGCTCTAGTATTTTTAGTTGTGGATGATTGCATATCTTCACTTGAACTTATTCACTTGGGCTCTGTTTCTAGGTATTGAATTTATTTTTCATTGTCCAATTATGAGGCACACTAACCATTCATACTTCTATTCGTCAAAAAGTGTACTGCAGGCAAAATACCATCTTTTAATATTTCTTAACTTGTTTTCCATGTATAGAAAACTGGAAGTATGATTGGTGGGTGTGATTAGAAGAGTTTTGTATGTTTCCATACATAAATTCATCAATAAAATTTCACCATTGCATCCATCAAAAGTTATAAAACAAAAAATTGCTGTCGTTTCCCATAAAAATATCACCCAGGTACCGAAATCCAAAACTTATAAATTCAGTGGCCGTTGCATAACGTTTCCTAGGTGGATCTAGACTCCATTTTTGAGTGTTCAATTTTCATTTTCCCCTCAATTCACCTAAAAAAATTGATACGGCTTGCAGTGTCACCGAAATTTCCCGAAAATTAACATTTCGGTCCTTTCATAAAAAAGATTTCTTTCGCCTCGACCACTGAATCAACCCATCAATTTTACCACTATGACTCAAGTTTGATTAAAAAGACACTTAAAAAGCAAGGCGCCATGTATACCAATCAATACAATTCCCTAATGACTCCAATCAATTTGATTACACTGGTCAACAGTGAAAATGCGACTGAGATGAAAGTACCCGATGCTGTATGATTTCAACGTGCTAAATCTCTTCCCACCTCCATGTTGTTAATATCAAATAAAGCCTGTATGAGCAAAAACTCGGAAAGGGTTTCTGTAAACAAAATTGAATTTAATTTTGCGTTTGGTGAGCCCATGCATTTCGCAGTATCCTATGTAATGAAAAAAAAATGACCTTATCTCAAAAAAATACGAGCTAACTTTTTTTTAAAAGTGATGTTCATGTTTAACACGTTGAAATCATTAAGAATTGGTTACTTTAATCTCAGTCGCAGAATATTTTTGAAATTTTGTTGTCTTGTTATTGTGTGTTGTTGTTGTGTTATTTCTAATATTTGTGTGGTTTTCATTAGTCTCGAATTTTTGTGGTGGATCAACCAAAATTCTCCTTTTTACTATAACTTTAATAATATGGATAAATTTCAATTAGTCGAAGCATTTTAAGTTTCGCTCTTAATTGCAATTTGTTTTTTTCCCTTCTGATGACCGCCCGTCAACTCAAGGATCTTGTAGTCTCACACTCTCCAATGTATAACAAGCTTGCCCCTGGATCCATTTCAATTAGATTGAATCCCCCTAAAAACCAATCAGGCCTTTTTAAGTCGAACATGTGAGTGGCCATTACTTCATTACTCACACCACATCCCCGAAATTGCCCAAGAGGTCAGCGGGAGGTTTTTACAACCGTCCGCAAATCACGAGGCGACCGGAAAAAGGGGTAAGGGGCTCCGGCCACTGGTCACTGCCGGTCACTCCTCTGGGACAGACCTTAATGGCTAAAGATATCAAAGAAAACAACGACATAGTTTTTGTTAACGGTTTTTAGTAAATGTACTATTTTTTTAATATTGAAAAATGTATGGTATTTTAATTTTGGGAGTAACTATCAGAATTGCAACCTTTTATTTCATAATATTATCTAATATGAAACATAATTTTTTGGGACGATCCTTAACTGCTATCGGACCGAGATGTCAAATTAAACAATGACAGACACTTTGTCAAATGTTCTTAGTAAGTGTATAGTCTTTTTATATTTAGAATTCATCTGGTTATTTTTTGAGGTAACTGTCAGGATTGTTACCGTTTTCACTTCTAATTATCTAATATGAAATATAAGGTACTGAAACTATTGCGATGAGGTAGTAAATCCGAAATGGATATTTTGTGTTATCTATACACATTTTGGAAGGATGCCGAGTCAAAAAATGGGTTTTTTGAACATTTGTCCATCTATCTTTCTGAAACCTTTAAAGCTCTAACTAAACGAGCTAAGGACTTCAAATTTCGTACGAGATCCTTCAGTAGTCGAAAGTCATAATAAAGTTTTTGAGAGAGCGCAAAGGGTAGCTGTCATTTAACTTTTTTTGCTAAATGGGTATTAAAATTGCCTTATTAGGCAGATAAAACTTTTGAATTAGGTAGTTAAATGTCATGAAATTTTACGACAAAGATATTTTTTTATAAAAATAACCACGTTAACCTCTAACGACCTGGCGTCCCCATTTGGGGACATTTTTTAAAACCTCCCCCGAAGCAATTTACACGTTAATTAGTTACGAATTTGACCTGATGTGATACAAGATCCAAATATCAGTTTTTAGCCTTTGATTAGAGGTATCAGTCATTTATTTTATAAAAAAATGAAGTTGAACGAGTGTCAATACGATACTATTGTTCTTTAAAAGCTTATTTTATTTTTATTTTTTTCAAACTTTTCATAAAGGTATTTTAGTAGTTAATTTTAAAGACATTTTGCAATAAAAACTATGTTAAAATAATATGTTGACTAAAATAAGTGATACGGTCTTTTTTGTTGCATTTATGGCACAAAAAAAATAATTTTAGAGCCTAAGGTACGTGTCTCCCCGTTACCATGAAACATAAGTTTTTTTTTTTTTAAATTCTTTGCAATACATACTTTTCAGCATAGATTTGTATGAAATGTATGTTTAGATTACATATAAGAACATATGTATAGAATTTCGTTTGGGTCTTAAGAGGTTAAATGTCTTACAAAACAAAAAACACGAACTATTTTCTACGAAGAACTTTCTCCATTCATATGGGGGTCTTCTTGATTTGTGGATGACCGTTGGTCAGACCTCCGCATGAACTGGTCCCGCCATTACGATAATTACGCAGCTCCATGCGAAACTGGACATCGGTCGGTACTTTGGTCCATGACTCAGCCACCTACACAAACAGTTGTTTGGCCGGCTCAGTAATGGACCATAGGTGTAGTTCAAGCGGATGGTGTAAAATTGAGTCATTGGGGGATTGTATTGATTCTGCTGCACCATTGCTCTTTTAGTGTCCA
The DNA here is from genome assembly GCA_023701765.1 of Hylyphantes graminicola. Classification (NCBI taxonomy): domain Eukaryota; kingdom Metazoa; phylum Arthropoda; class Arachnida; order Araneae; family Linyphiidae; genus Hylyphantes; species Hylyphantes graminicola. Next base: position 19,669,537 of record CM043116.1, read on the forward strand.
TTGAATCATACTGGAGTCATGGTGGTAGAGTTGATGGGTTAATCCAGGGAAATATTTTTCATTAAAGGGCCGAAATGTTAGTGTAATTTTTAGACACACGAATAATTTATAATTCAAGTGATACTGAAGTCAAAATACGAACTTTATTTTCTCCAAAACTTGTTTGCCATGTAGCAAAATATCGTAGAAGAGGTATGATTGTTGTTTTATAGGTTTCCAAAATTCAATTCATCAATAGAATTTCATCTGAATAGAATTGTTGTTGTCAACCTCTTGTCTGGAATGCAAATGAATAGACAAGCAAGTAATCATAAGGGTCAGTAATGGACCATAGGTTTAGTTCAAGCGGATGGTGTAAAATTGAGTCATTGGGGGATTGTATTGATTCTGCTGCAGCATTGCTCTTTTAGTGTCCATTGAATCATACTGGAGTCATGTTGGTAAAGTTGATGGGTTAATCCAGTGGCCGGGCAATCTTTTTAATTAAAAGGGCCGAAATGCTAGTCTAATTTTTGGAGACATGAATAATTGATAATTCTATTTGCCAAGTGGTACTGCAGTCAAAATACTAACTTTATTTTCTCGAAACTTGTTTGCTATGAAGCGAAAATGTAGTTGATTTGGTAGGTTTGATTAGGAGGTATAGGTTTCCGAAATTCAATTCATCAATAGAATTTCATCTGAATCACATTATTGGAGTCTAGCCCCACCTAGGAAGCCCTCTACAACCGCCAATGAATGGATAAGTTGTGAATTTTGGTATATCGGTGCTATTTTTAAGAAAAACGTCAACAATTGTTAGATTTATAACTTTTGATGGGATGCAATGATGAAATTTTATTGAAGAATTTATGTTTGGAAACATGCAAAACTCTTCTAATCAAACCTACCAATCATACTTCCGGTTTTCTCTACATGGAGAACAATTTTAGAGATATTAAAGATCGTATTTTGTCTGCAGTACACCTTTTGGCGAATAGAAGATATAAATTGTTAGTGTGCCTCATAATAGGGCAATGAAAAATAAATTCAATACCTACAAACAGAGCCCAAGTGAATAAGTTCTAAAATTTCCGATTCCTAATGAAAAAAGAGGGGGAAATATGTAAACCATCAACAATTAAAAATATCAGCTCTTATATTTTTGTTTTTATGCGTATCTCTATATAAATGAAACTATTACTAGGCTAATTTTCATAAAGAATCATAATAATTAAGTAACCGTTCGTTTATTGTTAAACGGGACTGTCAGTCCTATAGAGCTAATGCCTTAGATTTGGAATCACAACTTTTGCAAAAAGAATTGCTTTGCTATGTTATCCCATTTTCACCAGGGATGGAAATCATCATAAAATCAATTTAAAATAAAATTGAAAGGAAAATAACATCCGATAATTTAATTATTAATTGTTAAAGTTTTAAAATAGTGTCGCAATCCGCTGTATATTTTTGGCATTCCAAAACTTTAAATATGTATAATTAAATAACTAGATGACTTTTTTTGTTTCAAATTTATTTCATTTCCATGTTATGTTGGTTCCCATACCTGGGTAAAAAAGGCTATAACAAGGCAAAGCAATATTTCAATAACAATAAATAATTCTCAATCACAATAATTATTAATTGTTAAAGTTTTGAAATAGTGTCACAATCTGCTGTATATTTTTGGCATTTAAAACTTAAACTTTTAAAGGCTAACAAGGCAAAGCAATATTTCTGTGGAAGTTCAGATTCCAAAACTAATGAATTAGCTCTATGGGGCTGACAATCCCTCTTAAGGTACCGCTTTCCAATGCTGTAATAATCAATCCGCACAATCTGACCGTTCCATCAATCCTTCCTCGCACCCCCTTCTGCATATTATACACCTGGATTTTTCAGGCCCCTCTCACTCTACAGCTGTTTTATTTCGATTTCTAGGGACCGAACAGAACATTTGCCCCGGCTCCGAAGATCAGGACTACCGAGTGGGGTTCTTGGCGCTCCTAAGCACAGGTAAGTGCGTTGAACTTACTTTATATTGTGTAAACAACGTGAAGTTGCTAGCTATGATTTGTAGGCATTAATCAATTGATTTGCCAAATATCTTGTTAATTGACTAAAGAAGTAATTAAATTAATTACAGTTAAATTAATCACAATTGAACTTTTAATTGCACCTTGCAATTAAATTAATTTGATTAAAGTATGTCAATTGTAACTCACAATTTAAATACAAATTCATTTAACTTTTTCAGTTCTATTATGAAAAAATAAAAACTTGCAATTAACTTTATGTATTCAAACAAAATGAGTAAGATTTAGGAAATTTAATCTGTAAGTCTTAGACTTAAGACGAATAACAAAAAGTGGCTAATTGTCTTTTTTCGCATTAAAACTAACAAATAAATTAACAATTAATTGTTAATAGTTACAAATAGAGCTAGCAATTAAATAATAATTAATTGCAATTTTCACAATTACAACTGATGAATTGTTAGTTGTTGTGGTAACATTTACCAAGTATTTGTTAATCTTTCATTGTTCTTGCAATTAAAATTTGCCCAACACTTGTCCAACTAAACATTTCTTTGTATTTATTCTCATACAGCAAACAATTTTCTGCAAAATTGCAGTCCATTATGCGGTTAATGTTTACTGTTCATGAATATTGTAAAATTTGAAACTGTTATTTTTAATTTATCCAAAATATGCTGATTATTAGTCATATAATTTGCTTAAAAATATTTTAGCTGTATGTAGTTTATTTGTATATAGCTTTATTATTTGGTTTAGTAGCAATTTAACATACAGTGGTAATTATTTTAATTAATTTCATAAAGAAGTTTGTAGTATTGTGAAAGCAAAAAATTGCCTGTTTTTATGATAAAATAATCTTTAACTTTTAATGCTTTCTTAAAGTTATAAAATAACATCATAAAATTCAAAATATATGGGATTTCCATTCACTAAATGTTTATCATTTTTATCAAATTATTTTTCTACGTCATAATTCTACCATGTAGTTTAAATGTAAATGTCTGTATATCAGACCAAAAAGACGGACACATTTGTTTCACAAAACTTCTATTTTATTTCATAATTCAAGCCTTCATTCCAGCCTTCAACTGTACATCAAACTGAATTTTAAAAAGTGAAACACTTATTTTACCAGTAGATTTTCATGTAAAACTATTTTTAAGAAAAATTGTCGTATACAATATTGAGTAATTAAAAAACAAACTGCAAATGATTTTTTTGAACTAGTAAATTATATTTTAAACGAATAGGCGTGTTTAGAGAAATTGCTTTCTCGATTGGTTGACTTATTAATTGCAAACAATCCCATTGGAGAAAATAAGAATACATTTTTTTTTATTTAAACGTCATAAAGCGAGATAAGAGTAGCAAGATTAAGAACTTCCCACCTTGTGTGACCTAATTGTGATAAAGTGTCACCTTGACATTTATTTTCAAACGTTATGTCACATAATCCGATAAGACAATGGCCTTCAATGAAAAATTTGAAGCAATAAAGTAAAATTAGTGTTTCAGCGCTTGAAAAGGTGCCATAATCTTACGGGGTTAGTAGGTATATTGACTGTGTCAAAAGGCCTTTAAAAAACTTAATTCACATCGATTATATCCATTGACTTCATACTTTAATTGAAAAATGCAAAAGTTTGTTTTTGAGTCGCATGACAGGTACAGTGTTCTTGAGTTGTAAACTTTATAGTTTTTGTGATTAAAATTGAGCATTATGTTTCATAAAATGTTAACAAAAAATATTTAATGCAAAAAACTCATTTAAATTAATTGCTTATTTTTTCCTAAATTATTTATTTTCAATAATTTTTATTTTCATTAAATTTTATTATTGAACTATTTAAATTAGAAGGACGCATAAAATTAAATTACTACTCATAAAATATAAAAAATAGTTATGCACTTCCAGTAAATTAGGTGCCAATTAAATGCCCTAGACCAATGGTGATCCTCTTAATTTAATCCAGATATTGTTGAACATTGATTTTCGTATCGTCAAAGTTGCCACAACTCTATGTACGTTAGTGGGGCTGGGAAGCCTAGTCCCTCGGCTTTCGCCTAGCATGCGAAAGGCCCCAGTTCGGGTCTGGGCATCGCCAAAATAACTGCCTACCCTACCTATAAACGGCCCGTGCAGCCAAAAATGTCGGACGAATAATACCCCGTGTAGGGAGAGTGCACGTTAAATATGCTTCCTTAAATTCCACTAAACTGATGTATCCCTTTTTAACAAATTTTAAAAGCTTATTTTTTCAAAATTATTTGAAAAACATGCTTTTAAACATGCAGGGTGTCCGTAAAAGAATGTCCGAGTTTCAAATTGTAATATACCAGCTGTAATCGTTCTACAGTTGTGGTTGAAGGTGACGAATTAAGAAAAACCCCAACTGTTTCAGATAAGCTTATGCGCTTGTACCAAAGGTACTCAAAGGTAGAATTGCACAGGCTGTTGCTTCCATATCACTCCGGACTTGCTGCAGACAGTCTGGGACAAATTGCATAAATAAACTAATGTAATATACAATTAAAACTCAGACATTATTTACGGACACCCTTTATAATTTTTTTGAAAAGCCTGTTTATCTGCTATATCCAAAACTGCCGAAAACTCCAAGCACAAACAACATGGCACGCGAGTCATTGAACTCTTCAGCGTCCGAAAACCAGCAAATTACCTTTTTTTACGATTCTGTTTTTTACCGGGGTGGACAACAACAAAGATTACTTCCTTTCAAAAACAACCATCCACATATAAAAAAAACCAAAGGGGGTCGAAAACTTCCGGTGTCGAATACAGGTTGAAACCCCAAAGGGTACTTTTTTTATTGGCTCTTCTTTAGAAGTTTTCGTGATCCTTCTTTTATAGAAGGGTGGCAAAGGTCAAGGTGTGAAAAATGAAGTTCCAGAGGAGACGTAACTCTTGGGGGTTGCTTTTTCATTCACGTAATGTTCATTCACGTAAAAGTTTCGGGGTGGGATGGGAATGGTTTTTGCTGGTCTCGTAAAGTAGTAGTGAAGTTTGGCTGTATATCTGGGCGTACACTGCAGTAAAAAAAATCGTTATATTTGGGAAAATTTCCCGTACTCTAGACTTTTTTAAACCGTTGCTCTTACTTTATGGTCTTAAGCCATTTGATTAATCTGATCATTTGCAGTGTAAAATCATATTCTCCAAGACTTATTATAAACAATTTGGAGGAAATGTTGAAAGTTAGTTAGATTATTTCTTACAACAAAAGATTTCTGACCAAAGATAACACCCCTTACTGCAACTATATTTGAGAACCCCGCCGAATACAGTTCAAAGATCACCCATATTCCCTTTTTCACAGGCCTCATACTTCATATTTATCGTGTCAAAAATGGTCACCAAGAAGACGTATGAGTCATAAGATCTGTATGTAAAGCTTAGCAGGGCATTATACTTTTTGAATTTGATAGAATTATAGAAGCGATAAAATACTAGAAATATCAATGATAAAATAAGAATAAACTGTGACCAAAAGAGTTGTACCATTTTATGTTCTTGTCATACTTGTTTCACTCCTCCAGTACGCGTATCAATTTATTCCACTGATTTATCCCGAATAAAAATGTACCACCTCATGCTGTCATCGAATTCTTCATCACTCTGCCAAAATCATATTAAATTGAAACTACAGTCGCCTTATGCAAATTAGAGTAAAATCCTTGCAAACTTCAGTGAACTCACTCGCTTTTTACAATTTTTGATTGAGTACATACGCACAGAAAAAAAATTGTAAGTATATTTTCTGCGCAAATAATGTGCTCCTAGTTGTTAGCATTTGTGTTGAAACAATACAAAAGTTGCGTTGGAACTTAATAGTAATGCATGGTTATAGCACGATAATTGTGTCGAAACTTGCATGAATTGTACACATGTAATTTAGCTCTATATGATTCGGGTAAATAGCTTTAGAAAAGTTTAAATATATATCCTACGGTACTTTAAAATGTTAGGATTTTGTTGTACATATTTTTTTAAATATATATATTTTTTAGTGTAGACTGACCAGTGACTGAAAAGGTCCCAGTGAATGAACAGTTGGTAAATACGTTTAAAATATAAGGATTAAAAATCATTCCAATGGATGGATAGGCAACACTGACTTCCTCCCATCTCGTAGGAAGCTAAATGACATCTGATTGGTTGTAATTGGTCATTAATTAAAATCCAACATGTTTATTGACTGGACATTTTTGTGTTCATTCACTTGGCTTTTGTACCACTTTTTATTTGGACCCCCAAAGGGTCCAAAGCAATGCAATATAAAGTCACCTCCTTTTTTTTTTTTTGTAAAATTTACATGTAATGAAAAATGTGTTCACATTGTCACAAACCAGAAGTTATCTTTTCTTAAAATGTATGAATTTTCTTAAAACAAATTGGGCTTAAGCGTTCATTCACTGGTTAGTCTACCCTAGCATTTAGTGAATCTCGCTTGGATATAATAATCGTCTCGTGATCGTCAGTTGTGTTGGGACAACACAAGTTGGTGTTCGCATGTCATCAACACAATTCTTGTATTGAAAGAACACTATTTTTAATGTGCCATCTTACACAATACTTGTGCACGTGCATAACCTTATTCCTGAAGAAAAATTTGCTGTCTGGTGTCTGCAATTTGTTTATCCTACTATCTTAGGCTTAGGGTGCAGTTTTCTAATAAAGCAAACACACCTTGTTAATCAGCGATATAAGTGTTTATTTGTGGTGTCTAGACTCTCACCGTTTGTAGGTGAGTGTGTTATCGGGTGTCCAGGTGCAAAGAAAAAGAAATAACGAATCTTTTGACTGTTTGTCGATGTCCCACTTTTGCATGAGATAATCTTTCCGAGTCTGTCAAATTTGATATCATAATGTCGGGGAATGTTTTAGTATCGTTAAATCAATGGAGAGCGTTCGGAGAATATGAGTCAATAGGTAACAGTGTCGATTTGAAGTATCTCCCTATTAATATCAGAAATCTAAAAATGCCTATAGTATCGAGCTAGTATCTAATGTTGAGCACTAAAGATCTTTTTAAAATGATCTTATAAGAAAGGATATTATGAATAAAACTTTTTATAACGTTTATGAGAATAAACTCCCTGTAGATAACTTTTTTTTACTAAAGGACATTATTTTTACACAGCCTATTTTCCAAACTGAAAGGTTTTTCTTATTAAAAAATTAATAAATACTTCAGTTTTAATTCATAAATAAATAAGAAGGGTCGAAAAGTTAATTACATTTAACAGCAAACACTTTGTGTTCACAAACTGGAATATGAAATTAATGTTAACTTGATGCGAAAGCACAATAGTTTAATTTCTATGTGCCGATAAGTTTTATAAACTTCGAAAACATCAATAACTGGATTAGTTTTTTTCCATGCCAAGTAATTTTAAAAATCAGTTGATTTTGATTAATAAGGTAATTTTTTCATGCTAATCAATTCCCTAATTTATTGTATAAGGAAGAAAACAAAATGCAGTGTTATGTTATAAAGTTTATAACTGTAAATTGTTAAACTTGGATGGCGGTAATTTCAAAGCCTAGTTTATGGTAAGAATAAAAATAAATGCAGTTTCATGTAAAGGTAATAACTGTATATTGTTAAAATTGGATGACGTATATTTCAAAGTTTACTTTATAGTATAAGGACGAAAACTGAATGCTGTTTTATAATATAAAACTATTTTAATAAATGTAAAATATTAAACTTGGATAATGGGTATTTTGAATTCCCACGATTTATTAAGACATTCTTGTATTATGCAGAATGCAATGTCGCCTGAATTAATTTGTCACAATTGTAGCAACTATTTACCAGAAAGAAATAATATTCTCTGTTGTAATATGTTTTTCTTTGTTTAAAATATACCCAAGTAGCACAATTTATAGTTCAATTAGCCCCCGATATTGTCTTAATATTGTAATAACAGAAAGGTGTCGAAAATATTTTAATGAATTTTGTAAAACTCTGTTCATTTTCTAATATTTCAACCTTAGTCGAAAAAGGAAACAATGCCTCATTTCCTAATATTGGACATCAGACTATTTTCTACAAAGATAATTTGCTTTCTTATATTCGAAAACAAGCAATAAACGGGAACAAACAATTGATATTGTCGTTTCAAAGTTTTACAATGTTTTCTTCCACGAATTCATTTCTTCGTGGCACGCCGATAACGAAAATGGTCGGAAGTGTATTGCAGTTTCGTTATCTTGGCCAAATAGTGGGGTGGAAAAGAAATTGTTCTTGATTTTCTGGTGAATTTACTCAAAGCAACTTTACGATTAGATGGGTGCAGATGTGTAGTTTTTAGCCAAATGTGCTAATCTTGATAAGACGGCTGAATATATGTTTTTCTTTGTTTGTTAATAACATGGTAAAGTAGCACAAGAAAAATATAGTGAGATTAGCTTTTGGTGCAGGAGGAGCCTTGCCGGATTTGTTCCAGTTATTAACTTTTCAACAATGAAATCCTCATTTCATTTTCACACATCATATTCTATTCACATTGTTTTGCTTGAAATTTGTTTTTAAAAAAAATTAGCGGAGACTATATGCAATTTTTTAAAAGCCAGATGGGGTAGACTAACCAGCGAATGAACGCTTAAGAACTATTTGTTTTAAGAAACTTCATAAATTTTAAGAAAATATAGCTTACGGTTTATGACAATGTGAACACATCTATCATTACATGCAAATTCTACAAAAAAAGGAGGCTACTTTATATGGAATTGCTTTGGGTCTTTTGGGGGTCCAAATAAAAAGTGGTACAAAAGCCAAGTGAATGAACAGTTCTTTTACGAGTGAATGAACACAAAAATGTCCAGTCAATAAGCATGTTGGATTTTAATTATTGACCAATTACAACCAATCAGATGTCAGATGGCTTCCTACGAAATGGGAGGAAGTCAGTGTTGCCAATCCATCCAGTGGAATGATTTTTAATCCTTATTTTTTAAATGTATAAATTTACCAACTGTGCATTTACTGGGGCCTGTTCACTCACTGGTTAGTCTACCCAAGTTGAATATCAAACTAAACTTTACTGCAAAATGGATTGTGTCTGGTCAACCTATGCAAAAGATATCGTGCCCAGGATATCATGAGACTAGCTCTCGATGTCGTTTTGATATTGTAATGCCAGAAAGGTGTCGAAAATTATTTTGATTTGTATTGTGTGGTGGGGTTTTGATAACTTACTATAAATTTTTTCGGGACATTGTTCTTAATGTGACACCCTATATCTTAACCTATAGTAACAAACCTTCTGAGGGATAAACTTGTGTCCAGTTGTTTTTACTGCATTATATTTCAATTAACCTTCTGCTGAGGCATAAGAAAATCAAAATAGGATGAAGTGTGAACTTGTTTTCACAACATGCGTTAAAAATTTTAATTTTTTACTAATTTTTTTTAATTTATTTTTGTGGCAGAGGAAAAAACGAACCCTCCATACTTAACATTTTAAAATTCAATTCAATTGAAAAAAATATAGATTGAAAAATTATTTTTTTAGGAATCATTTGTATTGCTGGAAAACCTAACATTCAGATGCCGGGTTTGTACGTTTGTATTCCTCAAAGGATTAAAAATTTTGACTCAGAAATTATATTTTCATATTTTTTAAAAATATATATATATTTATGCAATGCATATGCTGTTAAGGTCTTCTCGGTGCTTTGAATTTTTAAATTTCGTAGTAAAAAATTAAGTACTAAATTTCAAAAATTATTAAACTATTAAGAAGCTTTATGTGTGTTTTAAAAATATCACCAATAACCTCCTCTTTGCAAATTTTTAAAAAACTTGGGATTTTATTGGTTTCATTGCAGCTGTACATTAACTAAGTTAGTAATGTTAGTTTTTTCACTTGAGCATATATTCTCTGTTAAATATTAACTACTGATTTATATTGAAAAAACTCCCTCACAATTTATCGAAAAGCCCTAAAACGCTTTGATTATTTAAGTTGCCATTTTAAACAGAGTAGGAAATACTACCCACTAGAACGTAACTGTTTTTAAATCTTTATCTAAAAAACTTTCTTTCTAAAACTCGAGATCTTTCAAATTGAACACTATTGCATTCTAAAAATTCATGGAACCTATTTTTTCCTCTATAAAATCGTTGAAACAGGAGAAACTAAACATTCGGGATTTTTTTTTTGTGGAAGAAGTTTTTGTTCATGAAGGAAGAAAACTTTGAAACTGTGAAATGCTTAGCTAAGTTCTTTAAAACATCATTTGTTTAAAATAACTGGTAAAATTTTGTTTTATTGCACGATGTTTTTGTTTAATGTTTAATGATTATAATGAGGTCCAAGTATTGCGCTTAGTTGATATGTCCAAACTCGTTTGGAGCCTTCTTAATCTGGCAACGAAATCCTTTTAATGATATTCGAAAACCGCAGTAATCCGATACCTCAAAATCAAGAAAAATCCATTTCTTTATTTTTTTAAAAATAATGTTTGGATATTTTTTAACAATCTAGAAGAAACCACTTCCAAAAAATGCGCATTAGTTTTTGAGAATATGAATTTTTGAATAAGACACACTCCAATAAATGTAAACTTTAAACGCTTACATAGCTGTTCGCGTTTTTTTCAATTTTAAGATTATTAAAAATGCTAAGGCCTTTTTTAATATTATAAGTACAAGTACATTCAGATTCTATTCTTTCATGGAGACATTTGAATATATTTTAAATAGAAGTATAAATTTGGATTTTTGATATCACACAAATTTTTTTATAAATTCTTAAAGTTGAAATTTCCTTTTTATTCCTTCATTTTTTTTGGCAAAATTGCTACAAATATTTTTTTAAAAAAATTGTTCATTTTAATCGAAGTATGAATGCATACTTTAGGTTGAATTATCTTTCAAATGTTGTATAAAATTTTTGTTCTAAAATATTGAAAATAAAAAAAAGGTGTAGGGATTTGAAAATTGTTAAAAATTTAACAAAAATTTAATATTTTAAAACACCCGACAGACTTATATAAAAGTTCTTTGGAGATGTTTTTTTTAATTCGACAAAAATATGAAAACTTGATATTACTGACTTGATATAACTGACCCAGGATGCTCACGAAGGTGAGAAGTATAACATACAAGTTATTTCTGAAAGAGTATATTTTGTCATTTTCTTCGTATAAATATTGTTTAACGAATCTCACGGATAATTTCTTGTAGCATATTAACTGCAGTAATAATTAGCACTGACCTTTCCCCTAAATCCCCATCACTACAGCGTGTTACGCAAACACTTTAATAAATTATCAGACCCCAGTCGACACACTACAAGCACTTACAAACCAAGCCCCCAAGAGTGAAATTTTGTGAATATTTACGACGTTAGTTCGTTATTTCAATATTAATTTACGCCTGCTTATTCTATGGGATGTTTGAAGAAGGGTCATCTACACATAACCGTGTATATCTATCTACAACACAGCCCAGGCTCAAAGTGGGTGGGGACTGGAGGCCATTTGTTTTTTTGACCAGTGTGTTATTATTGAAATGTATGTGTCTAGGACATTGGGTCACGTGCGGGCCGGGAGTAAAGTACTAGGGCTATAAATCTTTTTTATGGCTTTTTATCGCCACTCATCTCTTGTGTGACGAATAAATGCGGTCTATTCTTCTCGGTTCTCCCGCCATCGCCAATTTAACGGGATTCGTCCACCCAGGGAGTGGAATTAAAAGAAAATAAGAATCACTGATGGTGTGTTCCACTTGAGGACTTATGAGTGAAGTGATAACTGACTTGGGATATTTTTTTATATATCTGTAAACGTAAAAGTCTTATCGTAATTTAATCTTTAAAAACACAATCGTAAAGGCTTACTTTTAAAACAAACTTTATTCTTCGGATCTCTTAACTAACTACAACGTCTTACTTTTTCGAAAACCTACTACAATCACGCGATATCTCACGATCTTGCTATCATCGAAATCCGAGTGATGCCAACATTTCGGAAGTGAAGAACATGCACTCTCAGAAATAACACTTTCATTTTTGACGACTCATGAATCCTCAAGCCTCATTTCGTTAATTTTGAGGATTGTTTCGTCAAACTATCACGTGACTTTTGAGTAAACGCGAATAATGACTTTTACGATCTTGATTTGACGATTCTATATCTTGATTTTGAGGAAACTGAATATCATCATTGTACTCTATTTCTTTAGGTTACATTCAAATCCTCATTAAAAAATGATTCAAATTTCCTCACTTCGAGGAAACGAAAACTCGGAGCATTTGCCAATAAACGGAATCGTCAAAATTAAGGAAAATTTCGTCGTTTTCGAGCATTCATTTTTGAGAGTGTGGATGCCAGGAGAAGCGGGATTCAAATCCAAAGCATACTTTTATACACTGACTTTTTAGGATGTATGTATTTGTAAAATTAGATCGTTCGAGTTAAATATAGAAATGAATATGAGTGTTTATTTCGAACGTCAAATCTTAATTTAAGATACAAACAGTGACAATTAGAAATTCTGGTATTATTCTTCCGATCTATCAACGCCAAACCATTTGAATCTAGTTTTTAAGTTTGTCTCCAACTTTGTTACGAAAAAAATTATACTTTTATTAAATTATTATTTTATAAATTATATTAGTTACATGTATTAATTATTTATTTCATTATTTTACTTGTTTTTATCTTTTTATGGGTGTTTTTTTATTTTATTGATTATTATATTTAAGTTACATGACATATTTGGTTTGGCGCCAATGGCCGCCCTGACAATAAGCAAGTACCGAAATTTATTAGTTAAAATAAATTGCAAGTGATTTCACTTTCAATAACAATAATAATTGATTGTATCTAGAGTATAATCAGATGAGGCGCATCTAAAATTGATTTTTTTCTACGCTCTTTAAATATCACCATCCCCAATTAAAAATTTCCACGAAACTTCATGGCGAGAAACATTTTATTTTCTGCTCACATATTTCCACATTCGAAAGTTCATTCACACTTCCAAAAAACTCTAAAACGGTCCAAAATACCACCAAACCCCCCCAAAACTCCATGTGTTTAAAAAGGAGAATCCCCACTAATAAACACGTTACACAATCAGAACAAACTGAATATGAAAAAATGAACCCTCATAACCAAAAAAAAAGTTATAAATACTCAATACTCAACATTATCGAAATACACATAAAAACTTAGAACCCCCATGTTTTTCTTAAAACTGTGACGCATTATCTCCCCCTTCAAAGCGGATTTCATTTAGACACGGTCCTTTTTTTCTCGTATTGGATTAACACCGGCGTGCCAGGGGTGTTTTAATATAAAAAGGGCACTAAATTGTAAGTGATCCGCCTTCTTAGAGGCCTCTCGATTTGGTTTTAAAAACTACTTTTTCATTTGTTTGCAGCCCCCCTACTCTGGTGCTTTATTTTACCGTATTCTTCGGGGGGTGTTTTTGAGTCGGTTTGCGCGGTTTTGATCCGAAACTGAAGCGAATGACCTTTTGTTGATATCGGAGGGGGAGTGACGTAATGTGTGTTTTAACTTTTTGAGGAACATATAGTTTTTAAGGTTCTAAGGTTGGTCATATGAACAACGGGAAGAAAAATAATATTTAAAAAAATACTTTAGGTTATAACTGAAAATATTTTTATTTATTACACAGAGTTAATTTTGATTCTTGAAAAATAGTTTGAGGTAAGGTGTTTATAATACTCAAAATAGGTGTCTTTTTTTTACTTCAAAGTTACATTCCTTTTGTACAAAACTAGCAATAGCGTACAAATTGTAGTATTCTATGAAAAAATGCATGGTGTGGTAAGAATTCCCGACCAAACTAATTATAGAAGTAACATTTTCATTTTCCATATAACTTCATTGTTTTCTTTGACATTCACAATTTTTAATCGCTTAAAATTTTCATTGCTTCAAACCAATTAATCTAAGGAAAGTGCGCCAAATGCAATTGACAGGATGATTCTCTTACAAGCTTACTCGTTCATTAAAGCGTTAAAAGAAAAAGGCATGTGGGAAATTTTCCAATCTGTACAAGAATAACGGTTCACATAGATTAAAAGCTTCAATCATCATCAGCTGGTGAAACAATGACTAGCAAAGTGCATATTTCTCAACTTTCAACTCATTCATCAACATAACAAGTGGCTACTTCATCTTCAAAATTACTCTAGGACCAAAAATGCACAAAATTTAAAATTGGATTAAAATTTTCATGAATCCAAATTACCTACTCCAAAACGAGTACCTCAGTGCCATTGACCTGAACCCAGTCAGGTGAATTTCAAGGGGGGTGGAGGGTAGTTTGATCTGCTCCGCTATGCGGAAGGGATTAGTCCATTCTTAGTTTGGTAACACTTCAAGTGCCTTGATGGGGGGAATCATCAGCTGCCACTCAAACCAAATTGGGTGGGTGAATATCCGATGGATATTCGCACGCTTTTATCCTAAATCTGGGAACAATGCAACACGTTTTCCAGTTTTGTGTGAAATTTTTCAGTTTTTAGAATTATATATTTCTATTTTTTCGAGTAAATACGAAGAATGGTATATGGGGGAGTAGGATATTTAAGTTGTATTGTTATGAATGAACTTATTTGAACGTTTGATACGGTTTGGGAATATCTGTGAAAGAAGGTGGATGCGAGTGATAAACCGTTTCAAAGCCGATTGATTAGTACTGGAAAAAATTCTGGTGTTATATTTTGATCGATTTTTAAAATTTCATAAAGTAGCATGAACCGATAAATTATTATGCAAAAAAAAGTATGTTGAAAAATCCAAATTAATTATACAGGGTAGGGTTAGTCAAAATGAATAAGACAATAGTAGGTAGGTTGATAGTTTATCTGTATATACGTAGCTGTTTTCTGGACCGATAAACTATCAACCTACCAACTATTGTCCTATTCATTTTGACTAACCCTGTAGTACTAACTTTCAAATATTTTTCCTTGATATTTCGTTAAATCTCTCAAATTCCAAAGTGTTAAAAACGGGAGTAAAATATTAAAGATAGAGTATCTATATACTCCGAGGGGGTCTGGAAATACAAGCTAGCGAGCTTCTACGCCACAGTATCGTTCTCATGTTCTCAACAACCTTCTAATAAAAATGTGAACTACTTTTCAAGTATTACCACTAAAAAAGTGATATTATGCATAAAAGTATGTTTTCTCTTTAAAATCATAAAATTTGGAATGGATTTAATCATAAACTAAAGTAAGTTTTTAAAATGTGTATCGTGCAATATCGTCACCAGTGAGAAAGACCGTTGAATCAAGTGGGTACGTTTATAGTTATTAATCTTAACAATAGATGGCAGCAGTATAGAATTTAAATTTTTTATTGATTTTTTTAATGAAACTTTTCAGGTAACAGATAGTATGATTTTATTTTTGAAGTAAAGAATTTTAAGCATTCGTACGGTTATTTTTCCTTCCATCCTATCGGTTTTAGACAATATCACCCTCTACCGTATTATCTGCATCCAGAAAATAATTACTTTTGAAAGTACGACACCAGGTTTTTACATGTGCAATGCCAAATACGTATCATTATTAGTCTATGTAGTGTTGATGGCCCTGTAGTGGTTATTTTATCCAAGTTAACTTGCGGTAACGGATTCTGCCAAATACCTTCTTTATAGTAATGATCTAGATGTGGTCGAAGTACTTCAAAGGGACCAGCCACAATGTATTTAAAAATATAATATAAAATAACTTTTTCAACTAAGATATCCGTCAGGGTGGTCTGATATTTACTGTGGTTTCGGTTATTTAACACTTTCAGTCCCAATGACTATTTGGCATCATCATTTTAGAATATATATTTTATTTGATCGTCTATAGCCATTTATGATATCAAAAAAAGCACGTCATTCGATTCTTTATACTTTTTCTTTCAGAAAATATTTCTATTAATACCAATATATGTCAACCCTATTATCTTTTTTAAATTATGATCAGAAACATGATGATGCCAAATGGCATCACTGGGACTGAAAGGGTTAATTGGGCGGCAGTTGAGTGGTGTAGTTCGACTATTTTACTAAACTATTAAAACCTATTTGCCCCGAAAAATTTTAAAAATATTTTTGCAATACAAATTTTGTTATGCAGTCAAGAACCTCGTTTATTTTCTCTCAATTTTTTTTGATCAAAAATCTCGCTTGGTATTATTCTGTTTTGTGAAACTCTAAAAATGTATTATTGACCAAATATTCTTATACCACCCCTTCCGTACACTTATTAAATATTTTAAAGTTTAGTTAAAATAATATTTTTCTATATATTACCTCAAAGCATTTTTTTTTCATCAACAAAAGAAATAAAATCGAGTATCGACTCCACAATAAAAATATATTCTTTAGTCGCGTGCCCTACAACCGTTGCCACCATTTCAAAAGAAAAACATAAACATAAATAACAACGCTATTATGCAACATAATAAAAAATCCGACTTCAGCAGCTCTACCAGGTGACACAAAATGACCCACGATTCTTGACACAATTTCCTTACAAAAGAAAAACTTGCCAGTATTTTTTCCTAGACTTCCCTAAAAAAAGGAGAAACACCGTTTTGTATTCTCTTAGGTAAAGCTAGCATGTTGTTTACCTTCTTGTTTCTTACGTAACACGCGGCTATTTGCCCTTTACTCTATTGTGTCCACACCTCGATTTTCACGGTGGGGTCGGAGAAAAAAAATATAGAGTACGATTCTTTGGCGGAAACTACCATCAGGCTAGTTTTGGAGAATAATGTCGAATTAACCTTATTCGGAAAAAAAAAGCGTTTTTGTATATCAAAAGTCTAAAGCTTTTTAATTTGTAAAAAACTAGGGGTGTGCAACACTACTCGGCATTCAATTATCAATAAATCCACACATATGTCAAGGTTATTATGTATCTTATAAAGTAATTTCAATAACTTTAAAACCCAAAACTTTCTATTCCAGCAACTCCTTACAAATGCGCGATTTTTTTTATCATGTTTGAGTCCGTTGATTTTTTAAGGTATTTGCTATGAAATTCACCAATAAATTAACTTTAAACTATACTAATAAATAATTATCTCCAACATTTCATCCGTCCTGAATGAGCCCTTGTGACTTGGGTAACCAGACGTACTGTATTTCGCTGTACTATTTTCCTATTTTTTTTCTTCAAACAAAAACAACCTAATTAAATATGTTTTAGAAAAAAATAAGTATTTCGTAGTCAAAAATTTAATCACAGAAATAAAATCTGGCCAAGTTAAATTGTGACTCATTTTAAATTTTAAAACGTCACAGAAAAAATTATTCGATCGCATTTTTTTTACCTGAAATTTGTTATCCAAAGATTTTTCGAAAAATCAAAGTTTAATTTTCCATGATATCATTAACTGATTAGCGATATTAAATAAGAGTACAAACTAGTAGAGGGTACCCTAGATTTGATTCATAAATTGTTCATCAACCAAACGTGTGTTATTTGAATCGCTAAATAATAATAAATAAGAGACAAGTCCGCAGAAAAATTTCACTAACAAGTTGAAAGGCCGAAACGTACTGGGCAATACTTCGATGGCCTTAACGTCTTTTTACATATAACAATTCATTTGTGTACGAACAAAATGTATTGTTAAAATTTCTAACGTCTCTAACCCTTCTATCCTGTTCTTGGACATTACAGTAAACAACAAGTTTTACTAGCAACAGAGAAATTCTCTTTTTGAAATGCTCACAAAGCGGTGAATGTGGTCTTTCAACAATGATATTGAAATTTGTGTTAAAAGAAAGAATTATAGATGTTTCGAAACAGGTGTGCGTATGTTGAAATCCAAAGCAGGCTTGGTCAATGAAAAAGCCATGGGAAAAAGAACTGGGCGCGAATGTGAAAATGTCACTGGTCAAGAATGACTGATGGGGGCAACAATTTGTGGTATCTGCTAATTTTACGGTTGTCGTGAATTTTGATGGATGGGTTTATTTATTGCTTATTGGGTATATGTTTCTGCATTCATTTTTCATTTTGGATGCGGTCGGGTTTTTTTTTGGTTTTAAAATGCACATGGGATATTTTTGGATTTAAGTGGGACAGTTTTTGCCTGACCAATTTTGTTTCAGTGATTAGTGTTTCAACCACAGAAACATCAATACATTTTCATTAATTATATTTTATTTATGTTTTTTTTGTTTGAAAATATTAAGGAAAAATAACACTATTTGTAAATTTTTTTAGATAGATTGGTAGGGATAACAAACTTAATTGTACTGCAAGGATAATGTCTATGGTCACCCTATGACAAAAGACATTCAGAGAGACACCAAAAAAGTGTTTTGTTTGCGTCGCACTCAAGTTACACGAGGGATACTTGGTATGTTATGAAAATCGGAGACGATAATAAAATTATTTCTACATTTTACAAATTAAAATCGGCAAGAAAGAAAATTTTGAAAGAAAAAAAAAACTTTCTTGCGATGTAGAGGGTCTAAATATCGTGAAATCAATTGCTGACGCTCTCCAGTGTTTTTAACGAAACATGTTGCATTTAACTTTACAATTTGTTTTACAATTACCCTTTCGGTAAATATACATTTGTTTTTATCTCATAACAAGTTATGGATGTAAAATAATATCTTAAGTTTAAAATGGAGAGCATAGTATTTTTCTTGACTTTAAGCTAATCCTAGTGTTGTTGTTTTTCAATGTAAAACTGCAAAAAAACTTGATAAATGTCTAATAAAATATCTACTCAGATATCCTCCTAAATTAGTTAAGTTGTTGCATAAATTGTGATTGTATTGAACACTGTAATTTTTATCACAGCAATTCAAAGTTATTATTTTAACCACAGATATGGTACCAATTATACGTTGTTAAAAAAGTTCCCCAAACATTCCATACCTGATCCCAACCGGAAGAAGAGGCAGAGGGAGTCGAGGAAATTTATTTGCCGACAAGAACAAAATCACAAATAAAAATGTAGAAGCGTTCCCCCCACGCGACAGTCGCGCTTTTGACCTAGTTTTCTACAACGAGATAAAAAAATCTAGCAGACACGACAAAATTCACGCGTTCTAAGCGCGAGCCATATTTTTATTTATTCTTTTTTTCCTCTCATATCGTTTGCTTTTTTTTTATGTGTCTCCCCATTTCAAGAGCACAGGGGGAAAAAGAACTCTATATCGCCGGAAACGATTCTATATCTCTGATGAAAAAAAGATTTGGTGTATGAAAAGAATAAATGTGTGTGTGTGTCCCCAAAGTGTGATGGATTACGGGTTGTGACAAATTGTTGTTGATGAAGTTATGGCCGTTTTAATCTTGTAAATGGGTGTTGTATTATGAGTGCTGTGTTGCTTCGGCCTCTTGAATTGATCGAAATGTTTTTTTGGTGGGATCGGGTGTCGGAGATATTGGAAAAGTTGTTTGAAAATAAATACCACAGAGTTCATAGTTAAGATTTTTTTTTGTCATAAAAAGATATTTTTAAAAGAAAATATTAAAAGATAAATCTTATAACATTTTTCGACCGGTGGTTAGGTGGCGCTGATTTTAAATTATTAGACTAAATTAGGAGTTTTATCGAAAAAAAAGCATCAATGCCAGCAACTCCTTAAAAACAAAGCCTTTTTTTTAAATACAAATAACAAATGGTACAATAAGTCAGCTGCTTCGGTATCGATATTTTTGAAGAGCTTGAACATCTTTAATACCCGCATTATCGTGCGATCCCGGTTGGAAAGGGATAATAACACAAATTCATAAAAACCGCAACGATCATTTAATGTTCGAAAATGAATATACTTTTCTAATACAGCCATTTAAATATGGTTTTACATGAGTGTTCTTTCAATTTTATGAGCTTAATCTAGTCTGAAGATTAAATAATCATGTTTGATACTAAAGAAATTCTGTGTTAGCACAGCCTTGATCCAGGCTAGATTAACGATTAAACCACTATTAACCAAGTGAGAACTGATGACTAGCACCCAACTCGCACGACTGGGTCGATAGATGTATGGTTATAAGGCCAGACTACTGGAACGCTAATGATCATACCATGCGGACGCATTTGAACCCTCGTCGCATTTTTAGCCTACTTTATATATATATATTTTTATGTGACAGCATTTTTAAAAAATGGAAGTTAGGTATTTACATTTTGACGATTTTCATCTGGCTGTCTGTCGGTTCTCTTTCCCCCATTCCAAATCGCCAAAATACTGCCGAACTATAAACGGTCCGTGCAGTCAAAAATATTCGACGAATAATACACCGTGTGGGGGAGTGCACGTTAAATATGCTCCAAAGTCCCAACGCTGCTTACGATGTCGCCCTTAACGGTTGCGTTGGGTGCCTAATCAGGTGTCGGCTCGCCACTTGACTGTGGTTCTAAATTACGACGCCCGTCAACAATAGCCGACGATTAGCTCTGGTGCGACGATAATTCAAACCTACCTACCAAATTATGTGCGAACCATCCGATTAAAAAAAATTAAGTTATTGCACGACATTCACGTCTTTTTTTGTGTGCTTGTTTTTTGATATATGTGCTGTCCATCTGTTCTTTATAAGAGTTTCCATTATAATTTATCCTAACGCGTTTTTAAAAATAATTTATTAAAGGTACATGGTATCGGAGATCTGACTTTTATACTTTGTGTTTGTCTCAAAATTAGGAGAGACTGTATAATTTTTTATTGTTGTCACAAGTTTTTATTGCGCCATGGCTCTTTATTTTATACAGTTTACTATACATTGTTACATTTTTTATGGAGAGTACCAAATATAAAACCAACCAAAGCATGAAGAACTTTCCCTTCGTGCTATATATGTATTGGCACCAGCCCTTTATTCCCTGTTATATCTCATTCCTCATCCAATGAAGGAGAAAGAAATAAAAAAAATCTCCCCTCCCATCGCCAAAAAAATTAAGTGGACAATCCTAGCCCCAATCTTCGATCCCTCAATCAAGGGATGTCAGAAACGATGTGTTCTTTATCACTTGCTCCTTGAAATGAGCAAAAAACTTAGTGTGTGATACTACAAGACTTTCAATTACTATTCAATAAATCAATACATTTAAAAGTAAATATGTACCTTGTATGGTAATTTCAATAACTTTAAAGCCTAAAATGTTCTGTGGCAGCTACCAAATTTACGCATGTCTGATTTTTCCGAAAAACCTTATTTTGAAGTCTGAAAAGTACTGGGGATTCGTACACACAATTTGAAGTTCGTAGATCATTTAGTTCAAGCTTTAGAGTGATTTCATGCAGTCAGACTTTTTTAGAAATTCGTTAGCAAAAAATCTTTATTTTTTATTTTCAACCTCAACGCAATACTTTCATTACCTTATATTTCATATTAGGTAATTAAAAGTAAAAAGGAAATATTTTGAATTCTGAGGAAGTCTTGTCCTAATGGAACGCGACTGCAGTTGGAGAAACTGAGTACAATGGGAAGACTTATGAGCACAATAAATCTGTGAAGTCCTATGTATGAAGTTGCAAAAAGGTTTATACGTTTCCACTGCCAGCTAGACTGACGGCCTCGTCTATTATAATTTGAAATTACAATACCCATCGAAAATCAACCAACGTGTGGCTCCAAAGTAACTAAATTTAAACAAATAGAAGTAAGGATACAATAAACAGACACAAAAACCTGATCTAGGGACCATAAACACAACAAATTTTGAGCACCTCCATAACTGAAATTTTTTATTAGGATTGCCTGTATGATTGATCTATTTAGCCATCAATCGTAATTTTTTTTTTTACTATCAGCTTCTTAATAATACGATGGGACCAATTAAATTACATCATTGTCCTAATCAAATCCAGGCCAAAAGCAACGTGAAGCCCGAAATTTATAAAATGTAACTTAATTTTGGTTGAGCACAAAAATAAAATACAGGTTGTCCGTAAAAGTATGTCCGAGCTTCAAATTGTAATCGTATCAGCTGTAATCGCTCTACACTTGTGTTTGAAGGTGACGAATAAAGAATAACTCCAACAGTTTCAGAAAAGCGCATGCGCTTGAACCGCTATATCACATCGTTTTCACAGTCAATGTTGCCTCCATTACTCCAGACTTGCTGCAGACAGTATGGGAAGAATTGCATTTTCGTCTGGATGTGTGCCCTTTCACTAAAGGCGCACACATTGAGTACTTATAGGAAAATTAATTTAGTTTTCCTTCAATTTCATGTATGATTTGTTATATTTAGTATAAAATAAACTCCTGTAATATGCCACTAAAATTCAGACATTTTTTTACGAACGCCCTGTACATGAAAGTCACTGAAATTCGTGGTTTCTTAGCTTTATGGAAGATCAAACTCTTATTACAACAGTCTCCTACAAATAACTCCACCTCCCATCTTTTAATCCTAATCTCAAAGACCGTGGGGCGCGGAGGCAACCAAAACTCATTGCCGGGGTGGGAGAGGGTTATGAGCAAAAGTTTGACGAAGGGGTGTGGGGCTAATCCTTTATTCCAACGGACCCCTTTCCACCCCCTTATCGAACGAGGGGCCCTGTTTTTCTGGTGGACCCCCAGAAAAATCGATTTCTTTTAGTGGGGTAAAAAGGGTGCTGAAGATAGTGTCCCTTTTTATGCCCTTCCACGGAGGGCATTAATCCGTGGGTGGTTGTTACGATTTTGGGGTGGACGAGGTTTAAGACCTCTTTTGTTTTCGGTGGTGATAGAAAGATATGAGAAAGTGGTTGGGTATGCGACAATGCATGCTATACTGTTAAAAATTGGGCGCTTTGGTTTTACCAAAAATATGGTTATTAGCTAAGGTGAAATGTTTAATCATATTTTCGGTATTCTGTTTGAACCATTTATCGGGTCTTTCTTTTCAATACCTGAAAAAAGGGTCAACCTAGTGCCGAAAATATGGTGAAGCATTTCAGACACAGCAGTTGCAGCCATTATTAGGAACCATTGTTATATTGAAACCAGGCACAAAATTGTAACCCCATGTATGTCTATATACTTTCATCAATTAAGTTAATAATTGTTAAGGGTGTAATTCACAGAAATGTTCTGTACATGCTTGTTTGCAATCAATTTTGCTTTGACTTAAAACAAACGAGCGATTTAAACTCAGTCTGAGTTAGTTTTCACTCATTCCAGTATCGAAAATGCACTTCCCCAAAGGGAGTGGATTTCACTCCTTTGTTAAGTTAAGCCTAAGACAGGATCACTCCAAACGTGTGATTTTAACTCCGCCTGAGTTAGTTTTAACTCGGTCTGAGTTAGATTTCACTCCTTTCCAGTGTAGAAAATGCACTTCTCCTATAGGAGTGGATTTCACTCTTTTGTTTTAAGAGTGTAGAATGGTTCCCGAATAGAACGGATCGCAAATTGTTATTAAGTTGTCAAGATTCTTTTACCTGATTACTTGGTTAATTTCGAAGGGATTATTGTAAAGTTTTTAAGCCCAAAAACAAAGTTCCATTATGCAAGGCTACTTTCCCCAAAATTGTGAGAGCGAGAAATGTTAAGCCATTCAATGTATTAACCAATGCAGTAAACTCGTTACTACCATAAATGAAGAGTACACGGAAAAAACCGATTAATTTTGCTGAGAAGTTTCCTCAGCAGGCCACTTTGGCGATGATAGCGAGTGATCGCCTAAACTTGTGTAAGGAAACCAGTTCCTACCATAGATATCATAGTTAAAGTAATAGAGTGGCAGTCACGTGACCTCTAATGCTAACGACGGGACGCGCAAGGAGCTCCCAGAAGAGCCCCAATGAAGTCAGTGTTGTAGGTCCCATGATATGCCACGCTAATGCTTTAAATACTATCTCTGTGGTTCCTAGCTACCAAGATTCAGGCGATTGGCGATCCCAACGCTTGGAAAAAGCGAAGAAGAAAGAGAAAAACTGGTTTTCTGCCGCCAAGCAGACAATTGCGGGCGTCCGCCTAATAAATCAATCGGTTATTCCCGTGTACTCTTCAAATATGACCGGA
The DNA here is from genome assembly GCA_023701765.1 of Hylyphantes graminicola. Classification (NCBI taxonomy): domain Eukaryota; kingdom Metazoa; phylum Arthropoda; class Arachnida; order Araneae; family Linyphiidae; genus Hylyphantes; species Hylyphantes graminicola. Next base: position 19,693,560 of record CM043116.1, read on the forward strand.
CTTATGACTCCGCCTTTCTTTCTAATCCGAATTAACACGAACTCTTTCTTAGCACAGAAATTTACATCGAGACCGATGATCTGTACATATCTAACCGGAAAATCAATGTACGTCGGGAGACCTATTAAGTGCTGCAGGGGGGCGGGTCGAGGACAAGTGACGAGGAATTAATGAGAATTGGTGCTCCCTGGGAAGCCATTTTAAGGGGTTAGGGCTCGCGTAACATTTTATGGACCCATAGCAGTAGTTGTTACCATATAAACATGAGATTGAAGATGAGAAATTTGAATTGTTATTGTTTGTTAAGATTTTAATGCTTGAAATGTAAGTATGAAAGAGGATAAGTTAGTAGGAAGAGCTTTTTTGCTGATTTGCTTCTTTCACTAAAATAATAACACTCTTGTAGCTTTAGTGCGACGTTCATTTATCCAAACTAAAACAATACTCTTCTCTAAACTAACCCATATGAAGAGTACATGGGAAGAGCCACCTGATTTATTAAGAGTTGTGGGTGTTGGCCGGAGTCACCAGTAGTTTGTGGGTGTTGGCCGGAGTCACCAGTTTGTGGGTGTTAGAAGTAGGCGTTGAAGAAAGTTCCAAGCTTCATTTAAAATCAGCCTTTATTAAAACAACCATCAATAAATTTAATATAAATAAAAATTCCTAACCATTGTACAAACTTAACAATACGAAAAAACTAAAGTCAAAATACGTGGCATGTCGACCAAGGGAAAGGTCGTGACAGGTGCCATGTGGAAATTAAGATGTGGCAAAGAGGAGAAGAGGATGTTTTGGTCGGCGACACAGCTTATATAGCATGTGGCCGGAAGTGCAGCGCCACCTGACACAATTAGTTGAAGTTTGGTTAGCTGCTCTAGCAAAAGTTGCAGATCTAGTTCAGCACAGGGCACACCGCCACATCACTCCCCCTCCAGTCTAAAAGACGAAAAAAATACAAAGTTTATAGAAAAAAAACTATGAAAAAATTGATTAGTAGCAATTTTACAATTGAGAACAGTAATAATGAAAGCGAAATTGACTTTTCGGTCAGACCGGGTTGTATTGCAGCTTATAGTTCTGAAAAGAGTCATTGTCTGAATTCGGAACCGAAACATCTTGACCACTGTTCACTGAAACGTTCACAAAAACGTGGGTACAGTCTGAAAGAGCAGGATGAACGAACACTTTTCCAGCGGTATGGTGGGAAGCCGACGTTGGCCGGAGAGTCTCCATGTGCTGTCGCAGTAGCTGAAGGAATTCAGTGCTGCATCTTTGACAACGGAGGAGGTTAGCATGTGGCCTTGCCGTTAGCCTGCGAGTGGTGATGATGCCTGATTTGAGTCTCAGGACTTTTGCTGCCTGAAGCTAGTCTCAGGACTTTTGCTGCCTGAAGCGAGTCTCAGGACTTTGCTGCCTGAAGCTAGTCTCGGGGCTTTGCTGCCTGCTTTGAGTCGCAGGGCTTTGCTGCCTGCTTTGAGTCGCAGGGCTTTGCTGCCTGCTTTGAGTCGCAGGGCTTTGCTGCCTGCTTTGAGTCGCAGGGCTTTGCTGCCTGCTTTGAGTCGCAGGGCTTTGCTTTGCGGTTGCGTGAAGAGCCAGGGCCGGTCACTGAGGAGCCAGTGCCGGTCGGTGCGGTACCACGGCAGGTCGGTGCGGTACCACGGCAGGTCGGTGCGGTACCACGGCAGGTCGGTGCGGTACCACGGCAGGTCGGTGCGGTACCACGGCAGGTCGGTGCGGTACCACGGCAGGTCGGTGCGGTACCACGGCAGGTCGGTGCGGTACCACGGCAGGTCGGTGCGGTACCACGGCAGGTCGGTGCGGTACCACGGCAGGTCGGTGCGGTACCACGGCAGGTCGGTGCGGTACCACGGCAGGTCGGTGCGGTACCACGGCAGGTCGGTGCGGTACCACGGCAGGACGGCGCGGTACCACGGCAGGACGGTGAGGACCCAGTGCACGTGTTGATGAGGTCACACGTAGATTGAGCTACATCGGAACTAGAAACCAAGGCATTTTCGCAGCTGCACAGGTCGTAGGTTGTTCGCAGGTTTGTAGTTGCACAAGTTAGACAGGTTGCAAGTTACGAAGTCCGAAGGTCACCAGTTTGTGGGTGTTGGCCGGAGTCACCAGTTTGTGGGTGTTAGAAGTAGGCGTTGAAGAAAGTTCCAAGCTTCATTTAAAATCAGCCTTTATTAAAACAACCATCAATAAATTTAATATAAATAAAAATTCCTAACCATTGTACAAACTTAACAATACGAAAAAACTAAAGTCAAAATACGTGGCATGTCGACCAAGGGAAAGGTCGTGACAGGTGCCATGTGGAAATTAAGATGTGGCAAAGAGGAGAAGAGGATGTTTTGGTCGGCGACACAGCTTATATAGCATGTGGCCGGAAGTGCAGCGCCACCTGACACAATTAGTTGAAGTTTGGTTAGCTGCTCTAGCAAAAGTTGCAGATCTAGTTCAGCACAGGGCACACCGCCACAGAGTCTTCCCGTAACTGTATCTGCTTTGCGGACATTGGTGACAGGAAACCGGTTTTTCCTCCGGTTCTTCATTCGCGGTTCAAAACGCGTAATTCGTGTCCACTGATCTCTGGCGTGAATCAAGGTTGCCACGAATGAAAATCAAAGTGAGTAACCGGTTTCATAACACCAGTTTAGGCGACTTCTCGCTATCATTGCCAAAGAGACCTATTGAGGAGAAGCCTTCTACGAAATCAAGTGGTTTTTCCCTTGTACTCTTCATATGTCCTAAACAGTTCATGGATGATAAATTAAGTTACAGGAAAAATAAATTTTAAAAAACTTTAAAGTTTACGTTTTTATTCTGTAATGAAGGTAATGGTGTTGAAAAAGTCGTCGTTGATAGAATCATTGTGTTAATTGCTAGTTTTACTACAATTTCAAAAGTTGTTTTTTTTTCAACGATATCAAGTCGGAATATTACTTTTAATAACAATGTTTCTATAGTCTTTAAGTCTCTTAAGTTTTTTTAGTCGCACTTTTTTAAAACGGCTAGATGCTAAGTTATTTTGTGTCAATGTTAATCCAAGAATATAAAGTTTCAGAAAGAAATGTACTTACTAAGACAAACATATTTCAATCACTTGCAGTTATATTTTGAATAAATGTATTCATATTTACTAGGTGATTAAAGAAGTTTTTCTTCTATTCGTGAAAAGTTATCGATCCTTAAAATCGCTAATTATACTACTGGTTTAATTTTTAAAAAATAACACGAGGAAGTATGATCTAATTAATTACGTTTTTTACTTACAAAGTAATTACTGGGTGAATCCGGTTAATATATAGAGCAATGTCGTCACTAGCTCGCTAGCCTAAATTTGAGACATTATTTCTTAAAACAGTTTCTCTATTATTTTTTTTTTCTGTACTCGACGCGAAGGCGCCATATTGTCTCGAAAACTTGTTTAACCATTCTGAAGTTTACACCAAACTAACGAAGACGCCATGTTGTCTTGGAAACTTGTATTCACCCATTCTGAGGTCTATAACAAACTAACAAAGATGCCATTTTGTCCCAAAATTTCTATTTAGCTACCATAAGATTTATAACAAGCAAACACGGACAGAAATCAGCGTGACCATTTCGGCTTCTTTGATTCCATTATTGCCCATTCATTCCTCAGCCAGACTAAGAGTCTCCTGCGAAGCTCCAAACCCTTTTACACCTGAACGCGACTTATAATTACCTATGTCTGTTGTCTCCTAGTCGGCGCCTGTTAAAAATATCCATTGCTTATCAGCGTTAGTGGGACTAAGCTCCCCTTAAAACTTCTTATGGTTCTTTATATTCTTTTACTAGGAAAATATGTCAAAGCTATCACCGAAAAGAGTGTTCGTGTAGTCTATGAGACGCCATATATGACACGTGAAGTTCATTCCTCAAAGTTTGAAGCGTTCAAAAGACCCTATTTGTTAAAGTATATCATGTAAACGAATGATGTTGTGACTGAAGCATAAATATACTGGGTTTGAAGGATCATAATGGTACTTCAATGGTACAAAGGGGTCACCAATTGTTACAGCCATTTTTCATATGTGTTGTGTGCGTTACTGTTAGTGTCCGATCTACTTATTTATTGCCATCAATGAGTATTTGTGAATAGTGAACGTTTCTTCAATTTAGTTACAGTCGTTTTGTAGGAATTGTCAGTTCGTTATATTGATGGAAATTATCTTGACTTATAACAATGATGTCTCCGTTTACGTCTGGAACGCTAAATTTAAATGCTAGGGAAACTTCTTCATGAAAGCTTGTGTATGTAATGATAGATGCAAAGTGGGAATATTAAGTACATAGAATGCATTAATTGTTAAATAATATTGTGTGTTGTCATAGGAAAAAGTAGAGTATCGAACCTATTTTTGATTTCTGCACTGTTAAAAAAATTTGCATATTTTTCATCGGAATCCTGGAACTTTTTAGCTGCCACCGCCATAACTTTTATGCAGCGCAAAAAATGGTAACTCAATACTTCAAATAGTGATGGCTGCTAGACAGTTTCAGGATTCCAGTATAATCTTGCAAAATTTTTTTTAACTGTGTTAGAAATTTCGGAAGTTGCTCAAGGAAAGTTATACCACTGTAGAAGTATATAGAAGTCAATTTTTGATTTCTTTTTCTACAAAATTTATTTCAATTGAAGCAACCATAAGCTTATTTTTCTGCTTTGGGCAGGTAAACTGCAGTAACTAGCCTAATGACTTAGACAGTTGTTGTAAAAAACTCAATCTAGCCTATGGTAAAGCATTGGAAAGGACATTTTAAAGCAAAAATGGCCGAATATTTGTATTGTTGTGGTTGCTGCAGTTTACCCTACCACTGCAGTATTGACTTTAATATACTTTTTTAAGGAAATGTATTGGGGTACTAAAATATAAATTTATTCCCTAATTTTGTAAGAACAACCATAGAATATGGAATTAAATACACAAAATTTTGGAAACCTTATAAAAAAAACTTGTCAACAAAACTTGCACACCTTGAAACCCTACACCCCTCATTGCGATCTAATTGTCGGCACGTGTGCCTACCTCAAAGGCCCACCCCCACATCACCCAGACCTCCAATCGAAACAGGCCTTCAGGCATGACGTAACATCCCCTCCACCAATGACGTGTCCTGATAGGGGGTGGCATAGGCCTAGGATTCAGTAGGCCCTGGGGGTAGGGCGAATCTTTTTTAGAAGCACGTGGCGAGTAGGTAACAGCAGACGATATTGTGAACACCCCAAAGGTCCCTGGTCTTTCTTCAGGTATGCTTGTATATTTTTTGTGGCAACCCCTTTTTGTGTGTGGAGTTGGTCCTTTGTTAAGTTTTGAGTTTTACGCTTGAGTTGCTTTGTTGAAGAGAAGACTGGGTGTTTAAGAAGGGGTTAAATTGGATGTAGTTTTTTATTGCCTAATGGAGTGGGGAATCTTATTATTTTTTTGGTAGTTGAAGGTTAAGTTTGTTATGTACCTTAATTTTTTTTGTCTGTTAAGATGATTATTCGTATTAGAGGTAGAGTTACAATTTAAAAATGATACAATTATCGTTCACAAAATGCGATTGTATACAACACATACAATTTTATTCCTAAATCATTTTTATCGTACGGATTTTACTTTGAATGGTTTATATATGTTGGTAAATGTTAATTATGTGTTGTTAAATGTGGAAACTTGTCGTTAAGTTTACACATTTTATATAATAAACATTTTTTAAATTTTGTATTTTGATATAACTTGTCGATTAAAAGGTTGAATATTCTGATTCTTCTTAATATGGATATCTTCCCAGAGATATTGCATTGCACTTTTTTCCATTTTATATGCACAAATATTACATTGCAAATTTAATTCGATTTCTAATAGCCTTAAAAATTGAAGCCAAAGAAAAATAATAAAAAATAAGAAGAATTCTAGTGAATTTTAGGAAAAAATATTGGTGATTATACTTAGGGGAGAGTGTTGTACTTTGGGACAATTTTTACATTTTAATTTTTTTCTTCGATAATTATTGTCAAAATAAAAATTTCAAAGCAGCATTTCAACACACCAATATATTCCTCTATAATATATTTTTTAAAATTCTGGCAGCTTGAAATTAAAAAATTGCCACTCATTTAAAGTAGAGAGGATAAGCTGTCCCAAGGTACAACATGATGTTGTACCTTGGGACATGCTTTATAATTCAGTCAATAGTCATGCACTTGAACTAATTTGTGTCAGGAAACAAACTTTATTTCAAAATACATCAGAAAATGTGCTCTTTAGAACATTTCATCACACGGAAGGAAAAAGATTTATCAGGTGTTGCCAGAATTATATTTTCAAACTTCAATCATTATAAAATATATCCAAAACAAAGCTAAGTTGTATTTTACATGTTTTGTGGAATTGCTCTTAAAATAAATAATAAAGATATTTTAATTTATCCAAATTATTAAGAATTTAATTAAATCATTAATACTGTCCCAAGGTACAACACACTACATGGTTTAAATAAAAGCAAGATAGTGGCCAATCCAAATGCATTGTCATTATTTTCTCATAACCAAAATATTTTAAAATCTTCTCTTTTATGAAGAAAATAAAATGCAGTTGCCTTTTGTAAAAGTACTAAGGTAAAAAATTATTTTAGAATGAGAAAAATATTTACTTTGGGGTAAGGAAATATTATTTTTTGTCACCATTTCATCAATACAATGATGCTAGTGTTAAATTTTATTATAATGATGTCTGTTGGTTAAGGCTATTATTAGAAATAAACAATGTATGAATATTGCCAATAGATTCTTAGAAATTGTCAGTGTCCCAAAGCACAAGCGTCCCAAGGTACAACACTCTCCCCTATTCATTATATAATTATATTATTGTGGGCTACATTAAAAATCCGATATAACTTGCTTTGCTCTTATTTGTAGACGCCAGTTAATTGTAACCAAAAAGTTATTTCCCAATTAATCTACAGATTTTAATCAAAAATCGAATCAAGCTTAGAAATTGGTAAAATGTATAGATTTAAGAAGACATTCGTATGATCGATATATTACGATATAATTCTAAGTTCTTTAAAATGTATACTAGCCTAAAACTTTGTTGTTGAGCGCTATATTTTGAGAGCCTAACTTGTAAGTACTTGATTATTTAAGAAATACCTTTTTTCTTTGAGCATTTGAGACAGCATTAAAGTACACTTTGCAAATCGTACTTCAGCGTCTTTAAAAAAAATGAAATGACGACTTTGCTCTTTACATAAAGTGTAACGTAATAAGACAGTCATACTTCGAATGACACATGAAAATGTGATTGCATTCCTAAATAAAACCTTAACATGGAAGAATAAAATAAAATACATAAAGTAATTTATAATTAAGAGGACTCCCTTGGAATTCCACATCTTGAAAATCGTAATGTTATTCCTATGGAAAACATTCGCAAGTCAATTACTGCCACAATTTTAATAGAGGGTTACTAGTTTTTGGTATCATTGTAAAGAACGAAAGGAGTAGATTTTGTAAAATTAATTTGTTTTGTGAAAATCACATATTTAGTATTTTTAGTAATTTTTTTAAAGTCAGAACTTAATACGTACTCCATTTTTTACTTCAAAAAATTATTAAAAATACCAAATATGTGATTTTCACAAAACAAATTAATTTTACAAAATCTACTCCTTTCATTCTTTACAATGCTACAAAAAACTAGTAACCTTTTATTAAAATTGTGGCGGTAATCGACTTGCGAATGTTTTCCATAGGAATAACATTACGATTTTCAAGACGTGGGATTCCAAGGGAGTCCTCTTAACAAGGAAAATTCTCCCCTTCAATGAATAAGCATTTTAAACAGCGCCCATTTACCCCAAATTACTTGTTTAGTTATCTTTTGTGCCGAGTGTCGTTTATTGCAAAAAAGAACGTTCTACAGATCTCGTTGTATGCTTGCTGGGAAAACAAAAGCAAGGGAAGTAAGCGTCTTCCGGTATTGGTGAATATGTTACCGTTAAAACCCGGAATCAACTAGAATTAACAAGTGAAAACTAGTTATAACTGAGGCCATTAGTTAATACTAGTTTACACTAAAAAACCATTTATCCTTAGCTAATACTAGTTTTGACGAAAGAGATTTGTTTAAAATAGTTTTAACTAAAAAAAACTTGTGTTGGGTGAAACAAGTATTGAATGAAAATCGAACGATATACGATAATAGGTCTGTATTAGTTGAGTTAATTATTGCTGATATGCAATGAAGGCGTTTTGTTTATTGGAAGAGTCTCTGTTAAGGTCAGTATAGTGGGTTTCTTAAGGATTTCATTGTCGTAATAGGATTATAAATTTCCTCCGTTAGGACATTTAATAATGGATTCATGCTTAATTTACAACGTAAAGTGGAGACCTTAAATTTCGCGAAATAAATCGCATTGCCTATTCTTTTTAAGGAAATTAACGTTCAAAATAAATAAAAAGTCAAACATTCACAGTTAATTCTAGTTTTATCTAAAACCAGTTAGATAAATATAGTTTTTGATTATTACAACTAGTTTTAACTAATACAACTGGTCAAAACTTGTATTAGATAGGGGTCTATTTTAAGCTAGAGGCAACTAGTGGCATCGATTAAAACTTGTTCTCACTAGTTAATTCTAGTTTTAGCTTATTTCGGGTTGTAACGGTAACAAATATAACCCAACTGGTTATATTTCAAAACTTGCAACGATATTTTGCTTACATTTGGCTTTATCATGACAAACTCAAACAATTCCTGTAAAAATGAATAGGTAAATGGGAAACAAGCGGATTTAGAAAGATTTCCACAAAGGAATCTTCTTTCACTAAACTGTTTAAGAAAAAATAGTAGAATATTCTCCACTATCTCTTTTAGCATTTTTGTCACACCCCATTTTTTAAAGATATAGCGTCTGTTCCGTTCATTGGCAACTTCGTCTAATTGAATTAACTATCATCGAAAGTCAACATACACTGTTAAAAATTTCGGCTCAGGATTGCACCGGAATTCTGGAACTTTCTAGCTGCCACCACTATTTAGAGCGTGAAATGAGCAATTTTGTGGTAAAACTATAACTTTGATGAACCGTAAATGTGGTGAATCCACGCTAGGAATAGTGGTGGCAGCTAAAAAGTTCCAGAATTCCGGTGCAATCCTGCGCCAAATTTTTGACAGTGTAAAAACGTCTATATCTTAGTTATACTTTTGATAATGTGAATTTTGAAACTACAACCTTCAGTTATACTCAAGGCCTGATCCATTAAAACTCATACTATGGGCACAACCTCTTTTGGGGGCCCCTTTACAGAAAATTTTATGTAGGATTGATAGTTATGATGGTGCTATTATGTATTAACTTTTTTCAACAATTTTACTGGCTTCCTCATAAACATCGATTAAAACAACCGTGTTAGGTAAATTTTTCAGTCAAAGTCGAACAAAAAACGAAGTGGAGTATCAATTTATTTTAAAATTTACTGATATTTTGGCGATTTCATAACAGAAACTGAAATTTTGGGGGCCCTAGGCCCGGATTTAATGGCTTTATGCAAGAACAGGCCCTGGTTATACTCCTATATTATATACTTCCAATAATTAGTATTTTCTCTTTGCCGTCAAGGCCATCAGTTGTACTTGGCCAACTAATTAAAACCGTACCCAATTAAATAAAATCGTACGTGGCTGTATTAAAGCTCGTCTTAGACGATAGCAATAGGCAAATGGACATCTTTTAAACATCACATCTTAACCAATTAAAACAAATTGGCTTTCGCAATTGAGTTTTAAAACTCATTTTCAAACCTTTTCGAAAAAAACTTCGCAATTTTCTCCTACTATTTCACAAACAATGGAAATCTTATCTGAATATCACTTTAACCCGCGAGTTATTGAGACAGAACAAATAAAAACATTCTAAAGATCAAATAAAAACATTCTAAAGATCAAAGAAAATGTGAATGACTTCCAAAGTGTTGTTAGCGCAGAAAACTCGTGAAAATTGTATTTGTTGTTTTCCACCATTTACGAAAAAGGTTAGTTAAACTACTGATAAAGACATATTGTAGACGTGAGACTATGAGGAAGCAAAATTGAGCAAAATTCATTCTTAAATTTAGCATTTATTCGCTTTGTTTAATGTGATATTGTTTCATTCTTAGCTGTGACATTTCTTGTGTATTCAAAGTTTTAGAAAGACATTTCAAGAAGCTGTTCTATAAAAGTTTATTTTTAAATACAGTAGACGCCGCTTAATGTGATCACATCGGGACGAACGTGATTTGAGAACAATAACCGATTGATTACAATACACGAAAAAAAAGTTTAAACTAAAAAACGATTTTTTTTACATACGTATTAAAATGAATATTAATTTTAAATTCTGAGTTGTTGCCGTAAAACTCTATAGTATTTAATAGAAATTAACGCAAACTGGTAACTTGGCTTATGCAACAATTCGTCATATATCACCAACAAAATTCGTTGTTCAATTGGCGTTGGTATATTGTCAATAGAATTATTAGTGTTTCTTTCAACGGTGAAAACCTTTTAATATTTGCAGGAAACCTAAATTAAAGCTGCTGTTTTATCGTTGCGTTCAAAGAAAAAGCCTTTCTATATTTAATTATGTTCTTGCTTCAAAATAACTAAAACCTTTATTCGTCAAAGTGCAACTATGGCAATGAAACAGGTTTTTTAAAAAAAATCACGGGCAGCGAATTCCAAAAATTCTGTTTGAATTTACGAATAATATTTAGTGCATTATTCTTAAATACACCAATCTATCCAATAGCTTTCACGTAGCAACGATAATTCAATCTCGCCTTATTTTCTGTAGTTCTTTCTTGCAATAAAACATGGAACTGGTCAATTTCAACTTTATTTCCAACAACCAAATTATCTACTGCTATCGGTAAACAGCTTATGTCAGGATAGTTCCACTTCGACTTTCAAATATCTTAGTTTATCTGTTATCAGCAAAAAGTTTTTTATTGGGCGTTAACCCTTTATCTGTCAGTGAGTAAGGTCATTGTTTACTAGTTGCATGCTCATGAAAGTAGTATTACTAATATTTAGTTTAAGATAGTACGTTTTTCTATATTTTTTAACAGGCACTTAATTGATAATCTGATAAGTCAACATGCGTTAAGCTTAAAAGCGAATGAGTAAAGCTTAAGAAATTTTACATTCTATGCTGATTATCATTCGTTTTTTATTTTTTTGCGTTCCCTTTTGAAAACTCGGGCAAAAGGTTGCCACAACCACGAACACACTCTCGCATGATCGAGGATTCTACAACAACCACAACTTCTCTCTCTCTGAGGTTTTCAAATCTTGGCATGGCTGATGGTTTGGTCAAGATGTCAGCCACCATGTCTTCTGTCGGACATTTTATAAAGCATATTTGCCAACTACTTGCTCTCTTTTTATCATATATGTCAATGTTGGGTCAAGGTTAAAAATTTATTTTATTGGACCCCACCTCCTCGGTTGTGTTTCAAAAAAAAAAAAAAAAAAAAAAAAGAACACTTGTAAGAACATCCTCCAGACATCCATTTCCCTTACAATTAAAAGATCCAATCCAATGGACCATTTCGGATATTACTCATATTTTTGGAAACCTTCTCTCCCCCCCCTTGCGCTCACATCCTCTGATTAGTGGGTCCAAGCGGAAAAGAAAGACGAAGGGGGGACGAACGAGCAAAGAAATAAAACAAAAAGAAACAGGCAGAGACAATCTATGTTTGGGAAAAGATTACCACACAGAGGGGCTGATGCTGCCAGGTTCCTCTTTCGGTGGTGGTAACACCCCTTTTGGGTCGCCCTTTTTCATGGAGTTGAGAATGAGATGGATATGCTGCCGGTTAAAAAACCAATACGAAAACCGGTTTGCAAACTGAAGCTATTGATCGCCTTGTAGTAAGCCCAAACTTGGCGACTTATTTGGGGAGATTCTAAAAAAAAAGAGTTTGTATAGGCTTGTAACACTAACTTGGCGACTTTTTTACTATCTAATAAAACTACAATTACAATTTATTTTTCTTACCGGTGAACAGAATTCTTAAGGGACTGGGAGCCCAGACTTTTAGGCACTTGCCTATCATGCGAAAGGTCCCAGGTTCGGGTCCGGGCATTGCCAAAATAACTGCCGACGTATAAACGGTCCGTGCAGCCAAAAATGTCCGACGAATAATACCCTGTGTAAAAGGGTGCACGTTAAATATTCTTCTAAGTCCTAACGCTGCGTACGATGTCGCCTTTTGTGCCTTACGATGTCGCTCCGGTTGCGTTGGTTTGCGCCTATTCAGGTGTCGGTTCGTCACTTGACTGTGGTTCTAAAATACGACGCCCGTCGCCAATGGCCCTCGAGTAGCTCTAGTGCAATTATAATTCAAAACTATCAAGAAAGGAATTAAATTATTGCCTGCTAATTGCTACAGAAAAAGAAAAATATTTAAAATTAAATTATGCTTGTTATATAATTATTCAAAATTATAAGTTATGAAGCAAAATGTATAGCTTTGCTGTAAATTTCGGGACCTGCTAAAACAAGGGGCCCTAGGCCTTGTAAACCTAGACAAAGGTCAATGCCTGCCTAAAGTCATATTTAAATTTTTAATCTATAATATTTCAAAGACTAAAACTATGCTTATATTAAATTGAACGGGTAAACGGTTTCTTTGGGCTTACTAGGGTTAATTGGCGACTTCCTGGCGGCTTCACTTCAACTCAAACATCTCCATCACCTTCTTAACCATATAACCCTTTTTCTTCTGGAAGAATAAAAAAGATTTGGTGTTGGAGATGGAAAAAAATAACCCCGGAAGGTTTAGCAGTCTTCATCTCATCAGCACTCGGAGATTGATCCCACTCTCTTGCTGATTGGGTTGTTAGTGGAATTAAATGGGTCTCTGGGTTGACTTTTTTTTCTTCTTGGATGGCCATGGCTATGTGGAGCTTTGTTTTTAACTGTTTTGGGTTAGTTGAATAAATGTCTTACAATAGCTGTTCTATGCTCGCTTGATAGAAACTCTGGTGATTGAAACATACGCACTGTAAAAATTTGGTGGTAGGTTTCACCAAAAATTGGTTGCTAGTAGCTGCAATAACTGTGTGGTAAAATGTTTCAACACACTTTTGGTATTCGGATTGAATCATTTTTGTGGTTTTGGAAGCACAAACTAGATAAATGGTTCAACCGAGTATTAAAAATATGTGTGTTTCACTTTTTTTCTCCTTCTTGGATGGCTATGGCTGGGTGGAGCTTTGTTTTTAACTGTTTGGGTTTGTTGAATAAATGACTTACACCAAGTTGTTCAATGGTCCTACAGACAGCCACAGTTTTAGAAAAGAATCTGTGTAAATTGAGTGTACAGTGTTAACAATTTGGTGGCAAGTTTCACAAAAAAAAAAAGGTAGCTAAGTGGCTGTAACGACTGTGTGGCGAAATGTTTCAACGCAATTTTGGTATTCGGTAAAACTATTTTTCAGGTTTTGAGAACAAAAACCTTAGAAATTCTTAAACTGAATACCAAAAATATGGTAAAACATTTCACACCCATTTGCTGTAGATTCTAGGAACCAATTTTTGATGAAACTAGCGCCTAACGGTATATTTTTAAAAGCTTAAGCCTAGATTTTAACAGTATATTTTTAAAAGCTTATCTTGAAATGTGGATCTGGGTTTTTTTTTGGATAACTAGATGAAGTTCTGTTTTTACCTGTTTATGGAATTAATATTACGTTAGCTACTCAATGGTCTTTTAGAGTGACAGTTTTGGGATTGAAAGGGGCTTACGAATAAAACAATTAAAAAAAATCTTATTGTAAAGTGTAGAATTAAAAATTATTTGTCTGTCAAATATTAGTGTCTTTCTTATCGGATATCATGTTACTCTGATAAGAAAACTCGGACCATTTAAGGGCAAACCTTTTGTCACGTACACCCAATTTTTTTGCTAACCCTAATTGTTTATCTTTCTCTAACTATCTTAATTATACAAAAGATAATCAAAATCGTAAGAGGAGCACACACGGTTCTTTTGGCAATATGTACCTAAAACTAAACATCACGCTTTGGTTTTGAGAAAGCACTTTATTTTATTTGCTCTTCTAACTGTGGAGATGCCTTGCGATATGTATTCTAAGTGTAGATTTTATAATGGAAGTGGAAGATAAGTAATTCTACGACGCTTGATATACTATTTTTCTTGTTTGTGAACATTGATATTTGTCCCATTCTTTGTCACCAATACAGATTGGTATAATTTTGGTCTATGCATACAATCCGACTGTTATCTTTGTATCTATAAGTTGGTTACACGAGTGTCCCTGATTGAAAAGGGGTATTTTAAAAGATTAAAAAGTCATCGCAGCAAAATCCTGGATACTGCCACTAGTTCTATGGAGTAGCATTACACCACATTTTTACAGTGCATGTCATCAGGATCTGATCTTCATATGCTAAATGTTGTGGATCCTCAAAATTTCATTAAGTTTTAATATTGTTTGGCCTTATTTTTTTTTGTTTGACTTGGACATTGACTTAATACGATTGGTCTGATTAATGTAATAAGGAAGATGATAGTAAACACTTACTACAAACACTTAGTAATGAATACATCAGCCAACTTGAACTGTAACTAAGGGCATTCATGCACAAATTTTTTCGTAAAGGGCCCTCAAAATTTGTTGTGCCTACATAGTCAATATTTTCCTGGATCAGGCTTGAATACAATATAAATTCCCAAAACTAAAAAATCAATAACTATTGTTCTTATCACGCCATTATTTCTGGAGCCACCGAAAAAATTCCCCAAAAATATGACTTTTTTTCCACGAATGCCCCATAAAAAAAGCTTTGGGGGTCCAACAAGAGGGATAAGCGACGGAGAAAAAAAACCCAGTGAATATATGGTGATGCGTCCGTTTATGTGTTATTGGAGATGATGCCCCCATAAATCTGGTATTAAAGAGCCCTGCTTTTAGCTGCGACTTGTGTTAACTCATGTGTGCCTGATTTATAGACGTCAGATAAACACGGTATTATGTCTCAATCACTTCCTATGCCCCCCCACTTCTTAATATAGCAGGGGAGAGAGAGCAGCGGCAATAAAAAACAAGGAAAAAAAAAGAGAAACATATCTATCGATATGGACGGGGAAAAATGGATGCTGTGTGTTTTATTCGAGCGATTTCGTTATTTTTCTGCAGTGTATTATGTGGGGAAGTGTGACCCCCCACTGGTGTGGGGTACATTTGATGGGGGGGGGGGAAGAGAACTGGACTGGGTTTTTTCTTTTATTTTTTTGGCAATTAAGGGAAGCTAAGAAAACATTACTAAGATGGTCCAGGCTTGACCATCAGCAGATCCGTTCAGATTTCCTAGCATAAAAACTGTAGTGGATTCTTCTTTAGAATTCTACAGATTTCTAGAATAAAAAATTTATTACTTGACAATTAAGTGAAACTAAAAGAGCATAAATAGGATGGCTAAACTTGACCTTCATCTGATAGTTTCATATTTCTAGCATAAAAGAAGTTCTGGATTCATATTTAGGTTGCTTCAGATTTTTAGAATGAAAATTATATTTTTTATTTGGTAAATAAACGAAACCAAGATAACATAAATAGGATGACCTGAACTTGACCATCATCAGCAGATACTTCCAGTTTCTATCATAAAAACTGAAGAAAATATGTTCATATTTTTAGCATAAAAACAGTTGTGGATTCTTTAGATTCCTTCAGATTTTTATTGTAGAAATGCAAGTCGTTTTTCATTATTATTATTATTTTTTGACAATTTAGGGAAGTTAAGAGAACATTAACCTGATGGTCCAGGCTTAACCATCAGCAAATACTTCCTGAGTTCTAGCATAAAAACTGTAATGGAGTCTTTTTTTTTTTATTTCTTCAGTTTTCTAGAATGAAAAACAATAGCCCTCGTGTAGCTCCAGTGTGACGATAATTCAAACGTAACCTAACCTAGAATGAAAATTGCATTTTATTATTTTTGGCAATTAAGAGAACACAAATGTAAATGGGATGATTCAATCTTGGCAATCAGCAGATACTTTCAGATTACTAGCATTAAAATCCAAAGAAAAATCTTTTCAAATTTACAACATAAAAACCTATGGTGTTATAATTCTCATCTTTTTAATAAATATTTTTTTTATTTCAATAGGTTCAAGGAGTTTGCTTTCAAGAAAACTTTGCTAAGAATTTGCAAATAATAAAGAAAAGACTTCAAGTAAGTAATCTTACATTATCAATCATCGCAAACCTTAGCTATAAACCCAAAATATATACATATATAGACTTGACAGAGAAGTTTGTTCTTATATTAAATTCAAACTAGACAATAGAATTTTCTTAATAAAGAGCATTTTAAAAAAAGAGAGACGATCCAAGCATAACAACAAAACTACGAAACAAATTTGATGTGCAAATATTTTCTGGTTGTTTAATTTTAAACGATTTTTAAATGTTTAAAATGGTGTCGATTGTGGCATATAGCTGCCTTTTCATCATAAAACAATCATTAGTTGCGCTTTTTTAATGTCCTACCGTGCTGTTCTCTAAACTCCAAAAACTATTTAAGAGCTTAGTGGAAGTAATTATGCAAGTGCAAACTAGAAACTTTGAAAGCTCATGTTCTTGTTTTTACCTTTTTTTTTTTTGTCACTTAATACGTTCTTCAATTGGAGAAAGCAAAAAATTTCATTGTTTATACGATTTACCTTGCTTCACATAACCTATCCAGACAAAAACCTACTGTTTTTTTGTTTTGTTTTTTTTTTTAAATAAAATTACGCTTTCCGCAAAAAATTCTTCAAATGAAAGAAACCGGAGCTCTCCTTAAAAACAATTCTAGAAAAGAATATCATTCATACGATTCACCTTGACTCACATAACCTACTCAGCCCAAATCCCACTGTTAAAAAAAACACAACTGACGCCTTCCGCTAAAAAATTCATGAAACGAACGAAACCGGAGGAGAAAAACGTTCCATCCGCGAAAGCATCTTATGGAATTCTAGAATATCATCGTCCTTGCCCTTGACTCACATAACAGAACGCATCCAGACGAACGCCATGTCTGAGTGGAAAAAGGAATTCCCCAGTTTTTTCAGGCTGGAGTTGTGCCAATCTGGAAAAGTGCCAGAGGTTCGCTGAACTGTTGATGGTGATAATGGAACAATCGTCGCTGTTTATGTCGAATAAGAACAGAAAATTGGATCGTCTTGTCAACGTGCACTTGACATTGAATCGGGAAAGTGTTTCGTTACAGTGTCGAGGGGTTTTGTTGTTGGTACTTTTATGTATGTTTTTTAATCATTGTTTTGCACTGTAAAGAAATTCTGCAAAACTGCAGCTCATTTGCCGAATGTTTACAGCACTTTCTGTTGTATTTTTGCAATTTCGGCTGTAAACACAATTCTATAGCACATCTAGTGTAGTTTCTCAGCTTCACGCCCGAAGTGTCATTGGTCAGTGTTTATTCTTACCAATTGGGATTCGGACTAGACCGTAGCTGAAGCACATTGTGCTTGAAAATTAGTCACTTTGTAGGCATTTGAGCACTACACGTGCTGGTAAACGTGACAGATTTTTTTTCAGTGGGTGATTTTATTTAAATAATATCTGTGATAAACATAGCAATGACATCTTTGAGTTGTTTGGTACTTCTGTGTCTTGTTCATGAAGTGTCTCCCAAAAGTGATCGTACACCAACAGGAATCAAAAAAGAAGCATCCTTATCAGCCATTATATATATTTTGTAATATAGGCACCATGTAACATTATAAAATTATTTATTATGAAGTATATAGAAAGCACAATTTCTTTAGTGTACGAACCCTTTTAGGAGTCACTGTATATTTATTGATTGGCTTTGACACGAACAAGACATCAAATCTTAATTTCAGTTAATGAATATCCTTGTGTAACGTAAGACCTTTTGATAAATTACACTCATGATTATGATTTTTCCTTCCGTATGCCAGAAAGGAAATTAAACTCACTAAAAGCCAGACAAGCAATTGTAAATTATGCATTAATCTTGACAAACAGGAAGAGAGAGTGAACTTTAAGTGCCGTATTTTCAACACAGAAACCACGCGTGACCTATCCAAACAATCACAACAACCATTTCCAATATCCACAAAGGGAGAAAAAACCACCGTAACACAAATAATACAAAAAGGCGACCAAAAACATATTTTCCGCCAACTGCAATTACGCACCAATCCTCTGGTAAACACACACTTACTATTATAGTTATACTAACGGGGGCGCAAATAATAATAAACATCTGGCTTCGATTTGGTATAAAAGTAATACATATTTCACGCCTTTGTGGGGGAGGACATACTTCAGGGAGTGGGTATGTACGTAAGGGGGCACAACAATAGGTGGAGTCCCGTTACCTGAGATTAAGGTGCAAACTGGGAAGGTTAAAGTTGTAAGGAAACTCAAAGCGGAATCAATTTTGATTCATGTATGTTATAGATGTTATCTACGAAATTTTACTCGCACTGTAAAAAAATTTAGTGCAGGATTACACGGGAATCCTAGATAATTTTAACTGCCACCGTTATTTAGAGTGTAGATTCATTACTTTAACGGTGTATCAAAGTTAATGTTTTACCTCAATATTGGTATATTCAAGATCCAAAATAGTGGTGGCAGATTGAAAGTTCCAGGATCCTGGCAATCTTGTGGTAAGATTTTGAATATTGTAAAAACTATCTGTCGGGGGTGTTTACTCCATGTATTCTAATGCCTACAAATTTGCTATAATTTCTAAAGCACATGTGCCTGAGCCACAATCCAATTTAAATTCCCGATTGGTAGAAAAAAACACGACCATAGTCACGTCAGGTAACGTCTTATACACTTGTGCTGTATAATTGTGTGTACAGCGGCGCGCTTACCAATAGGCGTTAGAGGCGGCCGCCTGTGGCCCCAAGATTGTGAGGGCCCCCAAATTTCAAAATGTCTTAATACTACGTCTAATAAAATGTTCCAAATAATCCTAATGCTTTCAAATATTTATGTACTGTTTGTCGATTTGTTGGCCCCCGATTTGTTTGTAAACCAAAAAAAAAAAAAAACACTTTTATAGTAATAAAAATTACAAAATCTGTTTTTGATGGGATATTTTAGACAATAGATATCAATTTTTGTAAGTCGACATTTCCAAGAGTGGAAACGCTGTTGTATGTATCCAACAATTCCGATTGACAATGCAACTGTTCGACGAGGTGATAAACGAATTTGCAGAAAGAAAAAATTGTAAATGAAAAATAAGTATGTAAATGTAAGGCATTAAAAGTATAAGTGAAATTCTTGTCTCTTGTAATATTTAGCCGACCATTTCTTTTTTTCAGCCCCGATTGCGTCACTGCGATTTTTTAAAATCTAATTTTTGTTTGGTTTTTTTTTTGGGGGGGGGGGCAAGTTCTGAAGCTGCCTATGGCCCCAACATCCATAAACGCGTCACTGTGTGTGTACAGCAGTAACTGTAATCAAACACATCTAAAATAATTGGGAATTTGCTGCAAGTTAGCTGTTATTTTGCCGAAATTTCTTACAGAGCAGTACTGGTTCTCTCATATCGTGTAATGAACATAGAAGGGACAAGGATCTTCCATACGGCCCAAGCTTAGGGCCTCCAAAATTTCAGTAAAATTCATAACTTAATATCAATATTTTTTGTAATGACTTTGATTTAGACATTGACCTAGCCTTGATTATCTTGCATTATTAAAAAAATTATATTATGGTAGGGAAAAAAAGCTGTTGTACATGGGTCCTTAGATCGTCCTCTGCTTTACCAGCTCCCCTGTTCCATCCACAGAAACCCATATCTGCGGTTTCAACAACTTCTGAAATTAGATTACGACGAAACCCGACCTCCTCACAGCACCCGACACAATGCCCCTCTACCTTTGTGGCAAAAAACGACAACTGATACCTTTGGCGAGAGACAATCCTCATCTTTCGGTTGTGTGCTAAGAATCTCCTGGTGACATTCATAATCGCCAAGAACGACCCAGTCAACGCTGAGGCACCTCTGAAGATGGTATTTCGTGGTGTTTGGGGAGATCGGATCTCGTCATAGAACTGTTTCTGCACCCCTCTGAAAAGGTGGGGAGCTATTTTTTTTGTTCTTTTTTTTTTTTAGTTCTTTGGAACACCAAGATATTCCGTAGCTCAAGGCCGCGCGTGCCTTACACGTGCCCTTTTGCGTTCCTTAAAATAAATGTGTTTTGGTGGGGGATGTGTTGAAGGTAACGCGATTGTTTTGTTGTGGACTGACTGGGTTGCCTGACTGGGTTCTATTTTGACAAATTTTGTGAGGGACAAACAATCTTCCCTCTTATTATCTCCACTCTTAAAAAAAGAGTGAAATCCACTCCTATAAGAAAAGTGCATTTTCGACACTGGTAACTCCTAAATCGCTCGTAATCGCCCTAAATCGCTCCTAATCGCCTTAAAATCGCTCGTTTGTTGTTCAGATTGTTGGAGGTTTAATAAAACATAAGAGTGAAAGCCACTCCCATAGGATAGGGAAAGTGCATTTTCGACACCGAAAGGAGTGAAAATTGACTCAGATTGAGTTAAAATCGCTCGTTTGTTTTAAGAGTGTCGCTCCCACAAAATAAGGGAATATTTTCGAAAAAAAAATTACTAATTCTTTTGGAAACATCTATATGGTATATGTTGATAATTACGTAATGAAGAAAAAACTCAATTTTGACTGTCAGCGACTTTACTTTTAAATTAAATAGAACAGTAAAAATAAGTTCTAACAAAAAAATGACCAAAATATTTCATGGTTAATTTCTGTAGTGTAAGTCACGAATTAGGAGGAGATTAAAATATATTTAAATTAAAAAAATAAATCAAATTAAAATAAAGCCCATCACAGTATTTAGTTATAATCAGTGTAGATAAATTATTGCAGAATTTTTTTCATTTAATGTTAAAAGATATAGTGATAATCACTTTCTACAAGCGTGGGGACACTGCAGACAGGATAATTTTGCATGGAATTACCATCTTATACTTTTTTTGACGGATTTTTTTTAGATCAGTAGAAATTTTGTAAAAAAAAAAAACTGCGTTTCAAATATTCTTCACACACCCCACAGAAAGTTTTGAACGTTGCTATCGATGTAAACAATAGTTTGGCAAGAGTCTAGGATTTCCTCGGGTGCTGTAATGTTTATCAGTGGATGACATCATTGATTCTGCTTAAGGGTGAAACTTATTTTTTGTATAAAAAAGTGCTTTTAAACCCCTTTCAGTCCTAGTGATGACATTCGGCATCATCATGTTTCTGATCAATTAAAAAAAATTAAGACTGACATCTGTTGGGATTAATAAAAAATATTTTCCAATAGAAAAAAGTTTGTAGAATCGAATGATGTGCTTTTTGATATCATAAATGGCTATAGACGATCATTTTTTTGTGTGTCTAAAATGATGATGCAAAATTGTCATTGGGACTGAAAGGGTTAAGAAATGCCTGCGTGAATGTTTTATGATACCTGCCTGAAAGTTATACACTCTTAAAACGAACGAGCGATTTTAACTCGGTCTGAGTTAATTTTCGCTCTTCCAGTGTCGAAAATGCACTTCCCCTATAGGAATGGACCCATTATTTGTTAAACCTCAAACAGGATCACTCCAAATGAGTGATTTTAACTCAGTCTGAGTCAATATTCACTCCTTTCCAATGTCGAAAATACACTTCTCCTACTGGAGTGGATTTCACTGTTTTGTTTTAAGAGTGTAAACTCTTAATAAGCTCCGCTAAGGATTTATGGGGAATAGGAAAAATCCGGCTCACATCTCCCCTGTCATGAATATACCCTTTTAATTGATTCACAGTTATAATAATTTTTTTTGAATAAATTAAGTAGAAATAATTTGTTTCATGAACTTGGAAGTTCCCATGTGTTATCGGGGGAATAATTGTACTTCCTGATTGGCAAGTAAGACTAGAAAAGCAGATTCCATAAATACGTTTTTATCAATGATTTTGTTTTTCAAGTGTCGGAAAAAGGCCAACTTCCTTTAAAAATTGCGGATATCTCCAACGGATATCCTTTAGTGTAAGTGACTCAACTGCAGGCGCTAGAAAACAATACGAGCCTTAAAATTTTCAGTGATTAAAAAAAATTTGGTTTAAATTTCAGGGGTTGGGCATAATAATTTACACACTAAACACTTTTGGACTTTTTTCACAATTCTCGTAAATTACTAAGAAATATGAAACATTTTGGAGCACCTTGATCTTAAAATTCCTTAATTAAAAAGACTAATTTTTTAAGAATAAATATTAGCCTTAAAAAACAGCTAATATTCTGTAATAAAGACTTACTGTACCATATTTTTAGAGATAAAGAGGTTTTGGTCACTTAAAAAATTCATTTTTGCTGTTGTACTATTTTTCGTTGAAGATAATGCTCTTGTTACGAGACATCTTTTATTACGGACAACACAAAAGTACAAGACATTTAAAACGTAGAATTCTGAAGAGTTACGACCGACGATGTTTAGCAGTCAAATTCTTATCAAGTTCTGACAAAATCTGTTAACAAGGCGAAAGCCAATTTTTACATATGCTTCAAATCACTTCGGTTAAAAAAAAACAGTCATTACGAAACAATTATTTACGAGAGAGAGAGAGATTCACGTCATTACACTGTTAATATAGTTCATAAAATCCTAATATGTAATATTTAGTAATTTCAAGTATTGCGATGGATATTGCGAAAGTATTGCAGACATCTATTGCTGAGCGGTAACCGATAGTCGTGTATTAGTATTAATAGAAATTGTTCATTTTCTGCGCATACGCACATTTTTGATTTTTTACGCAGTTATATTTCAAATCACTCTGATCAATTCGTATATAAGCGACTGTTTAAGATCTATACATTTGTAGAAAATTTAGTTATTTCAGGAATATATATATTTTTGGATAATAAAGAGTTCTACCCCAAAAGAGAAAAATATAATTAATTTTTAACATTTAAAATATCTCTGGCATCCATTAATGTAATAGAATTTGTTTGAACTGCACTCTTTTATATATATCATATCTTATCTTTACCTCAATACCATTACTGTATTACTAACTTAAGAATGTTTTGTCAAATCGACATTTATTTGTGCAGAAGACTCGAATTGTCCGTAAATACCAGAGAGACACACATATCTGCGCATAATTGACTACACCCCAGTTCTCAAAATTCAAACGTTTCGCGTGTGAAAAAAGGTTTGAAAAACACCGCTGGTCATTTCAAATCGGCCCACTTGAAAGACCTCCACATTTTCAAAGAAGAACTCTCACAAATAATATTCGAGTGTCCGAAAGGGGGAAAATATTGCACCAAAGATAAGAAATAACCTTCTTCAAAAGCACCGCGTCTTCTTAGGCCTAATAACCCGTGTCCATTATCCCCTGCCGCTTTGCTTCCTAACACAACGGAGATTAGCCGAAAACTTTTGTGTACAATAGTAAAGCTATCAACAAATTTACTACAATTGACAGGATGCGACAACGATGTTGTCGGAAACTTCTGATGTGAGTGTTTTGCTGAAAGTCAGATTGTTTTTCGGAACGTGAGAACGTAGGTATGTTTGAATTATCGTCGCACTAGAGCTACACGAGGGCTATTGGCGACGGGCGTCATAATTTAGAAACCACAGTCAAGTGACGATATAACACCCGAATAGGCACCCAACGCAGCAGTTAAGGGCGACATCGTACGCAGCGTTGGGACTTTGTAGCGTATTTAACTTGCACTCCCTCTACACGGGGTATTATTCGTTGGACATTTTTGGGCGGCACGGGCCGTTTATAGGTAGGCAGTTATTTTAGCTATGCCCGGACCCGAACCTAGGACCGATGCCCGGACACGAACCTGGGACCCTTCGCATGCAGGGTGTACGTCTAACATACTGGGCTCCCCACCCCTCGCTGGTTTTGGGATCGAAAATTGGCATTCCATGGATTCGATGGCTCATATAAACGCGCCTTATAAACTTTCATATCCTATCTATTTACTACTCTTCGTCTCTGTTACACCTAGTTGGTTTGTTAGACATGTATTTTCAAGCTTCTGTGCTTGGTCAGAGACCCGCTTATAAACCTTCGTCAAGTAAGACAGACACAACACATACATACGTGACAGATACTGCCTTCTATCACGCGCCACCTCTACAATTCAGACATGTCCCTGAAGGGGACGGAAATGGTCTCCAGAGACCTGTACCCGTGGGATTCTACGCAAAATGTGTTACACGTAATGCTTAAATTTTTTTTTTCAAAGTTAGTCGATTCAAAAGTAATTACTGGGCATGACATACAGCAAAAATGATCAGTAGCAGGTATGCAAGGTGGATTTTTTTTTTACATTCGGATAATCATCAAAGCTTCTTTGGAACTCTACTGTAGTTACAGTTGGTTCAAAAGTTTATGTTCGTTATTTAAACTTTCATACCCACCTATATTTGTTACTGTTTGTCTCTGTCGGATATCATACTTAGATTTTTTTTTGGTTGGTCCAAAAAAATTACCAGGTATGATATCCACCAAAGATGATCAGTAACAGATTATCCAAGTAGATTTTTTTTTGTAAAATTCGGATAATCAGCAAAACTCTACTACTGTAATAAGCAGTTCTACTGTAATAACCACTAAACCTAATCAAATGTTGTTGGTTGGCTTCTAAAAATAATTACAGTTTCTTATTATTCAAAAATATATTCGGTAAATTATTGATACCGAAGTGTTATAAACTGCAAAAGCATTAAAAAAATCATTGTTTCGCATTTCCAAATAGCGCTTTTTCAAATCGCGAATCGTTTCCTCGTAAATAACTTCTATTCCTTGCTCTGTCTTGCATCAGACGTCTTAGTTCGCGAATTTACACTTTCGCTGCGATTTTTGTTACCACGTAGCATCACTTAGAATAGCATTATCTAATCCTTAGTTCTTGATGACTTAAAACATCATCCTAAGCAAAACTGTTAAATGTTGAAGAAAGGGGCCAGTTGTATTTCACTAATTCAGGATACTTTGCAAGGCGGTAAGAAATATATCCATTGACCAATTCATTATTTTAAAGTAACGTGAACACCGACTATCTGTTCTACTAAACGTCATATTTGAGAGAGGCCCCATGATCTCTGAATCAAACAACTAAAAAACCTCGTACTAAAATTCAAAAATCGAATCCGTGTTATTGTTTTTTGAACCTAAATCTTACTTCTAATGAACTAATTTAATCATCAAGTTGAGATACCTGTGCCCCCCTCCACCTTTTTTCCTTATCTAATTTAAGACTTGCAACTTTAAATGCCCCTACAGGGAAAATACAAGATCCCTATTTCATTCTAAAAACTGCACTCATCCAAAAAGTTCCAAGAATTCTTCCTAAAAACTGCTCAAAAACCCAACTCTTTTTTACTATATCTTTTCTAACCAACCACTATACCACAAACTTACTTCGAGACCTTCCATTCGCTGGAGTCATTGTCACGTAGTTAGTGAAACTCCGCCCACTTGCTTATCGCCCCCCTCCCCCTCCAAAAAAGCCCCGTTTTCCCCTAAGCTCCCCCAAAAGGTATAAATTTTAGCTATGGTGACCAAACCACATTATTTTGAGTCCTGAACTTGACCGACTTACTACGCCAAAATTTTGCTCCTGCTATCGGACATCTTTGATTTTTTTTTGTGTTTGTGAAAAAGTTTCCACTTTTTTTTGGATTGAAAATATATCGTCCAGTGATTTAATAAGTGATTTTTGTTTTGAAATGAAGTGAAGAGAATCATCTTTCAGGTAGTGGGCTTTTAAAACTCGATAATTTTTTTTGCCTGGAGACTGAAAAAAAGTTGTGTTTTTGGACCTCTTTGTCGACGTAAATCCACGTTTGCTATACTTCAAACAAACGTAAGTTTTTTCATGTTTTATACTATATTTTATACGTTTTATTATTCTTTTATGTTTGAAAAAAACTCAGCATGTTTTTAACTGACTTAGTTTGACTATCCGAAAAAAACTTTGTTGTTGTCTTCATGCGTTACTTTTTACATCTAACTTCAATTATTTACCTTAAATTCGTCAAGTATGTATGCTTATGTTATAGTTGTATACTTTACTTTGTTTCTCGTTTTTGTTGTCTCATTATATTGGTTTATTTACAATGATATGTATTTTTATTTGTAACTATATCTAGTCGAATTTTTTCGTCTACATAACCCAAGTGTTAATTACAGTAACTCTTGCATTGCAATTTATTAACAAGTAATTCTGTTTATTCTACAAAATTATGCTTTTTTATAATTCCTTGTCTTTGCATTAAACTGGATTTTGTTTAATTTTTAAGCAAACATTGAAAATAGTTTTTTTTCTACTGTCGAGTTTGCAGAGTAAAGCTGTTACAACATTAAAATTGTCGTCACTGATTATTTTGCGACTAGTTTGATTTCGCGGTGATTGAGAAATAATGTTTTCTAAAATTTCCGAGTAAAAAATATTTTGCTCAGAAAATGCAATCAATTTCTAAGTATTTTTTTTCTAAATATCTTTAGTGAACGTTCGCATAATTCTTATAATTTTTAGAACCTTTTTATGATGCTTTTAGTGTTCAAATAATTCTTTCGAAAGAAATATCATTACATCATCAAAATTATTAGATTGTATTTTTGGTTTTTTTTCATTATTGTTGGGATAATTAATTTTACCTTTAATATTGTGTGTTCTTTAAGTAATTATGTATAGACTGGATTGCGTTATTACAGATTTTCGAGTGGAAAAAGTCAAATAAATTTAATTATGCAACTTCACAATATTTAAGCATTTCACATATTTGTTTAACTCGTAGTTGTTTAAGATTTTAAAAAAAATACTCGAAGTCAATTCATTCCTAACACTTGACACTGAACCCCGTAAATGCGACACAGAAAAGTCTGAACACATTGATATTTTTTCTTAGTTTTTGGAAGTAAATATAGGACCAAGCAGTTCCTAGTTTGGTTGCTCGGACAAACTTGATCTAGAGCTTGTCGAAACTGAGAATTTTTGTTGCAATACGCACGATGGCTCTAAAATAGTGATGTAGGCTATTCCATTTTTAAAGTATTCAATCGTACTGTGTGTTTTTGATTTTGTCTACAAATTATAGGTCTTGCTTCGTACAATAAAAATGCTAGTGCTATGTAAGTTATACGTGTATAAAGTATACTTTTCTAATAAAAAAATTAAGAACGATTCCCTATATCTAAACCTTAATTTTTGTTTTGATAAAGTAGTAGAAAATTTTAAAGTCAAAACGAAGTAAAAAATCATGTTTACATATTTTACTCGTTTTTCGGATATTTTGTTCTTCATGCATTGTATAAAAAGCTAAGACAAATTACACTTTAATGCCTAGTAATATTTCTTCGAAAAAATTAACTGATGTAAACGAAAAATTATTTTACCTCATGAAATATTCAGTAACTATAGAGAATCATATGATTAAATACTTCCACAGCACGATATCAAAAGTTATCTTTAAAAAAAGATCATTCTATAACTGATTCATTTTAAACCTTGTGTAGTAGATCTTGTGCGACGGTGATTAAA
Source organism: Hylyphantes graminicola (assembly GCA_023701765.1). NCBI lineage: Eukaryota > Metazoa > Arthropoda > Arachnida > Araneae > Linyphiidae > Hylyphantes > Hylyphantes graminicola. The sequence goes on from CM043116.1 coordinate 19,721,236, forward strand.
TCCTACCCAAAACCAAACCTTTAAGATCTAATAGAATGTAGGATCAACGACAATTGTCTTGCAAATTTGAGCGCGAGTAAATTGTTCGTTGAAATTGATAGGTATAAGAACAAAAATGAATGGCATCTATGTCGGATAAATAACTTATTTCAAGCTACATTACTAACAGCTATACGGAGTACTAAGCAATAACACCTTGGTATGCACACCCTTACGAAATTAAAACATTGAAAATTATGTACATTTTTGTTCTCAGTACAATACTTAAGTTTTCAGCCTTTAATGCAAAATTAAGTTGTAAGCATAGTAGTTGAAAAAATATATCGTTGTGTAGCTACCAAAGTATCGATTGTATCAATATGCAAGTAACATAACTATTCACCGCGTAATTTAAGTAGGTTAACATATTTGACCAAAAACCTAACTTCTAAAAATAAAAATTTCCTTGAAACTTTTTCACACAGTAAAGTCCGAACAAATAACAGGTGGTCATTTTTTTCTCCTCTTCAACAAAAATCCTTTCCTTAAATATTCCCCTACAATTTAAGACCGGGCTTTTCTTTATTTTCTTTCTGTTTTTCTTCTATATTTTCTCCTTTTTGGAAACCATATTCGGCAACATCCTCAACTCTAAAAATAACTCCCACTCCCAAGAAAATAAAAAAAATAGGAAAGTTAGGGGGGCAGACACTTTTAACCCACCCCCTTCCCTTCCCCTTCCTGTTTATTTTTTCTCCTTCCCTTTTTTTGCGTCCGAAGAAGCAAAACTTTCTTCAAGGTCATATTTTTGGAGGGGGTGGTAAGGGGTCTTCAAGGTGACCCAGTGGTCAGTGGGACGCAATTCTTGACCATCTGCAAGTCTGACTAGTTTTTTTTTGTGCTGCAATATGCGGTTATTCTTGCTTATTGTTGATATAATCTCGTGTGTGTGTGAAACGATAAATCTAGCTTATGCCTTAAAATACGCTTTGAAATTTTTGTGTAACATATTCGAAGACGTTGAGTCATACAGTATACCAATCTTAATTTCTTAACATTTGCCCATCAGTGATATATATGATTAAAGAAAGTATGTCAGATGAATCTCTTAAAAACTTTATTACCTGATGATATCTAAACTTTGCATGTGTTTGCTACAGGTCTGTTACATATTGCTATAGTACCCCAATTAATAAGTATCGGTGTTATTATATTGATGTACTGATAGTCTATAAGTCTTAGTTATAAAGCCAGATTTATAGATAGATTTTACTCAAGAATTGTTTTTTAACTTTAACTTGAAGTTCTAAAGTTTCGCACAAGAACGTATAGAATTTTTGATAAGCACCGCAAAATGACTTTAAAATTAATGATCTTGCTTTTAATTCATACAATTAAAAAAATGAAAATGCATATTACATGAATATATTACACATGTTCCACTTACGCAGTAAAAACCCAGGTTATTTTTCTTTTATTATGGTTAAAATTAAAAAGTTTCAATATGCAATATTAAACTTTTTATAGCCTCTTAACTCTGTCGTTATTATCATGGTGTTTTTGCTATTCAGTTGATTACTAATCATGTTTTGGAATAGTACTCATGGCTGTTGGCCGTGTCCCTAATAGCTGTTTGTGCTGTAGATTTTTACAGGATAAGATTAGTACCAAAAACGTGATCTTTGCACTTGGGCACACATCAAAATCAAAGGTATTTTTTGCAGATAAATTAATCCGTTTTATGGAAAGCAACATTCTAGTTGACTGTCTGAAGTTCGAAAACAATTGTGCTTTAGTAACTTCATTTGTTGCTGGGTAGTTTTTTTATAGAATTAAAATTTATCGTTTACCTATTGATGAAAAAAAAAAGCTTGTTTCATGATGTGTTGAGTTATGCATCTAATCTACATTAGTTTAAATTATAATTGTTGAAGATTTCAGTTTTTTACATGTCCCCTTTGATATAAGCTAGATGGATGTAAAGAGCGCTATACCTTGAATACAAAAACCCAGAGGGCTCTTTTTATAATTTTTTGGCAAAGATTTTTTTCCATCATTTATAATCAGGTTTACGCATTGTAGTGAAAATAATATACTACATCAGGAAAACAAATCAATTATTTATCAAACCAGCATCAAAACTATTTTCGATTTTAAATTATAACATCGCCTAAAGCACTTTTGTAGTTCAAGTAAAAAGTTAATTCGACCATCTAAAAACTAGTTGAAAATCCTTTGGCATCGTACAATGTTTTTTCTCTCATATAAAAAAAATTGTTCAGACATTCTCTCTACCCCCTGTCCGTTTCAAAAATTCGGCCAAGGTCGTCGAAAGAAACGACCAGAGCTTTTTCAAGGAACTGACCATTCTTTACGCTTCCTCTGTTGACCACCGGTCAGTCTGTCACTTTTTTTCTCTCCTTATTTTCATTCTTTTTTCGTTTCTTTTCAACCCTTCCCTCTCGAAATTCCCCTCCTCCCCCGAGTTCCTTTCTCCACGTGTGGTTTCCACTTTCGCTGAAGGATTGCCTTGGGAAAAAAAAATATGCGAAAGTCGCCAAATCGGGATTGGTAAATGTCGCCAGTATTTATTTTGACTTTGTGTGTGTTTGTTTACTTTTTTAAAATTTTATATATTTGCAAAGGGGATTTAGTTTCTTTTTTGAAGGTTATACCGATTTTTTCGCTGAACGCTTTCGCTTTTGAAGTTTCGAATTTTTGTTAAATTTATATATTTTTTATGCCTCTTGAATTTCTGAATCATTTCAGCTAAATAAAATTTAATCGTTAATGCCAATAGACAGATTTTTCTACCTAGTTAAATTATTAAATTAAATTGTTAAAACAATAGTTAATACTAATAACGAAATGTCCAGTAAAAAAAGACACTTTTTTATTAACTTAAACCTTTTAAAATTAAGTCTGTCTTTATAAAAAAAAACTTTTTTTAACACGTTGATGCAATGCTTCAAATAAGTTCGATTTTCTTCAACCCTTTCCAAGAAACCAAACATTCTCTCTTCACATTAAACCTTAAAAAAACTTATGAAATTCCCCAAACATGGCGAATCTCGCCAACCCTTTCAGCCCTACACTTCTCACCCCCTTCCCAGGTGGCGACTTCTGACAATAGAATCGTACAGTTATGACCCATATTTCCTCCATTCTTAACGACCACAAAACCTCCCATACCTGGTGGTTATCTCGTCCGCAAAGGCGGGGCCGTGGGCAATTTCCCCAGCTTAAATGAAGTCTAGGCCAACTACTGAGCCCAGTGGTCTTCATACAAGATATGAGTTATAAGCATGAAGAAATATTATTTCTCTATTATGGGTGTCAGATTGTAGGGCCTGGCCTCCCACCTTGTGAAAGGATGATTGCAGTTCTTGTCTGTCTGTTGCCTAGTGGTCAAGATGGCGAGGTTCTTTTTTTAAAGCTAAGGAATTTTGTTTTATTTTGATCTTGTAATTGGAGTTCTAAAGTAATTGACATTATTATAAATTGTGAGGGTGTATACTGCATAAATAAAGTAATAATAACGCACAGGCACATGTATGGTTTTTTTTGGTAAAATACATTTCCTTATAGAGGAAAGTGAAATCGGTAGCTGTAATTATGTGGTTTTGACACTTTAGTACTGATGTCATGTAATAAACAATATCAAAAACTGCTAATTATAAACTTGGCAATATTAAAAGCCTTCTTATGTTATTCCATATGAAATCTAAAAAGAAAAACAACACTAAGTCTATCAAACTATCGTAAATACGTAGGTATTGTCCGCAAAGAAAACTTCTTTTTTTAAAAGCGGTTAATATTTACTGTAATTTTGTATGTTCCATGTCACTAGTTTATCAATTCAATAGGATCATTTACTTAAAGGCTCATAATCACATTTTTATCCAAAAGGGCTGAGGAGCCCAGTCGGTTAGGCACTCGCTTAGCATTCGAAAGGTCCCAGGTTCGGGTCCGGGCATCGCAAAAATAACTGCCTACCTATAAACGGCCCGTGCAGCCAAAAATGTCCGACGAATTATACCATATAAGGCAGTGCACATTAAATATCCTTCAAAGTCTTAACGCTGCGTACGATTGCGTTAAGTGTCTATTCAGGTGTCGGCTCGTCACTTAACTGAATGTTCTAAAATATGACGCCCGTCGCCATTAGCCCTCGTGTAGCTCTAGTGCGACGATAATTCAAAGCTAACCTGACATTTTTATCTAGGCCACAACTAGTGCTGCAAGTGGGGGTCGACGTAGGGTGACGCGTCACCCCACTTTTCAAGAAAATGGCTATCTATCCCCCCACTTCTTATATCTCTCAAATCCATAGAGGGGGGGGGGGGGGGCATGGCATTCTAATTGAAGGCATCCCCCCACTTATTTTTTTCCCACATTCGCCACTGGCCACAACACATCGTGAAACCATCTCACTAACACAGTTAGAGAAATATTCTCAACACTTTTTAAAGTCATCCCGTTACTGGGTGGTCTCATTTGCAAGACTTTTTAAGGGTACGAATAAAGGAGGAGGGGTCATACTTCGAAATGTTTGTCTGTGGTCAGTTGATCCTTTGTCACCTATGATCGATCACTTAGGGTCCGCAAAAGTTTACTTTTCTGGATCTTGGAGGGTTGTCTTTGGTCTCAGGATATTTTCAGGAAAAAAAAAATAAGTAATTTGTCTCGGTGGGGATCTACTGTCTCCTCAAAGAGGCTTGGAATTTTGTTCGTTCAAGAATTCCAGTTTTTGTACAGGAAAGAAATATACATCTGCGGATTAGTTATTATCTACTTAACAAACATTGCAAGTGGTAGGGTAATATTTCGGCTTGTTTTTCGTCTGACACGGGTTTCCAAAAAGTCTCCCATTTCCTCACTAATCTTTATAGTCTTTCTTTTCGGATATTTTAATCCCGTTGCAATACTTCTTTTAGTGTAACATTTGAAAGAGCAACCAGGTTGCCAAAACTGCTCTACACTTGTCGAAATCAGAATGTAGTAAGTCGGGAAAATGTCCTTTCTCTAGTATGGGATACTAGCAGGCCCGATCCAGACTTCAGTACTGAAAAAAATAGCCTTCTTGCAATGCCCTTTGCCGACTAAAATATATCTAATTTTCATATTTTGTTACTTTTTTTACATTCCATGACCTCATAGTGAATTAAGATGTATGCTGAAAATTAAACTTTTATGTATTCAATTTATACTAATTAAGCCAATGCACACACACACACACATATAATTTTCATCTAGTTTAGAGTTAGTCGCATATAGACATATATTGACTGGACCAGATTTTCCGGTCCTTTGATAATTGAAAAGGCAATCCTGGGCTTTCCATGCCTATTCGGTTTTGACAGATTATACATTTAACTTTTTACTTATTCCTTACCTTTGTCTTCAACTAAACCAACTTCGAAACCATCTAGTACTAATATCCTCAAACTGAACCTCAATCCACTCCGTCCTATAAAACAGCACCAACGTCCCCTAAAAAGAAATCAACAAAACCGACCACAACTTTCAACATAATTGCATTCACTATTCGAAATACGGCTCGGTCCCTTTGTTTTATTAATCGAACCCCCAAGCATCAAACTATTGGACTAAATTTTTACCAAATTAAAACAAAGCATCCAGAAATTAGTGTGAGCTCATTTAATTAACTATTATATACCATATTTTCGGACCCTTTGATAATTGAAAATGCAATACTGGGCTTTCCAGTCCTACTCAGCTGTGGCTACAGATGTATACATTTTACTTATTCCTTACCTATGCCCTCAACTATACCAACTACTATACTATATTCGAACTAAACCTCAATCCACTCCATCCTATACAACCTCCCCTAAAAAGAAATCAACAAAACCGGCCACAACTTTCAGCATAATTGCATTTGCTGTTCGAAATACGACTCCGTCCCTTTCTTTTATTAATCAAACCCCAAAACATCACTTTTATGTTATTAATTTTTACAAATTAAAACAAAGCATCCAGTAATTAGTGTCAGCGCATTTAATTAGCTATTGACTGTACCAGATTTTCAGACCCCTTGATAATTGAAAATGCAATCCTGGGCTCTCCAGACCTATTCAGGTCTCGCTACAAAATGATATATTTTACTTATTCCTTACCTATGCCCTCAACTATGCCAACTACAGTACTATACTATTTTCGAACTAAACCTCAATCCACTCCGTCCTATACACAACCACCCCTAAAAAGAAATCAACAAAACCGGCCACAACTTTCAGCGTAATTGCATTTGCTGTTCGAAATACGGCTCCGTCCCTTTTGTTTTATTAATCGAACCCGTGGACTAATCACGGAATCATTCGCCGGGCACGATCGCGGAAAACTGCTATCGACGGCCAACTATAAACCCTAGATTGTCTTTTACACCAGTCCGCCTTTCATTTACGACCTGCCCATCCCAGCATTTTATAAGGACCTGCCTTTTTTCCCCCCTGGTAAAACCCACTAAAACGCTGCCTGGTTCCTGTTCTTCTTTTTACTACTGGCTAAAGCGGAATGAATTAGTTTGGTTTTGGGTGGAATTAAATGGTATATTATTGTTTAAAAATCATTACATTTTTAATGTTTAATTAATATAAAGTTTATATGCTCTAATATAACTTATGTATCTGATACAAAAATCAAACCGCGACAAGCGTTAACATTTATCTAACTTTGGGGGATGATATGATACAATATTTGATATACTATTGTAGTAAAAAATCACCAACTTCTGGGGAAATAAATTATTAAATTCTTTTACATTTTTGCAAAATCAAATGTTAATACGATTCATTTGCCGCTCTGGATCAGTTATAAGCTATAAGTGCCTTTCTAATTAGTGTAGCAAAAAAAAATCGTAATAGCTTTTGATTTGCTCTTTACTGTTTGTGGCCAATAAATTAATGTGTGAGTATTTTTTAAATTAATATTAGTTGAAGGACTGATAATTAGCAATTCGGTGTGCAAATAGCACTGTTCATCGGATACGTAACTCTTCCTTTTCATAAAACTAGGCGTAAGAATTTCTCCATCCTCCCTACGATAAAAATTAGCTACCTACGTTTAGTATGGGCACATCAGCGATGTGCCTGAGAGTTAATGGAACGCTATAGATAAGATATTTTTTGTGTGCTCTGTTTTAAGTTTTATAAAAGGAATTACTAGCTGATTGGTTTTACGAAATCCTTTAAGCTGCAAGTCCGAACCCATTTACTTATTAAACAATCAATTTCCAAGAAAAAAAATCTTGGTCAAAGTAATAAAATCGGTGAATCAGATCCGCTACTCATCGCCCCCACACATCCACAAAGGACCAGTTCATTCCACAAGCAGGCGCATCAGTTAAATGACCCGCAGAGGGGGCCATTATACCAAAAACTAGTGCATAATTCCAAAATGAAACGATCATGTCTCCAACAAACCCTTTGTAATACACCCAACCCCCACCGCAAAAAACCCCCAACCCCTCATATATAATTAATTTCCCTAAAAAAAATTTTTTTTTCATCACAAAATTTTTTTTTCATCGCCATTTTTTTTCGGCACCCCCAACTGGTTATAAATAAACTAATACTTGCTCTTCCATTGACTTTTATGACCTGGTTTTTATTCCTTTGCTTCGCCACAAAAAGTTGCCCCGCATGTACCGGGGACTGTTTTAAGAGCCCTTTTGGGGCGGTTTTTATTTTTAGAGGGGGTGAAAATAAGAGAAAGTGCTACCGTGGGATGGTGGGTTGTAGCCTATCAGCTGTTTAAAATGTTGAGGTGAAATTGTAGAATGAAGACTGATTAAATGTTTTTTTGGGAAGTTAACTAATATGCCAAGATAAAAAAAAAAAAACGAATTTAGAAACTTTCATACGGATTTCGAATTTAAAAAAGTTGAAAAAAGTCTTATGTTATTTCCCTTAATTTTCTCTACATAAATGTATGTTTAATTTGACTTTTCATAAGGATTAAACATCACAAAAAGTACATTTCAGACATACAGCAAGTTCTTTTCATTTTAACACATTGTATGCTTAGTTTTACTTTAAACTTGGGAAATGACACACTTTAGAGCAGGAATTCATCGATTTAGTACACATAGTCTCATGCTGATAACGTTGTAATTAAAGAATTGTTCTACGTTTCTCTACCAAACTCTTGAAATAATTTTGGATGCTTTGTTTGCAGTCATCTGATTATTTTCTATTAATCTAGCTTGAATTTACACGTGAGGTATGTTATTGTGAAAAATGTTGTTGTAGTAATTGAATATTTTAAATTAATTGCTTTAATTCAACTACATTTTTAAACGGATATTATTCAAGAATATTGATGCACTATTTTACAATTATTGAACTACAATTTCATTAAATATTAAAAATTGTTTGAATGCATTACATTTATTCAACACATTTTAAATCTTACAACTTTATCAAAATAATTAAATGAACAGAAAACTAAAAATCGCAATTGCTTTCTCAATATGATTTGATCTCAATTAAACTTCAAAGGAGAGATCGCACTAATAGATAAATTTAATTTTAAGATGCAATACTTTACTTTATGCAATACTTACTTTACTTTTTATCTCCTAAAACAGTTAACCGAGTTTATTTTTACCAAAACAGTTTATTTCCCTCAATCAAAAACTTTCCAAAGTCCCGTTCCTGATTTAAGACCCCAAAACTTTCCTCCGCTTCCGGAATTCTCTACGAGGGGGCGCTGAATTTTTAACCAAGAAAAACCGCTCGTTAAAAATCTAGTTCGCCAAAGAGTCTGTTTTTAAACGCCCAGTTCATCGGGACTATAAAATGTTCTGCACTTTACGTGCTGTAGGGCGAATCCACACACTAAAAAGTACTCTTTTATTTTCTGGGCTAAAATATTTGCCCGGTATTGTTGGGAAGAAGTGTGTTTTAGAATGTTTTTCGCTTTCACTCCTAGTTTTGTTTTGTTTAAAAATTCAGAGTTCTTCCGCGGGACGTGGTGAAAGGCCTCTGTGATAAGTGGGCGATATAAAACCGATCAAAAGCTCCTAGCGGATTCTTGTTTTGGATGAATGTATATTAAGACTACCAAATGCCAAAGTGTGACTTTCTAAGGCAAGAGTAAGCTTATAAAGTCATTCTGGAGAAAAGGAAACGAATTTACTTATCTATACTGTATTATGGAGTTTGAATTAACAGCAGTTTGTATTATAATTAATAAGGTTTTACTGTATATTCTCAAACCGGTTCAGTACCTAGTTATTTTCTAAAATCAGAATAAAACTACATAACTATGTCAGAACTTAACTATTGTACTAATATTGTTCAAATTAACTGTATTTTTACCCTTTAAGTTCCAATGATTATTTTCTCATCATCATTTTATAATTGTTTTTCTTATCGTCTCTAAAGCCATTCATGATATCAAAAAGCACATCATTCGATTTTTTTCAAACTTTTTTCTATTCGAAAATATTTTTTATTCATCCTCATAGTTGTCTACCCTATTTTTTTTTAAAATTATGATCAGAATCATGATGATGCCAAAGGGCATCACTAGAGCTAAAAGGGTTAATTCTTCAGTGTTTAAATTATACGGAGATTACACTACATATGCTCAAACTAGTTCAGTACCCAGATATTTTCTGAAATTTGAACAAGTAGATTATGAATAAATATAAAGAATAGAATGTATTTAATATTGTAAACTCAACTGAATTGAACTGTAAATACGATGCATTGAACGATATGTTTAATTACAAATTGAAAGACAAGTGAATGTGACTGAATGAGCAAATTCCCAAGTTAAAAATTAAGTTCATAATTCAGTATAAATAAGTTTTCTATGTTCAAATTACATAATGTTTGTTTTATTCACATCAGGCATTCTTCTTGAGGCAAAATCTTTTTTTAATTATCTAAACAATACGAAAATCATCAAGTTAATAATAACTTTTATTTACAAATTTTCAGTAGTTTAGATTCCATCTGCAGGAAGGGAACAAGTGAAATCGAGTCAATTGCAGGGTGGGGAAGTTTCAGTTATTGCTCGAAATAGAGTAGTTAGGCAGAGGACAGGAAAAAATACATTGAAGAGACAAAAAATAGAGGGACCGGGGCCCTTTATAAGGGACACACATGTGCCAGTCGCGTGTACAGGAAACAGAAGTCAGACATTTTTTTCTTCTTGAAAGGCCAGAGATGTTTTTGGTTATGGACCATGATGAAATGTCGGGGTGACATGATGCCCCTGTTTAGAATTCAGTTAAGTGTCTTTGTGTCAGCGCACTGATTGGGATTGGGTTTCATTGTATGTCGTGTTGTGGATGCTGGAGGGTTTGATTTTTTTCAAGTTGGCGAATGATTTTGTTTACAGTTGATTAAGGGGTCACAGGAGTCTTAAAAATGTGCAAAGAAGATACTACATAGCATAGTTTGATCTCTCTTGTAATTTTTTAACTACTCAATAAATGAGTATAATTTTTTTATATGTAATTCTACAAGATTTATTTATTATAAAACAAGTTTTAAAATTTATGAAACTTTAGCCAAAACTAAAATAAATGATATTAAACATGAAGGTACTTGAACACACTGTGATTAGGCTTGCGCGGCAAATTGTGAGGTCAAAATTGAACACATGACCAAGAAAATGACTTTATATTGTACAAATATGTACAAACTAGGACTTATACCTAAATTCTCAGCTCAATTTTAATTAAAAATTATTTTAAGAACTTTTTTCTAAAAAAATTAATAAAAATTTAAAAATTTTGATTGTAAATTTTTTAAAAAATAATTTCTAATTAAAATTGAGCTGAGAATTTAGGTATAAGTCTTTGTTTGTACATATTTGTGCAATATAAAGTCATTTTCGTATTCATTTTTTCAATTTTGACCTCACAATTTGCCGCGCAAGCCTAATCACAGTGTGTTCAAGTACCTTCATGTTTAATATCATTTATTTTAGTTTTGGCTAAAGTTTCATAAATTTTAAAACTTGTTTTATAATAAATAAATCTTGTAGAATTACATATAAAAAAATTATACTCATTTATTGAGTAGTTAAAAAAATTACAAGAGAGATCAAACTATGCTATGTAGTACTATCTTCTTTGCACATTTTTAAGACTCCTGTGACCCCTTAACACACACCACTATTCCTCATTTATTTAGGGAATGTGTAGACAAATTGAAGATGTTAAGTGCAAAACAAGTTAAATCACTTTTTTGGAAAAAATAGAGTTGGTTAGCTTTTCATACAGATTATATACGTATTGATGATTATGAGTGATTATAATCATATGTACATATAATACATACGATTTAACTATTTTTTTGTGCAAATCAAAATGTTGATGGATCCCTTCCTACAATAACTGTATGAAAAGCTAACCAACTCAAATTTTTTCCAAAAAGTGATTTAACTTGTTTTGCACTTGAACTCTTCAATTATTTTTTATTATTGTTTTCTGCATACTTTGATAATTATTTTTTCGCATGTGGGTAGCATTAAATTTCAATGAAATAGCAGATCGGTAACTTTTACCATTTCATTAAAACATATTGAATAATAATTAGTTATCAACGGACTTTTTGCAACCACATAAAATGGCATTTCGGTATTTGTGAACCTAGCTAACATTAGCAGCTAACATTCTAACATTCGAAACTTCTATATCTCACCTTCAGCTCTCTATCACATAGCAGGAAATATTAACTTCTTATCCATATCACGTTACTTATTCAATTCATCCCTACACAACGGTTGCAGTTACTCGCTACTTTTGAGCCCATTTTTTTCTGTAATCTTCACTTTGCCATACAAGCCTCACAAATAAAAGCAGATGGTGTGACATCTACCCGAATGCGAGGGTGGCAGAAGGTTTTTCAGAATGCTACCTTTTTCTAAAAGCGCGCGTCAAACCTGCGAATTGAGGCCCTTGTGATTTATTGGGTAATAAAAATCCCGAGTAGGCGGGGGAGTAAAAAGTGCACGTATGTGGGGGATAGAGGGGGGGGGGGGGTATTACCGTTCTTCCTAGCGACATTTTAGTTTTTATATATTTTTTGAGTGTCCCATACTGTTTGTTGTACATAACCAGAGGAAGAAACGGGACATAACCGCTATATTAGTTTTTCTCTTAAATATCTCGTAATATTTTTTATACAGGTATGCACATTACTTACAAGAGTTCAGTATTAATCCATTAGCAGCCCATTCCGCAATACCATTAACACCTTCCTTACCGAATAAAGAAAATTCCTTAAAAATTCTTTATTTCTAATTAGTTCTTCTTACCGTTCAATAATATTGTCTCCATACATCTTTTCAATCTATTTTGATGAAATTAATCAAAAACTTATTTTGGCTGGACGAATAGCATTGTTAATCTTGGTTAATTTGTTACAAGAAAAAACGTTGTTGACAATAAATTATATTCGTAACTTTATCAGATTAATCTGATTCAGCATGAGCTTTCTATAAACAGGATAACTAAAATGACCTTGTTTTACCTGGCATTATTCTATATATTAAATGAGGGAATTTTATTGCGGTTCAACTCTCATATACAGCGTTATGTATCAATTAAATTAATTTACAAGATCATTCTGTTTAACACATCACCCAACAGAATCAAGTATATTGTTTTAAATCCGTACTTTTACTCACTATAACTTGTAAAGCTTCCTCAACTATACGCCTTACCATATACATCTAAAATTTCTTCAAGTACTGTGTACCTTAGCCAGTCTCATTTGAAAAACGATCTTCAGCTAACGACAAGTTTCTTTCACTACCTTAAATAATCGAAATCGTGGGATCCTCAAAGCCACACAATACTCAACAGTATGTGGCAAACGACTTTTTTCCCCCACTTAAAAAAGCAGCCTTTTATCTAACGCGTAAGGATCGCGTAACACTTGCCAAGACGTTGATGTCTTCAAGCCATCAATCCTACCTATCCCATTGTGTGTGTTAGATAACCATGCAGGTACTCTTCACCAAGAAGGTACTCTTCAACCAAGAATGTCTTTGTTCGGGGATTTTCTCTCCACAACGGGAGGTGTATTGCCTCAGGTTGTGTCATTCCTACGTGCAAAATAAATCGTAGAAAAGATTTTAGAGGTAGATTTTCTTGCTTGGGTGGACTAACCACGCCCACGCGAAGTTTTTTCAAGCTGTTTTAACTATTAGTTGGAATTCGAGGAACTGTTGTGGCTGTCGTAATAGTGAATGGAGATCGGTTGAACCTTCTCTGGTTTATTTTCTTTTAAATAGGTTTGAAACTTATTAGAATTCGCAAGTTAATATTTGTTTGTCGTCAAATATTGTTTCAAACAAATAATGATTAATGTTTAACACAAATGCGTAACTATTATAGTTTTTTTTTTTTTTTTTTTTTTTTTTTTTTTTTTTTTTTTTTTTTTTTGTAAAATCTGTCTGTCAAAATCTACGAAGTTCTTGTCAATGAAGTAGTTGTTGCGTTTTCGCTTTTCTCTAAACTAAAAATATTGTAGCCTAAAATGCCCCCCATTTTTATGTAATGTCCTTTCGTTACTTATGTTCTTTACTATTTATAAAGCAATTGGTTGACGTTTTAGGGTTAAACTGAATACAATGACACCGATTTTCATCCAAGCCTTTTAAGTTAGACATGCATACAAAGGGACTTGGTTTTTCTTTCTCCTCTTTGATTGGTGTCCTGTGTCCACGTGACATGTAAGCGCCAACCAACGACGAGACAAAAAGTGGACGAAGTCCCTCCGTGTATGCTTACTCTGAACAACACAGATCTCTCACACCAAATAGTTGAACAACCTCCAACGCCACGACACTCGAAGGGGGATGAATTACAATTCTGACATAATTTATCGGCCACGCGAAACCCTGGCCAGACTAATGACGACACATCATTGTTGTCCGCACATAGAAGGGTTTTTAGAATTTCGTTGTAAAAGGGGAATAACGCTGAAAAGAAAAGGGGGTTGTAAAAATGGCTGCTCGCGCGCGTGGCAGCTGCACAAAAACTCTTCAAGACAGATGGGGGAGAGTCCAGACAAATTAGCCAAGGCACCAAAGGGGGGTTGCTGCTGCCCCCTCTTTTTGTGGGGGTGGCACCCACAGGGAAATTTATGTGCCTGCGGTTTTCCCTGGGCCTGATTGCTTTCTGGCCGCAATCAGGATTTCCCACTTTTCACCGTTAAATGCACCCAGCGACGGACCCCTTTCATGCTAACAGCTGTGTGGGACACCACGCGTTTTTGAAGTCTTAATACTTGGGGGAGGACGCTTAATGAAGAATGGCTTGTGCATGAAGAGGTTTGTTGGTGAGTGTGCGGTCAATATGAATGTGACGCGATTGTTGGCAACGTATTGCTGAATACATTAATTGAATAGCTAAATATAGAAAGGCGAAGGTTTCCGTACATACCATCTAATTTCACCTGAATGTTTAAAATAAAATATTTCTGGACATCAACCATTTTTACAATGAGCTATTTAAATAATATTAAGTTTGTTGAAGCATAAATTTCACGCAAACTAAAATTTCCACATACGAAAGAAACAGGATAGTGATGGGAAAACAGCACTTCATTAGATATCTATGAAGTTATTAATATCCTCTGTGGGAAACTACAGTTTTAAATCTTTGTTGGAAAAGTTCATTGTGTTTCAGAATTACTTTATGATTTTTTTTCAAAAGTTTGGTTTTTTCCCCCTCAACAAATGGAGAAAGAACACTGAAAGAAATTAACGTCGTCATTGTAGCGCCATCTATTGCGAAGTAATGATACTTCAAGCGAACCTGCTAAATCGAAGATGGACCCGCCGACTTGTTTCATTACAAACAATAATTTATATTAATGGTTTTCCAGCTTAGATTCTTAAATAATTTTTCTCATTGATATTTAATTAATCATGATTAAATAACTAAGCATAAGAAATCTTCATTTGAATTCCATTGAGTTAAAAACATAATACATAATTTCAACATACGCAAATTTTTTGAAATATCGTGTTCTAAACTAAAAAAATTGTACCAAATCTATTTTGAATTATTCTCTGGTTCTTTTAACGGAATTTAAAATTGTTTTTATTGTAAAGGGATAAAAGTAAAGTTGAATAATTTTGTGTAACTTCAAACTTAGCCTAATTTTTAACATATTTTTTTTTAAATATATTTTTAGTAAATCCATTAAAAAAACATCCTGTTTAATATCGAGATTGTGAAGCATGAAATAAATAACAAACACCATTCAAATTCAAAACTTCATCCCATAATACACAAGAGACCATACCCCTAAACCACATTACGTCATGCCACATCTTCAAACTAAAAACAAATTTCAGTATACCCATAAATAAAGTAAAGGGTCGGGGCCATGATATACGAGTGTGGTTTTCCAAAACCCAGCAGGGAACTCAACAGCTGATAGAATTAAATTATTTATTGGGCCTTTGAAAATTTTCTCTGCGGGGAAGGGTAACGTGTAACACCGATTGTTAGGCAAGTGGGTGCTGGGTTTAGGTATAAGGGGAAGTAATTCAACCCTTAATGGATTGAAAGGGCTTTTGAGGTATAAGTTTTATTATTCTTAGCTAGTGAAAAGCAGATATTTATATCTACAGGGGGAGAATGTTTTTGATTTATGTGCGTGAAATGATATTAAGAGCTAGTTTCTAAATAGTGTGTTTTAAAAAGTCTAAAGAAGAATATTTTTTGTTGGGCAAGATTTGTTGTTTAAGAAACGCAATGAATTTAAAGCGATATTATTATATATTTATGCTATTAATGGATGCCTGGTGACGCCAATCAATCATTACTTTCACTTAATTTTCACTTCATGTTACTTATAATCTAATAATATGTTTTGATTGTAATCTGCACAATAGCAAAGATATCGTATTCCCGTACCAAAGACATTTAAAAAATTAATTATAAATCGAAAGCAAAAATCCTGATTTAAATAAAAGGCTTTTTAATTATTGTAATTTAAAATAGAGTTGAGCTTTTCTTTGATTCAAGTTTTTTCGTTACATCGAGGATCATATCTAATATATTAATGCGATATAATTTCATATATATGCATTCAATAAACGATACCTTCTCTTGTAAAACTGTGATTTCCATCAATAAATCTTTACTTTCACTTATTTTTCACAACACTTATAATCTGATTATCCATGATCTATGTAACTCGAGATTACGTACTAAACAACAGCAAGGAATATCCGATTCCCGTGCCCATTACTACTAACCGCCATCAGTAAATCGTCCGGAATTAAAATAATTATCCCACCCCCTCATAAAAACAACCCCTTGGTTTTTGTCACAACGTGACTGTCATTTCCCGTCAGTAGTCAATTGCAGAGATGGGTTGGCTTCAATAACAAAGTCACAAATCTTCCTTTCTTCTGCCCGGTGCAGATTGTGTTAGAAAAGCAACGGATTTCTGTCATGGCGTGCGAGTTAGTTATGGCTGTTTTTTAATACTGCGATATTAAGGGTTGGTCAGTCCCGTAGGCATTTTTTTTTATAACAATATCTGACAAAAAAATATTTAAAATTCGTAGCATGTTTTCACTATGTGTGAGTGTACTATGGTATTTTCCTTTATATTTATTTAATTTGCTAACTAGCTATTTGTCAATAACGGGTGATATAACTCATGGAAATATAATGGAAGCATTCCTTAACAAAATCTTTAGAAATTAAAATTGACAATAGAGGTTGTATAGGTAAATAGTAGGTTGATATTCTCCTTTCATATTTGTTGTGCTATTCTATTTTTTTTTGAAGCGAAAAAAAATTTTTAATTAAAAAAAAAATACTCTGACAGATTCTGATTTCAAAAATAAAGAATTAGGTCAATGGAATTAACCATACTTCAGTAGTTCTCTAAGAACCTTGGACGTAAGAAATGTAGGTTCTATGTTGAATTAATATATTATTTGGAATAATACCCGATCGTGTTTGAAAGTTACGTTTTAATTTTTTATTTCATATAAAAATCTCGTTAACCAAATATTTTAGGCTTTTAATTTGCAAGCTAAGTATTTGTCATTAATGATTTTTCTTTTTATTTTATAGGTATGATCCACTTCAGTTTTGGAAACGAACCCGAGAATACTGCACGGAGGTTGCTCTTCCATTTTCAATTTAAGGAACATGTGTCAATATGAACTTCAATAGACTTCTACAATGGCTTCGGCTGCTTTTGTGACTGAATTCCGGTCGTTCATGACTTTCGAGAGTGAGACTTCGACGCAATTTTCCAATTTGAAGCACTTCAACAACGTCGACCACAGAATGGCTCCTCAAGAGCTACCAATATTGATAAACAACAAGGACTTAGTCGTCAACGAACCCCAAAACTTACGAGGTCACGAATCCCCGATTTCAAGCCCAGGGACTTCTCTAGAATCTTCAGGTTCGTCGCCCGGCCAGCCCCACGAAGAGATCCTCGACATCAACCCCTTGATGATGCATCATTCGTCGTCGGATGACAGCGATTGTGCTGAAGAATGCCCGGACCATCTGAAGCAGATGGAAGGTGTTCTGGAAAAGAACGGGATATTAGGGCAAAACCTTTCTTGTGGAGATGGAATAAATGAAGTGGACATGGACGACGATTCGCTTCTGGGAACGCACGAAACGTACGACCTCAACGACAGCCGATCAGCTATTCCAGTGTGCCACTTTTGTCAATACACTGCAGAGACAAGGGAAGAATACAATAAGCACATTCACACTCATTTTCAGTTCAAATGCACTCAGTGCTCTTATATGGCACGAACCAAGGGTCGTTTGGAAAACCACATGAAAAACCATCGCGAAGCTCCTGACAATTGGGGCCAGTATTCTTTGACGAAAGGACTTACTGAAAACGGCAACCACGGTTCTAGTAAGGAAGAACACCGACTGAGCAAGAAGGATCGTTCTACCAGATGCAAAACTTGCGGCTTTCTTGGTAAGAACAAGACTGAGTATTACGAGCACTTGAGGAAGAAAATATGCTTCACTGGACCTTTGCTTGAATGTGAATTTGAGGGTTGTGAGTTTTGCACGAGGTACAAGCATCACTTTGAATACCATCTGAGAAATCACTATGGATCGAAACCCTTCAAGTGTGATCAATGCAACTACGTGTGTGTGAACCAATCAATGTTGAACAGCCATATGAAGTCCCACTCAAGCCAGTATCCTTATCGATGCAAGACCTGTACATATGCTACAAAGTACTTACACAGTTTGAAAATGCACGTTAAGAAGTACGACCATGAACCAGACAAAGTCCTTAATGCAGATGGAACTGTAAATCACAATTTGATAATTGATGTTAACGGTAGAAGACGGGGACCCAAATCTAAGAAAGGAAAGTTGAACCCAGCGAATCACAGATCTTCCTCAGCAATTGTACCCCTTCCTCCTTCTCATGGTAGTCCGCCATCTAAAAACTATCATCATAATCCCTCTCTCCCATCAATCAACCCATCCTTCATGTACAATAGTTCCGTGTTCAACAGCATGGCTGGGAATGGATTCCTCCAGCCACCAATTCTTGACCCATCCATGGGGTTTGGATTCCCTCCCTTTTGGAACATGAGCAACTTGAGATGCAACTTACCCAGATGTGACTATGTCGCTGAATCGGCAGAAGGTCTTCAGCAACATATGGTTGCTCACACACGCCAGTTCTTGTACGAAAAGTACGGAAGGAATTCGGATGCATTCCCCCGAGAACGTCATTTGATGCCTGAGAGCGTACAAGAACTTGAAACTCGCTACCAAAATATGATTGGAAACGCTACAAGAGCTCAGCAAGCAGTGGAAAACTTTACAAGACCACAAGTGAACAACCACTTTCAACCTGAAACGAGGGAAGCTGTAGAAAGAAATCGCAACCCAGCACAGTTTAAGATGCCAGAAAACTCCGTTGTAGAATACAGTGTTAGAAGAGGATTCTCTCCGCCACTAAATAATGGAAATCTGTCGCCATTGTCATTAGCTGGAAGACACAGTGAAGAGTCAAAGAATTCAGTTGCGAAAGATTTCTTAGAAAATCAAGAGAGCTTCAATGTGCAAGTTCCTGTTCGATCTTCAAGGTCCAGTTCCTTATCCCCACCGTCAGTAGAGAACGCAAGAGGAAGTAATGGAAGCAATGGTAGTTTCGAGGCATTGGATAACTGTTCCTCACCACTGGATCTTACCAGCAATATCTCCGTTGCAAAACCAAAACATATCAGACCGATGAGTCCTGCGATAGAACATGACAAAAATCGGGAAAACGCAGAATCTGTTGCAGCCCAGCCTCAGCGAAGCACAAAAAATCGAAGAAAGGGCAAAGCTTTCAAGATTGACCAATACATGCAATATGAAGATCATTCATCTGAATTCCTTAACCCTTCACTCTATCCCAAAACACTAGAAGCAAACATAAAGATGGAAGTTGAAGACTTGAGCACTTACTCTCCTCCAAGCATGAATGGCAAACTTCAGAATTCGAATATGGAGAAACCTGAGTCCTATGTCAAGGTTCCTGAAAAAAGTATCCATGTCAGAAGAGAATCGTCTCCAAAAGCATCCTTCCAAGTTTCACCCAAGCACACATCCACGCCAAAAGTATCCAGCCCGGTATTAGTCAGCGGGCATCCAAACAGAAGCAGCCATCCCTCAGAAGTTCCTATGAACAATAACTACGTCAATGGGCAACCAAGCAGAAACAGTCACTATTCTGAAGTTCCTACTACCAATGGCTACAAACCGAATGTCCAGCAAGAAATGGGCATTCCAGCCAACTTCGACAAATTTGGTGCATCTAAAAAAGCTAGCCCCATTAGCAATGGCCTGTCGTCAAATAAAGAAGCCAACATGGAGGAACAGCAAGAGCTTGGAGACAAGCACAAGTGTCCCCACTGCGACATCGGATTTGGCGACTTTGTCATGTTGGTCATGCACATGACATGCCACAGCATGGGAAATCCATTCCTATGTGCCAAGTGTGGAGCTAACTGCAAAAACCGAATCGGTTTCATGGATCATATGATCAACTACTGCAAGCGAAGGTAGACATTCTGTTGGACTTTACCTAAAAGACTACCTGACAGACTGTTGTTGGACTTTACCTAAAAAGCCAAAGAACACTATCAAAGTTCCTGAATTTATGGTTCCTCTTTTTACCCCCTACTTAGTCAAACATATCTTTTGTGATAGACTGTTTAAGAAACCTTGAGAACTCCTAGGAAAATTATACTGAAAGAACTGTAGCAAAACATGAATGACTTATGAAAATACATGATATTATGAAGAACTGATATACTCATTGTTCTATGATTTTCTTTGAGTTATTATTCTTTTCAAATAATTATTTTGTGTTTGAAAAACTGAACCTCTCTGAAAAAATGACATAAGTAATGTCTGAAAAATTTGAAAAATTTTTGACAGATGTTACTCATTAAATGCAATTGGCAATACTTTCTTTATTAACTTTTAAAATTATCACTTGAAACTTCATTATCTGTTAAATCAAAGAAAGCAATATAGTACAGCTCAAAACACAGAGATACCTAAAAACTTAAAATTATTACTGCTTGCTTTCTTGTAGTTATTTTGTGATATTAAAATGAGTTTTTAAAATGGTGCAGTAGCTGGATTTGTAATGAAATAATGGTGGTTGAAAGTTGAATATATTGCTAGTCAAATTGCAATAATTTGAAAATTACATGTGTTAATCTTGTTTAACTTTCAACTCGGGTTATTTTTGAAAAGTTTATATAATTTTATACATGCTTTTCTTAACATAATTATTAAATTATAGAGCAGGTCAATACAATGAACATTTCCTGAAAAATAAATTTATTTATTCAGTGAAATTGAAATATTTTCAATAATATTATTAATTTGAAACCTCTCAAATGTACTATGCACATTTATAAAATTTGGTAATTTAAAGGAACATTACTGTTGAGTGCCAAATTTTAAATAATATTTATTAAAAACATATTTCATTTCAAGAATATTATTCAATAATTCAGAAAATGAATAAGTTTTTACAAATAGATCAAGATTGTAGCGCAGTAACCATAAGCTATGAATAAACAATTGTGTGTCTAGAACTATTATGGGTTTTTCTATAGTATTTATAGTTTGTCTACAACAAACAATTGGATAAATTATACAATTGGATAAATTATTAAACTGACTTAAAGTTAATTTACTAAACTAACCTTTCTATAATAAGCTTGCTTTTAATACATTATTTAAATGATATCTGTAAATGTGCATATTTAATATAAACATAAATATTATTTATGCTATACCTCTATTGAAAAATGCAAAAGCAGCAGAATTCAATATCAAACAGAGGGAAACCTCGATAATAAATTATAACGCTATAATTTAAATACCATAAAATTATTTATTATAAATAATTTTATTGTAAGTTATACATTTATAATTAATTATTAAAAATAATTTATTATAAATAATTAATAATTAAAAAAAATCTGTTACTTCCAATATGTCCTAAATACTATAGAAAAACCTCATATTAGTAGTTTTATTGTATTTAGAGTTGTTATAATATAAACAACATATTGTAAATATGAGGTTTTTGTGTTTTCTAAAGTTCCTACCACTTATTTGCAATGACAAATATTTTCCTGTACGAGAGCTTTAATTTATTTGTGTGCCAATCGAGTGAATTGTCTATCCAAAGTTCCTGTTTTTAAGAATTCACATGTTTGTGTGTATACGGGTAAATTAGTGTACAGTATAGCATTCTCTGACAAAGAAATCATTGTCAATCAGAAATTGATGTTGAACATACATAAAATAAAACGAAGTTAATAATAATGAAATATGTCAGTGTGAGAATTTTAATGTAATTAGTATCAATGATTGTTGATTTTTTAAGTTAATTTAATGCTAAATCTAGAGTATTTGTAAAAATAACAGCTGAGAGAAATCAAATCATTTGTAGGTAAATCCCTGAATGGGTTAAAACTACCTAGTAATATTTTAAAAGTAATGTCTTTTGTTTACATAGTTTAAATAAAATAAATATGCCCCAATTATTATGAGACTTAAGGACCTTCTGGAAATTTTAAAATGTAGTTAAACGGCATTACAATAAATGTAGACATGTTCCAAATTGAATTCTTTGATTATTGCATTCCTTGAAAAAATTAAACTATCAACACAATATGTAAATTTAATTACAATAAAAGCAAAGTAAACTTTTTTTATTAGTTTAAAAGGTATTTTTACTTTAAAATTGTTTTAAACGGCACATCTATTTACAATACAAATGGTACAATCAGAATATATTAAATTTATTAACTTAAATGTTCGTTGTAACTAGTACACACAAATCTTTAAATTCATTTGAATGCTATGAAGTCTCGATAAAATTAATGTTACATAAAAATGCGATCTTTAAATATATGTCATGTATAATATTCTGAGCTGAACATCAAAATGTAAATTTAGAAAAAAAGACATATGATTGGTGCTTCAGCCTTTAATTTTCATATTTGTAAATATCAATGTTGATTCATCCTATACATTCAAATAAATTTAAATATTTATAAATTCTTTAACTAATTGTAAAAGAACTGAATTTTAAATAATTAAATCTATTATCATAATATCATTTGATGACACAAGAGTGTTTAATATTTTATAATTTATTTTGCTTAAATACATAACAATGCTTGAAACAAACTGTTTCACTTATTGGTTTGGTTTACTATAAACATTACTCATTTCAAATGGCAGTTATCATTTAAAAACTACATAAATGTATTTAAAAAGATGTTATACATTGACCATAAACATAAGTGTTCATAATTTGTATGTCAATATTTGAATGTTGAAAGATTGTCAAACGTATAATTTTCAAAGAGAATTGTCAAAATCAAATACTTGTAGTTCAATAAATTTTATATATTAAAAGAAATATAGATGTTTTTTCCTTTATAGAAATTGTATATTAAGTACATACATAAATAAAACAATACAAATTTTTTTTATTTTCATTTTAAGTGTAAAAGACTAACATATAAAACTAAAAAGGAATTAAATAAACACTGCATTTACTACAACCTGCGACACTAGATTAATGTCCTAATTTTTCATAAAAAGACAATATACACTGTTTTACTACAATTTAAATAATTTGTGCAAAAATATCTAGGCAATAATAGACATAAAAATAGTTTAATACAATTGATGTATAGAATTAATATGCATTTAAGAAACACAAAATTTCCAATCAACTTTTAATTTAGCCCATGACATCTGATTCAGAACTCCTATTTTTTGGCACCAAAATAAATGTTTACTGTATAGTTTGTTTCATCCACCCTGAAACTTGGATTCCATTTTAGTTAGTCTTTTTTTGTTCATTTGCAGTTAAAACAGAATTAATTTTGAAATTTAGAGTAGTATGGTTTTAGAGTACATAAACTAAAAATAATTCTTATGCCTGTAACATCAGTCGTTAATTTGCCTATAAATTGATAATGCAAAGGTCAAACGTAAATTTGGAGATCATTTACATAAGCCTTAAAAAACGTGTTGTGTATTTTAGGCTTTATAATGATTACAGCTTTTGTATAAGAATAAAACATATTTAGCCAAAAATTACATTTTTTTTATAGTTTGTGCATAAAACATCGGTTTCAATTCATCAATCGCAAATAACAAAACTGCTCATTGGCTTTCAAAGTAGTTATGGCACATAATGAAGCTTTCGAGGGAAATTTTATTATTTTATATAATATTTTCTAATTTATTTTTAACTTTATTATTAGTTTTAATTTTATAACTTAACTCAATCTGCACAAAATATTACAAAAAAATTCAGTATCAACTATTATTTTCATATAATTAGCCATTCAACCTTTTTGAAAATGTATAATCAAAAATGTAAATGTTTTGAGGTAACTTAGCTTATTTTTTTGAAGTACTAATAAATAACAAGACAGCAAGCAATTAGTCTTACACAACACTTTTTTTACAAATCAATTTAAATGCAACCTTCAAAACTTTCAAACCAGCTAGAACTTGAATTAACGTTCGAAAAGAGGAATTTCATAACCTTATTACGACAGTGAAGTCCTTAAAAAAAATGAACTATACCGCTCATAATGGAAAGTCCTAATAATAACCACAACCGCTTTATTTTCTGCAATATTAACTAATTTAATCCTAGTCTAATTCATACTATTTCCTTTTTTTTCTAGTTTTATCTAATATAAGATTTATAATTAAAACTAGATTCAACCAATCTTTTTTGTCAAAGCTAGTATTAGCTGGGAATAACTAGTTTTAACTAGTGGCCACAAGAAAAACTAGCTCTCATTCATTAATTCTAGATCTAGCTGATTTCAAATTTAAGTGATAACTGAAACATTAAAAAAATTGATTTAATGAATTCAAGTTTTCAAGAAGTACTCTACATTATTTTCTTTTTATAAATTTTTGCATAAATTTTTTTACCATGAGAGGTTACCTTAGCATTAATTAATTTCTTAGTTACTTTCTTAGTAACTTAATGGTTTTCATTAAATTATCAATTGGTTCAACACTTATAACTTTTCCAATCATTGCCATTACATTTACTATGTTAAATTAGTCTGTATTACTAATTTTTAGAGTTGCAAACATTCCATAAGTGTTATTATAAACTTTAAACTACAAAGAAAAACCAATTTTAAAGCTATCAACTGATGATTGATATTTTAACACATAAAAAAAGGTCATAAACCATTGTTGACTAGAAACTTAAAATGTAATAAATATACATTATCTGAACACATCAACTACTATTTGTACAATACAACTTTTTATAAAACTACAAGTAATGTCATTTTTACTCGACTCCAACCATTTCTGGAGAGGAACATAGATATTTAAAGAAAACTGACTGCCTATAATAAAGCTACGCAATGAATTTAAATAATCAAGTTCTAAAATTGGTGGATTCAATGATATGTTTTCTACCACACCTTTGTTCACAATGAGCACAATTTCACAACTAGGATTATTCTTTCTTTGGCTAGAGTTTAGGGAAGACGTTTCAAAAGAGCGAGTTACTTTAAATTCTGGTGTGCCACCGAATACCCATTTCCAGGATTGCAGGTCTTCTTTTATGCTTTCGTATCCAGGACCGATAAGCTCGTTGGGATCAGGACAAAGTAGGTTTTTGTCTTCTACCTAAAACAAGATACCTTTACAGAATTTGCGTAATTGTTTTTACAAAAAATATATATTTAACTGGGTTAGGTTAGGTTTGAATTATCATCGCACTAGAGCTACACGAGGACTATTGGCGGCGGCCCTTGTATTTTAGAAACACATTCAAGTGACGAGCCAACACCCGAGTAGGCACCCAATGCATCCATTGAGGGCAACATCGTACGCAGCGTCAGGACTTTGAAGGATGTTTAACATGCACTCCCTTACACGGATAATTTAACTAGGAATACATGAGAAAGTAATGCAGTATTTAAAAAAGAATAATATGAGTTGTTAAACCCCCCCCCTAAAGATCAGGTAGTTTTCAGGAAAATTGTCGTAAAAATGCCTATTTATATCACTGAAAATTATACATATATATCATATATTTATATGATTTTCATGTGTGTATAAACATTATATATCTAAACAGTTTCAATTTTTCATTTGTTTTTTTGATTCCGTTAAAAAATAATTAAATTTCTAATAAAAACCAACATCCATTGTTATTATGACTTAGTGTTGGTTCTTTAGCAAACAAGGACTTTAAAAACTAATATAAATGTAGTGTGTCTGTACACATATTTATATCTATAATTAACAGGGATAAAACATAGACACTTTATATGTCCATTTAAAAAAAAAAATATATGATTATTAAGGGATAAAAAAAAATCCTAGTACTGCCATCTAGTGTGCAAAATAAGATATAAAATGTTTTGGGGGCAAAAGAAATGAATGAGTTTTAATCTTATTGTGAGTTACTACTGAACACTCCAGCTCAGAAACTTCACAGGGTTTCAACCTATTTTTTTTAAAACAAATTTGGTGTTTGAAAATATATTTTAGAAATTAGATTATTATAATTTAGAAAAAAGTGTGGCATTAGTTAAAATGTTTACCTGTAAGCAATTACAATTCTAAGTTTTACATTTAAATTTTTTTTACCATACATACCTCATGGATTAGTTTATAATAGTCTGTTACAGCTTTTATGACTTTTAAAGTGTCAATGTCAGCAGATATTGAGTTCAAATTTACAACTTTGGCACGGGTACTAGAAGTTGCTCTACTTGTGATGCCTACCTACAAAGGAATAGAAAAATAATCAATATAATTTTAATTATAGTTTAAAAAAATACCGCAAAAAAAAGTAAATTCAAAAATAACTTTCTAGTTCTCTGTGCAAAGCTTTTCTTAACTTCAATTCATCAGCCTTGACTAGGATAGTACAATGGTGGTATGTATTGGTACGCCCAACTTTAGCTGCAGTTCCTGATATGTATCACAGTTAAGGTTCAATTTTATTTCTTTATATTATATGTTTTAAAGAGATAAAGTTTTGCAATTGCTTTAAATTTCAATAGAGCATTCCAGCACAATTAAAATAATCACAAGCTCAGAAGTATATATTTTAATTCAAGAACACTTTAGGTGAGCATTATTTTAAAGACAGACTCTTACTTCGTTATTAAAAATAAAAACAGCGATAATACTATAATGACCCGGTCTCGATTTAAGATATGGTACCAAGCAACGAAAATGACCATATGCGGTAAACATTCCACGTCACATATCATACAATTCAATCTGTATAGAAACACTATGCCAAATTGTAAGCTCGACAACAGTTTCCAATAAATAGACCAGCCATTATATCAAAGTTGTACCAAAAAAGTCTTTATAATGATTACCCATAATAATGAAAAAGTTTTCTATGATTTTAAAATCTAATTATTTCACGAAATTAGAGTTGAGTGCCAAAATCACTTTTAAAAACTGTCAAATTAATGTATGAAATGACACCTATATGGCTGTCTCTTTCAAGTAAAGTTTTTTTTACACCTTATAGCTACAATCTGTATTTTTAAAGGTCAAAAGATTTTTTAATATATTTTTTATTATAAAAGAGTAGGAGAAGCATTTGAAATAAAATATAGTGAATTTTATTTTTATATTACAAACTAATTTTGTTCTTGCATTAAAATAGTAGTACATTTAGGTATTTTCCAAAATTTATTGAATGTATTACTTTAAAATTCTACATGAATTTTTATCTACAAATTTCTTATGTAAAATCTATGACTTAACAAACAAACATATGAATAATTGCAGACTTAATAAGTACAAATAGTTCAAAAGGATATTTTGTATTGTTCGTTGCACAATATATCATCTCTCTCAGAAACGTGTAAGTTTATATGCCATCTTCTTCGAATAGATTCACAAAGAAATTCTAAATTCTTTTTACGATTGTAATTTTTTGGCGCCGTAAAGAAAGAAAAATTCAGATTTCCAAAATCGTGATACACTGTTCCTCCACCACTATTTCTCCGGACGATACTGATTCCATTTGCATTACAAAAATCTACAGAACATTCAAGCCAAGGATTTTGGAATCTTCCGATTACTACGCTAGGTCCATTATACCAAATCAATAAAAAGGATGAGTCTGTAGAAGCAAGATCGCAGTTTTTGTATAACCAATCTTCAAAAGCTAAGTTTTCATAAATGTCATGGGATTGCGATATTATTATGGAATTTCGAGCATTATGTATAGAATCTAAAATAGTGTCGGCTGCTTGCTTTTGAGAAGTACAACTAAATGTCCTAAAACTCCTGGTTATATAAAAAGGCAACAATTTTATTGACCTAAATAAGTTCATCATTGTAAAATATATTGGGTAAATTTAAAAAAAATCTGTTAAGTAGAGAGAATTTGAATTTTTATCTTCAAATGTAAACAAAAACATTGTGAAGCGTCTGGTTTGGAATCAATCTTTTTTTTTTAAATATTTATTTAAAAATATTGTCTTACGAATTTTTAAATTCAAATAAGTCATTAAACTATGATTTATTTGTTAAATTTAGGAGTTAATCAACTTAATTAATATTTTTATGACTGGTTTTCTGACTTGAGAGGTAGATTAAAAATACTTTTAACACAAAAGAAGGACAAAGCAGCTAAACTCGGTCTTAACGAAGACGTCAACAAACAAAAACGAAAAACAGCAGCAACCAACCGAAAACCCATAAATATTGTCAAAAATTAAATAATTTGTGTTCTATATCATACTTCAGATTGCCTAGTACAGCAAAAGGCTTCCAAAATGCCGATTTCTGAAAAACGTAATGCCTCAGATGGCGTAATGGTCCCATTCAAAAAGCCTAGAATGGATCTGATACCCGGCATTAGTGATGGCCCAGAAGATATTACAGTAAGTTATTCATTCAAGTACTTATAATATTAATTTGCATGCATGCTAGCATTATTTATTAAAAATTCAGTGTTTATTGTGGTACTCTGCCACACGAAGATTAATTTATACTAGTTGTTTTGGAATGTAGCTTCAAGATGAATCTGTTTAAAAGTTAATCCTAAGTTATTGTTTAAAACTTTTCATGTCATAAATTTAAAAACTTAATTGTTTTTTTTATTTGCAAATTATGGTTGGGGTTGACATATTCTTCTTATCTTAAGAGAATAGCATCAACTTGGCCACAATAGAAGCAGAACCTGGTGTTTGGTTATTTCAGTTCATTTTATGGTTAAGCTACTCAATTCCAGCTTTAAAAGATCTTTAACACTAAAATTCATCACCTTGAATTGCAGTTTCATGAATTAGATATCGGTACACCAAGTCTTTTGCCTCTTACAAAGTTACAAACAAGAAATCCTGAAACTGCTATGATATAATGATCAATGGACACTCTGAATATGGAAACTTGTGTTATGTTGCCTGACACTAAAAATGCCCAAATATGATACGCATTCCCCTTCACATTTTGTACAACTTTATAGATATAGCGACCCCAAGTTCCTAAATTTTCAAGATCGGCAAAAGGCTAGGGAGCCAGTCGGTTAGGCACTCGCCTAGCATGCTAAAGGTTCGGGTCCGGGCATCACCAAAAATAACTGCCGACCTATAAATGGCCCGTGCAGCCAAAAACGCCCGACGAATAATACCCAGTGTAAGGGAGTGCACTTTAAATATTCTTCAATGTCCTAATGCTGTGTACGATGTCGCCTTTTATGGTTGCGTTTTTGCCTATTCAGGTGTCGGCTCGTCACTTGACTGTGGTTCTAAAATATGACGCCAGTTGCCAATAGCCGTTGTGTAGCTCTGGTGCGATGATAATTAAAACCTAACCTCACCAAGCTTGTCAAAAGTCACAATGAACTGACCAGAGGTTATATCATAGCTGTACTGAAATCCTCATATACCTCATCTCTGTTGAAAGGGCTGAGATGCTGTTCCACAAGATATTCTTTTTTTCCCCTTCAAAGTAGTTTCTCCTTTCATTGGTTAATTAAAAACTAGGTACTTATTTAGAAAATAGTGCGAAAAATTATTTTAATAAACTTGTTTTATTTTAAAGGGACCTCAACGAACATCGAGCTTGATGGCTCCTATTATGCTTTTAACTGGACATCAAGGTGAAATCTTCTGTGGCAATTTTCACCCAGATGGTAACTTCTTGGCCACATCAGGGTTTGAACGAGATATTTGTAAGTAAAAATTTGTTTTTTTATACCTTTCCATTTCAATGGTGCAAATCTTGCCGAACAGAATCTTTGGTGACAAACATAATTATCTGGCAATAAAGCAGATAGCAGGTGCTATCGACTTAATTAACTATTATTATCTCACAAAAATACTGTAAGTACAAAAATTAGAGAAAATTGCATTGTCTTTAATTTTATAATTGAAATTTTCTCTTATATTTCACAGCATTGATTTCAAAATGAAAAAATCCTCATTTCCCCCCCCCCCCAATTTTTCTCATAAAAAATTTTGCCGGAAAAAATACTTAGGTAAAAATAGTTTATCATCGTAATCAGGGACCTTGGAGCCAGATAAAACATATAAATTAGCTCATTCCCAAACACATTCCACTATTTTCTCTAACGTTACTGAGTTACATGGCTCAGTATCTCAAGAATGTACATATTGTATTAGTGCAAAGTGTTTTCTGTAAAAAAAAAATTATAGCAAATATGTAAAAAAAAATTTTTACACATTTTTGTTGTGTTTATATATGAAATAAAGTTATTCTGACACCTTCTTAATTTTACGTTCCAGTAATTTATTGATATTTCTTGTATAATTTCTAGTAAAATTTTCTTTTTATTCTGTTATAGATTTTTGGCACACATATGGAGAGTGCGAAAATTTTGCTGTTTTAAGTGGACATACAGGAGCAGTTTTGGATCTTAAGTTTTCTACTGATGGCAGGTCAGTTTACAAGGTTTATATCTTTTATCATATCCTTTGAGCCTGGTTTCTAAGATCCCAGAGCCAAACATAATATACAACAAAACCAGTTAATTTTAAAAATGCTTTTTGGTGTTTGGATAGTTGAATATCTGTGATCATAACATAGCTGGTATGTGCGGGTGTTCAAAGTTAATGTTTTTCTGATCATAAAGTTCTCAATTGAATAAAAATGAGTAGCCGTTGTGCTTGATAATAAAACATCCATTTTCAGGGTATTGAAAGTGCTTGAAAATCGTTATCAACCTAGAAAAGTCTTTAATTTTTTTTACTTAGAGATAATTTGGTCAGTGCTTTCTATAATTGTGTCGTCAAATATAAACATGAGTCTTCAAATGTCGTCTTCTAAAGCTGTTGCAAATGTTAATTTCAGCTTTATTAAAAACACTTTTTTTTTCAATGTGAATCAGTTCCTATTTTACTCTTTGATTTATTGTTTATGTATAATTTAAGAAGGCAAAGCAAGTCACTCTAGATGGATTTTTAAAAACTAAATTGTTATTTTATAATGCATATTTAAGTTCATTTGAAAGTTAGAGAGCTCTTATTAGTTTTCTAAATGAATTTTTAAAAACTATCCTGAAATTTAGTTGTTGCATGTTTGAATATGCAGTCCTGCAAAATGGAGTAATGTATCCTTGAAAAGTCTTTAAATAGTCCTTGATTTTTTTAACAAGAAAGTGTGTCAACCCTGATACTGAGTTTAACTGTTTTTACTAAACTTATAATTTGTAATCCTTTCAGTCATTTATTTACGGCCTCGACCGACAAAACTCTAAGCATATGGGACACAGAAGTAGGCGTTCGTATCAAAAGGCTCAAGAGCCACACATCGTATGTGAACAGTTGTTCCCCAGCCCGAAGAGGACCACAGTTGATCTGCAGTGCAAGTGATGACTGTACAATAAAAGTGAGAGTTTACTTAACTTTTATTAAAGTTATTGTTTTGGGAGACGTACATAAATTACGTCATGTAAAATTTTAACTTTTTTTACCCTTACCCATATGTTACGCTGCGTCACATTTTGTCAAACCCCCTCCCCCTAAAATTTTACGTCGCATTTCTTGCAGACCCCCCTCCCCTTTTTCTAAAAAAGTTGTTTTTAAAATGTACCTTTGTTTAAGTGTTTCTTATGATAAAAAAGAGATTTCAGATTTCTTTCTAAAAAAACTTTATTTTATGTAAAACAGATTTTCCATGCAAAATCGGAAATTTTGAAGCCTTATGTCACGCAAGCGTTCCCCCCCCCCCTTCTGAGCTTGAGATAATTTATGCACGTCCCCTTAAAGGGTAATGAGAGCTGGTCTCCAAACCAAAAACTCTCTGTATTGGTCCAATGGAAAAATTAATTTTCTAAGCCAAAAAAATTTGCTCCGGATGTATTGAATATTTTAACAAACAGTTTTTTTAGGTGATAAATGTAGAGCAGGTCTCTATAATACCACTTCTTCAAATTGGTTCGCTTATTTATTTAAAATTATTTTACTACAAATTATTCGAACCAATTTTAAAAGTTGTATGCTCTGTAAGCCTGCTAGATTTATCATATATAAAAAAAACTTTGTATAATATGAAATGCAGAGAAATTTGGGGTAATTTTTTTTTCTCATTGAATTAACACAGAGAGACTGGTTTTCTTGCTTCCCATTCCTCCTGAAGAAAAGATATTATTGTGTTGTAGTGTTTCTTGCTGAATTTAAATTGGTTTATGTATTCTTCCATGTATATGAACTACACTTCGTGCCAACCTAACTTGGGTAAAACAAAGAGTAAAAAGGAAGAGGGAAAAGCGCGGTTGGTCCGTTAGTTGGAAACTCTTGTAAGGTAATATTTACATACAAAAGATCTGAATACAATTTAACCAAAATACACTTTTCATTCGGATAAAATTTTATCTTATAATAAATTATATTTTATAATAAAAAAACAACTTTTCTCAAATAATATTCTAACCTGTTAGACCTTAAACGTACTTAATGTTTTTAGCATGTTTTCTGGGTGGATTCACAAATAATTTACCGTATATACTCGTGTATAACCCGAGAAATTTTGGTCAAATTTAGGACCGTAAAAAACGGGGTCGACTTATACACGAGACATCAAATTTTCGAGGGGGAAAAATCCTTAACTAAAGCTAAATTTCAATCAAACTTAAGGTTTAACTACTAACTATTGAAAATAAAGACGCAAAAACAGTTAAATTCTAAAGATGTAATAAGATTGGTATCTTTCACAATCTCTACCATAAACGTGCTTAATTGTTAGTCCTCGGCGTGATGCGTATTTGCACGTGTAGGTTTGGCACAGGGCAGTTCAGTCAACCAGTCTTCAAGAGGCGTAAAGAAACGTTGTCAGTCCGTGACCTTGGCAGCGGGGTCTTCACGCTTCACTAAACATAGTTTAAAATTAGCTTCTCCATTCAGGGTCAGCAATGTCAAGGACATCAAAGCGAAACCTGTTTTTGTGTGATGCGTATTTGCACGTGTAGCTCTGGCACATGGCAGTTCAGTCAACCAGTCTTCAAGAAACGTTGTCAATCAGTGACCTTGGCAGCGAGGTCTTCACGCTTCACTGAACATAGTTTAAACCTAGCTTCTCCATTCAGGGTCAGCAATGTCAAGGACAAAGCGGAAACCTGTTTTGGTTGGGGTTGAAATTTTGCTTGCAAGTAAAAAAAAAAATTATGGTCCCGTCATGAGCCGGTTTCTTCTAATATTTTTTTCAGAAGGCTCTAGCTTATTTCCTACCTCGACTTATACACGGGTTACCGATTTTGGAAGGATATCTGGTTAAAAAAAGGGGGGTCGGGTTATACACGGAGTCGGGTTATACACGAGTATATACGGTAATAAACTATTTACATCTGCAGAGGGATCTTCTCCATAGCATATTTCTATTTACTCGACTTAGGTTGGCAAGGAGTGTAAAATGGTAGAATTTCTTGTGCTTGAGTCATGGAAGTTGCAAATTTGTCGAGTAAAACTTTCTCTGCAAAACTCGCACTATAAAAAAAACAAGCTGTAATCACCTGCTGTATTTTAGAGAATGCGAGTTTTGCAGCTAGAACCCTCATTAAAAATAAATTGTTTGGAAATTAACTAAGCAAATATCGTTTTAGTTAAAAAGTAGTATGAGCTTGATTTTGTTTAATTATATCTTTCGAAGTTAAAAACTATTTATGAGTGTATAATGCCTAAGATTGCAACAAAAGTAAAGCATGTTAATATATAGTATTAATTTGTTTTAATAAAAAAAAATAACTTAAATTTACTACCCTTGTTAATTCAGTAAAGTTAATTTTATGTCATTGTAAGTTAATTTTATTTTATTGTCTCTTTTAAAAGGTATGGGATGCCCGTAAGCGAGGTGCACTACACTCTTTCCAAGATACCTACCAAGCCACAGCAGTTACCTTCAATGATACAGCTGAGCAAATTATTTCTGGTGGAATTGATAACACTATTAAGGTTAGTATTGCCTACAAATTAAGCATTTTGCATCTGGATTTGTATTTAGTTATGTTTTTTCTCCTTTATTTTGAATTAAAAAGATACTTTTAAAAGTTTTAAGCAACAACTTAGCTTGATGTTTTAATACCTAAAAAAATGGGTAATTTTTAGCTCTAGTGCAGTCTTGTGCAAGCAAGGCAAGGAATCCTTTTCCTTGGAAACTAATTGGCTTTTTATGTAATATTTATCTGCACTTCGGATATTATGCAAATGATTTTTTTAGATGTTATATATTTAAATTAAATGTTGTCTTACTGAATGCGTGCTTTAACATTTCATTAATCAATGCTAAATTTAGTTGTTAGTTATCAAAAATAAATAAGAATTCATAATTGTGATTGAACTAAGTAAACACATTGTCATCAAAACTATATTAAAAAAATTTTGCCACATATTTTGCTGTGTGTATAACAAGTTTCAATTGATATTTAATGTACTATTTTGATATAATGATCTATTAGTTAGAACTATTTAATGTTTTGTGTGCTGCAAGAAAATAGTTAATTTAAAAAAAAAACTCTTATGAATTAACATTATTGTAGTAATAATTAAACACATTAAAATTTTTATTACAGGTATGGGACATGCGAAAGACCGGTGTATTATATAAAATGGTTGGCCATTCTGATACCATTACTGGCCTTGCTCTGAGTCCCGATGGATCGTATATTCTCTCAAATTCAATGGACAATACAAGTAATGACATTTATCTGTGTATTAATATTTTAAACCTATACCTAATTAAATGTTTCGAGTTTATGTACTCAGTGGAGTTTTTCCTGTTTTTTTTAATCTTCTGATTTTTGTTTTAGTGAGAATTTGGGATATCAGGCCATTCGCTCCCCAGGAAAGGTGTGTTAAGGTCATTCAAGGTCATCAACATAATTTTGAAAAGGTTTGTTAGTGTATAGTTCTTTCCTAGATTTAAAAAAAAAGGGCAATTAAACCCAATTTTTCAAAATTTAAAATATTAGTCTTAAAAACATGTGACATTTCCATAATAATGATAATTATATTATTATTATTTTTTTTTGTAGTCTTTCAATATTAAAGTACTAACAATAAAGTAATAAGCATCTTTTGAATTAAAGTGATCTTTTAAAATTAATTTTTTATGCATTTTAAATTTTTGTATTACATTGAATAATGCAGTACTTTTTAAAATATCTTATTTCAATTAAATTTGGAAATCTGCCATGAGCTCTTGCAATTGTATTCTTGTTTAAGTGTCTTACAAATTGATATAATATGGATAGCTTCATTAGTGGATCTACTATTGTTGTGATCTGAGACATTTACACGAACGACGTCAGTGGTAAAAAGACAATAAGAACAATAGTTTAAACACCAGTAATTTTGTAGCAACTCAACTTAACTCCATGTTTTTGATATACAATTAATTCTCCCTGGTATTCTTGATCATTCTGTATTCTGATCTCATTAAAGTATGTTGTGTTAACAACCCGTCCTCCTCTGTTCAGAGTATGTAACATTTCTGGCGACGAGGCGGTTCGCCCACGATTCTATATACTAACAAAAGTAAATTTAATGCAGTTAAATTTTTTACAATGTTTCTTCGAGTCAAGATGACTAAAAAGGGCGACTTCAACGGCTAGCGTGTTAGCCAAGTTTCTGCTGGGCTGAAGGACACCTGGACACTGTGTTCGTATTCCCGATTGCTGGAATGGGTCATGCGTAAGCTTTTTTTAGATTCAGTTACTTTTCTGTATTTTCATTGTTTTTAAGTAGTTCTATTAAGAGTTCTATATTGTCAGTTTTAAAACGGTTTTTAAAATGGCAGAACAGGCAACTACCGTGCAATATTTTGGTTCCGTCGGAACTATTTCAGAGTTCGATGTTTCTAAACCGCAAAATATTGAGTTGTATTTAGAACAGCTAGGCTTTTATTTGGAAGCAAACAATGTTCGTGATGATTCTAAAAAACGCGCTACGCTGTTAGCAGTGTGTGGTATGAAAACACTTAGTGTTATTCGTAATCTTGTTGTTCCGAATAAACTTAGTGAGGTTACGTATGATACTATAATAGAAAAACTTAAAACTCATTTTTCACCTAAATCGAATGAAATTTTTAAACGATTCAAATTTCATAAACGAGTTCAAGAAAGGAATGAACCGTTTAATACGTATGTTGCTGAACTTAGGAAATTAACTGACGGGTGTAACTTCGAGAATACTTTATCAAATAGGATAAGAGATCAAATTGTGTGCGGGATAAATGACGAAGAGGTTCAAAGACGTTTACTCTCTGAGTCTACGTTAACCCTTGACATGGCTATTTCAATGGCTTTGGCCGCTGAATCTGCTGCTGCTCAGTCGCGGCTGATGCGTTCGGAAAATTCGTTTACAAGAAATTCGCAGCAGGCAGTGGATTTTTTAAAGCATAAAAAACCCGCGAAGGGTAAACAGCAAAATTCTAAAATTGAGAATGCCAAAGTTTGTTTTAGCTGCGGATCAAATCAT
Organism: Hylyphantes graminicola; assembly: GCA_023701765.1. Taxonomy (NCBI): domain Eukaryota; kingdom Metazoa; phylum Arthropoda; class Arachnida; order Araneae; family Linyphiidae; genus Hylyphantes; species Hylyphantes graminicola. The sequence continues at coordinate 19,757,728 of CM043116.1, forward strand.
GCTCGTGCAGAATGCAAATTCCGTAACGCAATATGTCATTTTTGCAAGGGTAAAGGTCATATTCAAAAAGTATGTCGGAAAAAGAATTCTAATTCGTTTCGTACAAATGAAATTCAGATACCGGAGGAATACGTTAATTCTTTACAGAGTTCGTCGTTTAAGCAAAAAATCGAGGTACAAATAAAAGGGAAAAAATTAAGTTTAGAGATTGATTCGGGTTCTTATTATTCGATAATTTCTATGAGCACTTTTCAACGTGTGTTTCAGGATGAAAAACCGGAAATTCGCGAAACTCGTGTAGAATTGCGGGATTTTCAGGGAAACAAAATTCCACTTGCGGGGTTTTGCGAGGTTCTCGTGACTTTTAAAGACCGTAAAGCGAATCTAGAATTATTGGTTTCAAAGGAGCGTTGCACCAATATTCTGGGATATTCTTGGTTTGAAGGTTTGGGAATTTATTTAGGTGGAATAAACGAGACCAAATCTGACAGCATCAACGATTTACTTTACAAGTATCGTGATGTATTTAGTGAGGGACTGGGTTCTTATTTGGGAAAACCTATTTCTTTGCCGTTGAATCCGGAATGTCCCCCAATTCGATTCAAATCAAGAAACGTTCCGCTCGCTATGAAACCTAAAATTGAAAATGCTTTAGATAAGTTGCTTAAAGAAGGGGTAATAGAGCCAATAGCAGATCCTAAGTGGACCACGCCTGTTGTTCCAGTTATTAAACCGTCAGGGGAAGTAAGGCTGTGTGGTGATTATAAAGTGACGTTGAATAAGGCTATGGCTGACCACCCCTACCCCGTTCCTGCTGTGAACCATTTGATTTCAAACTTAAAAGGAGGGGGATTTTACGCAAAAATAGATTTAGCACAGGCGTACCTACAACTACCAGTTGACGAAAAATCGGCTGAGGCCCAAACAATTATTACTCATAAAGGCGCGTACAAGGTAAAACGTCTCCAATTTGGTATAAAAGTTGCTCCTGGAATTTTCCAAAATCTGATCGAGAACTTGTTCTTGAATATGGAAGGAGTAGTTCCATATTTTGATGATTTGTTAATTGTGGCAAATTCAACTGAAGAGCTAGTCTTCCGATTAGAAAATGTTTTGGCTAAATTAATGGAGTACGGGTTAAAAGCCAATCGAGACAAATGTCTTTTTGGAGTTCGTGAAGTTGATTTCTTGGGGTACCGGATAGATAGGAAAGGAATTCACCCATCTAGGTCAAAAGTAACCGCGATTCAGGAGTTCCCTGTGCCCGAGAATAAAACGCAACTACAAGCGTTTTTGGGGTTGTTGAATTTTTATAATGGCTTCTTGAAGGATAAGGCAACAGTAGCAGAAGTTCTTCATCGACTACTTGATCAAAACTCTGAGTGGAAATGGACAAAAAAGCATGACGAGGCTTTTAAAACCCTACAAAATCTACTCAGTTCAGACAGCGTTCTGGTTCCTTTTGATGAAAAACTACCAATTGTACTAACCTGCGACGCGTCTCCTTTCGGATTAGGGGCCGTTTTGAGTCATATTCTTCCCGATGGGAAAGAAATGCCCATTGCGTTTGCTTCTCGTACTTTAACGTCTGCCGAACGAAACTACGCCCAGATAGATAAGGAAGCATTGGGAATTGTGTTTGGAGTAAAGAAATTCCATCATTTCTTATTCGGTCATAAATTCACCATTATTACGGACCACCAACCGATTTTAGGAATTTTCAATAATACTAAACCTACCAAAGAGATAATGTCCCCTAGAATGCTGAGGTGGTGTTTACTTCTAAACGCGTACGACTATTCGATTATTCACAAACCAGGAAAAAAGATTCAAAATGCTGACGCGTTAAGTAGGCTACCCGTGAAAAGTAAGGATTTTGAGGTTCCATCTCCTCTTGAAGTTCTCTTTACTGAGGAACTAGAGAACCCGCCACTTTATGCTGCGGACATTGCAAAAATGACATTGCGTGACCAAATACTCTCTAGAATCCTAAATTTCGTTTTGAAGGGTTGGCCCAATAAACCACCCGATTCAGAATTCCAAACATATTTTTCTAAAAAGAACGAGCTATCAGTTCACAGGAACTGTTTGCTTTGGGGAAATAGGGTGATAATTCCAGCATCGGGAAGGTTCCGTGTCCTAAAAGCTCTACACCTTGGTCATCCTGGCATCGAGAGAATGAAAATGCTTGCCAGATCCTATGTATGGTGGCCAGGCATGGATCTTGACATCGACTCCTTTGTCAAGAACTGCACAGACTGTGAATCCTCTCGTCACTTGCCTCCACGAGCACCTGTGCACCCTTGGGAAATCACGAGTCGTCCTTGGTCCCGTCTGCATGTGGATTTTGCGGGACCATTCCAGGGTCAAGATTTTTTCATACTCGTTGATTCCTTCTCCAAATGGGTGGAAGTTAAACGAATGCCTTCTACGACCGCTGGTGCGACCATTGATGTTCTCCGAGAAATCTTCGCTACTCATGGTCTTCCAGAGGTGGTAGTCTCCGACAATGGCCCTCAGTTTACCTCTTCTGAGTTCAAATCTTTTCTGGAACGAAACGCTATTCGCCAAGTTTTGATCGCTCCAAGACGACCAGCTGCCAATGGCCAAGCAGAAAGAACTGTTCAAACAGTTAAAGACTCCCTGCGTCGGATAATTCAAGGATCTTGGAAGAAAAGATTGGCAAATTTTCTCCTGCAGCAGCACTGCACGCCAACCACAACTACGGGAACCAGTCCTGCAGAGCTGTTGATGGGGAGGAGGGTTCGCACGGTTTTGGATAGCCTCCATCCGGATCTAACAGAAGAGCGGAGAGCTAAGCAGGAGATGGTCTATCGACAGGGTTGTGAAGATCGTGGCCTACGACATTTTCTAGAGAATGACTCCATCTTGCTGAGAAACTACAATCCCGGCCCACGTTGGATTCCAGCCACAGTGATAGAAACCACCGGTCCTGTCTCTTACCGGGCTCGTACCGAAGATGGACAGATCAAGCGATGCCATGTGGATCAGATGTTAAGGAGGAATGCCGAACCACCAGTTCCAATAACTTCGGACAATCCTACCTCGGATGAACCACCTTCTTCGACAAGTCCACCTGATCCGATGGGTCCTGCAGAGCAACAGTCCTTTCCTGCTGTGCAAAGTTCCAGTGAGGAGTCTAAGCGATCCATCACGCATCTCCCGGACTTTGCTCCTGAACCTCCTAGACATTCCTACAACTTAAGGCCGCGGAAACCTCAAAGTTGATGGGGAGGAGTGTTGTGATCTGAGACATTTACACGAACGACGTCAGTGGTAAAAAGACAATAAGAACAATAGTTTAAACACCAGTAATTTTGTAGCAACTCAACTTAACTCCATGTTTTTGATATACAATTAATTCTCCCTGGTATTCTTGATCATTCTGTATTCTGATCTCATTAAAGTATGTTGTGTTAACAACCCGTCCTCCTCTGTTCAGAGTATGTAACAACTATCATTATTGGATCTACTACAACCCCTGGCAAAAAGTATCCGATCACCGATAGAAGTGCCTACGATTGTTCACATCTGTCGTCAGTTTTTTCCAATTTCAATATTTTTTTCAAATGTTTGAGAGATTTTTTTGTGAAATATAACTAAAGTAGTCAAGGAATATTAAATATAAAAAGAAAATAAAATTTTATTAACAATTTTCACGAGAAAATACATTGAATCGTGAAAGAAAAAAGTTTCCGATCATGCATTTGTGGGGAAAAAAGTATTTGATCGCTTGCAAAAGCAACACTGTTCAAGTGATATAAGAATTTTTTTCCTCGGAGCATGCTATAAGGTGCTTGGAGCATGCTCGATGCAAGATATAAGTAAATATTAGTAGAAAAGATTGAATTAATTTGACAGTTAAAACTGGGATTCGCAACAGCGGAAGTATGACTAGAAAGAAAGAATTGTGTAAAGACACAAATTTTTTTTTTAGTTGTTTAAACGCTTAAACAATATCTCAAAGAAAGGTTACTCAGACTTTTACCGGGCCCAAAGTACTGTTTGAGGGGAAATTTGGAAAAAATATAGCTCTACTAATGATGACAAAAATCTTCCTCTAAGCGGTCGCCCACATGCAACATCAGACAAGACCGAAAATTGGTTGATATTGCCAAATCTATGAGAGGTTGTACATTGAAGCAACTTAATACTGAGTGGTCGAAATATTGGGTAGAGGTATGTGCACGTACAGTGCGAAATCGTTTAAACGATAAAGGATTTCACTTCTGCAAAGCAAAAACGAAACCATATATGACTAAAAACATCGTATCCATATATGACTAAAACAAAAGTCGTCTGCAATGGTGCAAGAAACATAAAAGCTAGTCTTCTGATGATTGGAAGAAAGTTATTTTTAGTTACAAATCTCGTATCTGTTTAGGAACTGGTGAAAGTGTTGGAATCCTTGTGTGGAGGAGAACGGTTGAAAAGTTCGAAAAAGATTGCCGCAAAACTAAAACTAAATATCAGCGTTCATTCATGGTGTGGAGTTGCATGACTTCCGATGGAGTCGGTAAAATGTGTATAGTGTTACAAACAATTCATTCTAAAGTGTTATACTGACATTTTACAACATGTTATTCATATCATCGAGGGAAAGGTTTGGAGGCTCCTAGTATTTCATTTTTCAAGATGATAAGGCATCATGTTATTGAAGTACACTGGTCAAGAATTTCTTAAATCGATATGGAAATTCTCCAATAAAGACTATTGATTGGTCTGCAAATAGTCCGGAACTCAATCCAATAGAAAATGTTTCAGAATGTTATGAAAAGAAACATTGATAAGAGAAGACCAACAAATTTTAAATATTACGCCTAGACAATAGAAATCAAGGTTAGCTGGGGTGAAACTACGTAAAAAAATTTTCACGAGTTTGTCGCACCCATGCCTCGGAGCTTAAGTGCAGTAATCAATACAAAAAGAGGACCCACAAAATATTAAAGTGACTTGATCGAATACTTTTTTCCCCACAAAAGGATGATCGGAAACTTTTTTCCTTCACTATTCAATGTATTTTCTCGTAAAAATTGTTAACTATAACTCTATTTTCGGTTTATATTTATTATTCTTTTACTATTTTAGTCATATTTCACAAAAAACCTTCAAAGGTCTGAAAAAAATATGAAAATTGTAAAAAAATGTCGACTTATGTGAACGTATTGTTGGCGCTGCTTTCGGTGATCGGATACTTTTTTCCAGGGGTTGTAGCTTAGTTATTAGTTATGTTGATAACCCTGGCGAAAAGGCATTTTCCACCCGGGTCATTACATATTGGACTGCTATTGGAAATACATTGCCTCAACAGGTGAAAGGAAGTGTTTGCCAACTGGCCAAAACTATTAGTTATCTTGACTTTTAGTAAGTCTATAATGAGTGACTATTTCAGACTGCTGATGAATGGGGTAACTGTAGCAAAGGCATGAAAACCTAGTGCTGTCTTAAATATTTTACACTTACACTTAGTTAAGAAAAATAAATAAGAATTTATGTAATTGCGATAACTGAATGCGATAACATTCATAATTGTGATAACAGGGTCAATTCGTAATTGTAACTCATAAGTCACGGCAGAGTTGCCGATTGAAGAGCTTAGTAGAAGGATGTGCTAAGTGATGTTTTTGAAAAAAAAAATCTGATTTTTGTATCAATAAACATGTTTTAGTGCAAACAGAGACATTAAAGCTCATTTTCTTGTTTTCACTTTTTTTTTAAAACTTAGCTTGTTCTCCCACAAAGCTTCTCAAGTGATAAAGACCATCACATTTTTTAAAATATGTATTTTATTGAGGAGTTATTAGTTTAAACTTAATTGTAACTCATAAGTCAAGGCAAAGTTGCCAATTGAAAAGCTTAGTAAAGGAACGTGCTAAGTGATGTTTTTGAAAAAAAATTCAGATTTTTGTATCAATGAACATGTTTAAGTGGAATCAAAGAGCTTTAAACCTCATTTTCTTGTTTTCACTTTTTTTTTTAACTAAGCATGTTCTCCCACAAAGCTTCTCAAGTGAGAAAGGCCATCATAATTTTTTTAAATTATGTATTTTATTGAGGAGTTATTAGCTTAAGCTAAAGCTTGGGCTAAAGTTACCCCATTCAATGATACCTTAAAATATGAATCTAACCACAAATCTCAATTGCTTGCAGAACCTCTTGAAATGCAGCTGGTCTCCTGATGGTAGCAAAATCACAGCTGGGTCAGCTGATCGCTTCGTCTATGTCTGGGATACCACCACTAGAAGAATTCTTTACAAACTTCCCGGTCATAATGGGTCTGTAAACGAAGTTAACTTTCATCCCAAAGAACCTGTCAGTAAGTACAGATGATATAATAATTTATTACGATGCCCAACATAACAGGTTTTTAAACAATTATAACACTTGAGATAGTTCCAATTTACTACCAAGTCTTACCCGGCAGTTGAACCCCCAGACCCTCAGCTCTGAAGTCCAGGGCTATTGCTGTTACACTACAGGAGCAATATGTTTTAACTACCTTAAGGATAAGGAGCAGACTACTTTAGGAATAGGGATTGGACTTTATGTCTAAATAATCTGGGAGACTATATTCTTTTCCAACAACTCAAGGAGGGGAGAGCCCAGCCAGTAAGGCCCTTGCCTTGTATGCAAAAGGTCATGTTTCGACCCAGGCATCACCAAAGATAACTGCCAACCTATAAACCGCCTGTGCATCCCAAAAGTCCAATAATAAAAAATTTCCTGTGGAGAGAAAGAGTCCCTACACCGCATTGGATGTGGGGGCTGGGGAGCCCAGTCGGTTAGGCATTCGCCTAGCATGCGGAAGGTCCCAGGTTTGGGTCCGAGCATCGCCAAAATAACTGTCACTATAAACGGCCCTTGCAGCCCAAAAATGTCCGACGAATAATACCCTGTGCAGGGAAGTGCACTTTAAATGTGCTCCAAAGTCAAAATGCTGTGTACAATGCCGCCCTTAAAACTGTTGTGTTGGGTGCCTACTCGGGTGTCGGCTCATCACTTGACTGTGGTTCTAAATTACGAATCCTTTCGCCAATACACCTTGTGTAGCTCTAATGCGCCGTTAATTTAAATCTACTACCTACAATACCGGGGAAATATGTTTTAACTACCTTAAGGATAAAGAGAAGACTACTTTAGGAATAGAGATTCGACTTTATGTCTAAATATGCTGGGAAGCTATATTCTTCTCCAACCTCCAACAACTCAAGGGAGGGGGGAGCCCAGCTGTTAAGACCCTTGCCTTGTATGCAAAAGGTCCTATGTTCAGACACAGGCATCACCAAAGATAACTGCTAACCTATAAATCCAAAAAGTCCAATAAAAAATACCCTATTTGAGAGAGAAAATGCATGTTAAATATATTTTAAAGAACTGACACTGCATAGGATGTTGGCCTTAAAAAAAGTTGCATTGGGTGCCTACTCAGGTGTTGGCTCACTTGACTGTTACGACTTACTTGAAATTATGACGCTCATCTCCAATAGCCCTTGTATAGCTCTAGTTCAACAGTAATTCAAACTAAGCCTAACCCAACACTTTCACTAAACTTTGAAACATTTTATATTTGTATCGTTCTTCTGAATGGCCTGGAAACAGAAAGAATATGTATGGTTTTCTCATTATAAAAGTATTTTTTTCACGTACAAGGTATTTGTTTAGAAAATCCGAATTTTGTTTGTTTTTAAAAGATGGTTATTATTGCTACAAAGAGAAAATTCTTAGTCTGAAACTCAAAAGGTTAAGATGTAAAGAATTGAGGTACCTCTTAAAACCACTTACAGCAGAAATGTTATCTGAAAGTGAATAGTATTTTTTTTTTAATTATGTAGTTTAAATTTTTTGTTTAAATATTGTGCAGTAAATACAAATTTACATTTGGCTATTCATTTAGAAAGGGCTAAAATTATATTGATTTTTGAATTAAAAATATTTCTGTGATTTTCCATTTCTGTAATGAGCTTCTAACATCAGTCTTTTAAATATTAAATGTGAAACATGAGATAATTAATTATATGTTCTCTCAATTATTTTAATGTATTACTCCAGAACCTTGAACAATTGTTGATTCAAATGTTTTATAAGATTGACTTTTATTATTTATATTACATAATATATCTTTTTTTTTTTCAGTTATGTCATGTTCCAGCGACAAACAAATTTACCTTGGCGAGATTGAAGATAGTTAGGTGTTGGTCATCCCACTTCGTTTTATTCTTGTAAATAACATTAAACAAATTTGGAATAAAATTGCATTTTCTAAAGAAGTATCCTTGTTTGTTGTCTTCAGAAAATTGAAATTAAAGTTTTGAAAAATCAGCAAGGTAGGGCTTATTTTTTTTTATACATGTTTAGCTTCCACCCAAAGTTTATAGCATTTAAAGTAGAAGGTATTATAATAGTTCAGTCCGTCTGTCTGTCACCCACTTTCATAACCCAAACTACAAATGCTACACACAAGAGTGATGCGTTAGAAATTTTCGTGCATCAATATTCGAACATTGAAAATTTCCGAAAAAAAATTTAATTAGAAGTACTCCAATTATTTGTAATACTGCAAAAATTAATGCTCATTTAAAGAGTATAAGAAGCCATTTTTATTAGAATTAAATCATGATTTACAACAAGTGCTTTAGAAACTTTATTTCTTCTAATAACTTGAAAAGAAATTTATTTTTGCAACATAAATCAGTTTGAAATGACATCAAATATTTTTCATAAGAGATTCTTAGATGATATGTTGATATGAATGGTTTTGCTTTGATTTAGAAGCATAGAATATTACGTATTTATTCTTTGAAATATAAAGTAATTTTGGAAACAAATATTTACTGAATTTTTGAAATAAAATAACATAGCTATATTTAGCATGTAAATGTTTAATGTAGTATTAATACTGTGTTTGGGGCTTTTTTTTTCCTGTTGAACACAACTGTTGTGTGAAAGCAGATTAAGTAAAATATTGTTACAAAAACTTGTTTTTTTTATTCAAATACTAAATATAAAAATTGAAAATTTAAACTACAGCGTTGTTGTATTTAACATTATTCAAATACTATTCAATTTCAATGATTTTGTGTCATATAAAAGTAATATAAAACTTAAAATTTAATTTATGAAAATGTGATTTTCAACATTAAAAAATATGTGTATAACATAAAATATTAATGATTTTATGCTAGAATTAAATGAAACTTACAACGATCTTTGAGTTTTGCACACATTTTTCTCCTGCAACTTTACACTACATTGGCTACTATAGTTTTGTCGAAATTGTATGTAAAACTAGCTTAGGTTTGGGTGTCAATTATTTCCTGTTTAGGTTTATCTTAGGAAAAAATATTTCAACAACAGAATTAACTCCAGGCTCTCCTTTACCTTTTCAATTTAATTTTTTTTTGTATTCCAATTAAAAAAAAAAATATATGAGAAGTTATTACAAAACAAGGCTTGGGAAAAGTTACACAAGAATGTATAAAATAACGTTTTAACTAAGTACTTACGCAAAAAAGACGGTAGAAAAACTTTAAGAAAAGATTTAAAAGAAAAAGAAAGACAGTAGACATTGCAAAAAGTACACAAGAAAGATTATTTGAAATTTTTATTTTAATTATGCACTTTAAAATTTGGCAAAATAAGGATTGATAAGTAACAGTGCTTCTTAAATGTGACTTTTTTTTATAACAAATTTCGCAATGATTTCTAAAATACAATTGTTAAAAACATCTTCAGATTAATATACTTTGATGTTTGTGTCTGTAGTAAAGTACTAGATAAACCAATGCTTAATTACCATAAAAAATCCAGTAATTTATTTCCTAAAACTTATCTTAGAACATAGGAATTTTGTTCATTTTAGTAATCTAAGATAACACATATAAACATTGCACTTGATTTCAATTACATTACATTCAACAAAGTAAAAATACAACATTTGTTATCAATAACATTTAATGACTTATATGAACACATCGGATATGCATATAAATGAAGGCCTAGTTGCGAAACTCACATTCTGTGTAGTATAACTAAGATATACGGTCCGGCCATTTTATTGGAGACTTTTGATGCATGTAAATTCAATTGGACTAAGTCGCCAACAAAGAGACCGGACTCTATATCTTAGTAATACTTTTGAGAATGCGAGTTTTTGTTACTAAACCCTTCAAATGATGTTTTAGCTGCAAAACAGCCATATCACAAATATTAAAATTACCCATGTATAACCTAATTTAACTAAAATATATTCCACAACAACATACACAACAAAAATAAGCTTAAAATACAAATAGACTGGTACTAATACTAGAAGGATATTTTGTTGAAAAAATTAAATATTTGTGAAAATGAATGGATTCGATAAAACTGCTTAACATGCTATAAGCATAAATTTATTTTACATTACAATTATAAAACAGAAGTAATAAAAATATCTAAATAAACCAAGCAGCCTTTGCATAACTTACATTGAAATACAGAAGGGAAATAAGACTTAAAGGAGAGAAAAGGTTCCTTTTGTATAAACTAATAAGTATTAAAATTAATAGTAATTGAAAATGTATTCATATTTTATAAATAAACTAGATGGAACAGAATACAACAGTGAATGGTATAAAAAAAACTAGTGTTTTATTCTCATTAATAACTATTTTTTACAATATTTTTGTATACTAAAACTTTTCCTTTAAATAGTACTACATGGAAAAACTTATACACATACATGTCCTAAAAGATTAAATTAATGACTAAAACTATTTAACCAATTTGTTATTAAGCTATAAACAAAATATTTGTGCTGGTCATGTCCTTTTTAGATGCATGGTATGTATAGTCATTGTATATTAAGTTCTATATCACTATGATATTACTAGTTTTAGTTTAGCATAATTGTGAATGCTAAGTAGTAATGCATGAAAACATCTCACAATAATTACCCTAAAACCTTACTATGAGCTATTAGTGATATGCTACGTGTACTATGATTTGTGCTTTAATGAAACTATGACAGTGTTGAGCAATGCAGTGATATTTGTAAACATACCCTAAAAATTACTAATAGCCTTTAAACTATTATAACTTTAACTATTTTCAACTTAACGATAATAATTAGTAAAAGAATATCACTTAATAAGCACTTTATAATATAGTTTTTAAAAATCACAGTTTCAAACTATAAAACAAACATTTAAATATAACATTAGCATTTCTTATAGTATAAATATTATTCAGCATTTTTTCATTAAAATATACTGATTATACAATACCTTTTCGAAGTCACATTTTTACAATAGCAATTAATTACATGCATATAAAATTGTTATTTTCGTAACAATTTGGTCAGTACCACACGAGAATATATTTTTCTCAGTCCCATTCAAATATCTTTTATTAGTGTAAAATAGTACAATCAATAATTTTGTTTCAGCAGTTTCATAAAGTTAACTATTAAAAATTTTGTAAGTGTAAGTTTCAAAATTTTCAAATATATTCATTCAAAAGGAATTGCAAAAGATTATTGAGGTTACGTATGATTTACTCATACAAATGAGCTTTCGACTGTATTGTTCCCATATTTCAAGAATATATGATGTAGATATACAATTGGTACATTTTTATAATAAATTTTTACTTAAAGTGTATTTGTTAGATATACGTTGTTATTCGTACTGTAAGTTGACAAACAAAAAATTAAATTTGTGCACTTTATTGACAATGCTAAATTTTTCAGAAATATATGCATAAATTTTTTTTAAATATAATATAAACATTTTTTAGAAAGTCAAAATTTTGTTCAAATTTTAAATCCATAACATATTATAATTCTCTCACTTTTGGAATACTTTTACTGCAAAATATTGCACTTTTAATTGGCAAATTCAATAATTAAAGTGTTTATATTTTTCTATAACAATGTACTCTACCAACTCAAAGAAAGTTTTCAAAATAAATTTGTTCTAAAAATAAAACATCATAAAAAAAAGGAAGATCACACATACATCTTAAAATTTTGCTATTGACATAATAGGTTTAAACCTTAAAAAAATACTTCTACACCAAAAACAAAAATTACACTCATTTCCAAAAGCAATACTAAATAGAAAACATATGAATATGGAAACATATGGGTCAGTGGTAATATTCACACTCTTCATAGTACAACTAAGGTATACGGTCCGATCTTTACATAGCAAACTTCGTCCAATTGGTATAACAATCGTCAAAAGTCGCCAATGCACGGGCCGGGCCCTAAACCTTAGTTATACTTTGGAGTGTGTGAGTTTTGTAACTACACCTCAAATGTAAAAATATTTTGTATTTGAATAGTTCTGAAATACTTAGACGAGATCACACTACTTAAAATAAGAGTAAATAAATTGTGTAAATTCATTTTAACTTAATTTTGTACAACTTTAGTTTGAATCCCAACACATCAGTTAACACAGCTGAAAAAGCCGATAGCACAACGACTTTTGTTATGTTGTAAAGGTAAGAGTTAGCACACAGTCCAGAAATTTTGAAGGGGCTCTCTAATTCCTGAAAATGCATAAATCATCAAATATTAGAAGAATTAAAATAGGTGATTAGTCTTTAATTTAAAACAAAAAATACATTTTTATTATATATATTTGATTCTAGATAGAACTAAAAGACAAATGAAGAATTTCTGAATTTATGATCTTTAGAAGTATTCATAACTGAAATCTTAGGAAATGAAATACTCATACTAAGTATCCTACAAAGCATAATGCATGAAAAATAATTATTGAAATTATACTAAGAATTTTCTTAAACTAATAGATAATTAAAATCTTAATTGTAAAATTTTAATTTGTAAATAACTTGAAACTAATTATATTTACAAAAAAAAATGTGGACTCAATATTGCATGAAAAATAAATGGTTAAAAATAAAGTCCTTTCAAATTTATAGCATATTTTTTAGCTTATATTTCTATCGATAATAAATATGTTTGGAGACTCTTAAGATAAATTGTTCATAAACCTGTTTTTAAAGGTATAAATTTGTTATTTTGCATTTTACTTACATGCTGTAATTATAAAAATATGTTATAACATTAGTTGAGGGTTGAATAGTATCTTATATAACATTTATTGATATAAAAAAATTTCAGTTGAATTTTTAAAAATATATTATAACATTAAATTGGCGCAAATATTTACTTACTTTAAGCAGATCTGCAGCCAATTTCAAAACATTATTGGCTAGCATCAACTCTTCTTTCTTATGCGGTTTTTGTTCCATATGCAAATATAAGTTTATCTAAAAATAGGGGGAAAAGGAAAAGTTTTAAAGTAACCTTAAAAACTACTGAATAATTCAAATATATCTGGATATTACATGAAGTTTTCATTAGCTTATACATATAGGAAATAAAATTATAAAACAAACAAAAATAAGTTTTATTGAACAGTTCAACTCAGCATTGCATTTGGTACGTTAATAGGTAGATTTATTTAAATTCATGAATTTTAATATGTAGTATTGCAAATTCCTTATTCATTTTGGAATATTTACAAATTACATCTAGTATTAAATTACATCTATTGCTTTAAATTTTAAACTGCTAAGCAATTCTGGATGCAAATCTACAATAACAGTTTAATAATTACAACTATTCTTAAGATGATATTTTACAGAAAAAAAAAATTTATGCATGCGAAACTATTTATTTGTATGCATGAAAACTGGTTACCTGTTCTGTTATAAGAACTGACAAATTTCTGTATTTCTTATTAATTTTGGTGCCAATTACCATGTACCGTAACAGATACATGCCAAGCGCCAGAGTCCAAAATAAAAGTTCCCAGCAATACAGTTTATCAGCGAATTGTCCAGTCTCGTTCAAAAGCTGGAGGAAATAAGTAATGCTAAATTATATTTAGGAAGAATTTTTACCTTCAAAATTAACAGCAATTTAAAATATTTTTTTCCACGTCTGTATGCAAAGAAATGCATGAAATACAAGAAAAATTACATAGAAAACTTGTTCAGTACTTAATTTAGTTTGCTAAGTTACTACAAAATAATATAGTGGATGTCCAATTTGTTTTCAGACATTTAAAAATTAAATAAAACAGCAGCTTAATGTAAAGCCAAAGATTGATGGAATAGTGAATGAATAAAGATAAGATTGAAGTAATAATGTTAAAGCTATTTGCTGACTAACCAAATTCTGTGAAAAAATATTTAAATCTGCAGTCATTAGATAAGAAACAAATCAATAAGAAATTAACGAATCTAGTTTAAAGAGAGGCAATAAATATAATAAAAAATTATAAACAGAGTCAATATATTAGATGCAAACACATATTTTTTCTAACCTGTATACACAAGAGAGATACAACACAAACTTCTAATATAAATGCAATTGAAACAATAACGTCAACTGATCTTTGGGGTCCAAGTTTCTGTAAAAAAAAATAATAATAAAATGTACAAAAAATATATTGACTAAATGACAATGAAAATGATTCTGCATATCATAAACAATTACCCTGTTAGAGTTATTTATATAATTATTACAAATAGATCAGTATTTAAATGTTATGTTAAGATTTTTTTCTTATATGTTTTAGAAAAATACGAGCAGATACTTTGTAAATACAGAATGGACTATAAGGAATATTATACAATTAAAGAATTGAATATCTTATAAGGATACTTAAAAAAATATCTGAATGACTGATTTGCATATTTGTGTGTATACTAAGCATAAAATATTAGGATAAAGATGCGATAAGAATAATGTTATTTCTTGATAAAAATTACTTTATTATTTGGCTTAGTCCATGTTGGTGTCCAGTCAAAGCAATTGCATATACTACTAATTGTGCAACAATTATTTATTATTAACAAATATGCCTGCACAAATGTTTCTTTTGATAGCTTTAACTCTTTCATTTTTTTATGGGTATAAAATATAACTTTAATTCTGTTTTCTGTATCTATAAAGAAAGAAGTCCTAAATGATTCCTTCACTCACATATTAAAGTTCAGCCAAAACTATTTGTACAGATTCTTAAGTTTGGCTACATCATAAAATCTGGTTTTATATAGGAATAGTCATAATCTAATGATATGTTAATGAATATATACATTGAAAACATAAGTCTGCATTAAATTTGGGCTCTTTTGGTGAATTAGAAGAAATTTAGGTGCTTTTTAGGGCCCTCTACTTTCAAATTTAGAGGCTTTTGATAGATTTTTTAATGTCAAGACAGGGGACTTCGTTTCAAAATACAAATAAAACTATTACTTTAGTACAAACAGGTCGGTGGTTATATTAACTATAGATGCTACTACCCATTTACTAATATGTATTACATTTGTAAGTGAATCGTTAAATGAAAAAAAAAAAGGATCGATTCCACAAGAATATTTCTGTATCTACTTCTTTTTCTTAGCCTTCAAATGGAAGCCTAATGTAGAATACTTTTGTAGAGTTGACTGACTTTAACATTTTGGGATTTAACTGTGGAAAGTAATTTATCCTTACCTTCATATATGAGCGAATAGAAAGCCATATTTTGATATTCCTAACTTTGTTCAGCCGGAAGTGGGGTAAATCAGACCTTTTTGCTCGACGAGAAGATGTGAGGTAGCAAAAATGTTTCGCATACAAGAAACGCTAAATATAATAATAAAATTTTATATATTTTAAAAGAATTATTTAATTTAAAGACATAATGAAATTACAATACAATTATCAATAAAGAATTATTTGATTCGAACTAAAATATTACTTACTTGTTTAAATGTTTTTTCAGCAACTGATAGTAAGAAGAAGTATGCAAGGCTCAGAATAAACCTTTCCATCATCACAATTAGAACAACTAATTTCACTCTAGAAATAGTAAAAAACAAAAAATAAACTTAAATATGAATAATAATAGTAAACCATAAAACATATAGCATATTAAAAAATCATTATAATTGAAAAAGAGCAACAAAGAATAATAAAAATATAAGTAATAAGCTAGCCTGTTTAATTTTTAAGATTGATAAAAATTAAACAAATTTTTACAATAATAAAAACTAAACGAATAAATAGTTTTATTTCTAGATAATTATGAATTCCAGAAATTCAAGCATAATAAGTTATGCTATGCAATTTTTTATAATCCTTCCTCAATCAAGATTATATAAAAAAGTGTTCATTCTTTTGCAATAGGATTATTTTTGCAATAACAAATTAAGCTCTGGACTGCAGCTTTGGGATTCAATTATAAATAGGTGCTTTTGAAGACTTGGCATATTCCCCAGAACTGAGAGCCTCTTCTTTTGTGGCACCATCTAGACGACAATCATTACCAAATTTGGTGGTCAGATTACAATGAATCTGAACTCCTTGTGGATGTTAAAGTATGTGGAGTTTTAATTGTGTCTAGAGAAAACCTTAGCCAAATGGGTATTCAAGGGATCTTCTACATGCCACATAATCATGTGACATGCACGCTGACCATTTTCTCATCCAGACAATCCAACAACTCAGCCAGGGCTCAAATCCAGAAACTTGGGGCTTGGGACATGTAATACCTCTCAGCCACTGAGTCGCTTGTTAATAATTGTAAATTATAAACTAGAGTCTTAAATACAGTATAAAACAAAAACTGCTTGGAATGAGTATAAATAAATCAAATAAATCTTCAGCCAAAAAAATATAGAATAAAACTAAGCCCAACCTCCATCCAGGTCCCAGCATCACATCCAAAAGTCCATCGGTGATCTTCACCACTTCCGCAGAGCTCGGAACGCCCATATTTAGAACATCCGTCGTCACATCCGGAATGATATAGGTCGAGACGCCATTCCTCAGCCGAAAAAGCAGTGGCAACAGGGCCAAGAGCATGGAGAAGAACATTCCGATGTAGAGGTACTCCCCGGAATGGTGGGACGAGTCCACTTTCTGGATGATAGCAGAACTGATGTCCAGAGCGGTGAGGTCGGCCTTCTTGCATTCGTTGTGTTCCCATATTGTGCAGCTCACTTGGGGGAAAAGGTTGTGAAGCAGAGAGATTTAGAGAAGTGAATGTAAGGAAGCATGGGTGAAGGGATATGCTTTTTTAAAAGATTGATTGGCAATAGTTTGAAATATAGTTATAAAAAACAATATAGTACAGTCCACTCTAACAATTTCAAAGGCTCATGGGGTGTACCGTTTTTCTGTTTAGTTTAGTTTGAATTATCGTTGCACTAGAGCTACGCAAGGGCTATTGACAAGGGGCATCGTATTTTAGAACCACAGTCAAGTGACAAGCCGACACCTGAGTAGGCACTCAACTCAACCATTAAGGGCGACATCGTACGCAGCGATGGAACTTTTGAGCATATTTAACGTGCACTCCCTCTACACGGGGCATTATTCGTCTGACATTTTTGGTTGCACGAGCCGCTTATAGGTAGGCAGTTATTTTGGCGATGCCCAGTCTCGAACCTGGGACCTTTCGCATGATAGGCGAATGCCTATCTGACTGGGCTCCCCAGAAGGTTTTTTCTGTTAACAGGGCTGTTTCATTGACAGTCAAGCCTTTGAAAACTTGGCATATTTCCCAGAATTAAAGCCTTTTTCGTGGTAACATCTAAGCAGCTCTCACTATCAATTTTGACACTCAAGTTACAATGAATCTGAGCTTTCCGTGGATTTTAAAGCATGCTGAGACTTTAATTTTGACAAGAGAACACAAAAGCAAATGGGTACTCAAGGGTTCTTTAAAATGCCACAAAATCATATGGCATGTGTGTGTAAGATTTTCCCAACCAGAAAATCTGACGACTCAGCCGGGGCTTGAAGCTTGGACCCATTTTGTGAACACATAATGCCCATCATCCACTGGGTTTCTTGCATTGGGTGTACTTAATGTCTTGTTTATATTTTATATTCAAACTAGAAGAATTAATATTGCACTACAGCTACAAAAGAAGGCTATTGGTAATGGGTGTCGTACTTTAAAACTGCAGTCAGGTGATGATTTGACACTTGAATAGGCACCCAACACAACTTTTATGGTGACATCAATGTATGGGGATATGGTGTATGCAAGTATGGGGACTTTGGGGCATATTTAAAGTGCACTCCCTCTACAGGGGTTATTATTCGTCGGATTTTTGGACTGGACAGACTGTCTATCCATCTACTCTCAAAGTAGAGTGTTTTATGTAAGCATGAGGTAAATTGGATTCAAAGTCAACCAAGCTTCTCTTGTTAATAATATTTTTTTTACAATAAGTAATTTGGATTAGCAAGCATGGACTGTACTATGAAATATAATGGTTATAAAAATATTCTAGAGCACATACAAAATAAGGTTATGGGTAATTGCTGTGATTATCACAGCAATGTGTGATTAAGATTGACGAATTATTGACTTAAAGACTGATTATTTGAAAGTTTAAAATACTATCAGATAGTATTTTAAACTTTCAAATAATGTTTATAATAATTTGCCAGAAGCATAAATAATCAAAATTATTGGATTAACCATACAACAGAAATGTTTATGTACATGGTTTACAATATTCCAAAAATTACATCTAATAAAAAAATTGTTAAAAATATATCATGCTTATTAAAAAAGAGCATACACACATGAAAAGCTAAGTAACTGGGTGAACTTGTATTATCTAGGGTAATTTTACGTGTTTTGATGTAAACAAAATAATAATCTTATTTATAATTTTTAAACCTTGGTATTAAAAAAAAAGGTAAACAAAATTCTATTTTCCAAAGGGAGTTATTATATTACCTATTTTTTCTGAAACTTAAAAAATAATATCATTTAAAAAAGTTTATTTATAAAAAGAAAAACAGATATTACAGGAAATTATTGAATTGCTAAATTTAAAGACTTCATTTTGTCAGGACATATTATCTGGACATTTTTATTAAAACCAGCTATTGTTTTTATAATGTTGAAAACATTATACTGATTATGAATAATATCAATTAAGTATTTTTGATAACAATAAAATTTTAACTTGAGTAGATAATTCTCATTTTGAAAATCGATATTCCTTATGCTATGATTATTACAAAAAAAAACATAAACATAAAATAAAACAGCAAAACTACAAATATATGTACTTATAAAATATTAGGTTAAAGAATAAAGGGTAAAATTATTTTTTTAACTCGAGTAGATTATTCTCATTTT
The DNA here is from genome assembly GCA_023701765.1 of Hylyphantes graminicola. NCBI lineage: Eukaryota > Metazoa > Arthropoda > Arachnida > Araneae > Linyphiidae > Hylyphantes > Hylyphantes graminicola. The sequence continues at coordinate 19,776,921 of CM043116.1, forward strand.
GAAAATCGATATTCCTTATGCTATGATTATTACAAAAAAAGCATAAAATAAAACAAATATATGTACTTATAAAATATTAGGTAGATAATTAGGTTAAGTAATAAAGGGGAGTTTTATAAAAAGAAGAAAGGCAAAAAATGTCAAAGAAAAGGTTAGAAGCAAAAAGTTAAACAAAAGTAAGGATTACCTTCTTTAGGACGATAACCTAAGGACAAGGAAAAGAGGAACGAAATAAACAAAATGAAAAAAATAATAAAAACATACTAAAGTTATTGAGTGTTATCAACAACATTCTTGAAATAAATATACAAAAGCATTAAAACAGGCAGGCAAGTGTGCAAAACTATAATGTTTTAGTAAGAATACACTTAACATTCGAGAAATACGTTGAAACATTGTTTCCAACAAACACATAACAGTTCAGAAGTTTGTACACAAATTAGATTTTTTTGCTCAATGGTAGATCAGGCATTTGCAGACTTGGTAAATGCCATATACAAAGAGCCATTTTTATAGCGCATATAAGCAGCTCTTTACACCACTTTAATACTCAGATTAAAATTCATCTGAGCTAGTGTAATTTATCTGAGTACCCATGCCAATTGAATCAGCGAGTGCAGAAACAACGTCAGTCACAAATTTCAAATTTTTCAGGAGGGAGAAAAAAGCATAACTCCTTCGCTATTTCTGCACTAAACACTCGAAACAAACGTCCTGTGTTTACGGAACTACTCAACAGACTAACATAGTTTTTGCACCCAACACGCATTTTGCCTTTCTACACTTATTTTCATTGAAGACGAGTTTTCGGATTTTTTTTACTGGAGTGGTTTCTGAGCTCACCGATTCAATTACGCACTAAATATGTCCTTTTTTATGTCCCATAATTATGTATAGGGAGTGTGTATGCCAACAGATTCCCCATTTTGAAAATCTGCTGACTCGGTAACGACTCAAAACCTGAAATTTTTAGGCTACGATAGGAACATGCTTTCTGTGTGACTCTAGGATACTCCTATTTCATAGCAATCTTTGTATACAGCATACTAACAAAGAAAATGTTAGAAATAGCATTTCATTACCTTTGTCAGTTCCATTATATCCGATATTGGACAGCTTTTTAGATGGCTAAAAGAAAAACATAAGTTAGATATTTTATTATTTTGTTAACAAATCGAACTACAGCCTTTGAAAATTATAAAATATTTCACAAATATCTTCTAATTATATGGCATTCAAATGCAAAATTTTTACAAACTTTAACTTTTGTCACATCACAATACACAAATGTTAATTATTATAAATATGACAAATGGACAACAATTTTTTGGGGGGGCAAGTTATTGATCATCTGTTTATCGAAAACTAAATTTTTTTTTCAATTATTTAGTTTTTTAAGCAATTTTAATTTAAAAAACCATAAAGAACTGTCCAATAAATACAGAAAAAAAACCCAGATCACATTAACATACATTTTGTCTGTTTTTGCAGAGAATTACCTTAGTACTTTGTAATAAATGTGAACTTGCTTTTATAGCTAAATTATAAGAGGCACCACTGCACAATGAAACAGAAATTTTATTATTATTAACCTGGCTTTACTTTACAAGTAGAAATAACATTTTATCATTTCCTAAAATGATTAACACATTAAAAAATCTACAAATAAAACAATATATTATAAAAATTATTTTTTTATGAGAAAACTAAATTAACTTTTTAAAATAAAAATCAAAACAGTTTCAATAATCTTACTTCTTGAATTTCCCAAGCAAAAGGGTTTTCTGTCGGTGATATGTCACTGACATTCCCTTCTGAACACTGAGTCGAACAATCCGTGCTATCGCTGTTGCAGTCAGTGTTAGTTATTAAAGGCCATTCCAGATCAGATGTCTGAGGCTAATCAAACAAATTGGGCAGGATTAGTAATCAAAAATCCTTATTGGATTTTGTTTATTATTAATGAGAAAAAAGGTAGAAAACAAAACTAAAAAAGACAATTCATACCATATACAGACATAATTTTGTGCATAGTGTTTATTATTTATACTTTAATAAGATGATTAACTTGTATTTTATTGATGCTGCATATGATGTAGTTATAAGATAACCAGCTAAGAAATAAGCCTCCGCCTTGATTGTTTCCAAATTACAAGGCCCCCTGCCATTAGAACTTGAGTAGGATAGAGTAGGGTAGGGGATGAAGCTGCAGGGAGACTTTAATTCAATCAAATTAAAAACTATATTAAATAATTGTATTGAGATAGAATTTTAGTAAAAATACAACTGGATTATTGTTCATTTGAAGCTTTGTAGTTAAGAAAGCTTTTAGGTATCACATTGTTTTTTGGCAAGAAATGGAAAAAACATAAAGGATTAATAAGTTTGCTACTTATTATAAAACCTCACTTCACTCAAAATGAGAACTGCATAGATGGCTTTTATGTATGCTTATTTATTACAGTTTACCAGTCTAAGTTAAATTATACAAAAATATAGTATATGCACACACACTATATTGTCTGCAAGGGAAAGGAATTAATCAAAGCAATTGAAGAGCATAGTGGGAGAAAGTTCCAAGTGACAAAAAAAGATAAAAACAAGAAAATGAGCTTTAATGAGTTTTTTTTTTGCACTTTGATTTGTTAAAAACAGTACTTACAAACCATAAAAAATATACTTAACTTAAAACTTATAAAAAAAGAGGAACTTGTTATCGTTAAAGAAGTCAGTAATATATTTATTGACACAAATATCAATTTTTTTTTTTCAAAAATGTTGTTTAGCACATTCTTCCACTAAACTCTTCAATTTTAAATAAGTGATAATATCGAAATACTTTTCCTTAATCAATACGGAAGCAGGAGTAATTTATTTAAAGCTTTGTACTACCAATTTCTAGCTTAAAATAAACATTTCTATCCAAATTCTTATAATTATTACTGTTCATTAAAACATATCTGATAATGTATCATTGTCCCTGATATCTTAACTTCTTCATTCCAGAGGTCCACATATGAAAACTTTTGTAGGATTCAGAACAAACCTTCATTTTACAGTTTTTCTTAAAAATACTAAGTTTTCCAAGCATAATTTGGGAAATCTTAAAAACATATATATTTAGTTTCTGTAGTTGTTTATTCATTAGTCAGTTTGCATCCAAAATTGTTCAAATGGACTATTAATTACAAAGATAAAAAGAGCTTGTTTGTGCATTCATAGCACAGAAAAAATGTGTATACTGTTTTTAGGCCTTTAAACCTTGAATTCTATTAACTTGATATGCTCCTCAGCAAATATTAAATGACAGTATTTAAAAAAATTCTTGCAAAATATACTTTTAAATACATATTTGCTTCAAACATATGTTTATACAAAAAAAATAATATAGGATTTTGCTCAAGAAGGAAGAAATTAATATTGGGATATTTGTAGAAAATTCTTCTGAAAAATATTATGGATGGATGGATGTTTGGGTTTTATGGCGCAAGGGCATCTAAGGCCATACTGCGCCAACTGAAAAATATTATATGGTATATATGTTTTTCTGGAGAAAATGTTACTAGATAAATTTATGCAGCTCATACCATACACAAAATCTCTAGACACTAAATTATGTTTACCTTTGATGTTGTATTAGGAGAAGTATCAGCTCCAGATTCACATGAACTAGAAAAATTCTTTATGTTAATGGGCAGCTTCAATGAAAGTGGAACTCCGTCCGACGAACAATTAACCCTGAATCTTCGCCTCACAGAATTCATGTTGGAGTTCCGTGCATCGTTCAACAGAATATTTGAGGATGGTTTCTTATCTGACAACAGATCTGGATCATCAACAAGAATATTATCTTCCGAGCGGCGGTAAAGACAGGACTGGTCTTGCAGTGACAGGAAGACAGTTTGGAACACTTTAGGGTTCATGGAGGAAGTTCCGTCATCAGAATACCTCCTTGAAGTCAGAAGTCTAGGATTATTTTTGCACAGTTTGGGGACATTACAGCTGTTCTTGGTCTCCAGAGCACGATTCCTTCTCTGATCTGATGAGTGCGCTGATTTACGAGTCACAAAGAATTCCTCATCGGAACTGTGTTGTGGTTGGTCCTGACCCGCAGAGGAAGATATTTTATCTGGAGGTATTGACTGTGACTTCAGATTTGTACTGAGTATTTTTTCAGATGTCCTTTGAGAAGATATGTCAAGATTTTCAAGGTGATATGGCAAGCCAGAATTTTTTTGAGCAGAAGTACTTTTGTTGGAAGAAGTGATCGATGAGATGTTATCAGTATGAGAATTAATGCCAGGGATATGTAAAGGGATGGATTTCGGTAACACCAAATTATCACACTCTTCAAGTGGGTCTATAAAATCTGAATTATCAACGCCACTTTCTTCATTTGAGGAGACTGGTCGCGTGTTGTGGTCAACGGAGAATCTGAGCAGACGACCTGAAATCGGGTTTATTTTTAAAATGTAAAAAAAATTGAAGGACAACTTTTAACTTTGATAGTATTAACTTCTTACTATTAATTATCAAAGTATTCAATGTAAATAGTGTTTTGTTACTGGAAATATAAAGGTAATGTTATGTAGTTTGTAAGTTAGAATAGTTAGTTAAAAATTAAAAGTGCACAAATATTATAAATAGTTATGGCAATACTAACAAAATATTTGTTTAAAATATCATATTTCCCATTTGAAACTCCAATTTTATTACAAAATAGCATTTTTTATAAAACTATAAAAATACTGAATATTTTTAACAATTTTGATTTTAATACCAGATAAAAAACATTCAAAACCTTAAAATAATGGCAAAGACTTTGTTGCATAAATGTTGTGCCCAAGTGAGAAACATTGCAACAGCAAATAAAAAAGGGGACTAGAAAATATTTAAAAGAGGTTCCTAAGCACTTTTAATAAACATTTATCATGTGCGAAACTATAGCAGGGCATGTAAAAGATGCAAAAGACTGAATCAAAGGTTAAAAAATCAGATTTTATGTTTATGATTCATTTAGCTTTTTGATTGCAAAAACATTAAAATTATAGAATCAAGCGTAGCAAACTATCACCAAATTAGTGATAGCAAAAGTCTGCAGCCTTGTTAAATGGCAAAATTTTTCCACAATTATAAAAAAAATTACAATAGTTCCAAAGTTGAAACTTTAATCATTTAAACAATTATGGTCAGCAAAATTGTAAAGTAGTTTTCAAATCATATTGTTTGAATATCTGAACAAATTGTTGGTTGGTTGGTATACATACATTTTCAGGCTTGTGTGCTTGATCAGAGACCCATTTATAAACCATTTTCAAGTAACCAACACAACACGCACACATATGCAACAGATGCTGCCATCTATCACGCGCTACCTCCACAATTTAGACATATGCCTGAAGGGGAAATTTTTTTTATGGTTCATAATTTAATCAGCTTACCAGTTTTGTTAAACCTTTTGCAGCCACAAGGATGGCATTGACCACAATGTGTGTTATTAGCATTGTTAGAGTCATGAAAATCATGTTTGTCTATTGGCTTGGTACAGTCTTTATTCGGAACTACATGCCTCTCTTCTGAAGCAGAGTCTGGTGAAGATTTTGATTCATGGTAGCAATCAAAAGGTTTCTTTGTTCGTTTCCTCCTCCTGCAAAAAGTAATAATTCCTTTAATTGAACACTTATTAATTTTTTAAAGTAATTTAGATATTCAATAATTATTTAGAAACATAAATTGACAGCTCAACTTTACTATTGTCTCTGGCTTGTAAGGAAAATGTTTTTAGTTACTTTGTAGATTTTTTTAACTGTAAATTGGCATGATTAAGTTCATTAATAAAATTTATTTCAAAAATTGCTGATAGTTTATAATTGTTTTTAACTCTGTGTGAGCATTTATATTAATTTCAAATTCAGTAGCTTATAATTTTAAGTTTTTTCAGTACATAAAATTATAAGCTACTGAAAATAAATAGTACATAAAATTATAAGCTACTGAAAATAAATAGTACATAAAATTATAAGCTACTAAACATGAATTCTATTAAAATTTCTGCAGGAAAAATTGGCATACAAATATTTTCTACTTGTATATCAAAACTAAATTAACACATTTGATATTAAAATGTAGATTACATTTGATATTAATGCTTATTAAACAATTAATTTCAAACCATGACAGAAAATAGAACAGAGAATTTCATACCTCTCTTCCGAAGCCGAGTCTGGAGATGATTTTGATGAACGGTCGTAGTCAGGAGGTTTCTTTGTTCGTTTTCTTCTCCTATAGATAATAAAGATAATAACAAAATAATACAGTGGTGGCCAAAAGTGTGGACACTTTTTAAAAGTTTCTTGTTTTTCAACATTGTGTGCTTGTAGAATATATTAATTTTCACTTTTGGCAATTTTTATTACTAAATTCTACATTACATTACCTTCAATTTAATGTACAAACGATTGTATTTAAGTGAAAATTAATGTATTTTACAAGCACACAAAGTTACATGAAACATAAAAAAAAGTGTCCACACTTTTGGCCACCACTGTATCTTCAAAAAACACCCATTCAGAGTTTTAAAAATAATTTAGATTTTCACTAATCTTTTAGAAATGCAAGTTAACTGTTAACTCGGCAGTTGCCTGTTACAATTTCTGTAAAAGTAAAATGTTTCTAGTTACATTTGTAGATTATTTCAATTGTAAATTTGCAGGATTAAGTTTATTGAAAAATTTATGTTAAGAACTTGTTTTTAAGTTTTAAAAGTTTATTTCAAATTCAGTAACTAATAGTTTTAATTTTTTAAACAAGGAAAAGCTATTGTTTTTAGATTTTGTTCCAACAATATTAGTAACAGTACAAAGTTTTTTTTTACATACTTTAAGTTTTCAGACCAAAATTATTAAGGTTATATTAATTACTTAAATATAATTTATAAGACAAATAGATAGTTTAGTATTCTAATATATGAATATAAGTCAAGATTTTGAGGAACAAATACAAAGTTCTCAATTTCACAGAATTTTTAAAAAAATATTGATTCCTTTAGATTCCTTTAGAGATATGAAGAATTCCTTTAGATATTGATTAAACTTTGATTAGCAATTACTACTTAACATGGGAGCTCATGCAGGCTATAGGCTGCAGGTTTAAAAAATATTTTTTTGGCGTATCTCTAACATAGGAAAGTTTAAACATAAGCTTAATTTAGTGACCTTTTAATCAAATCTAAAGATTGGACACACTTTGAAAAAAAAGTTGGATACACAATGATATTTGTTATAAAAAAGAATAATTGGGATGAAAAACTCCCTATGCTCATTATTTTCTGTTAATAATACTGCAAAATACAAGCTTTTAAAACTTCTAACTTACCTCTTTTCTCTTGCAACATGTTTCCTAGTTTTTGTAGCTGTAAATGTAGCAACAATTTGAGAGTGCACAACACCAAGCGTAAATGTCATAAGAACAGGAGTTAATATTTCAGACACGGGAACATCCTGTAATAAGTATAAATTTTGAGGATCACTATAAGAAATAGACAACACAAATAAAATGTGGTTCATAATGCACAGCATGAATGCCAGTATAAAATGTTTTAAAAGTTGAAAAAAGTTAAAATTTTATCCAGTAACAGACCCTTATTAGTGACATCCATGCCACTTCAATTAAATAAAATGGCTGATTAACTTAATGGGAGGATTATCAAATTGATGAAGTTGAACAAGCAGCTACTGCTTCTTTTAGACTGATGTCGTAGCACACTGATTTGTTTAGAAGATTTTTTTTAAAGTATCTTTTCAAGGAAACTAAACTGCTTATTTTTTGCCACTTAAAACCAAAAAATGAAGGAATATAAACTGAATCAATAAAAGAATAAAATTAATTTAAATACACTTTGTAATAAAGATGTACAATATTACTTCAATTGAAATTGTCATGAAACAAACCAATTATATTGCACACACACACAAGAGGTTTTATTAAAATCCTACGTTTTTGGCAATTAAAGATCCTTACTAAAGAAAGGGAAATCTATTTATTATATACTAAAACATAAGTGATATAATTTAAGAGATTTTGCAAAGATTTTTTACAAATACACTCAGGAATTATAATTTTTATTCTTACTTCTATTCCCCAATATTTTGCACTATGACAAAAAAAAAAAAAGTTATGTTTGTCCCACTAATCAGGGCCAGATTTCTAAATAGGCGATAGCATAGAGCAGCAAATTGTGATTTAATATGGTAAAAGTATCTTTTCTGTGTACAGACTGAAATCCAGCTACATCAATATATTTGTTCACATTATTTCATAGTTGAAAAGGAACAATTCAAATAGTTTTAAGACATAGTTTCTAAGCGTTGGCATAGTAGCATTTATAATTTAAGTAAAACAATAATAATGCAATATACATACAGGAAATTCTTTTTCATCAGCAGAAAAGTACAAATATGCAGCAACAATTTGTAAAAAATATAAAATAACAAGTGTACAACTGACTAGGGCACTTGTTTGTACCTTCCACCTAAAAAAGAAATTATAATTTATGTTATAAAAATAATAACATTAAAAAACAGTTTAATTATATAACAACAAAATATTGAATGTTAACAGTTGATATTAAAATGCATATAAGTATTGTCTTAAAATAAAAACTTATACAAAGCCTATAAAATCAGAAAAAAATATTCAAGACTGAGTCATGAAAAGACATTTGGTAGTTGCTAAAAACACTGGCATTAATTAAAACTGCCTAATAAATAACTCTGGGTAATTTTCTCAATATACTTGTGCAAATTTTATGCTATTATGTATTATATTAAAAAAACACATATAATTAAACAAAAAATGTTTTTGTAAATTTAATTTATGTTTTCAAAAATTATAACCAATAAAATAATTTATAACTGAAAAAAAAAATAAACTCTACCAAAATTTCTAAATCTACAGAATATTAAATTTTTGAATGCATGCATAATTAGTAAAGACTGTCAATGGGAGAAAGTTTGAATTACCATGAATAAAATAAAGGTAAAAGAAATACACGTTTGATCCCAGATACAGTAGCTGCAATCCAATTGTGTTGTGGCTTTGCTTTCGCAAATGCAGAGCCTTAAAAAAAAAGAAGACTGTTATTGTAACAAACACTTTCTTAAAAACTAAAGATTACTTTTTAAATTTTAGCATAATACCTCGGACAAGATCCACATCAATAAGTTCAGTTTTGATCCTGGTAGTTTTCTTTGGGATGGCGCAAACTCCCTGCATATTTCATATATTTAGACAACATAATTTATTATGAGAATGACACTTTAAAGTAGTTATTAGAAAGTTAACATTAAAAAGTAACTCTGTTACAGTTTCTTAATATGAAAAGTAACTAATTACAAATACTTAATTAAAGTAACTGTTACAGTTACTTAAAATGAAAAGTAACTAATTACAGTTACTTAACAATTTAAAAGTAACTAATTATGGTAACTTAATACAAAAGTAACTAATTACAGTTACTAAATAAAAAAGTAACTAATCACAGTTACTTTAAGAAATTTCAAGTTATAAGAAATATTGAAATTTAGACATCGTGATGTTTTACAAGAAACATCGACTACATTTACAGAACCGACACTTACGACATTTACAGAACCAAGACTAAAGAAATAGGGACAAACATGAAAAAGTTAAGAATGAAAATTCAATGTCATAAAAAGGTAAATTTTTATTAATTAAATCTAAGCAAACGCCAAACTGTGCGGAAAATAACCGTGAAGAACGGCATGAGAAGTAACGGTAAAGTAACGAAGTTTTTCGTTACTGCTAAATGTAACTATGTTACAGTTACTCTCAGAAAAATCAAATGGTGTTACCTAAAATAAGTAACTGTTACAATTAATGTGTTACTCCAATCCCTGCTTGAAAGTTATGATGAATTATTGTTTTAAAAATTCTAAAACATTGGTTAGATAAGATGAAATATGCCCAAACAACAGAAAATATTAAAAAAAATTAAAGTTAGATAATTTGTATTGTATCAAATATGTTTTTATATGTTGTTTAACTCAAACTGATTTTTTTAAATTATAAAAATTATATATCAATATCTTTTCAATAAGAAAATTTGTTTTATCTTTTTTTCTTAAGTTTTATTTTCCAAATAGTAGTATTATCATGCATTTATATTTAAAACATACTAATCAAAAATAGTAAGCTTTCTTTTTCATTTCTTATGTATACATTAGACTACTTCCTTTAATTACTACATCCTTTTCTATGAAGGTAAAGATTTTTAATAATATTTTTTTAAAAAATTACATATACCCTTGAAATCACATCACTATTAAGAAGCACACTTTTTAACATCACATTTGCCCCACAAGACTTTCAGGTGCAAACAGATTAATGTTGTTTTGACCGATTTAATGGTGCAAAACAAAATGATCAATAAGGTATCAGTCAGATAATCGCATCTCAAATACAATACCATATTAAACTTCAGTGCATAAAAATAACACAACCACAAAATCTCACCCTTAGAATGCGCTGATCCACTGATTTCTCCCATAATTCTTTATCATAAGCACCTATCTGAAATAACAAGGTCATTAAATTGAATTGTAATTATAGTATGTTCATAAATCAATGCATTGAACAATCAGTAAAGGTGAAAATTAAGAATATTTGAAAATAGCCGCTGGTTAATAAGTTTAGCAAAGTCCAGGGCCAAATTTTGAAATCGTTATTACGCATGCATAAACACAATTTTTTTTGTCTGCATATCAGAAACTTATTTTTTAATCATAACTAGATTTTATGGCTTACGTTAATGAGAGAAACACTGATTCAAAAGACAAAATAGTCAAAAGGCAATAAACTTTAAATTAAATAATCAAACATTTAGTTATCATTAAAAAAAATCTTCTACAACAAATTGCATCATGCCACAAGTTTACAATAATATCATGTGTATCATAAATTTTCTAATTCAACTTTAGAATTCCATATAATCAACTAATTTTTGATCACTTTTCCAATTGACAAACTTCTGATATTCAAACGTTTTTCAGACTGCTCCACCTCACCATTACAACACAAAATAGTAAGCAACATTAAAAAATGCATGCTACATCTTTAAAAGCATTATATTTTTCAGTGCTTAGCTTTTCCACTTTTTACTGGACATTGTAATCGGTCCTTAATAAAGCTTAGTCGAAGGTAAGCAGTGAATTAGTTGTCAAATCTGGCAATCCATTTTGATTTTTTTTTTATGAAAATGTAAATTTTGTAAATCTTATTTCATTTGTTTCTTAAAATGATTTTTAGTAGAATACACTTGGATCATACTCTTTAGGGTATTATGTTTTCAACATTTGAACACTATTATTATATTATTCTACACTAGACAAATCCAACTTGAATAACTAGCAAAATCCATTTCCCAAATAAAACTTACATTTTAACCGAGAAAGTTCAATTTTTAAGTTGTTTTGAAGAGCAATTAATGATAATTTGCAACATAAATATAGAAATCTTACTTTTTTATGATACCAATTTAATGCAGATGTCAACGACACAGTTGGACTTGAATAACAAGCAAATTTCCTTTCCCAAATAAAACTTGCATTTTAACCAAGAAAGTTAAATTTTAGGTAGTTTTGAAGAGCAATTAATGATAATTTGCTATATAAATATAGAAATCTTACTTTTTTATGATACCAATTTAATGCAGATGTCAACGACATAGTTGGACTTTTTGTTTTTCTCAGGTCACATCATACATGTTAATATTTCACCTCTTTATATCTGTTTAAAAAACAATATAATAAATATTTTTCAATAGCAATATAAAAATATATGATTTACTTTACTTGTAATCTATAATTTCATTGCTTTACTAAATTTTTAGTTCTCTATAAACATGAGGAAGTGTTCTACGATTATTTTTCTTTGGTACTTTTACTTGAGTTCAATTTTAAATTTTCATACTTCAATTTTAAAAATAACCAACACAATTCATGCAATATACAAAAAATAATATGTACAATTTAAACAATCTGCATTTAAATAAAATTAAGTCAAAAAGTGCATGCAGGGGTCATATTCAGATTCAAGACAAACATTTGTAGTAGTATTTCTGGTATAGCTATGATATTATTGCAGGTCTGTTCATTAGCGATTTTTGGCAAGCTGATATATTTAACTTAAGAGTTGCTATACCTATTTAGTTGTATGAAACATGAAGTGGGGTGAAAATGTACTGTTCGCCCTCGGCGAATGCTCTAAAATATTGCCAAAGTCGCTACTTTGGCGACTTTTCAAAGACCACGATTTGAAGAAAAGAGCGTATTGAAAAAGTTGAATGGGGGAAAAGAAGGAAAAAATTCCTGAAATCACAAATATTGAAAAATAAACAATACCTTTATCCCAACTCAGAAAATGGTAATATACGAAAAAATTATTTATCGCCAAATATGAAAAAATCCCGCCAAAAGTGACATGAAGCGGAATGTTTACCACATTAAGTGCATTTTTGTTGCTTTGCAACACAACATGAATTGGAAAATATTGACTGTCCATTACATCATAGCTATTCCGCATTTCTGTCATGCATTTACAGAAGTTTGATTTGGGGGTATTATAATTGCAGAAAAGATAAGCAAGAGGAGACAGGAAACCATTTTTTTTTGTTTGCATTTGAATTTACACTAAAACCGAGCTTAAGTTTGCAGCAGAGAAATGTACCAGGCGGAGGAATCTGTTAACAACGCTGCTGGCGCCGAAATATTGCCTGTTCCTATGGCTGCTCCTCTGACCCTGATATGTGCGCCCTGTTACGTCAAAATCGAAGGAAAAAAATAATTAAAATAACACTCTAACTGAAGCTAAACTAATAAAAATAATAAATTTATGTCTTGAAATAACAAATAAATTTGTTTATTGAATGTGAAATACTTTTTTGTATTCGATTCTCGCACTCAAAAATGAGAACTATTTACCCTTTTTCTCGTAGAACATTTGTATACTGCAAACTAAGGTCGGTTTTGGGGTAATAAAGCAAAAACCCAAAGTAGAAAACTAAACCAAACTAAACAAACACCTTCCCATGTCCACATGTACTAATGCTTTCTGAGCAACCATACCTTTTAATTATAAGATTTGTATATATGCATATTATCCTTGATACATGGTCAAGATGAAGCATCTTGTGAATGATAAGTAATAAATCAAAAAGCATAAAATTGACAAAAAGAGAATCATAATGCTATGCAAATATGTTGAAATTTGTTTGACCTTCAAGGAGTTATGAAGGCCAAATGTCAGGGCCCGGAGGTGGAAATTCCAAAAGGTGGTACAGCTTTAGTGCAGGTAGCAGTTGTTTATTTGTATACAAAAACTGCGTAATCACGATGGGTGAAGTACTTCAAGTTGCATTAAATTGATGTGCCCCTCTCAAACATTAAAATTTTTCAAAAAATAAAATTATTACCAAACATACTTTTATAGATGTATTTGTTTGAAATGTTTGTTTATACAGACATGCAGGATTTCACCGGAGTCACAAAATGTTATAACTTTTTTAGGAAAAAAAACTTTTGGATATTTGTCATAGGTTGGAACTTTTTAGGGGAAGGCACAATTTTTTAAAAACATATATTTTACATTAAAGTAAAAATATACTTACATTTCATCAATAAAAAGTGAAACTAAAATCCAGAAAAAACAAACCTCGAGATTTTTGTGATCAAAACTGAAAGTAAGTAAACGTCGTCTGAGAACGGGAACAAAAAATGCGAACGAAGAACGGTCGCAAAAATTGTCAACACAGCTAACAAGTTTTTAAATGCGTCAACCATTAGAAAAATAAGTTTAAAACAAAATAGTTATGCGGATCACGTTCTAACCCTTGGAAAAAGATTAATTACGATGAAAACGTTTAAATTAAAACGGGTTATGTTGAACGCGTTTTTTTTTAAAGAAAAAATATTCTTTCTTGGTCGAAACGTTATGTAACTGGACTAGAACTACAGTTTTCGTGTAACCTTTTGCTCCGGTTTTATTTGACAGAGCTTAGGTCTGTGTTTAACGAAGTATTATGGCTTTTTGTTCGCTATTTTTCACTTTCATTTAAAACTCTTTGACTTTCCTTGGTTGATATTTGTTTTAGATAATGGGCATGTTTCACATCGTGACTGGCAACAGTTACAGCAGTATTGTTTTCATTTTTGGCCTTCTGGAATCGGAATGTTTCCGATGATATAACGGGGTTTTTTCATTTTTTTTCACTCTAAAATCGGGGATGGTTTTTTTCCTATGTAAGCAGTCTTTAACAAACTATTTAAACCACCAACAGCACGGCAAGAAGTTGTCGTTTTAAAATGTAAATTTTTTTTAAATAAATTAAAATAAATAATTTTTTTTTTCATATGTAAACAGTCAGATTGTGATAAAAGGTAAGAGTTAGAGAAAATTAGAAACCAGATTTTAGGTTTCAGAATTCAGCATTGAAAACTGCGAAGAATTTTATGTATATTGACCCATCTTTTCTTTACAGCCCATCGGGTGTTTAAAAAAAAACCCTCGTACCTGCCCCATAAATCATAATACATGTCTGCCGACATTTTTCTTATCCTGAAAATCTGCCTCTGCCAGGGTTTGAACCCGCGTTCTTGATCTTATGAGACGGACATAAATAACTCACAGCCACTAAGTCGGTTACACTATGTGTAGTTATAATGCGATTTAAAATAACACTTGCTATATGTTGTTGATGGCACTCAGGACAGGAACACTTGAATATATGTACGGGACATAATGATTCGACTTGTATTTCAGTCCTCTTGAAGTCTACGATGTTTTGAAGAAACTTGAACTCATGGACCTGGTCTAGCCTGCGGCTAGTTCAGGTAGAGTAAATCAGCAATCAATTCGACGACACAAAGGGCCTAACAGGAAAAAAATACAACATTAAATATTAAAACACGGATTTAAAATGATTTAGCGTTGAAACAGTTAAATATGCAAACTGCTAATATAAATTTGTTCCGAAAAAAGAAATCAATGGGTGTGTTTTAGGTCTTGGGATGAATGAAAATAAATTTTCACGAGCCTCGGTTGGTAAATCATAGTTACGTGGGAATAGAGCACCAATCGGGAGCATCGATTGTAAGAAAAACAAGAATGAAAGCTGTGACTATTTTCGTCACATGAAACAACCGTCACCGAACCACAAGGCTCACACACAAGTGGTATATACGTTACATTGAGGCGAAATATCAGGCTAGGCTAGATCCCAAATCCCATTAAAATGCTAAATTAAAAGTAGATTTAAACTTCATAAATTGAAATTGTAATCTACATTTAAATAGCAAGAAAATTCGTGTAGTAAAAAGAGAAAATTTACTTTTCTAATTCAAAATGGTCATTTAAAAATAATTAAGTAAAAAATCAATTTTCATTTTCTGTTAGGTTTTACTTTTTTATGATAAAATCCTATTACGAAATACAAGGCAATGAAAGTATTGCATTAGAATTCTAGCGTATCAAATATATATTATTGATTGATAATTATATAAGTCTTATGCTTTTCGCATAGTTTAAATAAGTGTTGGGCAAAAATGTCAATTTTCAGATAAAATTCAAACTTTTTTAATACCATAAGTTTAACATACCCGTGTATTTGATTCTTTTAGTTTTTATTATAAATTGAAGAAAAAATGGTTTACATAACCATCAAACAAATCTACAATTTTCACGAAAATTAACAAGACCCCTAAAAGTCAACTTCAGTTATCTAGTTCTTATTTATTAACTGCTTTTTTGAGAAAAAGACCTTTATATTCTGTCTTTTCATATCTTAAAAGGTCAGTCAATTAATATGGGTTATCAGTTTGTTATTAAAATTAATTATTTGAGAAAAGATTGCAGCATAAAACTGAGTAATACGTATAATACTTAAAGTTTTTGCTGATTAGGAATTTAATAAGGCGGAAATCGAAAATAGTAGCCTGCAAATGATCCGTGTAACATACCCGTGTCTTCGATTTCTCATTTTAAGTTGATGACCAAATAGATCACTTTATTATGTCAAGCAAATACACAATTTATAAGGGAAAGTAACCCTATTCCTAAAAAATTAAACTTCCGCTAGTTAGTTCTTATTTCTCAACTCCTTTTTGGCGAAAATACCTTTTATCTTCGATCTTTTCATGTCTGAGCAGACAGTCAAATAATATTATGCTATCAGTTGGTCATTAAACTTTAGGATTTGAGGAAATATACAAAGATTGGAATATTGAACTGAGAAATGTATCATTTTTGTAGATTACGAGTATATCAGTCGGAAATCGAAATTAGTAGCCAGTAAATGTGTTTTCGGCAAATGCTTTTGCTGTTGTTTTGTTGAATTATAGTAGTATAATGAATAAATATAAATTGAAGTTCATTTTATTTCATTGAGTTATGAGTGTAATTTGACATAAAAGACTTTCGAAGTATACGCGTTTTTTGGAACGGTCCTCACATATTTGAAGTTTGGATTTAAAACATGATTGTAACGTTGGCATCGAATCACTTCGATCAATGCTTATATCAATCAAACTAAAATCAATTTGGGGATCAAAAATGATAAAATTTACTGAAATTTGGTGGGTCCTTGGTCTGGGCTTATTGAAGGTCAAGCCTGTCAATTTACTTTCATTCGCTTATTGATAACCAGCAATAATTACTATAACCAGAATTACTAATAACCATCATAATAATCAAACCCACCTAAGTACTTGAACATGCATAAGCACCGATTTGACCAAGGAGACGAAATAAGAATAAGTAGGAGTATAGTATTTCAAATATGTCAATTATATCACAGACTAACCACTTCCCAAAAGGAATACAACATTTTTTGCCAACATTCTTTTACATTTAATTCGCAGATTTTTACGATCTGTTATGCTATTGCATACAATGTTGGAGCACCATCTTTGCTCTTTTTAAAGACCTAAAAAAATTAAAAGATTCTTTAAATCCAAAAAATCTTTAAAAAATAAAAATATAAACTTTTAAAAACCAAACTATTTCAGACAAACTTTATCCTTGAATTTATTTTACTAATGGATAAGTATGAATCAAAAATAAAACTCAAGCATATTTTTGGATGGATAAGTATCAACAAATAAAATTTTAATTGCAGTCAAACAGCTTATATAAGCAGTTATGATAATGAGAAATAAATAGGAAGGAAATTAATAATGGAATAATGATTTTCAAAATCTTCTTAGACAATTTTACATTTTAATGGTGCCTATACTCAGAAACAATATTTTATCTTCTTGGTAATCGCTTTTTAACATCTTTCAAATGATGGATGATCAATGATGGATGATCAATGATGGATGATCAATGATGGATGATCAATTCAATTCGAAATTTGATTATATCCTTAAATGTACTTTTATTAATTGAGGATTGCAATCTCGATTTATTTGTGTTGCAATCAATATTTTATTTATTAAAAACAACAGGTGCAATTTTTTCTTTCTTTATGGGAATCTTATGCTAATTATTTTTCGCAATTTAAATAATTAAAAAGAATTTTCCATTATTGTTTCGTTTAAAATAATTAAAAAAAGACTAACGTTTTATGATCATAAAATTCATAAATTCTCTTAAGTGTTGAGGATTCAAGAATAAGGATTCAATGAGTATTTACTCAAAATTGGTGCTGCCCGCAACTTCAAAACTTTTTCTGTTGTTTTTGAAGTAAACAATGATTTAGTTTGGTGGGACCAAACATGAAAATATATATTAAATTAAACTAGAGGTGTGTAACACTACGCGACTTTCTGTAACCACTCCATAAAACAATTTATTTGAAGGAAATTATATGCCCTTAAGGTAATTTAAATACCTTTATCCTTTTAACCAAAAAAATAAGTTGTACGGTAACTAACCTTTTTGGAATACGCGATTTTCTCGACAACCATATTAGGTCATCCGACAGGTACTGGGAACTCGTGCATCAAATTTGAAGTTCTTAACTGTTTTCGTTCGGTCTTTAGAGTGATTTCAGACAGACAGACACGCGGAAGGTCCCAGGTTCAGGTCCGGGAATTTCTAAAATTACTGCCGACCTATAAACGGCCCGTGCAGCAAAAAAAAAGTCCGGCGACTAATACCCCGTGGCTCATGTAGAGGAAGTGCACGTTAAATATGCTAGTGTAGCTCTAGTGCGACGATAATTCAAACTAAACTCAGACAGACAGACAACAATGCCCAAGACCACTTTTTCGGAATCACCTAATTTCAAAACGTGTAGAAAACACAAAAGCTCCATTTCTGAATTTCCATCCCCTCGTAAAACTTTCATTACCTTATATTTCAAGTTAGAAAATTTAAAGTAATAAGTATTTTAATAAATAAATTACAAATTAAGAGACAAGATGATGAAAATATATTTTTCCAAAGAAGTTTTTCTTTAACGAGCATGCAACTGAATGAACCTCTTATTAAATTATAAAAATTATTACACAACCTTTTTTTAAAAAATAAACTGGTTGGTTGAATTTTTTTGACAGTTGATTAAATGTCGTTCGTCTGAAAATATCAAAGAGTTGCTGAAACCAGAGCTTAATTGGTGATACTCCCACCAAACCTCTTATAAAAGCTTCAATGAATCAAATGAAATGAGACATGCAAAAAATCGTGATATCAGTTTTGTCTACTGTTTTGCCTGTAGTAATCCCTTCATTTTCAATAGCCCAACTCATTTGATTCTATTTGTCAGAACGTGAAATAATAATAATATAAGAGTATATGTTATTCAGTTTTAATTTTTTTAAACGTGAAAAAAGTTCGAAAGTCTTAAAAAAACATAAATTTTTCGACAATTGGTTGTAAAACACTGGACACATTTTTACCTCCCAGATAGTACTGCCGGCTAGTTATCATAACCACTTCCAAAAGTTAGTTTGATTGAAACAAATACTATGCTTTTCTAAGGAAAAAAACAATCTTTCTAATAAAAAGTTCATTTATGGGCTAGAAAATAAAGTATTGATGAGAAAAAGACGGATCACGTTGGGTTTCTCAATTTTCTGTAACGTATATTCAAATCAATAATTAACCCCTTCAGTCCCAGTGATGCCATTTGGCACCATCATATTTCTGATCATAATTTAAAAAATCTATTGCGATTAATAAAAAATATTTTGCAATAGAAAAAAGTTTGAAGAATCGAATGATGTGCTTTTTGATATTATAAAATGGCATATTTGATATTATATAAGACAATCAGAAAAAATTTCTAAAATGATGATGCCAAATCGTCATTGGAAATGAAAGGTTTAAAAACTTTTACCTTCGTAACTATCACATAGTATTATACATTATTACATTTGGGATACGTAATTAAATTTTTTATACAGCTTTTCGAATGTTTTCCTTTGCCGATAATAATTCTGTTAGACAGAGTTTTTAAGACACTTTTCAATTAGACATTTAACATTTAGTTCGATATTCTCTATCTAAATCTACACTGTAGCATTTCATCAGTCGAAATTCGAATTTTAGACTGTTATTAAAAAATTTGAAGCAGAAGTTGCATAAAAAACATAACATATACTATTGGCTGTACTATAATAATTATTAGATTATAGAACGATTACTTATTATAAAATATTTAAATGCATACAGGCATAACTATTGTTAAGAAATAAAGCTAATATTAAAAGTTTCAGTTTTGAAGTAATATTTTACTCATATTCCAGTTAAGTCAAGTATCTCTTTGGAAGAGTTGCTAGGAAGAGCATATAGGAGAATTAAATATTAGTGATTCTCTATATAAAGTGCATTTTTCCCACACATTTTTACATAAAATGTACATTTTATATCTAATAGTTCGCTTACAATTGTGGTTTTAAAGAAATACTTCTAGTACGCTTTTTTAAACTGAAATTTGGAATGTGGGCTAGATGGAATATACATTTTTTATTGATTCAATTCGCGTATCGCAGTTATCTTTAACATTTATAGTTTGGCCCGTGAAGTGGGTGACGGACGGCTAGACAAACGAACTGAAAGATTAAAATACCCTTCAACTTTTACGTTATAAACGAGTTGCGGATGCAAAAAAAATACTGTGTGCAATAAATTAAAAAAAAATCATAATAAGTAATTTATGTTAATGAAAATAAAAGTATTGAAAAATAATTAATCAGTTTACTTTTCGATGAATTTAAAAATAATTATTTATTATTTTATTCTAAGCCAACATAATTTTGGGTTACACTAATTTTTCCAATTTAATTGTTTTTTTTTTAAATGTACTGTGAAATTGTTTCAGAAAATTAAAATGTTGTTTAGATAAAAAAAATCATTTACTTTGAATAAAATTGAAAGTTTTTGACAAATGAAAAATCTTGAAAAGAATTTTTTTATTTAAATAAACATATAAAAAAATTAAGCTATTTAAATGACAGCGACAACAACCAACCAAAGTTAATATCTTACGACACTTAATGAATTAATTTCTTACCGCTATCTGAGGCTTGAAAATGACCGCTACGGTCGATCGTTCGAAGAAGAATCTTTTAACTAATGCATCTTGCACTACTAGAGATGGAAAACCGAAAACGGTTTTTACAGAAAACCGGTGCTTTTGGTTCGGTTTAAACTGAAAAACTGAGGGGGAGAGGAGGGGGGGGGGGGGGATTGAAGCGTCAAAAGACCAGTTGTTTCAATCGTAAATAGGTTTTTAACTCCGGTTTATCCCATTTATGATGCGGTTACTAATTCCTAATAATATGATGTTCCGTTTTGTTATGGTTTTTTTTATATTTAGCTTCTCTTTATATATTTCAGTTTAGCTTTTTAATTGTGTTCACTCCATTTCCAGTTTCTTTAAACAATAGATATCAGAGACCTATCTTCTATACATTAACATTCCGACCATTCGTCTGTACGTCTGTCTTTTTTCGGTCTGTCCGTCTGTCCATACCCACTTGGAATCCCGTGTAAGGGAGTGCACGTTAAATATCCTACAAAGTCCTAACGCTGCTTACGATGTCGCCCTTAACGTTTGCGTTGGGTGCCTATTCTATTCAGGTGTCGGCTCTTCACTTGACTGTGGTTCTAAAATACGACTCCCGTCGCCAATAGCCCTCGTGTAGCTCTAATGCCATGATAATTCAAACCTAACCTAACCTAACCCACTTGAAATTTCAGTTCTAACCATAGAGTTGTTGTAAACAGCCGATTAAAAAATATTGGTATGGTAGGTACATATTATTATTTGTGTGCTTGTTCAGAGAACTGCTTATTAGCTTTCGTCAAGTGGGACAGACACATAAAGAGTTTTTACAAGCACAAGAGACACACAAAGAAAGGACAACATAAACACATAGACAAATAACCACATTTATTGATGGTCACAAACATCCATGCCTGACCGGGGTTCGAACCCGCCTCCAGCAGCTCCAAAGACCAGCATCCTAACGATTGCGCCACCGGGGCGGCTCTTAATAGACTTACCATAATCATATGGCATTAAAGACTAATTTCCTGCCACAGAAATTATAAAAAAGAACACCTATCAACATAATAAATTGGAAGATTGAAATCGCGCTTCCCAAGCAGATGATAATCCGTTTCGCAATAACTCTAAAATCGAATGCAGATGTTACAAGTGATTCTCCCACAATTAATTATTTTTGTCTGTGATTCAGTAAAAGAAATATAAATTTCAAAAATTATTTTTTCATAAATAGATAAGTTAAGTATGTGTTTAGGATATGTATTATTTTGGAATAAGCTTTTAACATGGTTTTTTTAAAGAAACACTTTCCTTTTTTGAATTTTAAGAGTAAAATCGGAAAAGTAGGTAATGATGAAGATGTCCGTCAGTCCCCGTTCGTACCCCCTAAAAAAATCGGTTCTTCTAGTAAATATTAATGAAAAATAAAAATCTTCTAAGTAAATTGTTCCTAAAAGTTTTACTATATAGTTTTCCTAACATTAAAATATTCAAAGACAAATAATTAAAATTTAAACTTAATTCAATGCATAAAGGGTTAAAATAGGAGCAGTAGTGTTGATTATTCCACACTGTTAAAAAAAAATTCCCTGAATTAACGGAAAAACTACTGGCAGCAAGTTGCCGGGATTTTTCCGTTAATTTCAGAATCTTCCGTTTTGGAATTTTTCCGTTATTTTCAGGGTCTTCCATTTTGTAATTTCTCCGGTAATTTCAGGATCTTTCATTTCGGAATTTCTCCGTTAATTTCAGGATCTTCCGTTTCGGAATTTCTCCGTTAATTTCAGGATCTTCCTTATAGGAATTTCTCCGTTATTTTCAGGATTTTCCATTTAGCTGTTTCCTGTTAATTTCATGAATTTCTAATTATAATTTCTCTCTTAAATTCAGAAAACTTACTTAGTATTTTCTAGTTAATTCCAAGACATTTTTGCTTTTTTCTTGTCAATTTTGTTTCTATATACTAATTAAACATCAATCATTCTAAATATATCCATTTATATATGGTGTTATAAATATAAGCTAAGCATAGGGGTATTTAAACATGCATCCCGTTTATTATATAAACGTAAGCTTATAATGTCTTCATACTTTAACCTTAAATCTATTCAAAACTAATACATTCTAATCCTGTGATAATTTTTAACCATATTTGGTATATTATCTGAATAACAAGGACATTGTTCACATTTTTGAAATTTAAAAATTACCACTCTTCATATATTTAAAACAATTTTAATATGGCAGAAAAATTTTAAGAATTTTGATAATTTTTCTGTCATATTTTTTTTACAATTTATATATTATTATTGTTCTGCGGCTAAATGGTATCGTACTTTACAGTTAGCATATCCAGGGCAAAATCATGGGTAGGGGAAAATGAGTCGGGTGTCTTAGGGGTTGAACACCCCTTAACTGAGAGACTTTTAAGACAGTAACCTTTGTAGTCAAAAACAATAAATTTTTAAGTGTCTGCATTTGTGCAATACATACATGAATTTGTATAGTCGCTGATAGTTAAAAAAAAAATTAGTATATGGGGACGAGAATTATTATCCCCCCCCCCTCATCCTGGATACACCACTGATACAATTTAACAATATGTGAATAACAAAAGAATTACAGAATATAATCATGTTTTATTTTTCTTTCATAATTGAAAAAGACTGTTATGGTGTTTCAAATCCTCAACTAATTTAAAAATTTGTGCAGGAACTACAGATTTAGTTTTCTTCTTTTTCTGAACTTTCGACCATCTTTGGAGATTTATGATAAACAAGCACCTAAAAAAATAATATATTAATATATACATATCCAATTTTGAATAAATAGATCTAATGTAAAGAAGCAAGTGGTAATCAGGCGTTAATCAGACAAAATCTTCTTAAGCCCTTCTAAAATTAAACAATTTGTCAATTTTAGGCTTTTTGTCGAGCAAGTCTTCCATAGTATCTGCACCGTAATAGTTTAATATTAGAGTTAAAAACGCTTTTTCTCTTTTTTGTGAAGAGGGTGGATGGGGAAGACAAGGCATGAATCTTAGAGTACCTTTAATGAATTGATTTATCCATATCTTACAATACAGTTTTGAGAATTGGAACACTAAAAATATTTTTTAATAGGCGGGGGATAGAAACAGGAACAGAAGTGTTCTTGAATAATGTATATCAAAATTAAAAATACAATTTTATAATAGTATTTAGTAATAAAATACAATTTTATAATAGTATTTAGTCATAAAATACAATCTTATAATTAGTATACTAGTAAAAGCTAATAACTATTGCTATAGTTGTAGATGGTGAGCCAAAAATGAGATATCACTTAGCAGCTATATCTAAATGAACACTAAAATAGCGTTCTGCGGACACTTGCAACTCCTAAATTTTGAATTCGTTAGAAAATTTGCATTTAATTGGAAATTGTGTTTTTCTTAGTGCAGATTTTTCAAAACAAAGAGCATTGACAATAGTGTATGTAACATCTGAATCGAATCAAAGCATGTGATCTGCATACATCCGTAATCACTAATTGATTCGTTAAATTAAACAAAAAGAGTATTATTTATTGAAGAGAAAGTTTACTTTGGTATACTTTCATAGTTTTTAAAATAAACCATGCTGTGCTAATAGCGATAGCGTAACCGTGCTTTTCAATCGAGGTTAGATTAGGTTTTGAAATAACATCGCACTAGAGCTACATGAGGGCAATTGCTTTTCAATCGAATTTCAATGTAATAATTTCAAATCATTTCATTATTTTTTAATAATGTTTTAATTGTTTATTCATACATTTGACAGCTTTTTAAAACTTTTAAATTAAATTTACTTAGTTAAGCGTGTTGGTAAACAAACGGAGTTATTAATTTCAGGAATCATCCCACGGTCAATTATATGACTATAGAGATTACAGAAACAAATAAAAAGAGACAAAAACTGGATTCAATATATAGAAAAGAAAGATAGAAAATATAATTTTTAAATAAAATCTTATTTTATTAAAAGAAATGAACATACCTGTATATTTATCTTTCTTGCTTCAAATGTGGTCAAAACAAACAAACAAAAAATATGGTGGCTGAGCCGGTCGGCGGATGTGTCGAGGCTAAAAGCTGTTGGGTGCGAGGTTATATGGAGAAATTACGTTAATACGGGTCTTAAGTGAAATTCTGCACCCAGAAATACGGGGTTTTTCCGTTTTCGCTTGTCAAGCGTTTAAGGAAAACGGAAACAAGCTGTTTATTTCAGACAAACCGTCTGTTTGTTGAGGAAACGCAATCTTTCCGTAAATTCCCGAAAATAATCACAGAAATATGCACGTAAAATTCAGGTTTTTTTTAACAGTGCATCTAGGAAAAATTTGGGAAATAATTTCTTTTATTTAAGAGTTCGAAGCTTAATAGCTTCGGTATCTAGCAAATAGTAATTCCACCTTGTAGTTTAAACTACAAAAGTCTTTTTGCCAGTTCTAAGTTTTGAGAGTAGGAATTTTTACCTGAAATTAATAAATGTTTGACGTTCTTAAATACATTTTTGATCAAGTTTCTTTAGTTTGCAGACAAGAAACAGAGGCGCTGTGTGCGTTTTAAAACTGTAACTGACGAGTTTAGACTTATAAATTTATGAATATTTTCCTTGAAGTAACGTTTTTTTGGTGCAGTAACTTTAAAGTGCTGCAGTTTCTCTCATTAGTATGAAAGAATAAAATTTACTGTTAAACAACATCGCATATCGGCATTTTTTAATATTTAGAGATATACTAGTTACATTTTCAATTTCCTCTGGGCTCTTCTTTTTAGAATTGGATCAAATTTATTGTAGACAGCACAGTTTTTATGAATAACACAGAATCTTTAATTTTAGATACAATATTATTGGAGTAACTGAAGCATTTAGTTGATGTCTGGGTTCTTTTAAAGCGACTTAGTTTCAGCTGTAAAAAGTTTTTTTTTACATCTAGTGGAAACTGAGCTAATTAAGTTTTTGTTTGATGTACTTGTTGAAATAAATATTTTTATTACTTCTAATCCTCATATTTTTATTAACTCTATTTTCAATTTTTTTTTTAAGAAATGGTTCATTATTTATAAAAGAACCTATCTAACAAAAAAAGATAATTTAGTTTAAAATATTTTAACTATTTATTTAAATAAAAATATTATAAACACTATATGAGCATACGGTAAATAACTGTTTTAAACTTGGGAAAATTATTAATGAACTTTAAATCCATGTATGTATTATTATAGATATTTATGCAACAAGTGTGAAAACTAATACTTCCTAAAACCAGTGGAGTTTATTATTATTTCACTTATTTCACATACACAGTTACAGTTCACGAGCGAGGAACGAGTGAGCGAAATAGTGACGCATGTTTAAAAAAGTTTATTTTTTACGTATGTTACATAAACTATTTTTTATAATTGCGTGCAAAAAAAAAAACAAATATCATTTGTCCAAAAATATGAAATAAAGTTATGAAATAAAAGTTTTATTTGAAATATTTTCATATTATGAAAATAGTTTTTAAAAAAAGTTCTTTAAAGTAACTTTTGCACTTGGTTTCTAAGCGCTAACCTTAAACACGCTTACTTATTTGAATAAGTTGCCACTTATTGAATAATGAATTGACCACTTATTTGAATAAGTTTTTTTTTTTTTGCATGAATTATGAAAACAAGTTTTTTACTCTAAATGTCACACTTCGAGTCAGAATTTTCAAGTGAGTGGAACTTTGTTTTGTTATTGCAGCATAAATGAATGAATGATGGTTAGCAACATTTGCCAGATTACATTTCTGCGTGGGCATGTGAATCTGGCAATGATAAAGTGCAGGACGGATAGGCGGGTTGAAGGATGCACGGACATACATAGTAAAAAAAAAGTTATATAATAATATATCTGGTTTTGCTTTTGAACGTAGTGTACATGACACAAAACTAGATTATAATAACCTGATAACAAGGAAATCTGGTGATTAAAAGAAATGAACTCTACTTGAAAAATCATATTAAACTTACATAAAATCCTTTCATTATTAGGAAATTTTGAAATAAATTAAATTATTGAAGATAAGATATATTTTCTAAATGCTATCCCATCGAAAATTTAATTTAAAAAAATTGGTTTGTAGCAATAGATATCACCTACAACCGCTTCCACAAACAATTTATATCGTGAACCCCAAAAGCAAAGACGAAAAACGCATCATTTAGTTCGAATTTTTGTTACAAAAATTGCCTATTGTCATTAACATTCTTTTGTAAGTAGTTGAATTATTATTACAGAATACGCCGCTTAATGTGATCACGGTTATTGTTATCAATCGTTTAATGTTATCAAATTCCACTTAGTCCGCTTCTATAAAAATACATTGAAAAATCATCGTTTATTGTAATCAAATGTTCGTTTATTGTTATCAGTTTATATGTAAATTTTATTTTCCTGAAATAAATAAAAACAAGCGAGAAAACTTTTTTTTGTTAACAAGGTAGGGCCATCATGTCAGTAGACTTTCTATCCTCTGGCATTGGGAATGAAAGACTTTTCTTAACTGCATGTGCATAAAGGGCTTTCTTGTAAATTGTCTAAAAGAAGTACAATCCCTATATCGGGAAATTTTGTGCTCTATGAAGTCAGCACACAATGCCCCTTCGCTTTTCAGGCACTAATTTTCAAAACCGATCACATGAGTGATTCGTAAATGACTTGCTTTGAAAGAATGCTTAACAATCTACAATTGGTGATTTCTTTTTCGGTTAATAATTAAAATTTTGTATTTTGTATTGTTTTCTGCAGTTCATCGTTAAATATGCAAGTATACTAACTAGTAATTCTTTTTCTTTAGTGTACATTAATTTCTATAAAATACGAAAGAGTTTTCAGCAACAGCTCTTAATTTAAAATTAATTTTTATTATTAATATGTATGTAAAAAAATCACTTTTTAGTTTAAACTTTTTTTCGTGTATTGTAATCAATCGGTTATTGTTATCAAATCATGTTCGTCCCGATGTGATCACATTAAGCGGCGTCTACTATTTGTATTTCGCTTAATTATTTTGCAAGTCAGAGAATACATATTTAGTGAAATTGCTTGGTTTGAAAATAAAAGCGAAAATTATCATAACATTATTTAATGTTATATTATTTCAAACTAAGGCTTACTCTTTTCGAATAAAAAATCCTACATTTATATTTTGACGTCTTTGTACAATTATGTATTAATAAAGTGAAAATTACCAGATTATTTATTCAAAAAATAAATTGAAACTCTCTCTCTCTTTCTCTGCACCTTTCTAAATACAGGGTGGTTATAAATTAACGCTCGCTATTCGGAGTAGCTTTTGAATGAATAATCCAAATGCGTCAAAAATTGAGACACTTACAAATCAAGAAGGGGGGAAAGAATGAAATCATAAAAAAGATAGAATCCTAAAAAATAATCACAAAAAAGAAAAATCATAACAAACTCGTCTCTTGACCGGGGTTCTAAATTACGAGGCGTCGTCAATTATGGCCAACACAGCTAATTATGCCTCGTAATTTAGAACCCTGGTCAAGAGACGAGTTTCTTTTTTTCAAAAAGAATGGAATCATGAAAAAGAAAGTCATTTCTTGACCAAGGTTCTAAATTACGAGGCATAGCCAATTAGAGCTAATTACATCCAACACATCCAATTACACCACGTAATTTAGAACCCTAGTGACGAGTTTGTTTTTTGTGATTCCATTCTTTTCCCCCCTTCTTGATTAGTAAATGACTTAAGTTTTTTGCATTTGTATTATTCATTAAAGCTACAGACCACTCCGAATAGCGAGCGTTATTTTATAACCACCCTGTACGCAAAATGAACCATCTAAAGAACTCTTGTGTGTTATACAGTGGTGGCAAATAATTTATGAATTTACACTATTTTTGCCAGATATCGTCATTTTATGTTTTGTACATTCAGAGCATGGTAAGTGGTTTGCACACATAAAATGTTAGAAAAAAATCAGATTGTTAAAAGAACAATATATGTAATTCATGAAAATTTGAAGAACCCTTTTAATTCTTTCAAAAAATTTCAATAAGAAAGGGTATTCCGGTTGAGGCACAAAAGCAGGATTAATCGACTTGCATCTCAAAAAGGTTGCAGTTCAAGGCGAATTTTTAATGAACTATTACTTCCTGTAACTCCCAGAAGAATAAAGACAAATATTCAAATCGCCATTGAACTTGAAATGGTCCAAAATGAAAGTTGTTCTGAAGTTGAATCTGCACCACAAGAACATGTGATTAAAATATGTTGATACCTTTATCCTTTTCACTCCTAAAAAAATCCAATGCATGTATTCTTTATATAAACACATTTTTCAAACAATTATGAACTAGTAGTGTGTTTTGTAAGTAACTTTTATTTATTTATCTATTTTAACCACCAAACAGAGCAGGTCCATTTACAGACAGAGGACTAACTATAAAGGACTAACCATATATTACAAAAAAATGTTTGTTATTGGGGGAGGGGGGGGGCTAAGTTTTGTTCTGTTGAAAAAAATCAGTTTAGGTAGGAAGGTAGGTTTGAATTATCGTCGCACTAGAGCTACACGAGGGCTATTGGCGACGGGCGTCATATTTTAGAACCACAGTCAGGTGACGAAAAATCAGTTTAGAGACCTGACGTTTAAAATATTACCGGAGGGATTATTGTTATGAATCAAGATCTGCCTTAGTAGAAATTTTTGATGGTGAAAGTTTGATAGTTTTGGGTTCGATATTTTATAATGGGAAAATTGTGTTTTTGAAGGGTCGACACACATCCACTTGGGTACAGTATAGTTCTAGTAATAAGCTTTTCGTTTCCGTTTGCATACCAAAACTATATGGCTTTGATTATATTCTTATGCAGTGCAAGTATCCCCACCCCAAACGAAATGAAAGACTGATTTGAAGAACAGTAGAGTGTTTTTTTAAAAAAGATAATCCTAGCAATAGGCCTGATTTAAATCCTATAGAAAATGTTTAAGGTCAATTGGCTCGAATGATTTGCTCAAATGAAAAAAATAAAAAGCATGTGTGAATTCATTAGAGAACTAAAGGACAATCTTACAAAATGGAAATTACTCGACCAAACATTGATCCAATGTCCCTTGTTATCTATGAAAAATACAATCAAGGAAATATTAGTGAAAAAGAACGCTTCGCTACTTAATTGCGACTCAATTTTAAAATTCACAAATCAATTTCCTATGCTGAAACTAAATTACCAACGCAGACAGTTTTTTAAATATTTATATAAAACAATATTTTTTTAATTGATTATCAGGCCAACTTAAGAAACATCTTTATGGGCAATCGTACACAACATTTTTGGTAAAGGAGCCCCAAAAATTGTTGGTGCTAATATTCTAAGTTTTCCTAGATCAGGACCTACTTCTTACATAAGAATTACTTCAAAATCTCCCACGATAACTGCAAAAATAAATCGCACATACCTAAAACACCCCACTTAGACATCCGATTACTGACAGACACCGATAAATCGGAAATATATGATAAGGATTCACCTTGCCTGTCGCCTAGAGCGAACTGAACCAGTTCCAGGATTATTTGAAACAGGTCACAGTCAGCTCGAATAGGTGTTAAAATTTTGTTTGTGATTTTCTTATTCATAAAAACATTGGTCTAAAACATAGAGAGGAAGAAGGTTTTAGTTTTAAATAGTGAAAACTTGTGTTTGGTGTATTTTGAGTGAAGTTGTCGATTTGGTTCCGTCATTTTTAGCCCTACTTTTTAACTTCTTCGATTCTCAATTTCATCTATTTTATTGAAGAATATTCAAAGAATCTAGACTTATTGGAGGAATTTTTATTTCTTTATATTTTTTATTTAGAACTTGCTGTCATAGTCACTTGTTAATGTTTTAGGATAGCAAAAATTCGATATCTCTAAAAATTAAAAGCGAATTTTCGGCAATCTTAAAGTTGCGGGAAATTCCCGATAACATCCAAAATCGTTACATTGCAAGTAAGGAGTCTATTATATGAAAAAATAAGCATTTTTTCTTTGTAAGAAAGTCTCTGTTTTAGAGATAACTTTTAACTAAAATTCACTGTTTACAACTGCAAAAACAGCGCAGATATCGGACTTAAGCGGGTTTTTTCTTATTTAGCGGTTTACTTTAGCGGTAGATTTATTTGTGTAATATAAGAACATGTATATATTTTTTTATGTAGATAAGATATTTTGTGCATTTAAAAAAAAACATTTTCTTTTACCTATTTGTTTTGTATTTGACATGGTTACAGCAATGTATAATTATAAATATTTAGTTAACTTTTTTGATGATAGTGATAATATGACGAGTTTTTATTAATAATTATAAATTAATTTATAATTATTAAATTTATCAATTAAATGATGAATTAAATGATATTATTATAAATATTGAATTTATAGTTTCTAAAGATGATGCGAAAAGAGGGATTTGATACCATTTTGGTGTCTTTTTTGACTCTGTCACAACCGACGACCAGGGTGGGGTCGGGTGTGACACTACTTCCTCTTTTTTCTAATTTGCTCTTACAAGCTAACTATTGCACTTAGGGACGCAATTTTTTATTTATACGTAGACAAGTGTTGCACTTTACTATTAATGCAACTTTCATAAAGCTAATCGGCATACTAACGAATTTATAAGCGATCAAATGAAAACTGGCACAACCGTACCCAGTGTCCCCTACTATAACTTTATTCTGTAAAATATAACTTTTACTTGGAGGCTAGGGAGCCCAGGTGGTTAGGCACTCGCCTTGCATGCGAAAGGTCCCAGATTCGGGTCCGGACATTGCCAAAATAACTGCGGACCTATAAACAGCCCGTGCAGCCAAAAATATCCGATGAATAATGCCCCGTGTAAGGCAGTGCACGTTAAATATCCTTCCATGTCCTAACGCTGCGTACGATGTGGTCCTTAACTGTTGCGTTGGTGCCTATTCTGGTGTCAGCTCGTCACTTGACTGTGGTTCTAAAATACGGCGCCCGTCACCAATAGCCCTCTTGTAGCTCTAGTGTGACGATAATTCAAATCTAACCTATCCTAATAACTTTTACTTCTTATTAAGAGTTCCATTAAAATATATATTTTTTTCAATCTAAGTTCATAATCCAGAGACATAACATAGAGTGGACTGCGCATTAATAGTAAAGCAGCTTAGGGATGGAAAACCAAAACCGGTTTTCAAAAAACCGGTGGTCCCGGTTTTGATTGAAAACTGGTTTTTTTGTATGAGGCCCTTTGGAACCGAAAACTGGTTTTTTAGGGAAAAACCTATGGAAAACCGGTTTTTTCTAAAAAAAACCGCTATCCCTTGCAGATTAGCATTATGTCCTAAACATCATAAATCGCCAAGAGGGGAAAGGTTGCTACATATGGCAACTTAACGCTACCGTTTCGTTACGAACTATTCCAAATTGTCGCCAGACCTGATTATCAGCTAGCAAACCGAAGAGGAGACTACCATCAATACCCAAGTCACGTGGGTTTCTACCAATCATGGCAGCTTGAATTTTTTTTAATGTTTTTGCAGACGATTTTTTGAGCATTGTTGGTATTTTTCTCTTTTGGCTTTTATAATAAATATTTAATTACATTCTTTTAATCTATGAGCATGAATCGTGAATGTTGTACTCTTAATTCAGTAACGTTTTGTGCAAGATGCCAAATGCTTGTGAATTCCTAATTGTAAAGAGGGGTATAAAAAAGGATTAGTCACACTTCACGGGTAAAATTTATTTAGTTCTGCATACTTTTAGTAATTGTGTGTTCTTTATAAACTATAATTTCTATCGAGGGAATTTATTCTAAAAGCTCTTTTATACTGAAGAATCATATCCATGATTAAATCAACGTTGTTAGAACTCTAATTATAATAAATATTTTGGGCCAAGTCAATTAAACTAATGGTCTGAACATTAGACAGCTTAGAAGTAGAATATTTTTTTACAATTTGGTCAAAACGAAACCTGTTTTTGCAATCGTGTTTGAGTTATTTATATTTAAAAAGTAGAACATTTGCTGAATTTGGAATATATTGATGTGTTTTAGAAAGTTGATTTATTCCAGGTGAAATAAAGGAAAAAGCAATATTTTAAAAAAAAATTAATGTTTTTTAAAAATCGGACCGTTAGAACGAAAGTTATAGAGACGGCAGAAAATGTTCACCATGTCAATTACCAACTTATATTACAGCAACACTCTACATAAACCTACTAATGTTCTTTTAAATTAATTTTTAATAAAGAGTCCACATTCAATTGTTCAAGTAATCTTAAATAGACTCACAAAATCAAAGAAGTAATCTGATATCTATTAAGAGGATCTTAAAATACTAGCGATTCATCCTTGCTCCTTTCCAAGCTTCTTTATCATAACATTAGATTGTCGGCCTCTGTGTTCAGGTCGTTGTGGAAAAACTCGCCAAATGGTAAACTCGCCATAGATGCTAGCCAAACGCGACACAGTCATGTGACTGTGTAAGTTAGATGTTTAGGACACTTTAGGTTTGCCAATGCGCAGTCCACTCTATGTTATGTCTCTGTCATAATCACGACCTTAACGTTAATACTACACTCAATCAGTAACTTTGTTATATCAATCAGTAGCGTGTGGAAAAATCCAACTATTATCACAAATCTTTCTTCGTTATCAAGATAGTGGTTTATTTGATCTTAATGACTTATTTTTATAACAAATAAATAATGTTTACAAAACTGTTATCAACATTCGAAATTGGAAAGTGTTTTATCTATTATTAACTAATAGCTATTTTTAAGTTGTATGATTTAAAATACATAAAGATAGCATTTGAAATAATTTATTTTTATTAAAATTGAATTAATCATCATAAAACGAAAAACTTTTATTATAACAAAAAAAGTATATAGAAATGGCGCAAGCTATTTCTTTTTATAAAACTCACTTTTATAAACCTTATGTTATAATCTTTGAAACATATAAAGTTTCAAAATAAATTTAATTTAAAAAAACTTTTAATCTACAATTTAGTAATAGAACATGATTAATGTAAGCAGTAAAATGATTTTTCTGGAATTTTTTATGTTTGAGTATGCATACTATATTAAAGAAACAAAAAAGGTAAGATATAAGAATCTAAGACAAATTGGTAACAAAAACAAATAAACTAACTATGTTACTATAATGCTTAAAAAATGTTATTTTCAGTTCGCAACAACAATATGTATGAAGAAAATGATAAGGAATAATTATTGAATTTTCGAACGAAACTAATTGAAAGTAGTCAAATTTAGCGCGTAAATGTTCAATATAGAATAAAATGCTGTGTTTGTATCTTTTTCCCCCCAGCTGAATTGGTTCGTTGGTAGACATACATTTTCAGGCTTGTGTACTTGGTCAGAGACCCTCTTAGAAACCGTCGTCAAGTAAGACAGACACAACACACACACGCTCACACACATACGTGACAGATGCTGCCATCTATTGCTCGCCACCTTCACAGACATGTCCCTGAAGGGGAGCCCTGCTGAGTACAAATGTTGGATGCAAGCGGTCGAAAAGTGACAGATTCTGTTACAAACCTACTTGGTTTTTTTTTTAATTTTAATTTTGCGTAGGCTTTTCCTCAGTTAAACAACATTTTTCAATGCGCATCACATACTCTTGTTTCTATATTCCTTTCCAAACAAGGAAGTAAAATACGATAGATAGACGCAAAAAATATTTAAAATGTACAGATCAAGTGTTAAACATATGCAATGGCTATATATAAGTTGTAAAAATTCTAGGGTGCATCGAGTGTGTGAGACTTATATTAGGCTTTGTGCTAGCGTAACATGAGTTTGGCAATAAAAGTTGGATGGTTGGTAGGCATATATAACATATTGAGGTTTTTGCGCTTGGTCAGAGACCCGCTTACAAACCTTCTTCAAGTAAGACAGACACAACACACACGCAAGTGGATCCATCTAATTTTTAGAGACAGAGGCCAACTAGGATCCCCAGAAATGACTCGTCACCCCTAGATGGTATTGATTTGGTATGGGAACTTGGAGGACTTTGTGACCACGACGGATTTAACGTGCACCAGTCACCAATAGCGTGCACGGAGGTCCTCGGAAAGTAGCAGGAATTGGACTCGCAACCTTAGGGATGCCAGTGCAAAACCTTACCGACCGCCTGGATTATGTAACATTATTACACTCCTTGCCAACCTAAGTTGGACAAATAGAAATATGCTATGGAGAAGATCCTTCCGCGCATGTAAAGAGTTCTATAAATAATTAGTGAATCCATCCAGAAAACATGTTTAAAACATTAATTTCGTTTTAGGTCTAACATATTTGAATATTATTTGGGAAAATTTGGCAATTTTATCGGAATGAAAAGTGTATTTTGGTTAAATTGTATTCAGTTCATTTTGAATGTAAATATTACCTTACAAAAGTTTCCAACTAACGGTCCAATCGCGCTTTTCCCACAGCCTTTTTACTCTTTGTTTTTATCCAAGTTCGGTTGGCACGAAATGTAGAATTTCATTTTTTAAACTACTGTTGCCACAATTAATCACACTCGAAACTTTATTGAAGAAGAAAACTTGAAGGAACATTTTTTGTGTGTGATATAAACGAGTCATTGATAACGTACGTCATAATATACCCCTGAATGGAATTCTTTTGAGTGTTCTTTTTATCTCTATTTGATAAAAAGAAAGAGGCAGGGAGCGTTCTACATTGTATTAGCATAAAAATCTATAACTGTATTTTAAATTTTTGTCTATATAAATTTTATAAAACTTATAACAGTGTGTCTGAGGAACTGGATACATTTTGTATGCCTTTTAATGTTTTTAAAGGGAGGCCATTCTCTTTGTAACATTGTATTTGCAACACGTCCATCATTGTAACGTTTTTCCTTTGTTGTGCGTTTTTGTTGTTTTTCATTTTCTTTTATGATGTGCATTGTAATCGGACTTTTTTTTGTTATGTGCATATGAAACAAACAAGTACACAAATAAATATACATTAAAACGTTAGTTAACGTATGATAAGTTTCGCTTCCGTTTTTAGATAAAACAATTTAACATAATTGAAGAGCTTAGTGGGAAGTACGTGCTAAGTGACATTTTTGAAAAAAAAAATTAGATTTTTGAGTCAATGAACATATAACGAATTTCTTATATATTCATTATTATATTCATTAACGAAGTTCGAATGTAACTATAACAAATTTTTCTTTTTTTCATAAACATCAAGTTTAGTATTTTGTAAGCACCGTTTTTAACAGATCTGAGTGCAAACGAAAAACTCTAAAGCTTATTCTCTCGTTATCACCTTTCTTTTTTTCATAAACATCAAGTTTAGTATTTTGTAAGCACCGTTTTTAACAGATCTGAGTGCAAACGAAAAACTTTAACCCTTTCAGTCCCAAAAATTTACTACACTACAGAAACATCTGATATTCACAAAATAAGCTTATTTTAGGTCAAATATACGAATTCTTTAAGAAAAAAAAATCCATTAAATTTTTTTATATGGTTTTTGAAACAATGCCAAAATTCTTTAACTGTGGAAAACAACAAAATAAAAAATATATATATTACCTAAAAACACTTCGAGTTGCATATTTTAAGGTATCTGACCATATTATTAAAAAAAAATTTAGTTATAATTTTAACCGAAATAGTTTAAATTGTGTTTTAAATATGTGGAACTGAAGTGAACTTATCAAAAATCAGGAGAAACGCTTGTTGACTATTTTCTAAATAAAAAAAATAGTAGTTCTGACTTCTATTGAGATTAAAGTAAAATTTTGTCTGATAGAACAAAGTGTGAAGAATCGAATGATGTGTGTATGGATGTCATAACGGGAAATAAACATTTTGAAACTTCCACTAAGCTCCTCGATTATTTTTCGAAATGTAGATGCATAGGCCCAGTGGCTTTTAGGTGGTAGTGTTTCGCATTGCCACGCCACTGGTCCGAGGATCGAATCCCGGATTGGGTGAGGTTGACCCATCCTTTCATCCCTTGAGTGGGTCGATAAAATTGGTACCAAGCATGCTTGGGAACTAAACACTGGGGGTTCCGCGCGTGGCTGACCGCTTCAGAGCACCCCAGAGCCCTATGTCCAGAAAGTTGAAATGGGCACGGCAGGCCTTGGCCCACTAATGGGATGATGAGTCGAGGAGTTTAGGAGTAAATACATATAACAATTTATAAAAAATGTCATTGAATTTTTGTGAAAAAATTAGTGAAATAACCCATTTTGGAGATTAAAAGCTTAAATTAGATTTCAATTTTCTGTTAGGTAATTGTATTTCTAAATTGTTTTAAATTGTGAGTGGGAGCTATTCAAGGTAATTGCTATTTCAAACCGACTGGCATTTTTTTTTTCAAGTTTCTGATTCTTATATAATAAGATATGTATTGGGTATTGCCCATTTACGGGGTGCCACAACAGGGCCGGACTGGCTCCCTGAGAAGGGCGCTGTTTTACCGGCCCTCCCCGGCTTCAAAGGGCGCTACCCCCCCCCCCCCCTCAAAATTAGTATTTAAAGTATTCAAAATTGTAAATAATGGAGTCACCAAAGAAAAGAACAACAGACCGCGCCCTTTTTTCTACCTACACTTTCTATTTGGACGTTCGATACCCGGGAATCTTCAAAACACATAACAAATCGAGGTCCAACCACCAACTTAGATTATTCAAAAGAGCAGCTGCTTCGTATGGTGACGGTAAGAAACTACTTCAAAGTCGCAAACGATGCATATTTTGTCTACATTTTTTTTGTGGAGTGGGAAAATAATTTAGGACATGTGGCCTTTGGTCTGAATTGAAACTAATAAAGGAACATATACAATAGAAACAGACATACAAACTTTTTTACTCTCAAAGAAAGAAGCAAACGCCAATCGAATCTATATGAAAGAACGGATCGTTCCTTTCCCTTAAAACTTTTTAGTACAGTTCGGAGGACCAAGTTAAATATTATTAAGAAAGATTTTCCAATTTTAGGTATTGAAAAAAAAATTACTGAAATTCGCGCCATTTTACGTTGAATTTTTACGGAGAAAATCTACGTGACACTCATAAAACTTTGCTTGATATTATAGATCACAGTATTCTCTAGGAATAATAGAACGATTTTTAAAAATCAGGATTTATGAGCATTTTAAAAATATCAGGTACACGTTTTTAAAGATATTTTACTCTCAAAATGACCGATATAGATGAAAAGAAACTTTTTTTATATGCAGGATTTCTTAAACAAATGTTTTGAACAACCAACAGCACAGCAAGAAGTTTAAAATTTTAAGAAAAAAGCATTAATCTTTGCACTAATCTCATCCAATCATTTACATGTGGGATTTATATACAGGCGAAATTAGCTTTCTGCATTGCACCATCAGTTTTAGGCAAGGACAGAACCTTGGAAGGTATCATCAGTGGCATGTCAAGCCTTAATCACCACACTTGCGCTCTGTTTTACCAACGAAATTACGTGCGAGTTTGAGAGTTTTACTAACGTGCATGGATTTTGTTTTATATACAGCACCCAAGATTAATAATATATTGGGAAATGTACATGTCACAGGAAGCGCCGTTTGGAGCTTGTATGTAAAGGAAGGCGCCTTATTAAGATCTGTTTTTAATATTTATCAAA
Source organism: Hylyphantes graminicola (assembly GCA_023701765.1). Classification (NCBI taxonomy): domain Eukaryota; kingdom Metazoa; phylum Arthropoda; class Arachnida; order Araneae; family Linyphiidae; genus Hylyphantes; species Hylyphantes graminicola. Next base: position 19,815,137 of record CM043116.1, read on the forward strand.
ATGTCCCATTTAAAATTTATAGTTACAGTTAGCCTAGTTTCGGACATGCCTCCATTCTCAACAGACCGGCCCCCCGCGGGATGATCCCACCCCGTCCCCCAGTACGTGATGTTGTTTCGGACATGGCAATTGTCTCAGCAAACAGGCCCCCTCGGGATGATTCCGCGCTTTTCCCCGTTCTATGCCTAGTTTCGGACAGGCCTCCAGTCTCAACAGACCGGCCCCCCGCGGGATGATCCCGCCCCGTCCCCCAGTACGCGATGTTTTTTCGGACATGGCAATTGTCTCAGCAAACAGGCCCCCTTGGGATGATTCCGCGCTTTTCCCCGTTCGGTGCCTAGTTTCGGACAGGCCTCCAGTCTCAACAGACCGGCCCCCCGCGGGATGATCCCGCCCCGTCCCCCAGTACGCGATGTTGTTTCGGACATGGCAATTGTCTCAGCAAACAGGCCCCCTCGGGATGATTCCGCGCTTTTCCCCGTTCGGTGCCTAGTTTCGGACAGGCCTCCAGTCTCAACAGACCGGCCCCCCGCGGTATGATCCCGCCCCGTCCCCCAGTACGCGATGTTGTTTCGGACATGGCAATTGTCTCAGCAAACAGGCCCCCTCGGGATGATTCCGCGCTTTTCCCCGTTCGGTGCCTAGTTTCGGACAGGCCTCCAGTCTCAACAGACCGGCCCCCCGCGGGATGATTCCGCCCCGTCCCCCAGTACGCGATGTTGTTTCGGACATGGCAATTGTCTCAGCAAACAGGCACCCTCGGGATGATTCGCGCTTTTCCCCGTTCGGTGCCTAGTTTTGGACAGGCCTCCAGTCTCAACAGACCGGCCCCCCGCGGGATGATCCCGCCCCGTCCCCCAGTACGTGATGTTGTTTCGGACATGGCAATTATCTCAGCAAACAGGCCCCCTCGGGATGATTCCGCACTTTTCCCCGTTCGGTGCCTATTTTCGGACAGGCCTCCAGTCTCAACAGACCGGCCCCCCGCGGGATGATCCCACCCCGTCCCCCAGTACGCGATGTTGTTTCGGACATGGCAATTGTCTCAGCAAACAGGCCTCCTCGGGATGATTCCGCGCTTTTCCTCGTTCGGTGCCTAGTTTCGGACAGGCCTCCAGTCTCAACAGACCGGCCCCCCGCGGGATGATTCCGCCCCGTCCCCCAGTACGCGATGTTGTTTCGGACATGGCAATTGTCTCAGCAAACAGGCCCCCTCGGGATGATTCCGCGCTTTTCCCCGTTCGGTGCCTAGTTTCGGACAGGCCTCGAGTCTCAACAGACCGGCCCCCCGCGGGATGATCCCGCCCCGTCCCCCAGTACGCGATGTTGTTTCGGACATGGCAATTGTCTCAGCAAACAGGCCCCCTTGGGATGATTCCGCGCTTTTCCCCGTTCGGTGCCTAGTTTCGGACAGGCCTCTAGTCTCAACAGACCGGCCCCCCGCGGGATGTTCCCGCCCCGTCCCCCAGTACGCGATGTTGTTTCGGACATGGCAATTGTCTCAGCAAACAGGCCCCCTCGGGATGATTCCGCGCTTTTCCCCGTTCGGTGCCTAGTTTCGGACAGGCCTCCAGTCTCAACAGACCGGCCCTTCGCGGGATGATCCCACCCCGTCCCCCAATACGCGATGTTGTTTCGGACATGGCAATTGTCTCAGCAAACAGGCCCCCTCGGGATGATTCAGCGCTTTTCCCCGTTCGGTGCCTAGTTTCGGACAGGCCTCCAGTCTCAACAGACTGGCCCCCCGCGGGATGATCCCTCCCCGTCCCCCAGTACGCGATGTTGTTTCGGACATGGCAATTGTCTCAGCAAACAGGCCCCCTCGGGCTGATTCCGCGCCTTTCCCCGTTCGGTGCCTATTTTCGGACAGGCCTCCAGTCTCAACAGACCGGCCCCCCGCGGTATGATCCCGCCCCGTCCCCCAGTACGCGATGTTGTTTCGGACATGGCAATTGTCTCAGCAAACAGGCCCCCTCGGGATGATTCCGCGCTTTTCCCCGTTCGGTGCCTAGTTTCGGACAGGCCTCCAGTCTCAACAGACCGGCCCCCCGCGGGATGATTCCGCCCCGTCCCCCAGTACGCGATGTTGTTTCGAACATGGCAATTGTCTCAGCAAACAGGCCCCCTCGGGATGATTCCGCGCTTTTCCCCGTTCGGTGCCTAGTTTCGGACAGGCCTCCAGTCTCAACAGACCGGCCCCCCGCGGGATGATCCCGCCCCGTCCCCCAGTACGCGATGTTGTTTCGGACATGGCAATTGTCTCAGCAAACAGGCCCTCTCGGGATGATTCCGCGCTTTTCCTCGTTCGGTGCCTAGTTTCGGACAGGCCTCCAGTCTCAACAGACCGGCCCCCCGCGGGATGATCCCGCCCCGTCCCCCAGTACGCGATGTTGTTTCGGACATGGCAATTGTCTCAGCAAACAGGCCCCCTCGGGATGATTCCGCGCTTTTCCTCGTTCGGTGCCTAGTTTCGGACAGGCCTCCAGTCTCAACAGACCGGCCCCCCGCGGGATGATCCCGCCCCGTCCCCCAGTACGCGATGTTGTTTCGAACATGGCAATTGTCTCAGCAAACAGGCCCTCTCGGGATGATTCCGCGCTTTTCCCCGTTCGGTGCTTAGTTTCGGACAGGCCTCCAGTCTCAACAGACCGGCCCCCCGCGGGATGATCCCGCCCCGTCCCCCAGTACGCGATGTTGTTTCGGACATGGCAATTGTCTCAGCAAACAGGCCCCCTCGGGATGATTCCGCGCTTTTCCCCGTTCGGTGCCTATTTTCGGACAGGCCTCCAGTCTCAACAGACCGGCCCCCCGCGGGATGATCCCACCCCGTCCCCCAGTACGCGATGTTGTTTCGGACATGGCAATTGTCTCAGCAAACAGGCCTCCTCGGGATGATTCCGCGCTTTTCCTCGTTCGGTGCCTAGTTACGGACAGGCCTCCAGTCTCAACAGACCGGCCCCCCGCGGGATGATCCCGCCCCGTCCCCCAGTACGCGATGTTGTTTCGAACATGGCAATTGTCTCAGCAAACAGGCCCCCTCGGGATGATTCCGCGCTTTTCCCCGTTCGGTGCCTAGTTTCGGACAGGCCCCGAGTCTCAACAGACCGGCCCCCCGCGGGATGATCCCGCCCCGTCCCCCAGTACGCGATGTTGTTTCGGACATGGCAATTGTCTCAGCAAACAGGCCCCCTCGGGATGATTCTGCGCTTTTCCCCGTTTGGCGCCTGGTTTCGGACAGGCCTCCAGTCTCAACAGACCGGCCCCCCGCGGGATGATTCCGCCCCGTCCCCCAGTACGCGATGTTGTTTCGGACATGGCAATTGTCTCAGCAAACAGGCCCCCTCGGGATGATTCCGCGCTTTTCCCCGTTCGGTGCCTAGTTTCGGACAGGCCTCGAGTCTCAACAGACCGGCCCCCCGCGGGATGATCCCGCCCCGTCCCCCAGTACGCGATGTTGTTTCGGACATGGCAATTGTCTCAGCAAACAGGCCCCCTTGGGATGATTCCGCGCTTTTCCCCGTTCGGTGCCTAGTTTCGGACAGGCCTCCAGTCTCAACAGACCGGCCCCCCGCGGGATGATCCCGCCCCGTCCCCCAGTACGCGATGTTGTTTCGGACATGGCAATTGTCTCAGCAAACAGGCCCCCTCGGGATGATTCCGCGCTTTTCCCCGTTCGGTGCCTAGTTTCGGACAGGCCTCCAGTCTCAACAGACCGGCCCTTCGCGGGATGATCCCACCCCGTCCCCCAATACGCGATGTTGTTTCGGACATGGCAATTGTCTCAGCAAACAGGCCCCCTCGGGATGATTCAGCGCTTTTCCCCGTTCGGTGCCTAGTTTCGGACAGGCCTCCAGTCTCAACAGACTGGCCCCCCGCGGGATGATCCCTCCCCGTCCCCCAGTACGCGATGTTGTTTCGGACATGGCAATTGTCTCAGCAAACAGGCCCCCTCGGGCTGATTCCGCGCCTTTCCCCGTTCGGTGCCTATTTTCGGACAGGCCTCCAGTCTCAACAGACCGGCCCCCCGCGGTATGATCCCGCCCCGTCCCCCAGTACGCGATGTTGTTTCGGACATGGCAATTGTCTCAGCAAACAGGCCCCCTCGGGATGATTCCGCGCTTTTCCCCGTTCGGTGCCTAGTTTCGGACAGGCCTCCAGTCTCAACAGACCGGCCCCCCGCGGGATGATTCCGCCCCGTCCCCCAGTACGCGATGTTGTTTCGAACATGGCAATTGTCTCAGCAAACAGGCCCCCTCGGGATGATTCCGCGCTTTTCCCCGTTCGGTGCCTAGTTTCGGACAGGCCTCCAGTCTCAACAGACCGGCCCCCCGCGGGATGATCCCGCCCCGTCCCCCAGTACGCGATGTTGTTTCGGACATGGCAATTGTCTCAGCAAACAGGCCCCCTCGGGATGATTCCGCGCTTTTCCTCGTTCGGTGCCTAGTTTCGGACAGGCCTCCAGTCTCAACAGACCGGCCCCCCGCGGGATGATCCCGCCCCGTCCCCCAGTACGCGATGTTGTTTCGAACATGGCAATTGTCTCAGCAAACAGGCCCTCTCGGGATGATTCCGCGCTTTTCCCCGTTCGGTGCTTAGTTTCGGACAGGCCTCCAGTCTCAACAGACCGGCCCCCCGCGGGATGATCCCGCCCCGTCCCCCAGTACGCGATGTTGTTTCGGACATGGCAATTGTCTCAGCAAACAGGCCCCCTCGGGATGATTCCGCGCTTTTCCCCGTTCGGTGCCTATTTTCGGACAGGCCTCCAGTCTCAACAGACCGGCCCCCCGCGGGATGATCCCACCCCGTCCCCCAGTACGCGATGTTGTTTCGGACATGGCAATTGTCTCAGCAAACAGGCCTCCTCGGGATGATTCCGCGCTTTTCCTCGTTCGGTGCCTAGTTACGGACAGGCCTCCAGTCTCAACAGACCGGCCCCCCGCGGGATGATCCCGCCCCGTCCCCCAGTACGCGATGTTGTTTCGAACATGGCAATTGTCTCAGCAAACAGGCCCCCTCGGGATGATTCCGCGCTTTTCCCCGTTCGGTGCCTAGTTTCGGACAGGCCCCGAGTCTCAACAGACCGGCCCCCCGCGGGATGATCCCGCCCCGTCCCCCAGTACGCGAGTTGTTTCGGACATGTCAATTGTCTCAGCAAACTGGCCCCCTCGGGATGATTCCGCGCTTTTCCCCGTTCGGTGCCTAGTTTCGGACAGGCCTCCAGTCTCAACAGACCGGCCCCCCGCGGTATGATTCCGCCCCGTCCCCCAGTACGCGATGTTGTTTCGGACATGGCAATTGTCTCAGCAAACAGGCCCCCTCGGGATGATTCCGCTCTTTTCCCCGTTCGGTGCCTATTTTTGGACAGGCCTCCAGTCTCAACAGACCGGCCCTTCGCGGGATGATCCCACCCCGTCCCCCTGTACGCGATGTTGTTTCGGACATGGCAATTGTCTCAGCAAACAGGCCCCCTCGGGATGATTCCGCGCTTTTCCCCGTTCGGTGCCTATTTTCGGACAGACCTCCAGTCTCAACAGACCGGCCCCCCGCGGGTTGATCCCACCCCGTCCCCCAGTACGCGATGTTGTTTCGGACATGGCAATTGTCTCAGCAAACGGCCCCCTTGGGATGATTCCGCGCTTTCCCCTTTCGGCGCCTAGTTTCGGACAGGCCTCCAGTCTCAACAGACCGGCCTCCCGCGGGATGATCCCGCCCCGTCCCCCAGTACGCGAGTTGTTTCAGACATGGCAATTGTCTCAGCAAACAGGCCCCCTCGGGATGAATCCGCGCTTTTCCCCGTTCGGTGCCTAGTTTCGGACAGGCCTCCAGTCTCAACAGACCGGCCCCCCGCGGGATGATCCCGCCCCGTCCCCCAGTACGCGATGTTGTTTCGGACATGGCAATTGTCTCAACATATAGGCCCTCTTGGGATGATTCCGCGCTTTTCCCGTTCTATGCCTAGTTTCGGACAGGCCTCCAGTCTCAACAGACCGGCCCCCCACGGGATGATCCTGCCCCGTCCCCCAGTACGCGATGTTGTTTCGGACATGGCAATTGTCTCAGCAAACAGGCCCCCTTGGGATGATTCCGCGCTTTTCCCCGTTCGGTGCCTAGTTTCGGACAGACCTCCAGTCTCATCAACCGGCCCCCCGCGGGATGATCCCGCCCCGTCCCCCAGTACGCGATGTTGTTTCGGACATGGCAATTGTCTCAGCAAACAGGCCCCCTCGGGATGATTCCGCGCTTTTCCCCGTTCGGTGCCTAGTTTCGGACAGGCCTCCAGTCTCAACAGACCGGCCCCCCGCGGGATGATCCCACCCCGTCCCCCAGTACGCGATGTTGTTTCGGACATGGACATGGCAATTGTCTCAGCAAACAGGCCCCCTCGGGATGATTCCGCGCTTTTCCCCGTTCTATGCCTAGTTTCGGACAGGCCTCCAGTCTCAACAGACCGGCCCCCCGCGGGATGATCCCGCCCCGTCCCCCAGTACGCGATGTTGTTTCGGACATGGCAATTGTCTCAGCAAACAGGCCCCCTTGGGATGATTCCGCGCTTTTCCCCGTTCGGTGCCTAGTTTCGGACAGGCCTCCAGTCTCAACAGACCAGCCCCCCGCGGGATGATCCCGCCCCGTCCCCCATTACGCGATGTTGTTTCGGACATGGCAATTGTCTCAGCAAACAGGCCCCTTGGGATGATTCCGCGCTTTTCCCCGTTCGGTGCCTAGTTTCGGACAGGCCTCCAGTCTCAAAAGACCGGCCCCCCGCGGGATGATCCCACCCCGTCCCCCAGTACGCGATGTTGTTTCGGACATGGCAATTGTCTCAGCAAACAGGCACCCTCGGGATGATTCGCGCTTTTCCCCGTTCGGTGCCTAGTTTTGGACAGGCCTCCAGTCTCAACAGACCGGCCCCCCGCGGGATGATCCCGCCCCGTCCCCCAGTACGTGATGTTGTTTCGGACATGGCAATTATCTCAGCAAACAGGCCCCCTCGGGATGATTCCGCACTTTTCCCCGTTCGGTGCCTATTTTCGGACAGGCCTCCAGTCTCAACAGACCGGCCCCCCGCGGGATGATCCCACCCCGTCCCCCAGTACGCGATGTTGTTTCGGACATGGCAATTGTCTCAGCAAACAGGCCTCCTCGGGACGATTCCGCGCTTTTCCTCGTTCGGTGCCTAGTTTCGGACAGGCCTCCAGTCTCAACAGACCGGCCCCCCGCGGGATGATCCCGCCCCGTCCCCCAGTACGCGATGTTGTTTCGGACATGGCAATTGTCTCAGCAAACAGGCCCCCTCGGGATGATTCCGCGCTTTTCCCCGTTCGGTGCCTAGTTTCGGACAGGCCTCGAGTCTCAACAGACCGGCCCCCCGCGGGATGATCCCGCCCCGTCCCCCAGTACGCGATGTTGTTTCGGACATGGCAATTGTCTCAGCAAACAGGCCTCCTCGGGATGATTCCGCGCTTTTCCTCGTTCGGTGCCTAGTTTCGGACAGGCCTCCAGTCTCAACAGACCGGCCCCCCGCGGGATGATTCCGCCCCGTCCCCCAGTACGCGATGTTGTTTCGGACATGGCAATTGTCTCAGCAAACAGGCCCCCTCGGGATGATTCCGCGCTTTTCCCCGTTCGGTGCCTAGTTTCGGACAGGCCTCGAGTCTCAACAGACCGGCCCCCCGCGGGATGATCCCGCCCCGTCCCCCAGTACGCGATGTTGTTTCGGACATGGCAATTGTCTCAGCAAACAGGCCCCCTTGGGATGATTCCGCGCTTTTCCCCGTTCGGTGCCTAGTTTCGGACAGGCCTCCAGTCTCAACAGACCGGCCCCCCGCGGGATGATCCCGCCCCGTCCCCCAGTACGCGATGTTGTTTCGGACATGGCAATTGTCTCAGCAAACAGGCCCCCTCGGGATGATTCCGCGCTTTTCCCCGTTCGGTGCCTAGTTTCGGACAGGCCTCCAGTCTCAACAGACCGGCCCTTCGCGGGATGATCCCACCCCGTCCCCCAATACGCGATGTTGTTTCGGACATGGCAATTGTCTCAGCAAACAGGCCCCCTCGGGATGATTCAGCGCTTTTCCCCGTTCGGTGCCTAGTTTCGGACAGGCCTCCAGTCTCAACAGACTGGCCCCCCGCGGGATGATCCCTCCCCGTCCCCCAGTACGCGATGTTGTTTCGGACATGGCAATTGTCTCAGCAAACAGGCCCCCTCGGGCTGATTCCGCGCCTTTCCCCGTTCGGTGCCTATTTTCGGACAGGCCTCCAGTCTCAACAGACCGGCCCCCCGCGGTATGATCCCGCCCCGTCCCCCAGTACGCGATGTTGTTTCGGACATGGCAATTGTCTCAGCAAACAGGCCCCCTCGGGATGATTCCGCGCTTTTCCCCGTTCGGTGCCTAGTTTCGGACAGGCCTCCAGTCTCAACAGACCGGCCCCCGCGGGATGATTCCGCCCCGTCCCCCAGTACGCGATGTTGTTTCGAACATGGCAATTGTCTCAGCAAACAGGCCCCCTCGGGATGATTCCGCGCTTTTCCCCGTTCGGTGCCTAGTTTCGGACAGGCCTCCAGTCTCAACAGACCGGCCCCCCGCGGGATGATCCCGCCCCGTCCCCCAGTACGCGATGTTGTTTCGGACATGGCAATTGTCTCAGCAAACAGGCCCCCTCGGGATGATTCCGCGCTTTTCCTCGTTCGGTGCCTAGTTTCGGACAGGCCTCCAGTCTCAACAGACCGGCCCCCCGCGGGATGATCCCGCCCCGTCCCCCAGTACGCGATGTTGTTTCGAACATGGCAATTGTCTCAGCAAACAGGCCCTCTCGGGATGATTCCGCGCTTTTCCCCGTTCGGTGCTTAGTTTCGGACAGGCCTCCAGTCTCAACAGACCGGCCCCCCGCGGGATGATCCCGCCCCGTCCCCAGTACGCGATGTTGTTTCGGACATGGCAATTGTCTCAGCAAACAGGCCCCCTCGGGATGATTCCGCGCTTTTCCCCGTTCGGTGCCTATTTTCGGACAGGCCTCCAGTCTCAACAGACCGGCCCCCCGCGGGATGATCCCACCCCGTCCCCCAGTACGCGATGTTGTTTCGGACATGGCAATTGTCTCAGCAAACAGGCCTCCTCGGGATGATTCCGCGCTTTTCCTCGTTCGGTGCCTAGTTTCGGACAGGCCTCCAGTCTCAACAGACCGGCCCCCCGCGGGATGATCCCGCCCCGTCCCCCAGTACGCGATGTTGTTTCGAACATGGCAATTGTCTCAGCAAACAGGCCCCCTCGGGATGATTCCGCGCTTTTCCCCGTTCGGTGCCTAGTTTCGGACAGGCCTCCAGTCTCAACAGACCGGCCCCCCGCGGGATGATCCCGCCCCGTCCCCCAGTACGCGATGTTGTTTCGGACATGGCAATTGTCTCAGCAAACAGGCCCCCTCGGGATGATTCTGCGCTTTTCCCCGTTTGGCGCCTAGTTTCGGACAGGCCTCCAGTCTCAACAGACCGGCCCCCCGCGGGATGATTCCGCCCCGTCCCCCAGTACGCGATGTTGTTTCGGACATGGCAATTGTCTCAGCAAACAGGCCCCCTCGGGATGATTCCGCGCTCTTCCCCGTTCGGTGCCTAGTTTCGGACAGGCCTCGAGTCTCAACAGACCGGCCCCCCGCGGGATGATCCCGCCCCGTCCCCCAGTACGCGATGTTGTTTCGGACATGGCAATTGTCTCAGCAAACAGGCCCCCTTGGGATGATTCCGCGCTTTTCCCCGTTCGGTGCCTAGTTTCGGACAGGCCTCCAGTCTCAACAGACCGGCCCCCCGCGGGATGATCCCGCCCCGTCCCCCAGTACGCGATGTTGTTTCGGACATGGCAATTGTCTCAGCAAACAGGCCCCCTCGGGATGATTCCGCGCTTTTCCCCGTTCGGTGCCTAGTTTCGGACAGGCCTCCAGTCTCAACAGACCGGCCCCCGCGGGATGATCCACCCCGTCCCCCAATACGCGATGTTGTTTCGGACATGGCAATTGTCTCAGCAAACAGGCCCCCTCGGGATGATTCAGCGCTTTTCCCCGTTCGGTGCCTAGTTTCGGACAGGCCTCCAGTCTCAACAGACCGGCCCCCCGCGGGATGATCCCTCCCCGTCCCCCAGTACGCGATGTTGTTTCGGACATGGCAATTGTCTCAGCAAACAGGCCCCCTCGGGATGATTCCGCGCCTTTCCCCGTTCGGTGCCTATTTTCGGACAGGCCTCCAGTCTCAACAGACCGGCCCCCCGCGGGATGATCCCGCCCCGTCCCCCAGTACGCGATGTTGTTTCGGACATGGCAATTGTCTCAGCAAACAGGCCCCCTCGGGATGATTCCGCGCTTTTCCCCGTTCGGTGCCTAGTTTCGGACAGGCCTCCAGTCTCAACAGACCGGCCCCCCGCGGGATGATCCCGCCCCGTCCCCCAGTACGCGATGTTGTTTCGGACATGGCAATTGTCTCAGCAAACAGGCCCCCTCGGGATGATTCCGCGCTTTTCCCCGTTCGGTGCCTAGTTTCGGACAGGCCTCCAGTCTCAACAGACCGGCCCCCCGCGGGATGATCCCGCCCCGTCCCCCAGTACGCGATGTTGTTTCGGACATGGCAATTGTCTCAGCAAACAGGCCCCCTCGGGATGATTCCGCGCTTTTCCCCGTTCGGTGCCTAGTTTCGGACAGGCCTCCAGTCTCAACAGACCGGCCCCCCGCGGGATGATCCCGCCCCGTCCCCCAGTACGCGATGTTGTTTCGAACATGGCAATTGTCTCAGCAAACAGGCCCCCTCGGGATGATTCCGCGCTTTTCCCCGTTCGGTGCTTAGTTTCGGACAGGCCTCCAGTCTCAACAGACCGGCCCCCCGCGGGATGATCCCGCCCCGTCCCCCAGTACGCGATGTTGTTTCGGACATGGCAATTGTCTCAGCAAACAGGCCCCCTCGGGATGATTCCGCGCTTTTCCCCGTTCGGTGCCTAGTTTCGGACAGGCCTCCAGTCTCAACAGACCGGCCCCCCGCGGGATGATCCCGCCCCGTCCCCCAGTACGCGATGTTGTTTCGGACATGGCAATTGTCTCAGCAAACAGGCCCCTCGGGATGATTCCGCGCTTTTCCCCGTTCGGTGCCTATTTTCGGACAGGCCTCCAGTCTCAACAGACCGGCCCCCCGCGGGATGATCCCACCCCGTCCCCCAGTACGCGATGTTGTTTCGGACATGGCAATTGTCTCAGCAAACAGGCCTCCTCGGGATGATTCCGCGCTTTTCCTCGTTCGGTGCCTAGTTACGGACAGGCCTCCAGTCTCAACAGACCGGCCCCCCGCGGGATGATCTCGCCCCGTCCCCCAGTACGCGATGTTGTTTCGAACATGGCAATTGTCTCAGCAAACAGGCCCCCTCGGGATGATTCCGCGCTTTTCCCCGTTCGGTGCCTAGTTTCGGACAGGCCCCGAGTCTCAACAGACCGGCCCCCCGCGGGATGATCCCGCCCCGTCCCCCAGTACGCGATGTTGTTTCGGACATGGCAATTGTCTCAGCAAACAGGCCCCCTCGGGATGATTCTGCGCTTTTCCCCGTTTGGCGCCTAGTTTCGGACAGGCCTCCAGTCTCAACAGACCGGCCCCCCGCGGGATGATCCCGCCCCGTCCCCCAGTACGCGAGTTGTTTCGGACATGTCAATTGTCTCAGCAAACTGGCCCCCTCGGGATGATTCCGCGCTTTTCCCCGTTCGGTGCCTAGTTTCGGACAGGCCTCCAGTCTCAACAGACCGGCCCCCCGCGGTATGATTCCGCCCCGTCCCCCAGTACGCGATGTTGTTTCGGACATGGCAATTGTCTCAGCAAACAGGCCCCCTCGGGATGATTCCGCTCTTTTCCCCGTTCGGTGCCTATTTTTGGACAGGCCTCCAGTCTCAACAGACCGGCCCTTCGCGGGATGATCCACCCCGTCCCCCTGTACGCGATGTTGTTTCGGACATGGCAATTGTCTCAGCAAACAGGCCCCCTCGGGATGATTCCGCGCTTTTCCCCGTTCGGTGCCTATTTTCGGACAGACCTCCAGTCTCAACAGACCGGCCCCCGCGGGTTGATCCCACCCCGTCCCCCAGTACGCGATGTTGTTTCGGACATGGCAATTGTCTCAGCAAACGGCCCCCTCGGGATGATTCCGCGCTTTTCCCCGTTCGGCGCCTATTTTCGGACAGGCCTCCAGTCTCAACAGACCGGCCTCCCGCGGGATGATCCCGCCCGTCCCCCAGTACGCGAGTTGTTTCGGACATGTCAATTGTCTCAGCAAACAGGCCCCCTCGGGATGATTCCGCGCTTTCTCCGTTCGGTGCCTAGTTTCGAAAAGGCATCCAGTCTCAACAGACCGGCCCCCCGCGGGATGATCCCTTCCCGTCCCCCAGTACGCGATGTTGTTTCGGACATGGCAATTGTCTCAGCAAACGGCCCCCTTGGGATGATTCCGCGCTTTCTCCTTTCGGCGCCTAGTTTCGGACAGGCCTCCAGTCTCAACAGACCGGCCTCCCGCGGGATGATCCCGCCCCGTCCCCCAGTACGCGAGTTGTTTCAGACATGGCAATTGTCTCAGCAAACAGGCCCCCTCGGGATGAATCCGCGCTTTTCCCCGTTCGGTGCCTAGTTTCGGACAGGCCTCCAGTCTCAACAGACCGGCCCCCCGCGGGATGATCCCGCCCCGTCCCCCAGTACGCGATGTTGTTTCGGACATGGCAATTGTCTCAACATATAGGCCCCCTCGGGATGATTCCGCGCTTTTCCCCGTTCTATGCCTAGTTTCGGACAGGCCTCCAGTCTCAACAGACCGGCCCCCCACGGGATGATCCTGCCCCGTCCCCCAGTACGCGATGTTGTTTCGGACATGGCAATTGTCTCAGCAAACAGGCCCCCTTGGGATGATTCCGCGCTTTTCCCGTTCGGTGCCTAGTTTCGGACAGACCTCCAGTCTCATCAACCGGCCCCCCGCGGGATGATCCCGCCCCGTCCCCCAGTACGCGATGTTGTTTCGGACATGGCAATTGTCTCAGCAAACAGGCCCCCTCGGGATGATTCCGCGCTTTTCCCCGTTCGGTGCCTAGTTTCGGACAGGCCTCCAGTCTCAACAGACCGGCCCCCCGCGGGATGATCCCACCCCGTCCCCCAGTACGCGATGTTGTTTCGGACATGGCAATTGTCTCAGCAAACAGGCCCCCTCGGGATGATTCCGCGCTTTTCCCCGTTCTATGCCTAGTTTCGGACAGGCCTCCAGTCTCAACAGACCGGCCCCCCGCGGGATGATCCCGCCCCGTCCCCCAGTACGCGATGTTGTTTCGGACATGGCAATTGTCTCAGCAAACAGGCCCCCTTGGGATGATTCCGCGCTTTTCCCCGTTCGGTGCCTAGTTTCGGACAGGCCTCCAGTCTCAACAGACCGGCCCCCCGCGGGATGATCCCGCCCCGTCCCCCAGTACGCGATGTTGTTTCGGACATGGCAATTGTCTCAGCAAACAGGCCCCCTTGGGATGATTCCGCGCTTTTCCCCGTTCGGTGCCTAGTTTCGGACAGGCCTCCAGTCTCAACAGACCGGCCCCCCGCGGGATGATCCCACCCCGTCCCCCAGTACGCGATGTTGTTTCGGACATGGCAATTGTCTCAGCAAACAGGCACCCTCGGGATGATTCCGCGCTTTTCCCCGTTCGGTGCCTAGTTTCGGACAGGCCTCCAGTCTCAACAGACCGGCCCCCCGCGGGATGATCCCACCCCGTCCCCCAGTACGCGATGTTGTTTCGGACATGGCAATTGTCTCAGCAAACAGGCACCCTCGGGATGATTCGCGCTTTTCCCCGTTCGGTGCCTAGTTTTGGACAGGCCTCCAGTCTCAACAGACCGGCCCCCGCGGGATGATCCCCCGTCCCCCAGTACGTGATGTTGTTTCGGACATGGCAATTATCTCAGCAAACAGGCCCCCTCGGGATGATTCCGCACTTTTCCCCGTTCGGTGCCTATTTTCGGACAGGCCTCCAGTCTCAACAGACCGGCCCCCCGCGGGATGATCCCACCCCGTCCCCCAGTACGCGATGTTGTTTCGGACATGGCAATTGTCTCAGCAAACAGGCCTCCTCGGGATGATTCCGCGCTTTTCCTCGTTCGGTGCCTAGTTTCGGACAGGCCTCCAGTCTCAACAGACCGGCCCCCCGCGGGATGATCCCGCCCCGTCCCCCAGTACGCGATGTTGTTTCGGACATGGCAATTGTCTCAGCAAACAGGCCCCCTCGGGATGATTCCGCGCTTTTCCCCGTTCGGTGCCTAGTTTCGGACAGGCCTCGAGTCTCAACAGACCGGCCCCCCGCGGGATGATCCCGCCCCGTCCCCCAGTACGCGATGTTGTTTCGGACATGGCAATTATCTCAGCAAACAGGCCCCCTTGGGATGATTCCGCGCTTTTCCCCGTTCGGTGCCTAGTTTCGGACAGGCCTCCAGTCTCAACAGACCGGCCCCCCGCGGGATGATCCCGCCCCGTCCCCCAGTACGCGATGTTGTTTCGGACATGGCAATTGTCTCAGCAAACAGGCCCCCTCGGGCTGATTCCGCGCTTTTCCCCGTTCGGTGCCTAGTTTCGGACATGCCTCCATTCTCAACAGACCGGCCCCCCGCGGGATGATCCCGCCCCGTCCCCCAGTACGCGATGTTGTTTCGGACATGGCAATTGTCTCAGCAAACAGGCCCCCTCGGGCTGATTCCGCGCCTTTCCCCGTTCGGTGCCTATTTTCGGACAGGCCTCCAGTCTCAACAGACCGGCCCCCCGCGGTATGATCCCGCCCCGTCCCCCAGTACGCGATGTTGTTTCGGACATGGCAATTGTCTCAGCAAACAGGCCCCCTCGGGATGATTCCGCGCTTTTCCCCGTTCGGTGCCTAGTTTCGGACAGGCCTCCAGTCTCAACAGACCGGCCCCCCGCGGGATGATTCCGCCCCGTCCCCCAGTACGCGATGTTGTTTCGAACATGGCAATTGTCTCAGCAAACAGGCCCCCTCGGGATGATTCCGCGCTTTTCCCCGTTCGGTGCCTAGTTTCGGACAGGCCTCCAGTCTCAACAGACCGGCCCCCCGCGGGATGATCCCGCCCCGTCCCCCAGTACGCGATGTTGTTTCGGACATGGCAATTGTCTCAGCAAACAGGCCCCCTCGGGATGATTCCGCGCTTTTCCCCGTTCGGTGCCTAGTTTCGGACAGGCCTCCAGTCTCAACAGACCGGCCCCCCGCGGGATGATCCCGCCCCGTCCCCCAGTACGCGATGTTGTTTCGGACATGGCAATTGTCTCAGCAAACAGCCCCCCTCGGGATGATTCCGCGCTTTTCCCCGTTTTATGCCTAGTTTCGGACAGGCCTCCAGTCTCAACAGACCGGCCCCCCGCGGGATGATCCCGCCCCGTCCCCCAGTACGCGATGTTGTTTCGGACATGGCAATTGTCTCAGCAAACAGGCCCCCTCGGGATGATTCCGCGCTTTTCCCCGTTCGGTGCCTAGTTTCGGACAGGCCTCCAGTCTCAACAGACCGGCCCCCCGCGGGATGATTCCGCCCCGTCCCCCAGTACGCGATGTTGTTTCGAACATGGCAATTGTCTCAGCAAACAGGCCCCCTCGGGATGATTCCGCGCTTTTCCCCGTTCGGTGCCTAGTTTCGGACAGGCCTCCAGTCTCAACAGACCGGCCCCCCGCGGGATGATCCCGCCCCGTCCCCCAGTACGCGATGTTGTTTCGGACATGGCAATTGTCTCAGCAAACAGGCCCCCTCGGGATGATTCCGCGCTTTTCCCCGTTCGGTGCCTAGTTTCGGACAGGCCTCCAGTCTCAACAGACCGGCCCCCCGCGGGATGATCCCGCCCCGTCCCCCAGTACGCGATGTTGTTTCGGACATGGCAATTGTCTCAACATATAGGCCCTCTCGGGATGATTCCGCGCTTTTCCCGTTCGGTGCCTATTTTCGGACAGGCCTCCAGTCTCAACAGACCGGCCCCCCGCGGGATGATCCCACCCCGTCCCCCGGCCAGTACGCGATGTTGTTTCGGACATGGCAATTGTCTCAGCAAACAGCCCCCCTCGGGATGATTCCGCGCTTTTCCCCGTTTTATGCCTAGTTTCGGACAGGCCTCCAGTCTCAACAGACCGGCCCCCCGCGGGATGATCCCGCCCCGTCCCCCAGTACGCGATGTTGTTTCGGACATGGCAATTGTCTCAGCAAACAGGCCCCCTTGGGATGATTCCGCGCTTTTCCCCGTTCGGTGCCTAGTTTCGGACAGGCCTCCAGTCTCAACAGACCGGCCCCCCGCGGGATGATCCCGCCCCGTCCCCCAGTACGCGATGTTGTTTCGGACATGGCAATTGTCTCAGCAAACAGGCCCCCTCGGGATGATTCCGCGCTTTTCCCCGTGCCTAGTTTCGGACATGCCTCCATTCTCAACAGACCGGCCCCCCGCGGGATGATCCCGCCCCGTCCCCCAGTACGCGATGTTGTTTCGGACATGGCAATTGTCTCAGCAAACAGGCCCCCTCGGGATGATTCCGCGCTTTTCCCCGTTCGGTGCCTAGTTTCGGACAGGCCTCCAGTCTCAACAGACCGGCCCCCCGCGGGATGATTCCGCCCCGTCCCCCAGTACGCGATGTTGTTTCGGACATGGCAATTGTCTCAGCAAACAGGCACCCTCGGGATGATTCGCGCTTTTCCCCGTTCGGTGCCTAGTTTTGGACAGGCCTCCAGTCTCAACAGACCGGCCCCCCGCGGGATGATCCCGCCCCGTCCCCCAGTACGTGATGTTGTTTCGGACATGGCAATTATCTCAGCAAACAGGCCCCCTCGGGATGATTCCGCACTTTTCCCCGTTCGGTGCCTATTTTCGGACAGGCCTCCAGTCTCAACAGACCGGCCCCCCGCGGGATGATCCCACCCCGTCCCCCAGTACGCGATGTTGTTTCGGACATGGCAATTGTCTCAGCAAACAGGCCTCCTCGGGATGATTCCGCGCTTTTCCTCGTTCGGTGCCTAGTTTCGGACAGGCCTCCAGTCTCAACAGACCGGCCCCCCGCGGGATGATTCCGCCCCGTCCCCCAGTACGCGATGTTGTTTCGGACATGGCAATTGTCTCAGCAAACAGGCCCCCTCGGGATGATTCCGCGCTTTTCCCCGTTCGGTGCCTAGTTTCGGACAGGCCTCGAGTCTCAACAGACCGGCCCCCCGCGGGATGATCCCGCCCCGTCCCCCAGTACGCGATGTTGTTTCGGACATGGCAATTGTCTCAGCAAACAGGCCCCCTTGGGATGATTCCGCGCTTTTCCCCGTTTGGTGCCTAGTTTCGGACAGGCCTCCAGTCTCAACAGACCGGCCCCCCGCGGGATGATCCCGCCCCGTCCCCCAGTACGCGATGTTGTTTCGGACATGGCAATTGTCTCAGCAAACAGGCCCCCTCGGGATGATTCCGCGCTTTTCCCCGTTCGGTGCCTAGTTTCGGACAGGCCTCCAGTCTCAACAGACCGGCCCTTCGCGGGATGATCCCACCCCGTCCCCCAATACGCGATGTTGTTTCGGACATGGCAATTGTCTCAGCAAACAGGCCCCCTCGGGATGATTCAGCGCTTTTCCCCGTTCGGTGCCTAGTTTCGGACAGGCCTCCAGTCTCAACAGACTGGCCCCCCGCGGGATGATCCCTCCCCGTCCCCCAGTACGCGATGTTGTTTCGGACATGGCAATTGTCTCAGCAAACAGGCCCCCTCGGGCTGATTCCGCGCCTTTCCCCGTTCGGTGCCTATTTTCGGACAGGCCTCCAGTCTCAACAGACCGGCCCCCCGCGGTATGATCCCGCCCCGTCCCCCAGTACGCGATGTTGTTTCGGACATGGCAATTGTCTCAGCAAACAGGCCCCCTCGGGATGATTCCGCGCTTTTCCCCGTTCGGTGCCTAGTTTCGGACAGGCCTCCAGTCTCAACAGACCGGCCCCCCGCGGGATGATTCCGCCCCGTCCCCCAGTACGCGATGTTGTTTCGAACATGGCAATTGTCTCAGCAAACAGGCCCCCTCGGGATGATTCCGCGCTTTTCCCCGTTCGGTGCCTAGTTTCGGACAGGCCTCCAGTCTCAACAGACCGGCCCCCCGCGGGATGATCCCGCCCCGTCCCCCAGTACGCGATGTTGTTTCGAACATGGCAATTGTCTCAGCAAACAGGCCCCCTCGGGATGATTCCGCGCTTTTCCCCGTTCGGTGCTTAGTTTCGGACAGGCCTCCAGTCTCAACATACCGGCCCCCCGCGGGATGATCCCGCCCCGTCCCCCAGTACGCGATGTTGTTTCGGACATGGCAATTGTCTCAGCAAACAGGCCCCCTCGGGATGATTCCGCGCTTTTCCCCGTTCGGTGCCTATTTTCGGACAGGCCTCCAGTCTCAACAGACCGGCCCCCCGCGGGATGATCCCACCCCGTCCCCCAGTACGCGATGTTGTTTCGGACATGGCAATTGTCTCAGCAAACAGGCCTCCTCGGGATGATTCCGCGCTTTTCCTCGTTCGGTGCCTAGTTTCGGACAGGCCTCCAGTCTCAACAGACCGGCCCCCCGCGGGATGATCCCGCCCCGTCCCCCAGTACGCGATGTTGTTTCGAACATGGCAATTGTCTCAGCAAACAGGCCCCCTCGGGATGATTCCGCGCTTTTCCCCGTTCGGTGCCTAGTTTCGGACAGGCCCCGAGTCTCAACAGACCGGCCCCCCGCGGGATGATCCCGCCCCGTCCCCCAGTACGCGATGTTGTTTCGGACATGGCAATTGTCACAGCAAACAGGCCCCCTCGGGATGATTCTGCGCTTTTCCCCGTTCGGCGCCTAGTTTCGGACAGGCCTCCAGTCTCAACAGACCGGCCCCCCGCGGGATGATCCCGCCCCGTCCCCCAGTACGCGAGTTGTTTCGGACATGTCAATTGTCTCAGCAAACAGGCCCCCTCGGGATGATTCCGCGCTTTTTCCCCGTTCGGTGCCTAGTTTCGGACAGGCCTCCAGTCTCAACAGACCGGCCCCCCGCGGTATGATTCCGCCCCGTCCCCCAGTACGCGATGTTGTTTCGGACATGGCAATTGTCTCAGCAAACAGGCCCCCTCGGGATGATTCCGCTCTTTTCCCCGTTCGGTGCCTATTTTTGGACAGGCCTCCAGTCTCAACAGACCGGCCCTTCGCGGATGATCCCACCCCGTCCCCCTGTACGCGATGTTGTTTCGGACATGGCAATTGTCTCAGCAAACAGGCCCCCTCGGGATGATTCCGCGCTTTTCCCCGTTCGGTGCCTATTTTCGGACAGGCCTCCAGTCTCAACAGACCGGCCCCCCGCGGGTTGATCCCGCCCCGTCCCCCAGTACGCGATGTTGTTTCGGACATGGCAATTGTCTCAGCAAACGGCCCCCTCGGGATGATTCTGCGCTTTCCCCGTTCGGCGCCTATTTTCGGACAGGCCTTCAGTCTCAACAGACCGGCCTCCCGCGGGATGATCCCGCCCCGTCCCCCAGTACGCGAGTTGTTTCGGACATGTCAATTGTCTCAGCAAACAGGCCCCCTCGGGATGATTCCGCGCTTTCTCCGTTCGGTGCCTAGTTTCGAAAAGGCATCCAGTCTCAACAGACCGGCCCCCGCGGGATGATCCCTTCCCGTCCCCCAGTACGCGATGTTGTTTCGGACATGGCAATTGTCTCAGCAAACGGCCCCCTTGGGATGATTCCGCGCTTTCCCCTTTCGGCGCCTAGTTTCGGACAGGCCTCCAGTCTCAACAGACCGGCCTCCCGCGGGATGATCCCGCCCCGTCCCCCAGTACGCGAGTTGTTTCAGACATGGCAATTGTCTCAGCAAACAGGCCCCCTCGGGATGAATCCGCGCTTTTCCCCGTTCGGTGCCTAGTTTCGGACAGGCCTCCAGTCTCAACAGACCGGCCCCCCGCGGGATGATCCCGCCCCGTCCCCCAGTACGCGATGTTGTTTCGGACATGGCAATTGTCTCAACATATAGGCCCTCTTGGGATGATTCCGCGCTTTTCCCGTTCTATGCCTAGTTTCGGACAGGCCTCCAGTCTCAACAGACCGGCCCCCCGCGGGATGATCCCGCCCTGTCCCCCAGTACGCGATGTTGTTTCGGACATGGCAATTGTCTCAGCAAACAGGCCCCCTTGGGATGATTCCGCGCTTTTCCCCGTTCGGTGCCTAGTTTCGGACAGACCTCCAGTCTCAACAGACCGGCCCCCCGCGGGATGATCCCGCCCCGTCCCCCAGTACGCGATGTTGTTTCGGACATGGCAATTGTCTCAGCAAACAGGCCCCCTCGGGATGATTCCGCGCTTTTCCCCGTTCGGTGCCTAGTTTCGGACAGGCCTCCAGTCTCAACAGACCGGCCCCCCGCGGGATGATCCCACCCCGTCCCCCAGTACGCGATGTTGTTTCGGACATGGCAATTGTCTCAGCAAACAGGCCCCCTCGGGATGATTCCGCGCTTTTCCCCGTTCTATGCCTAGTTTCGGACAGGCCTCCAGTCTCAACAGACCGGCCCCCCGCGGGATGATCCCGCCCCGTCCCCCATTACGCGATGTTGTTTCGGACATGGCAATTGTCTCAGCAAACAGGCCCCTTGGGATGATTCCGCGCTTTTCCCCGTTCGGTGCCTAGTTTCGGACAGGCCTCCAGTCTCAAAAGACCGGCCCCCCGCGGGATGATCCCACCCCGTCCCCCAGTACGCAGATGTTGTTTCGGACATGGCAATTGTCTCAGCAAACAGGCCCCCTCGGGATGATTCCGCGCTTTTCCCCGTTCGGTGCCTAGTTTCGGACAGGCCTCCAGTCTCAACAGACCGGCCCCCCGCGGGATGATCCCACCCCGTCCCCCAGTACGCGATGTTGTTTCGGACATGGCAATTGTCTCAGCAAACAGGCCCCCTCGGGATGACTCCACGCTTTTCCCCGTTCGGTGCCTAGTTTCGGACAGGCCTCCAGTCTCAACAGACCGGCCCCCCGCGGGATGATCCCGCCCCGTCCCCCAGTACGCGATGTTGTTTCGGACATGGTTATTGTCTCAGCAAACAGGCCCCCTTGGGATGATTCCGCGCTTTTCCCCGTTCGGTGCCTAGTTTCGGACAGGCCTCCAGTCTCAACAGACCGGCCCCCCGCGGTATGATCCCGCCCCGTCCCCCAGTACGCGATGTTGTTTCGGACATGGCAATTGTCTCAGCAAACAGGCCCCCTCGGGATGATTCTGCGCTTTTCCCATTCGGTGTCTATTTTCGGACAGGCCTCCAGTCTCAACAGACCGGCCCCCCGCGGGATGATCCCACCCCGTCCCCCAGTACGCGATGTTGTTTCGGACATGGCAATTGTCTCAGCAAACAGGCCCCCTTGGGATGATTCCGCGCTTTTCCCCGTTCTATGCCTAGTTTCGGACAGGCCTCCAGTCTCAACAGGCCGGCCCCCCGCGGGATGATCCCGCCCCGTCCCCCAGTACGCGATGTTGTTTCGGACATGGCAATTGTCTCAGCAAACAGGCCCCCTTGGGATGATTCCGCGCTTTTCCCCGTTCGGTGCCTAGTTTCGGACAGGCCTCCAGTCTCAACAGACCGGCCCCCCGCGGGATGATCCCGCCCCGTCCCCCAGTACGCGATGTTGTTTCGGACATGGCAATTATCTCAGCAAACAGGCCCCCTCGGGATGATTCCGCGCTTTTCCCCGTTCGGTGCCTAGTTTCGGACAGGCCTCCAGTCTCAACAGACCGGCCCCCCGCGGGCTGATCCCGCCCCGTCCCCCAGTACGCGATGTTGTTTCGGACATGGCAATTGTCTCAGCAAACAGGCCCCCTCGGGATGATTCCGCGCTTTTCCCCGTTCGTTGCCTAGTTTCGGACAGGCCTCCAGTCTCAACAGAACGGCCCCCCGCGGGATGATCCCGCCCCGTCCCCCAGTACGCGATGTTGTTTCGGTCATGGCAATTGTCTCAGCAAACAGGCCCCCTTGGGATGATTCCGCGCGTTTCCCCGTTCGATGCCTAGTTTCGGACAGGCCTCCAGTCTCAACAGACCGGCCCCCCGCGGTATGATCCCGCCCCGTCCCCCAGTACGCGATGTTGTTTCGGACATGGCAATTGTCTCAGCAAACAGGCCCCCTCGGGATGATTCCGCGCTTTTCCCCGTTCGGTGCCTATTTTCGGACAGGCCTCCAGTCTCAACAGACCGGCCCCCCGCGGGATGATCCCACCCCGTCCCCCAGTACGCGATGTTGTTTCGGACATGGCAATTGTCTCAGCAAACAGGCACCCTCGGGATGATTCCGCGCTTTTCCCCGTTCGGTGCCTAGTTTCGGACAGGCCTCCAGTCTCAACAGACCGGCCCCCCGCGGGATGATTCCACCCCGTCCCCCAGTACGCGATGTTGTTTCGGACATGGCAATTGTCTCAGCAAACAGGCCCCCTTGGGATGATTCCGCGCTTTTCCCCGTTTGGTGCCTAGTTTCGGACAGGCCTCCAGTCTCAACAGACCGGCCCCCCGCGGGATGATCCCGCCCCGTCCCCCAGTACGCGATGTTGTTTCGGACATGGCAATTGTCTCAGCAAACAGGCCCCCTCGGGATGATTCCGCGCTTTTCCCCGTTCGGTGCCTAGTTTCGGACAGGCCTCCAGTCTCAACAGACCGGCCCTTCGCGGGATGATCCCACCCCGTCCCCCAATACGCGATGTTGTTTCGGACATGGCAATTGTCTCAGCAAACAGGCCCCCTCGGGATGATTCAGCGCTTTTCCCCGTTCGGTGCCTAGTTTCGGACAGGCCTCCAGTCTCAACAGACTGGCCCCCCGCGGGATGATCCCTCCCCGTCCCCCAGTACGCGATGTTGTTTCGGACATGGCAATTGTCTCAGCAAACAGGCCCCCTCGGGCTGATTCCGCGCCTTTCCCCGTTCGGTGCCTATTTTCGGACAGGCCTCCAGTCTCAACAGACCGGCCCCCCGCGGTATGATCCCGCCCCGTCCCCCAGTACGCGATGTTGTTTCGGACATGGCAATTGTCTCAGCAAACAGGCCCCCTCGGGATGATTCCGCGCTTTTCCCCGTTCGGTGCCTAGTTTCGGACAGGCCTCCAGTCTCAACAGACCGGCCCCCCGCGGGATGATTCCGCCCCGTCCCCCAGTACGCGATGTTGTTTCGAACATGGCAATTGTCTCAGCAAACAGGCCCCCTCGGGATGATTCCGCGCTTTTCCCCGTTCGGTGCCTAGTTTCGGACAGGCCTCCAGTCTCAACAGACCGGCCCCCCGCGGGATGATCCCGCCCCGTCCCCCAGTACGCGATGTTGTTTCGAACATGGCAATTGTCTCAGCAAACAGGCCCCCTCGGGATGATTCCGCGCTTTTCCCCGTTCGGTGCTTAGTTTCGGACAGGCCTCCAGTCTCAACATACCGGCCCCCCGCGGGATGATCCCGCCCCGTCCCCCAGTACGCGATGTTGTTTCGGACATGGCAATTGTCTCAGCAAACAGGCCCCCTCGGGATGATTCCGCGCTTTTCCCCGTTCGGTGCCTATTTTCGGACAGGCCTCCAGTCTCAACAGACCGGCCCCCCGCGGGATGATCCCACCCCGTCCCCCAGTACGCGATGTTGTTTCGGACATGGCAATTGTCTCAGCAAACAGGCCTCCTCGGGATGATTCCGCGCTTTTCCTCGTTCGGTGCCTAGTTTCGGACAGGCCTCCAGTCTCAACAGACCGGCCCCCCGCGGGATGATCCCGCCCCGTCCCCCAGTACGCGATGTTGTTTCGAACATGGCAATTGTCTCAGCAAACAGGCCCCCTCGGGATGATTCCGCGCTTTTCCCCGTTCGGTGCCTAGTTTCGGACAGGCCCCGAGTCTCAACAGACCGGCCCCCCGCGGGATGATCCCGCCCCGTCCCCCAGTACGCGATGTTGTTTCGGACATGGCAATTGTCACAGCAAACAGGCCCCCTCGGGATGATTCTGCGCTTTTCCCCGTTCGGCGCCTAGTTTCGGACAGGCCTCCAGTCTCAACAGACCGGCCCCCCGCGGGATGATCCCGCCCCGTCCCCCAGTACGCGAGTTGTTTCGGACATGTCAATTGTCTCAGCAAACAGGCCCCCTCGGGATGATTCCGCGCTTTTCCCCGTTCGGTGCCTAGTTTCGGACAGGCCTCCAGTCTCAACAGACCGGCCCCCCGCGGTATGATTCCGCCCCGTCCCCCAGTACGCGATGTTGTTTCGGACATGGCAATTGTCTCAGCAAACAGGCCCCCTCGGGATGATTCCGCTCTTTTCCCCGTTCGGTGCCTATTTTTGGACAGGCCTCCAGTCTCAACAGACCGGCCCTTCGCGGGATGATCCCACCCCGTCCCCCTGTACGCGATGTTGTTTCGGACATGGCAATTGTCTCAGCAAACAGGCCCCCTCGGGATGATTCCGCGCTTTTCCCCGTTCGGTGCCTATTTTCGGACAGGCCTCCAGTCTCAACAGACCGGCCCCCCGCGGGTTGATCCCGCCCCGTCCCCCAGTACGCGATGTTGTTTCGGACATGGCAATTGTCTCAGCAAACGGCCCCCTCGGGATGATTCCGCGCTTTCCCCGTTCGGCGCCTATTTTCGGACAGGCCTTCAGTCTCAACAGACCGGCCTCCCGCGGGATGATCCCGCCCCGTCCCCCAGTACGCGAGTTGTTTCGGACATGTCAATTGTCTCAGCAAACAGGCCCCCTCGGGATGATTCCGCGCTTTCTCCGTTCGGTGCCTAGTTTCGAAAAGGCATCCAGTCTCAACAGACCGGCCCCCCGCGGGATGATCCCTTCCCGTCCCCCAGTACGCGATGTTGTTTCGGACATGGCAATTGTCTCAGCAAACGGCCCCCTTGGGATGATTCCGCGCTTTCCCCTTTCGGCGCCTAGTTTCGGACAGGCCTCCAGTCTCAACAGACCGGCCTCCCGCGGGATGATCCCGCCCCGTCCCCCAGTACGCGAGTTGTTTCAGACATGGCAATTGTCTCAGCAAACAGGCCCCCTCGGGATGAATCCGCGCTTTTCCCCGTTCGGTGCCTAGTTTCGGACAGGCCTCCAGTCTCAACAGACCGGCCCCCCGCGGGATGATCCCGCCCCGTCCCCCAGTACGCGATGTTGTTTCGGACATGGCAATTGTCTCAACATATAGGCCCTCTTGGGATGATTCCGCGCTTTTCCCGTTCTATGCCTAGTTTCGGACAGGCCTCCAGTCTCAACAGACCGGCCCCCCGCGGGATGATTCCGCCCTGTCCCCCAGTACGCGATGTTGTTTCGGACATGGCAATTGTCTCAGCAAACAGGCCCCCTTGGGATGATTCCGCGCTTTTCCCCGTTCGGTGCCTAGTTTCGGACAGACCTCCAGTCTCAACAGACCGGCCCCCCGCGGGATGATCCCGCCCCGTCCCCCAGTACGCGATGTTGTTTCGGACATGGCAATTGTCTCAGCAAACAGGCCCCCTCGGGATGATTCCGCGCTTTTCCCCGTTCGGTGCCTAGTTTCGGACAGGCCTCCAGTCTCAACAGACCGGCCCCCCGCGGGATGATCCCACCCCGTCCCCCAGTACGCGATGTTGTTTCGGACATGGCAATTGTCTCAGCAAACAGGCCCCCTCGGGATGATTCCGCGCTTTTCCCCGTTCTATGCCTAGTTTCGGACAGGCCTCCAGTCTCAACAGACCGGCCCCCCGCGGGATGATCCCGCCCCGTCCCCCATTACGCGATGTTGTTTCGGACATGGCAATTGTCTCAGCAAACAGGCCCCTTGGGATGATTCCGCGCTTTTCCCCGTTCGGTGCCTAGTTTCGGACAGGCCTCCAGTCTCAAAAGACCGGCCCCCCGCGGGATGATCCCACCCCGTCCCCCAGTACGCAGATGTTGTTTCGGACATGGCAATTGTCTCAGCAAACAGGCCCCCTCGGGATGATTCCGCGCTTTTCCCCGTTCGGTGCCTAGTTTCGGACAGGCCTCCAGTCTCAACAGACCGGCCCCCCGCGGGATGATCCCACCCCGTCCCCCAGTACGCGATGTTGTTTCGGACATGGCAATTGTCTCAGCAAACAGGCCCCCTCGGGATGACTCCACGCTTTTCCCCGTTCGGTGCCTAGTTTCGGACAGGCCTCCAGTCTCAACAGACCGGCCCCCCGCGGGATGATCCCGCCCCGTCCCCCAGTACGCGATGTTGTTTCGGACATGGTTATTGTCTCAGCAAACAGGCCCCCTTGGGATGATTCCGCGCTTTTCCCCGTTCGGTGCCTAGTTTCGGACAGGCCTCCAGTCTCAACAGACCGGCCCCCCGCGGTATGATCCCGCCCCGTCCCCCAGTACGCGATGTTGTTTCGGACATGGCAATTGTCTCAGCAAACAGGCCCCCTCGGGATGATTCTGCGCTTTTCCCATTCGGTGTCTATTTTCGGACAGGCCTCCAGTCTCAACAGACCGGCCCCCCGCGGGATGATCCCACCCCGTCCCCCAGTACGCGATGTTGTTTCGGACATGGCAATTGTCTCAGCAAACAGGCCCCCTTGGGATGATTCCGCGCTTTTCCCCGTTCTATGCCTAGTTTCGGACAGGCCTCCAGTCTCAACAGGCCGGCCCCCCGCGGGATGATCCCGCCCCGTCCCCCAGTACGCGATGTTGTTTCGGACATGGCAATTGTCTCAGCAAACAGGCCCCCTTGGGATGATTCCGCGCTTTTCCCCGTTCGGTGCCTAGTTTCGGACAGGCCTCCAGTCTCAACAGACCGGCCCCCCGCGGGATGATCCCGCCCCGTCCCCCAGTACGCGATGTTGTTTCGGACATGGCAATTATCTCAGCAAACAGGCCCCCTCGGGATGATTCCGCGCTTTTCCCCGTTCGGTGCCTAGTTTCGGACAGGCCTCCAGTCTCAACAGACCGGCCCCCCGCGGGCTGATCCCGCCCCGTCCCCCAGTACGCGATGTTGTTTCGGACATGGCAATTGTCTCAGCAAACAGGCCCCCTCGGGATGATTCCGCGCTTTTCCCCGTTCGTTGCCTAGTTTCGGACAGGCCTCCAGTCTCAACAGACCGGCCCCCCGCGGGATGATCCCACCCCGTCCCCCAGTACGCGATGTTGTTTCGGACATGGCAATTGTCTCAGCAAACAGGCACCCTCGGGATGATTCCGCGCTTTTCCCCGTTCGGTGCCTAGTTTCGGACAGGCCTCCAGTCTCAACAGACCGGCCCCCCGCGGGATGATTCCACCCCGTCCCCCAGTACGCGATGTTGTTTCGGACATGGCAATTGTCTCAGCAAACAGGCCCCCTCGGGATTCTTCCGCGCTTTTCCCCGTTCGGTGCCTAGTTTTGGACAGGCCTCCAGTCTCAACAGACCGGCTCCCCGCGGGATGATCCCGCCCCGTCCCCCAGTACGTGAAATTTTGGACATGCCAATTGTCTCAACAAACAGGCCCCTTCGGGATGACTCCGCGCTTTTCACAGTTCGGCGCCTAGTTTCGGACAGGCCTCCAGTCTCAACAGACCGGCCGTTCGCAGGATAACCCTTCCCTGTCCCCCTTCTGTGCCGTTGCATGGGTCAGGCCTCCTGTCTAAACATACAGGCCCACTCTGGATGATTCAGCTCTTTTCTTCGGCACCTCCGTCCGGACTAACGGTGACACCCGCCTCTGCCACTTGCACGCGAAGTGGCATGCCGGAAAGAAAAGTTCCAAGGAAGTCGGTTTCCGCGGGAGCGGGATCCGGTGGCTAAGCCATGCCGTTGCCACTCGATTCCGCATCCACCAGTTACCCCTTTCCCAATCTACACTAGCCCTCACCCTCCAACCCCCATCACACGCAAGACGAATTGACTGACAGTGAGGTTATTGAAGAGCAGGAGAAACATCTCCAGGTGCCTGCCGGCACAAACTCCCACCTGGGAGAGGGCACACGGGCCCTGTACGTCACTAGGATCAGCAGCAGAGCGGTACGGGAACAGGTAGGGAGCCTCTTGAACTGTCCGCGCACAGTGAGACATCCCCCAGCAAGCCAGGACAACAGCTCCTTCGGCGACAATCCCACACACCCAACTTGGGCAGAACGAATTGCGGAAAAGGTGCCGTGTTGAAAGGCACACTGCCCTTGGAAAAGAATTTCTTCACTTTGACATTCACTGAGTCCTGAAAAGCCAGTTGTCCCTGCTCCAGTGGCCTGCAACAAGCCTTGGGGCAGCACCAAGGGAAAGAGTACAGTCGGACTGCACAGATAGGAGCCTACTCTCCCGTCTAACCAGTGCAGAACTGGGAAGCACTCCCTGCATCCTTACCTCTAGGGTTGAATTTCTTCACTTTGACATTCAGACACAGAATAGTGCCCCCACAGTGCTCGCTATAGATCCTAGTTGCCGACAGAAGCAAAAACGCGGCCGGATTTAGGCGCGCTTCTTAGCGTAACCCGCGGGGCGGGAGTCAAAAGACAGACCCGGGCGAGCCCCGATGACAGCCTGGGGAATCACCACCCCTGCCCTGGCATCTCAGAGTTCGGTCAGGAGACGAGTCACCTCCTCCTGTGCCGGGCTCCACCCCGCGCCTAGTTTCGGACAGGCCTAAAGTCTCAACAGACCGGCCCTCCGCAGGATGACCCCGGCCATTCCCCATTCTGTGCCGTTGCATAGGTCATGCTTTCTGTCTCAGCAGCCATGTCCACTCTGGATGATTCAGCTCTTTTGTTCTGCGCCTAGTTTCGGACAGGCCTCCAGTCCCAACAGACCGGCCCTCCGCAGGATGACCCCGCCCTGTCCCCCTTCTGTGCCGTTGCATGGGTCATGCCTCCTGTCTCAACAGCCATGCCCACTCTGGATGATTCAGCTCTTTTCTTCGGCGCCTAGTTTCGGACAGACCTCCAGTCTCAACAGACCGGCCCTCCGCAGGATGACCCCGCCCTGTCCCCCTTCTGTGCCGTTGCATGGGTCATGCCTCCTGTCTCAACAGCCATGCCCACTCTGGATGATTCAGCTCTTTTCTTCGGCGCCTAGTTTCGGACAGGCCTCCAGTCCCAACAGACCGGCCCTCCGCAGGATGACCCCGCCCTGTCCCCCTTCTGTGCCGTTGCATGGGTCATGCCTCCTGTCTCAACAGCCATGCCCACTCTGGATGATTCAGCTCTTTTCTTCGGCGCCTAGTTTCGGACAGGCCTCCAGTCCCAACCGACCGGCCCTCCGCAGGATGACCCCGCCCTGTCTCCCTTCTGTGCCGTTGCATGGGTCATGCCTCCTGTCTCAACAGCCATGCCCCCTCTGGATGATTCAGCTCTTTTCTTCGGCGCCTAGTTTCGGACAGGCCTCCAGTCTCAACAGACCGGCCCTCCGCAGGATGACCCCGCCCTGTCCCCCTTTTGTGCCGTTGCATTGGTCAGGCCTCCTGTCTCAACTCTAATGTTGTTGCTGTCAAACCATTTTTACCACACATACATTTTTCTGACAGAGAATCTTCATGAAAAACATTGTTATATCACCTAATTATTATTTTAAATTTCTTAATTGCGTAGTTGGTTGTAAAACTTCAACGATCCGTCAATCATTGGTGCAGTTGAAGACCTACATTGGCAGTCAATGTTGCTTTTACACCTGGAATATTTTCGAATACATTTTAAATTTCTCAAAATCTACGTCACTCAACTAATTAAATAGTAACACTTCTTAGGGAATTTGTTTCAGCAGTTGTAAAATTAAAAAAAATTTCAAGAAAAATAAAATGTATTGAAACACACATACTTTGTATGGATGTTTTGTGGATTCATACAACTTACATCTATTTATAATGCTCTCATATAATACATATAATCCTTAAACTTACATATAAATTTTTAATACATACATAATTTCTTACATAAAATTTAAAATAAGTTTCATTTTATAAAATAAAAACATACCAATGTAGCTAAATTTCTTTAAATCTGAATCTCTGGTGTCACAGGTAGGCAATTTGAGTACAAAATATTTACTAAAATCAGACAAACTTTGCAATGCAACTTCTTAGGCAATGACTGAAGCTGGAATGAACAAAATAAACTTTGTTACTTATTTTCATTGTTAGCACGCATTGTTGTAAAGCAGCTGATTAAAAATCATTATTTGTTTTATTCTTTTGATTCGAAATTCGATTATATGCAATACATATGTGTGAATGCTGTTTATATGCAATGGAAAATCATGGATTAACAAATGTCAGACCTTGCATTTGGTTAAGAATAATGTTAAACATTCTTATGTTTTACAGGGAGAAAGTATCCAAAATAGTAAGTTTGTTAGAGATTTAGGAGTTTTGGTGAGCAATTAGTTTAAAATGAGTAAACAATATATTGAATCAAGTAGGAAAGGCAATCGAATGTAGGGATATATTAGAAAAAGTATCATTTTTAAAACTAAGGAGATTATTTTGCTATTGTATAGGGAATTGATAAGGCAACATCTGGAATATGCTGTTCAGT
The DNA here is from genome assembly GCA_023701765.1 of Hylyphantes graminicola. Classification (NCBI taxonomy): domain Eukaryota; kingdom Metazoa; phylum Arthropoda; class Arachnida; order Araneae; family Linyphiidae; genus Hylyphantes; species Hylyphantes graminicola. The sequence goes on from CM043116.1 coordinate 19,845,607, forward strand.
TTTGGTCTCCTTTCCTTAGAAAAGATATTTAGTTGCTTGAAAAAGTTCAGCATATGGCTACAAAAATGATTAAGGGTTTATCGGGTATCGATTATGGTAACAGATTGAGATCTTTAAACATATATTTCTTGGAAAAAGGGAGAACAATGGGAGATTTAATTCAGTTATATAATTTCATAAAGTAGAGAGGCATGGAGGGCTTAGGTTTTACCTTAAATAATAGGACCAGAGGTTAATGGTCGATAAAATTTGTATTTGTACTTTATTATATTTCTTCGGCATCTAAATATATTTTCTTACTCATTAACGATGCAAGAGAGTTTTACAAAAAAAAAAAATATTATTATTACTGAAAGTATAAGTGAATCGTTTTGGTGCTGTTGAAGGAACTACAGTGTCAGTCAAAGATGTTTCTACACCTATACGATATATCCTTACTCTTTTGAATTTCTCAAAAACTATACCGTTGTTACAAGGTGAAAGCCCGATAGCCAATCTGCAAAAATATTAAGATAAGGCAATTCTTTTTTTCTCATTTTGCAATAACATCTTTCACTAACTTCACATTTTTGATAAAAACAAGTTGCTAACAAAACTTTGATAGTCGCGCTTGTGTGCCACACAGTAGATATTACTACTGTTCTTTCATTGGTTGTTTGAATGCTTGGGGACTAATGGCGACGAGCCTCATTATTTAGAACCGTGGTTAAGAGACGAAACAAGTCTAACACCTAACGCAATCACATACCGATATCGTACGCGGCGCGGCCGGCATCAAGAATTTAGACCATAACAGGCTTTACTTGATTCAGTCCCATTTAAATTTCGTTATTTATTGACGAAACTTTTTTCCCCTGCACGATTCGTTTTTAGGATTGTTAAGGTGAGGATATAATACTTGAATACTTCCTCATTGGCATGACGTCTTAATACACCGCGCCTAACATTCGATCTAGCTGTTCTACTCACTTAAAACAAACGAGTGATTTTAACTCTGAGTTATTTTTCCCTTATCCAGTGTCGAATATGCATTTTTCCTATAGAATTGGATCCTTTGCATGTTGAATCTGCGACAAGACGCCAAACGAGAGATTTTAACTCAGTCGGAGTTAGTATTCTTTAAGAGAGTAATATTTATATACTCTCTCAAACAGCTCTCAAAAAGCTTGTCTTTAAGGACAGATACAAAATCTTTACTGAAGTCGATAAATTTAGGTATAGAGGAGCGTTGAATTCAAGAGTTTGTTCAATGCACATTGTAAAGATCTGCAAAAAGATTGTTTAACTAATTGAAATAATTGGAAGGGGATTAAACTATTATCTGAACCAGAAAATATTTTTTCAATGATAAAACAAGAATATAACAAACACCAAAAATACATTTTATAAATATTATTACTTATTTTGGTATTCCTTAATAAATAACTAAAAAAGAACATTTATACAATTTTAATACGAAAACGTTATGAATTTTCATCTGTTCATATCGAAAGTTTTCGAGTAAGTTAATATCTACTTAGGCGTCTACTCACAGCTCAAGCTCAGCCTTTGCCACCTGACCTGATTATAAATTACGGCAGACATACTTTGCTCTTGTGAGACGTTAACCATACACACACATCAATAAATACACCTTAAAGTATTATTAAGGAAATAAATTTGGGAGTTTTTATTAATCATGCCTCGTAATCAATTGCTATACTCCAAAGTTGTTTCTGTCAAACCATTTTTACCACACATACGCTTTTCTGACAGAGAAGCTTCATGAAAAATAGTGTAATATCACCTAATTATTATTTTAAATTTCTTAATAACGTAATTTTTTGTAAAACTTCAACGATCCGTCAATCATTGGTGCAGTTGAAGACCTACAGCGGCAGTCAATGCTGCTTTTACTCCAAGAATATTTTCGAATACATTTTAAATTTCTCAAAATCTAAGTTACTCAACTAATTAAATAATACCACTTCTTAGAGAATTTGTATCAGCAGTTGTAAAATTTAAAAGTTGGTACAGTATCCCCATGAGTTACTATTTCCCCTGCTAATTGTTTGGAAATAAACTCAAACGAGTTTTTTTTTTCAAGAAATATAAAATGTATTGAAACACACTTACATTATATGGATGTTCTGTGGATTCATACAACTTACATCTATTTTAAATGCTCTCATATAATACATACTCATATAATCCTTAAACTTACATATAAATTTAAAAAATATCATTTTATAAAATAAAAACATACCAATGTAGCTAAATTTCTTTAAATCTGAATGGTGTCAGACAAACTGTGCAAAGCAACTTCTTAGGCGATGGCTGAAGCTGGAATGAGCAAAATAAACTTTGTTACTTATTTTCATTGTTAGCACTCATTGTTGTAAAGCAGCTGATTAAAAATCATTATTTGTTTTATTATTTTGATTAGAAATTTGTTTATATATAATACATATGTGTGAATACTGTTTAAATTCTATAGAAAATAATGGATTAACAAATGTCAGACCATGCATTTGGTCCAGAATAATGTTAAACATTCTTATGGTTTTACAGGGAGAAAGTATCCATGATAGTGAATTTGTTAGAGATTTAGGAGTTTTGGTGAGCAAGTATTTTAAAATGAGTAAACAATGTATTGAAGCAAGTAGGAAAGCCATTCGAATGTTGGGATAGATTAGAAAAAGTATCATTTCTAAAACTAAGGGGATTATTTTGCCATTGTATATAGGTAACTGATAACCCAACATCTGGAATATGATGTTTATTTATGGATTCCCTTCCTTAGAAAAGATATTGAGTTGCTTGAAAAAGTTCAGCATATGGCTACAAAAATGATTTAGGGTTTATCGGGTATCGATTATGGTAACAGATTTAGATCTTTAAACATATATTCCTTGGAAAAAAGAGGAGAACAATTGGAGATTTAATTCAGTTTTTCAAATTCATAAAGTAGAGAGACATGGAGGGCTTATGTTTTACCTTAAATAACCGGACCAGAGGCAAATGGTCTACAAAATTTATATTTGTACTTATTTATATTTCTTCGGTATCTAAATGCATTTTCTTACTCATTAACGATGCAAGACAATTTTACAAAAAAATTATTATTATTACTGTAAGTATCAGTGATTCGTTTTGGTGCTGTTGAAGCAACAGTGTCAGTCAATGATGTTTCTACACCTACGATATATCCTTACTCTTTTGAATATCCCAAAAACTATACCGTTGTTACAGGGCGATAGCCCGATAGCCAATCTGCAAAAATATTTAGATAAGGCAATTCTTCTTTTCTCATTTTGCAATAACATCTTTCACTAACTTCACAATTCTGATAAAAACCAGTAGCCAACAAAACTTTGAGAATCGCGCTTGTGTGCCACACTGTAGATATTACTAATGTTCTTTCATTGGTTGTTTGAATTTACGTAATGCTTTGGGTCTAATGGCGACGAGCCTCATTATTTAGAACCGTGGTTAAGAGACGAAACAAGTCTATCACCTAATGCAATCACATGCCGATATCGTATGCGGCTAGGCCGGCATCAAGAATTTAGACCAGAACAGGCGTTACTTGATTCAGTCCCATTTAAATTTCGTTATTTATTGACGAAACTTTTTTCCCCTGCACGATTCGTTTATAGGATTGTTAAGGTGATGATATAATACTTGAATATATCCTCATTGTCATGACGTCTTAATACATCTCGCCTAACATTCGACACAGCTGTTCTACACTTTTAAAACAAACGAGTGATTTTAACTCAGTCTGAGTTAATTTTCCCTTCTCCAGTGTCGAATATGCACTTCTCCTACAGAATTGGATCCTTTGTTCATAGAAAGATTTCATACTATTTTTTAAATTATTATATTCGATAAATTTAGTGAATGATGATGTAAATTTATGTTCTATTTAAGGAAAATGGTAAAAAAAAAAACCAAAAAATAATAAGTTAAAATGTGAAATATACAAAAAAAAAATGTCATCCCTGATATTTGAAATTTAATGAACTATTTTTATATTTAAAAATTTAAATTTTGCTTTAAATAAAACTAAACAACATACCAATGAGTTAAAAGACAATATCTGCTCAATCAGTTTTTCATTCAAGCAATTTAGGTGACAAATTAATTTACTTTCTAAGACTAATTTTAAAAAGAAGTTTAGTGCTTGAGATATGCTGTTAAAATAAGAAAATTTGGCTCACTTTCATTGCTACCACATACTGTTATAAACAGAAGTAAATTTGACAACAATGCATGTCTATAATTTGGAACGCTGCTTCAATCAAGCATTGCTAAAATATGTTTAAAATAAGTTAGGAAATAAAGTTATCGGGGAAATGAAGCTTAAGTGTTTTTAATTATTGTTGGCTATAACTGTAGTAAATTTAAAATCTTGACTAACCCCTAATCTAACAAAACCCCTATAACTATATATTATAACTGGTAAAAAATATATTCCAAACTCATCTACATACATTTGCAATAATTAAATATAACTTAGTTTTAGATTATCTTGGAATAATTTGATATAATATTCATAGAAAAACAAATCCTCAAGCATGGAAAAGCAGTTTCAATATAGTAGATATATAAAGGTTTGGAAAACACAAATAAACGGAACCTCATAGTGACAAATATTATTAACTTTTTCGGAATTTTCTGTGCTCTTAATAATAGACAATTACCATCGCATGTACTTGTAAATAATTTTTATCATAAATTCATAAATACGCATAATTTCAAATAAAATTTATAACTGCAGATTTAAATATATATTTCTTATTTGAAAAATAATGCAACTTTTTCAAAACAAAAAACACCTCTAAAATTAATTTTGAATAAATAGTAGAGGAAAAAATTATTATTGAATCAAAATAACCAAGTTACGTTTCCAAAATTAGCTTCATTAATTTTATAGTATGCAATCATTTTTACTGGTCATTAGTTTTATTTTTCAAAATTATATATCCTCCAAAAATATTATAAAAACATTTAAATAATGAAACCTATTTATAATATCAGTTGATAGAACACAGTACTAGAAAAGGGGGGACCGTGGCTAGTTTTCCCATGGGCTAAGTTTTTTACCTGGCCTTAATACAAGAAATTAGACGTTAGGAGGATGGCTGCTTGGTTTATGAAGCATGTCGTTTTATGTCGCCCACAAGAATTTTTGCTCAGTTGGGGTTGGAATATTGTTATTAGAGCTGTTTTGTGATTTTTCAACGTTGAGTGTATTTTCATGTTTACATTAAAACCTTAATCAAACGTAATTTTATTAAACTTACACTTTTTTCATTGCATATACTAAAAGATGGCTCCTTTCCTTACGTAACTATACATTTGTTTTCAGAGTAATATAAAATTTCACTCGGGGGGTCAAGGTACTATTATAGGCAAAATATGACAACGGGACATGTTTTCCAAAATTTCACGGGGCAAGTTTTCCAACAATGTTTTGCAGAAAAGCGTGCTCACGACTTTGTAAATTAAGCTTAATATTCCGAAAACCAAATTATTTTTTATCGTGTATATGCCGAAAGGAAAAAAAAATTTGCTCTCGATTCAAAATTGCCTGAATAATAATGAAAAAGGATGCCGTATGAACTCATACTATTTTGTAGCAATATATGTAACTATAAAATCTATCAGGAATGGATGTATGGAAACCGAAAAAGCATCCAGAAACTTAAATATTCCCATTAGATCGTGAATAATTATACTATAAAGTAGTAAAGTGTCATGTTGCACCCAAAGTTTTGAGTCAATTGGCTTGTTCAAAAAAAAAGGGGCGGGGGGGAATTGAAGCTATCACACCAAACTTTAGTAGATAATTTTTTAAAATAATTTTTAACAATACTTAGACAGCATCTAAAAAAGAGCACCAAAGTCTAGTTACACTGTAAGAGTATGCAAGAGTAATTTAGACAAAAGATGAGAGCCACATGCTTTAAATTTGGAAAGGGGATTCTGCGTTTATTGCCATTGTTTGAGTTTTCTTTTTATTTATGTTTAGACCAACACTATTGGCATATGTGTTGAATAACCAAGTTTTATTCTCAACATCGGAGTACCTCGTTGACAATAATACAATGTCGACTGCAAAATCGAGGTCTTCTAGCTAGATATTGAATCTCCACCTTATACCTCATTCATGGTGTGCAGTGGTGTTTCTTTAGATCTAATCAATTACCAGGATAAACAGGAATCCAGAAAGAACGCAACCTTACCTCATCCACGGCCTTACACAACTACTAAGGCCGAAGAAGCTCAAGCTCTCTCAAACACGCTCTGGGACGGAAATTTTGACGTCATAGTTCCGTGTGACGTTGCTCCGAAGATGAAGATAACCGGTCCCGAAATCTTCACTCTTAAAACGAACGATTTTAACTCAGTCTGAGTTAATTTTCACTCCTCCAGCCTAGAAAATGCACTTCTCCTAGAGGAGTGGATAATTTGTGTGTTGAAACTCCGACAGGATCACTCAAAACGCGTAATTTTAACCCAGTCTGAGTTAATATTCACTCCTTCCCAGTGTCGAAAATGCATTTCTCCTTCTAGAGTGAATTTCACTCTTTTGTTTTAAGAGTGTGTTCGGAACCACTCGTTCACGGCTGACCACATTTTTAGGGTTCCGAATGCGTCCGAACTAGTTTCTCGATCTTCGGCACTCGGAACAGTGACGTCACAAATTCCATCTACGCTCGTGTTTGAGAGAGCTTCTCTGGCCTTGTTATTGAAGTTGGCCGTGCCTCATCCCGGGTATGATTTCAAAATATTTAGTTTGAATTATCAACTATCTCGCAGGATATACTATTCTTATAAAAGATCTTTTACAATATTTATCAATTTTTGAGGGGTTTTGTAATTTTTAAAAATGTTCTACAGCTTGAGTTTATGGACAGAGTCGTCAAAGTCTTTACTGAAGTCGATAAAGTTTAGGTATCGAGGAGCATTGAATTCAAGAGTTTGTAAATAAACTCAAACGAGTTTTTTTCCAAGAAAAATAAAATGTATTGAAACACACATACTTTCTATGGATGTTTTGTGGATTCATACGACTTACATCTATTTATAATGCTCTCATATAATACATATAATCCTTAAACTTACATATAAATTTTAAAATTTTCATTTTATAAAATAAAAACATACCAATGTAGTAAATTTCTTTCAATCTGAATCTCTGGTGTCACAGGTAGGCAATTTGAGTACAAAATATTTATTAAAATCAGACAAACTTTGCAAAGCAACTTCTTAGGCAATGGCTGAAGCTGGAATGAGCAAAATAAACTTTGTTACTTATTTTCATTGTTAGCACGCATTGTTGTAAAGCAGCTGATTAAAAATCATTATTTGTTTTATTCTTTTGACTCAAAATTCGTTTATATATAATACATATGTGTGAATATTGTTTAAATTCAATGGAAAATCCTGGATTAGCAAATGTCGGACCTTGCATTTGGTTATGAATAATGTTAAACATTCCTGTGTTTTACAGGGATAAAGTATCCAAGATAGTGAGTTTGTTAGAGATTTAGGAGTTTTTGTCAGCAATTATTTTAAAATGAGTAAACAATGTATTGAAGCAAGTAGGAAAGGCAATCGAATGTAGGGATATATTAGAAAAAAGTATCATTTTTAAAACTAAGGAGATTATTTTGCTATTGTATAGGGAATTGATAAGGCAACATCTGGAATATGCTGTTCAGTTTTGGTCTCCTTTCCTTAGAAAAGATATTTAGATGCTTTAAAAAATTCAGCATATGGCTACAAAAATGATTAAGGGTTTATCGGGTATCGATTATGGTAACAGACTAAGATCTTTAAACAAATATTCCTTGGAAAAAAAGAGAACAATGGGAGATTTAATTCAGTTATTTAAATTCATAAAGTAGAGAGACATCGAGGGCTTAGGTTTTTCCTTAAATAACCGGGCCAGGGGTTAATGGTCGACAAAAGTTGTATTTGTACTTATTTATATTTCTTCGGCATCTAAATGCATTGTCTTACTCATTAACGATGTAAAACAGTTTTACAAAAAAAATATTATTATTACTGAAAGTATCAGTGCATCGTTTTGGTGCTGTTGAAATAACTACAGTGTCAGTCAATTATGTTTATACACCTACGATATATCCTTACTCTTTTGAATTTGTCAAAAAACTATACCGTTGTTAACAGGGCGATAGCCAATCAGCAAAAATAATAAGATAAGGCAATTCTTCCTTTCTCATTTTGCAATAACATCTTTCACTAACTTCGCATTTCTGGTAAAAACAAGTAGCCAATAAAACTTTGAGAATCGCGCCTGTGTGCCACACGGTAGATATTGCTGCTGTTCTTTCATTGGTTGTTTGAATTTACGTAATGCTTGGGGACTAATGGCGACGAGCCTCATTATTTAGAACCGTGGTTAAGAGACGAAACAAGTCTAACACCTAACGCAATCACATACCGATATCGTACGCGGCGCGGCCGTCATCAAGAATTTAGATCATAACAGGCATTACTTGATTCAGTCCCATATAAATGGCCTCATAATAATGACATAATGGCGTCATAACAATGCCATAATAATGACGAAACTTTTTTTACCTGCACGATTCGTTTATAGGATTGTTAAGGTGAGGATATAATACTTGAGTACATCCTCATTGGCATGACGTCTTAATACACCGCGTCTAACATTCGACACAGTTGTTCCATGTTAAAAAAAATAGAGCAGTTGAACAGATGGCAGCACTAACTGCATGTAAATTTCTAAACAATTTTTTTTTGTAATTATAGCCAATTATTTCCCTACTGGAATTGTATAGTTACCATAGAAGACCCTTAAAAAATAATAACATACCCGTGAACTTTGGATCATCTTTCATAATGTTTACTTCTTTATGCCACAGTTGCACAATTTTGTCGTAAATTAATCATCTTTAAGAGACTAGATTTAACAAGCAGCTTCGTGCTAAGAATTTCTGGATGAAACGAGAAAAAAAATAATTTGCATTGTTAGCAAGTATTATTGTATAAACAGAGACGAGTGCAGCAACAATGAATGTTTTTACTTTTCAGTAGTGTTTTGATCCATCCATTATTGTTTAAATTTGTATAAAATAAATTCTAAAGTAAAGTATAAGCAAGTAGGTTTGTTACAGAATCTCTCATTTATACAGCTACACCGTGTGCTCAACAGAAAACACACTATATTTATACACTTTGGAAAGAAATTCGCCTAATAGGGCCTTTAGCTACTTCTAAGTCAAACTTTTAAAATTAGCTATTTTCATTAAACTTCATTCACAGATTTAATAATTGGCCTTTATCGTTTGCTAACTATGTTTGAAGTTAGAAGAATAATGATGTGATTTTTTTAATAAATATCATTAATCGTCACAAATTCCCATGTTCATTAACTTTCTTTCGAAAATTCAATAGTTATTTATTGCTTGTTAAATTGATTTACAGTTCAAATAATAAGTAATGGGCTTGTTTCAACACTTTGTCAAAGAAAACAAAACAACCAATGAAATCACAGTTTAGAGAGCGCGTGACGCATTAAGAAATATTCCCATTAGTAAAATTGATGCTTTAAATCTAAAAGCGAAACAGTACGTGCATATTTCTTACGCAAAGTTAGAATTATCTATGCATCTTTCTTCATACACATATAATGAACCATATAAAAAAAACTATTGTGATATGATATCAATCCAAACTGAAAATTATCACATAAACATTTTTTTTCAAGAGTTTTATTTTAAGTAAAGTTTCTAGTACATTTGACGTAATATGAACTGTGAAAATTTTGAATAAAAGTGGAATTTGCATGTTATATTAATGTGACTTATGACTTTCTTGGTGGGGGGCAAGATCGCCAAGCACTGCGACTTTAAGTCTATTGTACTAAGCCCCAGAAATGACACAAGCACAAGAGACACACAAAGAAAGAGACGACACAAACACATAGACAAATAACAATATTTATTGACAGTCACAAACATCCATGCCTGACCGGGATTCGAACCCGACCCCAGCAGCTCCAAAGGCTAGAATCCTAACGAGTGTGCCACCGGGGCGGCCATTTTAATGTAGTTTAAGTTTTTAGTTATTTATATTTTAAATAAACTTCAAATTTATTTTTTAGTGAAATTCGGAATGCCACCAAGCTTGATTTTTTTTGCTTCGAAATGACGCGTCCTACTTGTATGTGAGACTTGCTGTTCGTTTTGTGAAAGCGGGTGACGGGCGGACAGATGAACGGACAGACGAACTGAACGATTATAAAACCTTCCTTGAATCGGAAGGTCCCGCGATCGAGTCTCGATACCACTGAAGACCCACCGAGTATATTCGGAGTACATGCTTGTTAAAAATGTGGGTCCGAAAGGTCATGGTGCAGTTTCCCACGTTTACATGTTCCACGATTCATGTCTTAATTGCGGAGGTGGCAGCATCTGTTACTTATCTGTGTGTCGTGTCTGACTTACTTGACGTAGGTTTATAAGCGGGTCTCTGACCAAGCACACAAACCTGAGTATATATGTCTACCAACCAACCTTCCACTTTTTACGTTATAAACGTAGTGCGGAAGCTAAAAAGTAAAAGTGGGTTAAAATTATTAGTTGGTAAGATTTAATTATTTCGTATAGGAAAGCATTTTGAGCTTTTTTTTTATCAATGAGGAACCCCTGTAGATTTGAGTGTAAAGTACAGATATTCTTTGCACCACGGTTGTGACTCTTTTCTTTTAATTTTAGAAACATTTTACTCTCTAAAAATCTTTTTCTGATAATTCAATCAGGGAACCAAGAAGATAATCTAAAACGTGATCCAGCAGTATAGCATATTAATGGATAGAGTATATTTATGGATTTCGGATACAAAGAATCAGCATACGAAAATTTGTTGAATTTGTTATAATATTTTTGGTGCTGCCATCTACATTCAAAGCTGGTTCATAAATATTGACCCTGGAATCATGTACTGTAATTAATACACTGTAAATAATTTTGGTGTATCTTTACACCAAAAATGGTGGCAACAAAGTAGCCACCAAAAGGGGTGTAAGGGAACACCACCAGTAAATCGGAGTAATGAAACACCGATAATTAACTGGTGTATTGAAGCACCACATTTGGTGGCTACTCTGTTGCCACCATTTTTGGTGTGATAAAACGCCACCAGTATTTGGTGTAATTAAACATCTAACGACCTAACAGGGCTTTCAGGTACTAATTTTAGAATCAAAAGGAAATAATGGTTATTTTTTAAAAACACTTTTTGGTGTAAACTGATTTCTTACAAATCCTGAAGTAACAGACATATTTGTAATGCTAAAAAAATGGCTAATTTTGTAACTTGAGTTGATTTGCGACTTGAGTTGATCAACGAGGATACCTTTATCCATCACTGTAAATAATTTTGGTGTACCTTCAGATTACACGACACTTGCCCAAAATATGGCTGCCATACTATTTCTTCCCCTCTTTGACCATTTTCAGGGGTTGTAGTTTTGGCATGTTTCTCTCACCAGTTGAGACTTTGAAGGTTGATAGCGTAATAAAAGCAATTGTCCTTATACGCCCCCCCTACTCTACAAGCAGATCGAGGGAGTCGAGTTAATAATGAAGTGCGCGTATTCCAAGATCTTGTCAAGCTGAAACTTGTTTGTCGCCCGTTTCAGCGGGGGTTATTCGGTATTCTTCTCTACCAGACATTCTTATCAACGCTAATGTGTTAGTTACTTTCAATATGGCTTAGAAGGCCATTGTGACTATAGCTTTCCATTTTTCGAACGTTTTGATTTAGTTTTTTCAAATTGCAATTGAAATTTGCTGGATTAGCACAAATACGTTTTTAAGAAAAAGTTATTTAAACGAATATGCTTCAATATAAAATTTGCAATTTATAAGAATACTTAATTTGTTTGTTCTTGCACGAGTTTTTCGATAAGTAAACATATTTGCAGGGTAAAATCAATGATTATTGGGTAATTTCCAAAAGTAAACGTGTTTTATTCGAATAAAATTGTTTTTAAGCTTATTTTAAGTTTAAGTTAAGTTTAAATAACAATGAAACCAAGAACTTCTAAAAGAACTGACACAACAACCTACTTTTTAGAAGCGGCCATTTAGCTTTTAATTTTCATTAATTTTCTTTCACAAATTCAATGAATATTTTTCATATTTTGTTAAATTTATTTACGTTCGAAGCAAAGTCATGCAAAATTGCTATCTCTAAAAATGTAAACGAAATGTATCATTATTTTAATTTAGATTTTTTCGAGCTCTGTTATTTAAAATTTTGTATCAAACTATCGATGGTAAGGTTTTCAAATATCTTTATAAAAAAAAAAACAAATATAAACTAAAAAAAAAACTAACTTGAATAATGAACCATCAAAGAATCATATTGCGAAAAAATACATTATGATGTCATTAAAAAAAGTTTGTCTTTCAATCTTTAATTTTAAAACAAGTTTATTGTTCGATTGTAAATGTTGGAACAGTGTTTCCTGGAGACTATTTCCCTCCCCTTCAGGGACATGTCTAAATTGTGTAGGTGGCGCGTGATAGGTTTATTTTACATATTAGTCTATTCACCTATTTTTACATAAGCAGTAAAAATAATAATCACTTTGCAGCCAAAATAACTAAAAACAACTTGTGCATAATTGGTCAAAATTTTAAAAAATCGTCACATTTTTAACCTTTTTTAATTCTCACTCCTCTTCCAGCGCATTTTGTTACCTGCGTACCACTAATCGTTTTTTTTAAGCAAAATGAAAAAGATAATCAAGATAATAAAGTTTTTAATGTAAAAAGTTTATTTAAAAAAGAAATCGTGATTATTCATTCAATTCCAGTTTTGTTTAACATTATATAAATAAAATTAAATATAAATTATTAGGTATGCCGGACAACACCCGAACCAGGGACCCCTCGCATGCTAGGCGAGTGCATAACCGACTGGGCTCCCCAGCTTAAAATGGTTTTGAGCAATGGGCATTAAAATATGCGGCTTGCGAATAATAAATTCGACAAGAAGGAAGTTTTAAAAGACCTAAAATATAACTCTAATACTCACTGAAATTCTAACATAAAAACAATTAGTTTTGTAACAGTAATTGTTCCCTAGATCCGCTACCACAAATGATTTGAGGGGGGAGGGAAGCAGCAAGATGACAGCATTTAGTTTTAATTTAAACTTTTAAAGGGCGAAATTTCCCATTTTCATGAATTTTCTTCCACAAATTCAAATAATATTTTTTATACCTTGTTAAATTTATTTGCATTTAAAAAAATAATTATGTGAAATACCTTATTCTAAATATTTTCTCATGATCTGACTCCAGGAAAACGGCTTACCGAATGCAGTATATTAAATATAACGTCATTTGCATGTCCTTTTAAACTTAATCCCAAATATGTATAATTTTTTTTATTAATTTATATTTATTGTCCATTGTCTTACAACTAATGACTTGTAAGAGGCAGTTATGCTTATAGGTAAAGTTAAGAGGAGACAAAAACATCAGTGGCGAAGTTGAAGAAAGAGCCAAAATAATTGTCTCCAGATATCTGACATAGTGTATTCTTAACATTGCACAAACTCTCCAGTATACATTATCGAGGGGACCCGGATCGCAGGCCAGCAGTCTGTGCGCTGTAACGGGTGCGGGTTCGATTCCTGCCTTCTCCCTGGGTGTACTTCCTTTCTCTGTGACAGTAAAAACTCTTTCTGTGTCTGTCTTGCTTGACGAAGGCTTATAAGCGGGTCTTTGATCATGTACACAAGCTGGAATATATATGTACCTACCCTACCTACATTATCGATCGTTGGCTACAACATGCAAACAATCTATTCTTCAAATCGTCTCTTATTTTCATATGCTTTCGTAAAAACAAAAATAGCTAAAGTACATGTCACAGTTGACGCCTTTATAAATTGCACATTGATAAAGAAAGAAAAATAGACCAAACTAACCAGCTTTTTATGCAAAAAATGAACACTGTACACCGCTTTCTTAGTATACAGAACATGAACATTCAAAGAATCACATTCTTTGAATGTTCTGCATATTATGACTTCATTTAAAACTGATAAAATTTTTCTTTAAATAATAATTTTTTTCAATAGTTTCGCTTGTGACAGTTGATTTGGTTAGGGTAGGGTAGTTAACATCTATATTCCGGCTTGTGTGCTCAATCAGAGACCCGCTTATAAGCCCTCGTCAAATAAGACACACAGAAAGCGTTTTACTGTCACAAAGAAAGGAAGTACACCCAGGGTGAAGGCGGGAATCGAACCCGCACCCGTTACAGCATGCCGACTGCTGGCCTGCGATGCTCACCACTCGGCCATCCGGGCCCCTTGATTTGGTTACTTTTCTTATTTATACTTAATTTTCACTCGCGCTGAAATTTGTATTCAAATTGGGAATGAAAAGTATAAATCTCATGCTTACAACAATGAACAATGCTATACCTATGGAGAGATCAGTTCACTTTTTGCATTCATTTACCGTTTAGGCTAGAAATTAGAAGAATCTCTTCTTAAATAACGCCTTCGGTACATAGGAATAAGCTCCTTAATATGAGGAGTCCCGAGTCTGCAACTAAAGTAATTTCGAATGTTTGATGATGTGCGATCCAGTCAGTAAAAACTTTGTTTGTAGATGTAGATTTAGTATGTTTTGAAATTGAGATACGTTTTTTAGTTTCGTTTAGAAAGTTTTTTTACAAATTTGTTTTTTGCGTAAAAAAAAAATTAAGCTAAACTACTTCGTTACGTTGTTCATTTTCACCTACATTTACGACTACAAAATCATAAAAAGAAAATTTCCAAAGTTTTGGGTGGTTAATTCTTCTATTATTTATGATATATACGGCTATTTAACTGCCATATTCTAAAATTTAATGTTGCTTAATTTTCCTGTCATATTCAGCTAACCAAAACTTAAACAAATTTTAAAAACTAAAAGTTATAGAACTATTAAAAAAACTGTTTTTTTTAAATTGTTATTGCAAGAACTCCCAATCAGTGTTTACGTTGATTCATTTTATAAAACGCATGAATGGCAGGTGCTGTTTACTGTACCAAAAAATTCTGTAAAAAAAATATTTGACTTCCATTTGAATTATGGTTTGGAAATGCTGAATTTAGTTTTTATTGATTTAAAATTCTTTGTTGGTTATCCATTTTACGTAGGTACGCTCTGATAAAATTATACATTAATAAACTAATTAATGCAAATTAAAACTACCCATCTTTTTATACAATTAAAAAAAATGGATTCTTGTATGCTGCTTTCCTATTAAAGAGACAATAAACAATTTGGTACACAGTTCAGTTAATAATATTGTATACAATATTCTTTTTTCGAAATTAGCATTAGTAACTACATGAATATGTTTAAAAAAATCTAAGTCATCCTACAACGATGACAAAATAGGCGCCAAAAAAATCCTTCAGCCACGTCCTAATTATTTTGCAGTTGTCAGGGATGTCAATCTCAATTTCTAACCCCCCGCGAGGACAAACCTTCCCAAAAATTCCTACGGCACAACCATCTGTGAGAAAGGGGCTAAGCGCAAATTTCAAACAATTCAATGCCTCAAGATTTGGTCTTGGCTACATGGCGAAAAATTGCTGTCCTAAAAGTAGCCAACGGTCACCCCGGCCCCCTGCTGAGGGGGGAAAGCATTTAATCGGTCCTTTCGTTTTGGGCAAGTGCGCTGCCACCTACCTTCACACCAAAAATGGTGGCAGCAAAGTAGCCACCAAAAGTGGTGTAAGGAAACACCACCACTAAATCTATGTAATAAAACACCATCAGTAAATTGGTGTAATGAAACACCGATAATTGACTGGTGTGTAAAAACACCATTTGGTGGCGACTCTGTTGCCACCATTTTTGGTGTAATAAAACTTCACCAGTGATTTGGTGTACTTAAACACCTAACGACCTAACAGGGTGTTATTTCAGAATCAAAAGGATAAAATGGTTATTTTTTAAAAACACTTTTTGGGGTTAACTGATTTCTTACGAAGCCTGAACAACAAATTATTTGTAATGTTAAAAATAGCTAATTTTGTAACTTGAGTTAATTTACGACTTCAGTTGAACTCAACGAGGATACATTTATCCATACTACAAAAGATAAAATGAAAATTATTTTGAACTTGTATTGAATATTATGAAATATAATTGAATTTGTCGCCCTCGTTGTGAAACGGTTATAGCTCTGGACTGCAGAGCTGGGGAGCTGGGGGTCTGGGTTCGATTCCTGGGTAAGACGTGGTTGTAAATTGTACTCATCTCAGTCTTGTAATTGGGTGTAAATCTGTTATAGGCTGTGTGTCATAATAGTAATATTACTAAAATGTACATATATTACACAAAAACATAACGCAAACAAAATTAATGTTTAGGAATATTTAACGTGCATGAAAGATATCAATAGGGTGGCGGGTGGCCAAACATTGTTTAATTTGTTACTCAACTATCTTTATAGCTATAAAATTGTGCAATTAACCTCAGTTTAACTATTTTATTGTTTTTTCGAAAAAAAACGTAAATAAAATATAATTTATAAATGTGTTATGATGATTTCATTATCGAAAAGTTAATCACTGAAACTAATTCAGATATCAATGAGCTAAATTACTTATGGGAAAATACTGTAATTATACTAATCATTTCAATATCTTTTAATCATATATACTATCACAAAGATATAAACACTACCCTAATTTACTCGTTACAACCAGAATTGCTAATATTGCAGTTTTAATTAAATTATTAAGTAGTAATTCATTTATCTTTATAAAGAATAAATATAATTGTTCCGCTTACTTTGAATTTTCAGCAAATACAAACAAGATTTATCATCATCAAACTCATGCTGTTATTTAGGGCTAACTGAGTGCAAACACACACACACACGCACAATCATTTAAAACTAATAAAGGCCGCGCTGAAATAAGTTCTCTATCTATAGCTATTAAAAACTAAGACTCAAACCATGCACAACATGAATAAGTTATCAAAACGCAGCTCTAATTTTCCCGTTACAACCATAGAATTGTTAGATTGGCCCGACTTGTAACACCAAATTTGGTGCTTCGTTTTCAAAATGTCGTCGAAAGGCTACAGTTAAACCCTGCTTGGTGTAGGTTAACACCAATTATTTTTTAAGTTTAAATAAAAACCATTTTGAGTAAATGATGACACCTATTTCGGTGCTGACACCACAAGTCGTGTATATTTGCACCTTATTTAGCATTTCATAAACCCAAAACAAGTGTAATAATACTCCCTTGTTTTTACAGTGCATACTACAAAACATAAAATGAAAATGTACACATATTATACAAAAACATAACTCAAACAAAATTAATGTTTAGGAATATTTAAAGTGAATTAAAGATATCAATAGGGTGGCCAGATATTGTTTAAATTGTTACTCAACTATTTATTAAGCTATAAAATTGGGCAATTAACCTCAGTTTAACTATCTTATAGTTTTTTCAAACAAAACGTAAATAATGTATCATTTATGAAAGTGTAATGATGATTTCATAATCGAAAAGTTCATCACTGAAACAATTTAGATATCAATAAGCTGAGCAAGCACACAAGTCGGAATATGTATGTAAAATACCCTACCCTACCATATCAATAAGCTAAATGACTTATGGAAAAATACTGTTTTTGGGTCATTCTCTGTAAAAGGGACAAATTGCACTTTTAAAATCTGGGAAATTTTTTTTTTCTTATTGAATAATTATCTTTATATGTGTTGCTCCCATTCATATATAGTAAAAAAAAATGGTTTAGATCCATTTGATGATTTTATTTTTTAAAAAATACATATTTTCCATACTTGAAAATTGACGTAAGCTTCTTTAGATACTGAGCATGCGCAACAGACAATATAGAGGCGCATGCAACACCGAAAACATTGCATGCCTTTTTGACCTGCCCTAAAAGTTGCGCATGGTGCTTCAGTTCAAAAACGCATGATTTAAATTTTTGTGGGGTTAAGTTTGGTTGAATAAAAGGGTGCACTAAACCTATTGTAGATAGAGTACACAATATATATCTCTATAGGAATGCGAGTTTTTTCTTTAAATGGGAAAGTTTGGTTGGATTGGTTTGAAATACCGTCACACTACGGCTACATGAGGGCCAATTGGCGACTAGCTTCGTAATTTAGAACCCTGGTCAAGTGATGAGGTCGACACCGACCATACTTGAATATTGGCATTTTGTCAAATATAATTTCAATGGAATAAATTGTGTTAAATAAGGGTATAATATGAGAATGACGTGATTAGAGTAAGCGACTTCTGATCGAGAAGAGGGGCTGAAAAAATTGCAACTGCAATTTTTTTTACAGTTTTCGTCATAAATCTCTTGATGATAACGTGACTGTGGGTTTAAATTACGATACCCGATATCAATACCAATATTGTAGCTCTAGTGCATGGATAGTTAAAACTAACCCTAACTCTTAATCACAACGTAGAAGAAGATACGAATCTCGTGAAATATTTAAAGGCATGACTTTTTTTTAAAATTTGCAGTTGAAACGAAACAACCGATCGGTATTGAATGCGCTTGGAAAGAAAGATCCAAGTTGAAGTTATCCAATGTGGACTTACCTTTTAAGGCTGATATGTGAGTTAGTGACGTGTGAGTGAGTGACGATTCCGCAGAAAAAGTCAAATAACATCATTTTCAAAAAATTTTGTATGAGGTTTAGAGATTGTATGTTAATCTACATTCAAATGCCCTCAATTTGAGACTATTAAAAAAATTCTCGCACTCATCTATAACCAGTAAATGAGATTGAGTGAGTGACGACTCTAAAAGACTCCCATGATATTTTTAATGTTAAAAGTACTGTATAAACGTTATCACTCAAGGGTCAAAACAACTGATGGCTGATTTAGAAGCCCCAATCCTTTAGGAATAATATGCCAATTAACATTCGATTTCTTAGTCTTCCAGTAAGTTTTTAATTGAACTTTAAAGCAGTGTTGTAGGAGTAACTCTATAACCCAGGGACACATACATACTCATAAAATTACAAAAATTTGCTGATGGTAGAAAAACACCAGATACATTTTAGGAACTACAGAAACTAATTAACCATAAATAGTTCCGCCAAAAAGTATTATATATTTAAAACAGCTATATTTAGGTAGTTAAAAGTCGTAAAAGCATGTAGGGACAGTGTGAGGGAGTGACAAATCGGGTATTTAAAAGAAATTTCATGTAAGTAAATTATAATTATTTGATATTTTTTAGGTGGGACTAGTTAGGTTGTGGGCGAGTTTACACTAATAAATCACAAACTTGCATATATAATTCGAAAATAAAGAGTAAAGTGTCCGGGACATCGATTTGTCCCTTTTACAGAGAATGACCCAATTATACTTATCATTTCAATTTCTTTTAATCATATATACTAGCACAAATATATAAACACAACCCTAATCTTCTCGTTACAACCAGAATTGCTATTATTGAAGTTTTAATTAAATTATTCAGCAGTAATTCAGTTATCTATATAAATAATAAATATAATTATTTCGCTTACTTTGCATTTTCAGCAAAAACAAACACGATTTATCATCATCAAAATCGAACTCATGCTTTTATTTAGGGCTAACTGAGTGTAAACACACAGACAATCATTTAAAAGTAATAACTGCACGCTGAAATAAGTTTTCTATCCAGCAATTTTTAAAGTAAGACTCAAACCATGCACATCACGAATAAATTATCAAATCACAGCTCTAATATTCATGATACAACCATAGAATTGCTAGATTGTATTGATCTGTAACACCGAATTTGGTGCTTCGTCTTCAAAGTGTCGTAGAAAGGCTACAATTAAACCATTCTTGGTGTATGTTAACACCAATTTTTTTAAAAGTTTAAATAAAAACCATTTTGAGTGAATGATAACGCCTATTTTGGAGCTGACACCACAAGTCGCGCATATTTACACCTTATTTATCATTTTATAAACCCAAAACAAGTGTAATAATACTCCCTTGTTTTTACAGTGTATAATTATCTAACTGTACTATTATTAACAGCTATATCTCTTCTCTTTTTGACGTTCAGGACTATTTTGCTACATTTCGTTTACATCGATTACATCCGATTACATAGTTTTTGATGGATTTGCTATTATTCAATCATTTTTTTTACTCATTCATATATTTGTGTACTTAAACATTTATACGTATTATAAATGTTTAAGTAATATGCTTAATATATATTATAAATGTACGTATTACGTTATAATACGTATAAATGTACGTATTTACGTACATTTATACGTATTATAAATGTTTAAGTATAAATGTTTAATTATATTTTCTTTTTTTTTTTTCATCTCTCTATATGATGAGATATCTGCATTGATGCATTAAATTTATAATAAAGCTTCATGTTCAAAAACCTACAAGAAGTCATCTTTAAAAAAAAAAAGGATTTGGTAGCGTCTTATGTTTTATTATTATTATTTTTTTAATAAGGGGAGGTCCACTCTGACCTAGGCCGACTTAAAAAAATAGTCATAAATGCTTGTGAACTTTCTTATTTACTATTGTTCCGGAGGAAGACTCCCCCCCCCCTCCACACACACACTTATCAAATATGGACATGTTAATGTAACTTGGTTGTGAACTTCTGAAAACATTAATGGGGTGGCTGGGGTTTATTTTCAACCCTCTTAGTTAAGAGGGCCAGTTAATTACCATATATATTTCATTATTTATAAGTAACAATGGAATAGAATCCACTAATTATCCATTTTAATTAATTAAAATACATTTTATTATACATGTGTTCATTCAATTTGTTTTATTAAGTGCAAGGCAACACTTCACTTTGGAGGGGAGAGGGGGCTAAATTTCATTGCTTTCTTAATACTTCACACGTGCTATCCTCCAGGAAGTAATTAAATTTGTGGTTTAATCTAATAAAACGTTATCATTGAATTAAAAAAAATATTTAGTCACATACCATAAACGGATTTACGAAAATACACTGCTCAAAACAATTAGAGGAGTACGTTTTCCGTAGTTTTTTTGTAAAACCTTTCAGTTTCAACTTTTTATTTCGTATTTTAAAAACCTAAACTTTGTGAAATGGATTCAATATGAATCTGCATTGAAATGGTAAAAAACAGGGGCAAAAAATCTTAATTTTGTAACTAAAATTTATGGGGAAAAATTAGTGTCATAACTTTTAAATAAATTGTATCAATAACTTTTTCAAAACTTTTTTTTAAAAGTTAAAAATCAAATTTGAAACATCTAAGCGTGAAAAATTTAGGGTCAATTTATTTCATAAAATTTTTGGGGAGTGAGTTTCGTTTTATTGTGTTTTTCATCTTTTCATTTAATTAAAACAAACATTGTATACTTTTTCAAAAGACATGATTCTTTCATCTAACGATAAGTAACTGCGAACTCAACTTAGTGAGAGAAAAAATAGCAAACTGATGATCACAAATGTATTCATTGGGGGTGAAAGCTTTTAAACCATGTATTCTCATAATTCTTTTTAGCAGTGTAGAAAAGAACCCCGAAAATATGCCCAAAGAAATGTAAGGAATATTACAGTAGCAAACAAGTGAAAGAAGTTATAATTCTGCTCTATACATACACACAATATAATTCCAAAAATATTCAAATTATGCATTTTTTGTTTTTAAGTCCATTAGAATCTCTAATTCTTCCTCTTTAAAACATGAGAAGTAAATGATAGCAAAGCATGGTATTTTTTACTTTATCTTCCAAAATTAACTACACAAGGTTGTTCTTGTTCTAGCTCTCTAACAATTGCGTTAATTGTTCTAGCTCTCTAACCATTGTGCAACCGGGTCGGCTTTTGTAATTACAGCGAAAACTCCACGACCGACCACCTCCATTAAACGACCACCTCGACTTACGACCATTTTTTAAGTCACCGATTTTTTCCCCTATGTGTTCAATGTTAACAGCCACTCTGGGAGAGACCAGATCTCCTTCCCCAAACGACCAGTTTCAAATCCCATTTCATAGAAAATTATCTTCATAATGTCATTTTACACAATAGCACAAAATATGATAGTATATAAATAAACATTAAAAATTCAGTTTAAAAAAAGAGGTGGTTTGCGAAAAATCGAAAAAATTAAACCAATAATTTCTTCTTACTTTAAAAAGGTTTAATTAGTAAATACTAGTTTGTTAAAATAAGTTAATGTAGAATTTTTTACATGCTACAATTTGTTCAAAAGTAAGTTATCGTAATTTTGTATAGATTTATTTGCGAATTAATAAATAAATGTATTGATAAATTAAATAGATTTATATAATTTTTACTGGTAGATAATTCGTTGTAAAATGATAGTTATAAACTTTTTAGCTAATTCCTTTTTTGTACTCTAGGAGCAACCAACCTCCATTTATGACCGATTTATGAGGAAACGAGAGGTTGGTCGCTCTTAGAGGTTTCACTACTAATTCCCATTACTATTGGCCCATTTGTAAAAGCTGACGGACAAGCCAGTTTGAAACAGAAGCCCTCCCAAAACTCAATCAACGATATCATTTATGAAATTTATTTTCTATCCTATGGCTTCCACATTTCATTCTGATTTCAACCAACACAAGTTATCCTGCAATTAAGCCGCAGATTTTAATGAAATTTCAAATCAATTGAATGGAATTCTATCTTGTAAATGTTTTATTCACTATCAGCGATCACCACTTATATTGATCTTTCCAAGAAATTGATTTACACTGAATATCCATTTTTTTGGCGTATCCAAACTTAAATGATTAATATTGATTTAACCCTGTAATGCATGTTTTCTTTTCATCCCGAAAAAATATATTTGTATCTTTAATACTCATACATTATGGGAAAAATACTGAAAAAAAACTAAGTACACTGGAATTTAAATAACTTAAATTTTTGTCATATGGCAAAACCAACTACAAATCTCCAATTTTGATAAGAATGACTAGAAAACTACTAAATATATTTTAAAATAACCCTCTTGAACTATATTTTTTTCAAAACAATTTATTTGTATTTAGTACTAATATTATTATATACTTTGAACACTGCCAAAGACGTTCACAACAGTTAATAACTTCACTCTATAATTTTGAATACACTTTTACCACTGTCATCTATGAGGGTTATTAGTAACTAAAACTTCAAAATGGAATGCAATAGATGACAAAAACACATATTTGACGAGAGGGAGCTCTACTTTATTAGAATAAAGTGGATTATGTTACTTTGTTGCCACATGGCAAAAACATGCATTAGAGGGTTAATCCATAATATTCCAACACAGCCAAGATGGTAACACTGTTGATCACGTTCAATTGTTAACATTCCTTATTTTATGGAGGAACAAAATCCTTTGAACTTAGACGTAATCCTGTCACTAATCACTTGTTCATAGCAGATCAACTATCCATTGGCGATATCCAGTATATTGGAATCCAGTAGTGGTTTTTATCACATCTTTTGCCAAGCGAACTTCGTGCTGTACCGTTCTAAACTACAAGAAGTATGTTCTAGGAAACTTAAAATCTTCTGCACCTCTGTGTTTAGATGTGTTGTTAATTTTGGAAGGTTTCGCTTTAGAACTTCTATTTCCATCTAGCCAGTAACCGTTATTCTAAAGTTCACTGTCATAGTACGGAAGAGGGTTTATTTTTAAGACCCACCTTTCTGAACCAGAGCTTGAGGTTATTTTGAATCGTATTGCTGGTTCAAGAAGTAACCTGCCGATATACAAGGTGGTTACCATAATTGGCTATGCCTCGCAATTTAGAACCTTGGTCAAGAGACGAGTATCTTTTTTACGATTCCATTCTTTTTGAAAAAAAAGAAACTCGTCTCTTGACCAAGGTTCTAAATTACGAGGCGTAATTAGCTGTGCTGGCCGGAATTGGCCATAATTGACGACGCCTAGTAATTTCGAACCCCGGTCAAGAGACGAGTTTGTTTTTTAATATAATTATTTTTTAGGATTCTATCTTTTTTATGGTTCCATTATTTTTCCCCCTTCTTGATTAGTAAGTGTCTCAATTTTTGATGCATTTGGATTATTCATTCAAGCTACAGACCACTCCGTTATTTTATAACCACCCTGTATTTATATTATAGTATAAGTGGAAAGTCTGACTCTTTTCTTAAGATAAGGTTCCGGGGCCTTTGCATGCACAAATTGTGGCAATGGGACAATTTTTACGACGCACTCAAAAGTTATTATTCGAAACGGTAAAACTCATATTTGAAAATATTTACTTCTCTTGACTATTCTAAAAGATAAACGAATGTCTTTGGTGGTTAAAATTCGTATACTTATGGTTGTTTTGGAGAAAAAACTAAATTGTTCGTAATAATTATTGTATTAAAAAATTTCGTCTGGGATATTTGATGAGTTTAGAAGAAAAAACAAATCTATTTCTTTCTCTAAAGACGAAGAGAATTTTTTTTGTCTAAACTTCGAACTGATAAGTTGCAGGCTAAAACTAATAAAATAGTTTATTTTTTGAATAGAAGTATTTTTGCAAAAAATTCAGTTCAAACTCAAACTTTATTCACGGATGACTAAGCTATATTATTTTATGTCTTATATACTTAGTAAATGCTATATAGTTTTTTTTTACTAATTTAAGGTACTTTTATGCTAAACAGTTTTTTTGTTGTTAAAACGGCTTTAGTTCAAGCAACAGTACATTACAACTCAGTAATTGCCAACTAAATTATATTAAAATTATTTTTATAAATTAAACTTTTTTTGTGGTGCAATGCTATTTTTGAGGAATAGATTTAAAATTTATATTATATATTTTACGCTAAACCATTTTTATTATATATTTTACGCTAAACCATTTTTATTATATATTTTACGTTTTGAGATATTTTTTTCGTAATGGGGGGGGGGGACGACATGAAAATAAGAAATAGATTTTAAAATGTGTTCAAAAATAATTGACTCATTTTGGAGTTACATACATCTAAAACATAAATGAGAAGAAGAAACTACAAAAACTTTTTCCTATCTTTATGAGAAAAAGTTGTAATATCACTTTCAGTTAGATGCAGCGATTCAGAATGAAGCAATATGGTAGATAAGACCATTTTGCTTCAAGCAGTCTTGTCGTAATATCAGTAAAATACGAGTAATATGCTTGAAGGTAAAATCTGCTTGAAGTTACCCTATTCTTGGATAACTGAATTCTGACTATTGTAAAGCAATAATGTTTCTACCAACAGCTTTTAATTTAATTTAAATGTAAACTTAATTTATAAAATAATGTAATTTTAGTATTCAAAGCAAAATTTGAAAGTAGTAAGAGATAATATATATCATTGACTATAAATAGGTATTTGATGTAATCTTAAAAATTAAAAATATAAGCAACTTCCACTTTTTTAAATTTATAAAAAAAAACTGGACTTTTTGCTTTAGAAACTTACTAAATTGATTTTTCATAAAAAATAATATATTATAATCAAAAAATATATTTGTTGCAACGTCTATGCAACGGCTGTTTCTTCAAACTTTTTTTTTTCAAACTAACTTTTGTTTTGGTGACAAAATCATGCCCATTACTGATTCATAATCATTGATCCAAAACTGCGAAATATTGAAAAACCAATTTTAGAAAAGCACAATATTTTCATATTTGAACTAGTGAAAACTTCATGACCGACCTCCTCCATTAAACGACCACCTCTACTTACGACCATTTGTTTAAGGCACCGATTTCCCCCCTTATGTGTTCAATGTTAAAAACCACTCAGGTAGAGTCCAGATTTCACTCCCAAAACGACCGGTTTCAAATCCCATTTCATAAAAAAATCTTTTTTGCTAACACTACTTTTTCCGATTTAAAAAAATAAATTTGAAAAAGAGGTAATTTGGAAAAATCGAAGAAAAATGAAAAAGTCAAAAATTTCTTTTTACTTTAAAAATGTTTAATTAGTTCACACTAGTTTGTTAAAATTAGTTAGTATGGTATTTTTTTACATACTACAGTTTGTTCAAAAATAAGTTATAATTTTGTGTACATTATTTGTGAATTAATAAATAAACATAATGATAAATCGATTTTTGTTATTTCTTAATAGTTAATAATACGTTGTAAAATGATATTTCCACTTTCGTGCTAATTCACTTTTTGTACTCTAGGAGCGACCAACCTCCATTTACGACCGATTTGTTAGGGAACGGGCGGATGGTCGCTTCTTAGAGGTTTCACTATATAAAATAAATAAGCAATATAATTTATAGTTTTCAAGAATTTTTACTGTTCACCGCTGATCAAATCCCTCTCAATTCTCCCAAAAATTGCATATTTTATCACAATAACATCTCAAACCATCCATTTCTTAAAATTTAACCCTCAAATGCACACTGTTGCCGTTTGGCAACAAGTAAC
Source organism: Hylyphantes graminicola (assembly GCA_023701765.1). NCBI lineage: Eukaryota > Metazoa > Arthropoda > Arachnida > Araneae > Linyphiidae > Hylyphantes > Hylyphantes graminicola. The sequence continues at coordinate 19,872,094 of CM043116.1, forward strand.
ATAATCCACTTTATTCTATTAAAGTAGACCTCCCTCTCGACAAATTTGTGTTTTTTTCATCTATTGCATTCCATTTTGAAGTTTTAGTTAATAATAACCCTCATAAATGACAGTAGTAAAAGTGCATTCGAAATTAAAGAGTGAGGTTATTAGCTGTTGTGAAATTACGTTTTTGGCAGGATTCAAAGTATAATAATATTAATACTAAATACAAATAAATTGTTTTGAAAAATTAATTCTAGTTAAAAAGAGTTATTTTGAAATATATTTAGTAGTTAGAATTTTGTAGTTAGTTTTTATCACAAGGAAAAATTAAAAAAAAAATTGAACTTATTTAAATTCTAATGAAGTTAAATTTTTTTCAGTATTTTTCACACAATACATGAGTATTAAAGATACATATATATTTTTTGGGATGAAAATAAAAATTCATGCATTAGAAGGTTAAACAAAAACAAGACATCCCACAAAGGAAGACGAACATAAAAAAAATAAGGTAGAGTCAGCATCCCCCCTCCTTTCCTCCCCCCCCCCCACTCTCTCATCCCGCGACGATAACTCAAAAAAAAAATCATCCCCATCTTCCTCATCCTTTGGCACCACGCATAGCACGCGTCTCAAAAGAGGCCCGGGAGCAGGATGCTCGGCATCTGGGATCTCTCCTCTTCCATCCCCCGCAAGGGCAAGAGAAGGGACCTGGGATCGTGCCAAGAAACAACAGTCGCAGCTGGTGCGGATTTTTAGCCTACTTTTCTTTTTTTTTTAATTCGAAGAATTAAAAAAAATAAAAAAAGTAGGTATTGACATGCGGTCGATGTCCGTCCGTCCGTCCGTCTGTCCGTCCGTCTGTCCGTACCCCCCTTCCAAAATCGGTTCTATCCATCCGATCTTAAAAATTCTTTTTTTGTTAGAAAGCTATGACCTCAGAGACCCGACTTTCATACTTTTTGTCCGTCTGTCTGTACGAACGGACGGACATAAATCTACTATTTGTCAACGAATTTCCCATTGAATTAGCATTGAAATTCAATTTCGAGTCATTTAAATCGCTGAATTTAACTACAAATGCTACGGAAAAGTGATATACGTCAAAAAATTCAGCGTATCCAAATGAGAATATATTGAAAATTTCAGAAAAGAATTCGAATTCTAAGTACTTGAACTACTTAAAAAACTTTAACATTTAATGCTCATTTAAAAAGCATAGGAAGCCATTTTGTTGGAAATAAATCACCATTGCCATGGCAACAATCGCTTGAGAAACTTTAATTCTTTTAGACAATGAATTAAAATAAATTTATTTTTGCGACATCGATCAGTTTGAAATGACGTCAAATATATTTCACTTCAAGATTCTGTATGTAGGTAAGCAATGTTTTCATTCTATTCAAAAAAAAGAAATATTACATATTTATTCTTTGAAATATAATTTTTTGCAAACGATTTAAGTAATAATTATTTAATTCTCGAAATAAAATAAATGAAACTAGCTGAATTTAGCTGGTAAATGCTTAATATAGAATTAATGCTGTGTTTGGCGCCTTTTTACCTGTTAAACACAACTGTTGTTTGGAAGCAGGTTAAGTGACAGATTCTGTTACAAACCTACTTGTTTATTTACATTTATTATTTTAAGTGCATTTTGGAATAGTTTTATGGGTTTTTTTCTACGAAAAATTAAATATTTATTTATAACTGCAAATAAATCATGCGGACGATAAGTAATATTTATTTTATTGGTGATAGAAAATAAATGAAAATAATGACTTTACGAAGTTGAAATTATAGCTAGATGCTGTGGTTAGTGAAATTTATTCTTTTGTATATAAATTTAATGTAGAAACGGTTGTTGATGTCACTTACTGTAACATCCTAGTTTTTTCAAGATAAGAATTTTAGTAAGTATTTAAGTAGCAGGAAAGTAGGCTATTTTAGTTCTTTTAGAACTTCTTGTTTTGAAAGAAAAGGAAGAGATTTTGGTTTTAAAGATCTAAGGAAGAGTCTGGGATTCTTTGAAAGTATGTGTGTGTGTGGGAGGGGGGGGGGGGGGTTGGAATTAGGGTAAATGAACCATTTCAGTTGAGTTGAAACAGCGTCGCACTAGAGTTACGCTAGGGCTTTTGGCGACAGAAATCGTAATGTATAACCTTCCCGAACGGCCAGGAAATATTTAAATACGATCGGCGTGGCTAACCGACTGGGATTCCCCGAGGACTCTCTTTGGATTCCACATCTTGAAAATCGTAATGTTATTCCTATGGAAAACATTCGCAAGTCAATTACCGCCACAATTTTATTAAAAGGTTACTAGTTTCCTGTATCATTGTAAAAAACGAAAGGAACTAAAAGGATAAGGGCAGGTGCATTATTTAGTTAGAGGGGGGGGGGGCGGAGGATTATAGGGGGGGGGTCATGATTGAAATTTATCCCCAAAAGGGGGGGTCCGGTGTCAATATTCTAATTTCGCCTTTTTTCCCAAACTTTCCGACGGCTGTCTGAAGCATTTTGAAATTCCATTCATAAGAAGGGAAAAATTCGCATTCCCGAAATACAAGCTTTTCTTGGCTGCTAAAGGCGTGACGGTCTGCAAGAATTGCAGAAGTACGAATGTTTCTTCGTATCTGCTTACTTTTCCAAGTATCACATTATAAAACCCGTAATTACAGGCATCTGCCGAAAAGAAGTGTTCTGAAATAAATCACGCTGACTGTCAATCAGTTTGTTGTTTGTCAAGTTTCGACCAGTGCAAACCCCTTTGTGTTCAACAACAAAGTCGCTCCCCTCGAAGAGGGGGCGGGGGCACGTTCACACCTTTTTCTCTCAGTACCTGCATGCGAGTTTGCTGGCGGACTCGTTGTCGGCTGACTTAGCATAAAGGATTGAAATTAAATAAAAAACGAAATGTTTATTAATTGCAATTTCAACATTTTGTTTGTGCTTATGTTTCGTTAGTTTGGGTTTTCTTTGAAAAATGGTAAGATAGCTTTATTTCAATTTTCTTATAACTTGAAATTTCAAAAAGTAACTGTGAATCGTTACTTTTTGTATTAAGTACCTGTAAAGCGTTACTTTTCATATTAAGTAACTGTGACAAAATAAAATAGTACATTTGAAGATTCTCTTTTTCAACTTACAGCAAGGCAGTCAATCCAGTTGTAAAAAAATCTGCTTATTTCCAACAGCAATTCCCAACTTTTGATAACATAAACAATTTTCGTAACAAAAAATTATTTATGAAATTTCGCCATAAACAAAACTTCTACTTTTATTATGATAAAGTAATATTATCTTTAAATTTTTCAAACCGTAACAAATGTAGAGCCAACCTACGAATAAAATTACATTCAGGGCACAATGCAACTATGATACATTTTACTATTTACTAAACATTTTTTTTTGCGTAAATGTTATCAATCATCACATTCTGAAAAGCTGTCTTCCCAGCTTGCATACATTACATCATCATGCATGCATTCCAATAAGTTGTTTCTGCCCCTTGTGGCAGTAGATCTAGAATGCAACATTTAGCTTCGTGATAAAAAATTTGCCAAACCAGCAATTTATCGGAGCCTGACGGTGTAAGTTTATGTAAACCATCAACATTTATGATGGATGCTGGAAAACTGTAAAAAAATAACATTTCTGATGTTTTATTTGAAGTAATTTTTTTTCGAGGGGGGGGGGGTCATATTTTAAATTTCAGGTCCTGAGAGGGGGTCAACCTTTGTATTTACAGCTGTGTTCCAAAATCCTCCGGCCCCCCCTCTAGTTAATTAATGCGCCTGCTCTAAAACTAATTTGTTTTGTGAAAATCACATATTTAGTATTTTTAATATTTTTTTAAAATTAGAACTTAATGCTTACTGTTCCATTTTTTACTTTACTAACTTCAAAAAATTATTAAAAATACTAAATATGTGATTTTCAAAAAACAAATTAGTTTTATCCTTTTAGTTCCTTTCGTTCTTTACAATGATACAAGAAACTAGTAACCTTTTAATAAAATTGTGGCGGTATTTGACTTGCGAATGTTTTCCATAGGAATAACATTACGATTTTCAAGATGTGGAATCCAAAGAGAGTCATCTTAAGTAAAACTGGTGAGGATGACTCTTTTGTTTCTTCCCATCTAGGGATGGTGACGATCCTCCTCCCAAACTCAGGTTGTTGTAGCGCGTGAATCGGACCTTATATGGAAGCGACTCTTGCTCCTCAGCATCTGTTGCCATGACTCTCCTTTCCGGGATGCTGGAATGAAGCCATCCTTATCAGAAGAGAGAGAGAAGATCGCATTGTTCGTGGGGTTATGGTTTTTTTTATTCCTTTGAGGGGTCATAGGAGTCTTAAAAATGTGCAAAGAAGGTACTACAAAGCATAGTTTGATCTTTCATGTAATTTTTTAACTACTCAATATATAAGTATATTTTTTTTATATGTAATTCTACAGGATTTATTTATTATAAAACAAATTTTAAAATTTACGAAACTTTAGACGAAATTAAAATAAATGATATTAAACATAAAGCTATTTGAACACATTGGTATTGGGCTTGCGCGGCAAATTGTGAGGTCAAAATTGAAAAAATGACCAAGAAAAATGACTTTATATTGTACAAATATGTACAAACCAGGACTTATACCTAAATTCTCAGCTCAATTTTAATTAGAAATTATTTTAAGAACTTTTTTCTAAAAAAAATAATGAAAAATTTTAAATTTTGATTTTAATTTTTTTTTAATAATTGTGTAATAAATGTGTTCAAATAGCTTTATGTTTAATATCATTTATTTTAGTTTTGGCTAAAGTTTCATAAATTTTAAAATTTGTTTTATATGAAATAAATCTTATAGAATTTCATATAAAAAATTATACTTATATATTGAGTAGATAAAAAATTTCATGAAAGATCAAACTATACTTTGTAGAACCTTCTTTGCACATTTTTAAGACTCCTATGACCCCTTAATTTTGTGGCTAGTTTGCTTTGGCAGAATTTCCAACGGGAAAATGTGGCTTTGGGATCATCAGTTTTCAATGCAAAGTTTTGGAGTGTTTTTTGGCTCTGGATTGCTGCGATTCCATACGTATTCTTGTAGTAGGGAATTGTAATCAATCGTAAATTTTCAATTTAATATGGGTAGACATATAGTTAATATCGAAATTTTTTGTAGGGAATTGCTATTTCGAGAAAATAAAAATTGCACTTCTAATGTAGCAATAGGATGCCAATAAATTAATGTTTCAGTAAAAAATTCAAGTCACTTTAAGTGCTGAAATAATTTAGTGCTCACTTTTAGTGATTAAAATTTGCAGTACAAATCTACCTAATATAAACAAATGATACAAATCTACCTAAAATAAACAAATGAAAAATATTGCTTCCAAATTTAAAAACCTAAAACTTAATTCAAAGTCCAAATATACCTAAATAATGCAGATAGTTTTAGGAGTACATTAATATTCCCCAAAAAATCATAAACATTATTTTAATTTACTGTGATCGCGATATTTCACAACATTTCTATAAAAGTGTGATACTCTGCACCATAAAAACGAACGCATTTGGTCTATGTTCATACAAAATAACATTAATTAAATTACATTTTGAATTAAACTACTATAATTTGCTATAAAAATATTTTAGTACAATGTAAAGGAGAAATTTTGGTCAATGTTATCCGTACTTTCGATAGCTACAGAATTTATTAGTAGTTATAGCTTAGTCTAAATTTGTAACGATAATGTGGTACTCCGTACTTTACGTTATCATCACACACAACTACTTTGTAAAAATAAAAATCTAATTTAATACAACATTGTGATGGTAGAAGTGCTGCCATCAACCTTTGCTGTGAATTCATTAAATAATGTAAAATTTATTGAGTGGTACTGGAGAAAACGTTTACTTCCACTTGGCAATGACTGAATACACTAATCATCCCTATTTAAACGCTATCGGAGTAAGTTTCGTCTGTGACTCTGTACGTAGTGAAAACATTAATTTGCTGTAAAACAAAAACTGTAATATAAATACATAACTCTAAAATGTGCTGTAATTTTACAGATTTCTTGCAGAGTTTTATTAAGGACGCTTTGATTCTAGAGAATCTTCTTTATCCAAACAAACAATGACACGAGGAAAACCACGTGTAATTTTTACCAACTACGCCCTTGAAAATATTAACACTTATAGCGAATTCTGAGTAGGGTAGACTGACCAGTGAGTGAACAGGCCCCAGTGAATGAACATTTGGTAGATATAATTAAAAAAAATAAGGATTGAAAATAATTCCACTATATGGATTGGCAACACTGACTTCATCCCAATGTAGTAGGAAGCTATCTGACAATGGTTGGTTGTCCTGGTCATTATATCCTGGTGTTCATTCACTGGCGAACGTGACGCCTTAAACGTTCATTCACTGGTTAGTCTACCTTATTGCTGTGTTTTGAAGCATACGACTCAATACCCTCAACGTGAAGCCAGCGTAAATTAAATTTAGCTTCCACGTGTCTCTATTTATGTAGCTCTGGTGTATAAGAGGTACGTCTCGTGTATAAAAATACGTTGCGTTTAAACTTCTTTTTTTTTATACAATTCATTCATGAGTTTGTAGAGGTATCGTTTTTTTCGCGTGGCAGTGAAATAGACAGAGATTCTTCAGCTGAAGGTGCCGACCCGGCAGTGCAATGGTTAGGGTGCCAGCCTTTGGAGCTTCTGAGTCCTGGTTCGAATCCCGGTAAGGCATGGATATATGTGTTTGTCAAGTAAATGCGGAGTACTCGCTCCTTAAATCTTTTGGGTCCGAAAGTCTTGTGGACGGTCATTGCGCCGTTTCCCACGGGTGCAGGTCTATTGGAGACTATTTCCCTCCTCCTCAGGGACATGTCTAAATTGTGGCGCTGTAGATGGCAGCATCTGTCGCGTATTGTGTGTGTTGTGTCTGTCTTACTCGACGAAGGTGTATAAGCGGGTCTCTGACCAAGCACACAAGCCTGAAAATACATGTCTACCAACCAATCATCTGAAGGCGCCAGCATATGTTTTGTCCTCGTCATTTGCCTTGCTTCAGAATAAAGATTAAATAGGGTATATAGCTAAAATGCCTACTATTGCTACTTTAAATTATAGTTAATACTCAAAAATAACAAACGCATCATTTCTTGTGCGAAATGAATCTTTAATTAATTAATAAATATCACACATTTTAAAAGTTTTTTTTTTCCATCGGAACGTCAAGTGATCAAAAATACGCTGATAATTTGGTTGACATCACTAATAAGTATAAACAAACTGGCGAATCTAATTAACTATTAAAATATTATAATAATTATCGAGACAATGGAAGACTGCATTAAATACAGAAGAGGATAGTTTAAATTTACCTAAAGTGAATTCCAATACTGTAAAGTTACTTAAAGTTTGCAGTTGGGGAAGTTTGTTTATACTTATTAGTGACGTCACAGGTACCGCGAGCGTTTTTGTGCGCAATTTTTTTTGTCCGAATTTAAAAATTCATTTGCTGACAAAACTTTGAAAAAAGAAAAAGTATTTATTTTATTTTGTACACACGCTTAATTTAGGATAACAAAAACAATTAGTCAAATACCCCATTAACAGGTATTTTCCGCAAGATAAAATCCAAAGTATCACGAGTAATATCTATCGTGTTGTTTGTTAACAAAAACTAAATAATGACAGAATATAAGAGCGACGAAAGGGATATATTAAGGGCATATGCTTTTCGGTAACTGATAAAAGAAAAAGAAAATAAATAAAAATAAAAGAAATTTTTAAATAATGTGTCAAGAGGGCTATATTTTGTTTTAAAAATAAATATAATCCATAACAATAAATATATTATTATATGTGCACTCGTTATACTAAACTGAAAAACCAGTAAAGGTCTTTTTTTTAAATATTTATTACACAAATTTAGCCACACTTTTAAACGTTAAATTAAAAAATTCTCTAACTTAAATTTTGAATAAAATACGTAAAAGCATCACATCATAAACCATAAAAATGTTCCACAAAGTTCATTAATATTAGAAGGTAAGCATGTTTTATTATATGAAGAGTACAGGGTAAGAACCGCTTGATTTATTAGGAGACGTTCCGTAATTGCGTCTGCTTGGAGGACATTGGCGACAGAAAACCGGTTTCTCTCTTTCTCCTTCGCTTGGTCCAAGCGTCGGAATCGTGCATCGCGTAAATCTCGGTAGGTAAAAACTGGTATCCTTACACCAGTTTAGGCGATTACTCGCTATCATCGCCAAAGTGGCCTGCTGAGGAAAGTTCTCTAACGAAATCAAGCGTTTTTTTCCCCTGTACTCTTCATATGTTAATATATGCATATCGTTCAGTTGGTGTCTCGGTCACACTAGTGGTCTCATACTTCACGCAGATTTCCACTTCCTGATTCAAGACGGATTCGAGACATTTCGTCAACTGAACGCATTGGGGTTCCGGTTCATATACCCTATCACAAGGCAAGCACCAAACGTTACATTTTTCTGCGTTTTCACACAACGTAATGGGTTTCATAAGGGAAGGACATTGGAGGCAGAAAACCGGCTTCTCTCATTTTTCTTCGCTTAGTCCAAGCGTCGGAATCGTGCATCGCGTAAATCTCGGTAGGTAGAAACTGGTACCCTTACACCAGTTTAGGCGATCACTCGCTATCATCGCCAAAGTGGCCTGCTGTGGAAAGTTCTCTACGAAATCAAGCGGTTTTTCCCCCGTACTCTTCATATGTTAGTATATGCATATCGTTCCGCTGGTGGCTCTGTCACACTAGTGGTCTTCGATTCATGCGGTATCCTTCCGGAACTTCACGCAGATTTCCACTTCCTGATTCTGGACGGATTCGAGACATTTCGTCAACTTAACGCATTGGGTTTCCGGTTCATACCCCTATCACAAGGCAGCATTAAACGTCAAATTTTTCTGCATTTTTCACATAACGTAATTTGTTTCCTCAGGTTTGGAAGTTATGGCCAGATTGCTGATTTTCCGTCGTTTGGCTGTAGGTAAGCAGACTAGCTGCGGCGACATTAGCGAAAGATTGGTGATTTTCTCGGTCAAATTTTCCTGAGAAATTAATTTTGGGTCGGCTTGGACACTACCTACTAGAGGCAGTGTGTTCCATCTCCGTGGAGGTTTTTTAATTGCGCAACTTAATCGATTTTGAAACCAAGAGCTCTGAGCTCAAGTTTAGATCGATTAATTAAATGAAAGCTGGCTTTTCCAGCCGTGAGGTACTCATTGATCGTGATGAATTCCAGTTTAGTATTCGGCTGGATTTTAATGAAGTCTCCTTGGACTTTGCAGTTGAGGTCAGAATTTTCAACTTTTAATTCGTAAATTTGCTGTTTGAAATCATAAATCGAACAAAAACCGACGAGCATCTGCCCGAAACGCCCTTACTCCGTCATCGAAAGCTTCCCTAAAGAGGTAAGCTTTCACAAATAAATCTGAACAATGTCCGAGATGGAAATCTCGATACTGGGTGCCACAAGGGCTCTGTATAGTAGGATCTAACACATCTTAAAAATAAACAAAAGATTGGTAATCATGTAATAAAAACGATTTAAGAATAAGGCATAACAAAATAGCACAATAAAAATGGACAGAACAAGGACAAAACAAAAATGCAGAAGCATCGTCAAAATAAATCCGTCAATATTGACATGACAAGTTGACATGCAAGTCAAAATTGCTAATCTGGATCATGATGGATCGTCCTGGGGCGCTTGAACTTCTGTTCAACAAAGGGGTCATATTCTGCAATTTGTCTGAGGTGTTCATGTGTACTGTTCTAGGGACGTGTTGTAATTGTGTGATGCAGTGAGAATGGTAGCGTCGTCAATCCCAAGGTCTTTGTGTAAAATGGAGTTCCTAACAAATCATGGGACTTTAGTGATTCCGCGTAGTGCTTTGTTCTGAAATGTTTGAAGTTTCTTTCTGTGAGTTATTCGGACTGCAGCCCTAACCGGAGAGGCATACAGCATAACTTTCAAGATCATTGTCTTGTAGAGCGCGAGCATATTTTTAAGTGTCATAGTGGAGTTTTTGCCAATGATAGGGTTTAAACTAACTCTGGCTTATGGATTTACCTAATGTATGCTTAACATGCTTACGACAGCTAAGTCTGTCATCAAGGTAAACACTTAGATATATTGTGTGTTTAATATTTTAATACGTCATTGCCAAAGATCTCTAAGTGTGTGGCGTAATGTCTTCGTACTTTGTGTCTCCTTAAAATTACTGACCTCCTCTTCTGAGAATTGATCTTAACTCGCCAGTCTTCGCATAATGTTTGAACTGTGTTTAATGCTGTTTGGAGTTTGTGAAATCTAAAGTCTCCGTGTTCTGATTTGGAAAGTATCTCTGTGTCATCAGCAAATTGGGCTGTGATACAATTGTCGAATGTAGGGAAGTCATTTGTGTAAAGATTGAAAAGTGGGGTCAAGGATGCTACCTTGTGGAACTCCTGCTCTGATGTTTGTGAATGTGGAAAGTGTGTTGTTGACTCTGACTTGAACGTCTCTGTGATGAAATAATTTAAGATGTGAATGAGGGTCTTTGGAATGCTTTGTGCGATGAGTTTGATGATAAGGCCCTCGTGCCATAAACTGTCAAAAGCTTTCTCCACGTCCAGAAAAATTTCATATATCGCTTCCTTGTTGTTGAATGCCTGTCCAATAATCTCAACCATTCTGTTAACCTGATGGACTGTGGAGTGTAACCATCTGAAACTGTATTGGTTGGTGTTGATGATGTTGTTTTCATTGAAGAAGTGTTGTAATCTGATATTAATGACTTTTCGAACAGTTTAGCGAAACAAGGCAAGAGACTGATCGGTCTGTAGTTGTTGGGTTGTAGTGGACTTTTCACAGGTCTCTTAAAAAGGACCACAATTTCCCTTTTACATCAGCTGGAAAGTAGTGTAATCTAAGACATGCGATGAAGATGTTGGTGATGTGGACTATGACCTTGTTGTCAATGTTTTTGATGGCAGTGTTTGAGATTTGGTCATAGCCTGAAGCCTTCTTCGGGTCTAGTGTTTTGATGGCTGTTTGATCTCCTCTAGTGTTTTGTGAGTAGGCTCAATTGCTAGTATGTTTTCTACATCGCTACTAATTCTATCAACCAGCTCTTAGTTGATTGGAGTCTGATGTGGTGAGAACTGGTTGTATAAACTGGAAGCTATTATCTCTAGCCATGCCTTGTTCAATGTAGATGAATGAAGTTGGCCCTTTAAGAGGACCAATAAGGTTGCGACCTCCACCGTCCAAAAATTCAGAAGGATGATGGTGATGTGATGTGTGATGTGCGCATGCGTCTGATCCCCACGCCTGTTTTTCGCTTGCGGAGTTATGGCCAAAGATTGAGCGGACCCGAGTGCGTATAGAAGGTAAGATCTATTTTTGGTTACTTGTCAGTTTTGTCAGTTGTTTAAACTGTTAAAATTAATTTTATTCTTAAATAATTTTTCGTGTGTTTGCGCTGTTTTGCGGTAAATGGACTTAAAGAATTGCCGTGTGTTTATTTTATACTTCGAACTTGTTCGTATGTACATTTTATTTATTGGTTAAATTCATTGTTAATTTATTTTGCTTGAACTGTTTAATTTAAACAAACAAAATTAATTTGTTTTTTTTTTTACAAAAAAAATCACATTCATAAAAATTATAGGATTACGTTCGTATAATATATTTTTATTGGCTTCTAGCGCAAATACATTTACATGCCATTTCATTATAACTTATTTTAACCAAATATCCAAGTAAAGTGCGCATACATATTTTAATAGAATGTGTTTTTTAATATATAATGTTTAAATTTATAATATATAATAGCTTAATGTGGTTCTAAAGATAAAATTTGCGTTAACATAAAAAATGTTCATTAAAATTCATTTATCACAATATATTGAGTTTATTCTTAAACATATAAAAAAGTTGAATTTCAGTTAATAATAATATCCATTAGAGAATATAATTCGATTGAACATAATTCGAAAATTCAATTTTTCATTGCTTGTCATTTCAATATTTTGTATCCGAAGTTTTAAACGTGTATCAAAATAAAACGTACATCTATTTTTTTTTTAAATTTTATTTTAGAATGTTACTTACTGTGAAGAATCATGTTTTTTTTTCTCTTATAAATTTTATGCAAATTTCGAATGCGCATAAATTTTTTTACGAAAGACATTATTTTTGGCATTAAAATTTGCGAACGTAAAACGGCTCTTTAGGTTAGGTAAGGTTTGAATTATCGTTGCACTAGCTACACGAGGGCTATTGGCGACGGGCGTCGTATTTAAGAATCCCAGTCAAGTAACGAGCTGACACTTGAATAGGCATACCCAAAGCAACCGTTGAGGGCGACATCGTACGCGGAGTTAGGACTTTGAAGGATATTTAACGTGCACTCCCAAACACGGTGTTTTTTCGTCGGACATTTTGACTGCTCAGGCCGTTTATTGGTCGGCAGTTATTTTGGCGATGCCCAGACCCGAACCTGGGAAAATTCACATGCTAGGCGAGTGCTTGTTTTTGTCAGTGCCATCTAGGGGGCTGCAGGCTTACTAAATGAAGACCCGCTTTTACGTTTGGAGGAAAATTGGAAATTTATCTAATAGTGTTTTGTCATAAAACTAGACAATATTTTTTTTTTAATTTTTAGGTTCTTGGGAAAAAGTATCAAGCTCTAAAAGAGTTTCACTTTCTGTACGCAAATGTCAAACTAAAAAATATTTTTTCTTGGCTCTAGTTTTAAAGATATTCGCTTTTTTTTTCCTAAGAGGCGCTCGAAATCATTGAAAACTAAAAAAAAAAAAAAAAAAAAAAAACATTTTACTTTAAAAGTCTTTCAAAATATTTTGTATATTACTTAGATTAAAACATAGACCTTTAGAACCTGGGACCTTTCGCATGCTAGGCGAGTGCCTAACCGACTTGGCAAATCTTTTTCAGATATTTCAATCAGGGAACCGTAAAGATCATCTGAAACTTGTTTTCCTCAACCAAATTTGATCCAGCAGTACAACACATCAATGGATATAGTAGCAGGGCCGGATTTAAAGACATATGCCGCCTGTAGGCTACGATCCATTTGCCGCCCCTGGCACAGTATTCTCCCATTTCGGGAAAATTTATCGATGGTTAGTTGCAAAATAGGGCGGTATATGGTGTTTAAAAATATCAATATAAAACCAACCAATAAAAAGGATGGAAAAAGGGTTTATCTGAAATACAAGATAATTCGAAATAGACAATCAGTTATTTTATTTTTTATAAAACTGACGTAAAATTTGACGCCCCCGAAAATTCGCCGCTCTAGGCTACAGCCTACTTAGCCTATTTAGAAGTCCGGCCCTGTATTGGACTCTGGATACAAAGAATCAGAACAGGACGATTTATTGAATTTGTTACAATATTTTTGGTGCTGCTATCTACATTCACAGTCGGTTAATAAATATTGATCTTGGAATCTTGTACTGTAATTAATATAAATTGTCTAACCGTACTACTATTATTAACAGCTACATCTCTTCTCTTCTTGACTTTAAGGACTATTTTTTACATTTCGTTTACATTGATTACATTGTTTTTGTTAGATTTGTTATTCTATCATTTTATTTTCTCTTACATATATTTTTGTACTAAACATTTATGCATATGCATATTATATTTTCTTTTTTTCATCCCTCGATATGATGAGGTTCCTGTATGGAGTGATTAAATTTCAGAATAAAGAGTCCTGTAGAAAAAACTTGCAAGAAGTTATTTAAAAAAAAAAAAAAGGATTTGGTTGTGTCTTTATGTTTGTTTTATTAATAAGGACTTTACTAAACTTCATTGCTTTCTTAATCTTTCACATGTGCTATCCTATAGATGTAATTAAAATTTGTTGTTCAATCCAATAATGAAAACTTTATATTTGAGTAAAAAGTTATATTTAGTCACGTACCAGATACAGTAACCCCTCGCTATATCGAGCATCGTTATAAACGCATTCGGATCTATCGTGCCTTGTATCATTTCTCCCAATCTTGTCAATATAATATTAGTATAATATTTATAAAGTCGCTCGTCATATCGCGCATTCGGTTATATTGCGTTTTTTTTTTCCTTGTCTCCTGGGAAGCGCGATATAACGAGGGGTTGATGTACCACAAACGAATTTACGAAACTAGAAAAGAACCTCGGAATATGCCCAAAGACGTGTAAGGAATATTACGGTAGCAAACAAGTGACATAAGTTATAATTCAGCTCTTAACTGTTTTTTTTTACTTAACTCATTCATCTTTTATCATAGTCATAATTAAATGTAAATGCGAAATCGTCTAGCCTCTAGCAAATAAACTGCCAGAAAAAAATATATGTATGTAGTTATATTTAATTTGTATAGATGGCGCTACAATGTTACCTGTGAAGTGCTAGTCTTTTAGATACTGTTTTTCAAGTGACGTACCCTTTTCAACTTTCACTCCTGAATTTCCTTGATCGGTGCTCTTGAATATAGTACTACTTTTTTTTTCCAAGATTTTAAAAACATGTGGACGAGTGAAAACAAAAGTAATAATCAGCAAATACTCAAAATTCGAAAGAAAAAAAATCACTATTACAAGTTGCTACGGCACCTACTGCTACATGCAGTTGTTAGGCATGACGTAACCCCTGCCGGCATTATTTATGAAGTTGACTCTGAAAGTTGAAAATTGGGGGGGGGGGGGAGGGTGTTGGGAGGCAAACAAAGAACGGGCACATGAAATTTCTATGAGTATTATCAGTTTAATGCGTTAACTATTAGAAAATAAGATTTTAAAACAAAATACTTAGGCAAAAAAGGAATGTTTTTACTCGTTTAATTTTTTATTTATTTTATACCTTTTTGTTAAAATGTGAAAACAATATTTACCCCCTTTATTAAGATTTAAAGTCATTGCTTATTAAATTTACGTATATATTCATGCCTTAGAAAGTCAAGAAAGTGTCACTTTTAAAAGGTGTTAAGTCAAAAATATATTTTGTGTTATTTTGTACCCGTTCTAATTTTACTCTCCAAAGAAGAAGCCGACTAAAGATGTCAGTTTATATTGCCATATTTCTCACTTCAAATGTTTCGCAAACATATGATGCGAAAACCTGCGCTGCGCAGCTCCTTAGCAGATGTGATGGGAAGCCGATTTTAGGTAGTGAAAGTTTTATTTTCTCGAAAAACATCAGAAATCTTTGAGTTTTGTTATTAAAATATTTATGGATACGAGTCGATGAACAATGATTTCAAAAATTGATATCATACTTTATTCCAAGGCTTTTTACTGATCGATCGGCGTAAAAATCTATAAGGTAAGCTAATGTTTTTATCGCTAGTTCTGATATGTTGAAGTGCTCAAAATGATATTGATTCGACTTATTTATGCAAAATATGCCTGAATATATTTTCTAAGTAGCTAAACTAAAGTTCTGACTTCCTACAAAATTTATCTAATTATTCTCTGATGTATTTATGTCCATAAATGTACCTGTTTACTTAATGACTCTATAAGAGTACTGATTTT
This sequence comes from Hylyphantes graminicola, assembly GCA_023701765.1. Classification (NCBI taxonomy): domain Eukaryota; kingdom Metazoa; phylum Arthropoda; class Arachnida; order Araneae; family Linyphiidae; genus Hylyphantes; species Hylyphantes graminicola. The sequence continues at coordinate 19,887,674 of CM043116.1, forward strand.
AAATTTTTATGCTTTCAATTCTTTTTTGTTATATTTTTTTAAAAGTCAGAAAAGGAAATTGTTTGAGTATTGTTATTCTATTTTTAATCGATTTTTTCTTGATAATTATTTTTAAAGTCCTACAAAAACATATCTTATACTTTTTTCTGGGCATAACAGATATATCTAAAACAGTATTCTTAAACAGGAAATTTTGTTGTACAGTTATCCTTGCACTTCCGCATATAACTGCAAAAAAACCCTGTAAAGTTGATTTTTTTAGTTGAATAGTTTTTAAGGGCAGCTATACTTGTATTCATCCAATATATTCCTTAACATATTATTTGCTTTTTATTGTGTTATTTTTACACAATCTTTAAGGATACACACTTGTTTCTTTTGAATTTGAAATAAAGCAGTCTTGTAAACAAAATTATCTGGATGATTTAGAAAAGTCGAAGAATGATGTTTCAGCTTTTTAGGATTATCCCCTCAATTTTCGCTAGGATGCAATGGTCGATCTCGATATGGCTATGCACATTAAATTGCCAAGAAACAAAAATTATAGATTGTGGTAAGCATTTGATTTCACATTTGATTCCATTCAATAGGTCGGTATAGCAACCCCTACGAAAAATGTCCTTTCTCGACAAACGTTGCCAACGGATCTACGGGCCATTATATCCTAGCTTTACCTTTTCAGTAAACCTCATTTTATCGCCTTGCAATAATATATATGTTTATTATTAATAATTTGTTGGTTATTATAATTTGATAAATTTATTGTATTTACAGTGTTTATTTTTGAAATTTCAATATTTAATTCTAAAACCTAGCGGCAAAAGTTCTGTGAGCTTTTACATATCAACGGGTTAATCCCAAAGGTTTTTGAACATTGTACCTTTTGTGAATATTAGTTCACTAAGGGGAAAAATTAATGATTTTGAAATAGGTACCACAAAAGATCCAATTTTGTTTAATAAACATCCTGTTCTAACTTGCTTCTATTGCATGATTAAGAGCTTCACGCAAAGCAGCAAGTAACCAGTTTCATGTGTCTAAGGGGGGGAGTCAATTAGTTTAGAGGTCCGTTGCACAGGGTTGGATAATATAGACGAACGTGTGAACACCGTTCACAGAAATATTTTACTCTTGCAGAAAATTTCAAGTTATTAAAAAATAATTATCTGTTTCAATATTTAAAAAAATATACATGACTTTTGCCAGTAGAGATTATAGCTTTTGCCCTTTTGCAAAAAATACGAAAAAATATCCACGGAAAGTTGACGATCTTACCTATTTACCAACGTCTATTATTTTTTTTACCAACGTCTATTATTTTTTTTACCAACATATTTTATCATTTTTTAAAACGTTTTTGGCTATGTTTAGTAATTTAAAATTTTTCCGTGCAATTTCTATACAATTTGTGTTTTTATAATGTATAATAAATCCATGATAGCCTACGGGTTAAAAAGGTTAATTATAATTAATATTTTTTGCAGCAAATTTTTACTCCAAATCTTGTGTATGCAGCGAGTTTTTTTTAACTCATCTTTTTATCTAACTCTGCCGTTGCACATGCAACTTCATACAGGGTGAGGCAAATAAAAGTAACCCCAATTTGGAAATAAGAATACGACAGAAATGTTGCCAAGTAAAAAAAACAGGTTTGCTAACTGAAGCTATTGATCGCTTCAATATTAAGCTGAAGCAAACGCTTGGCGACTTATTTGCCGGCGGCAGCTATGCTATGGTTTTAGAAGCTAGTTCAAATGAAATATCAACAAGATTTGTAGAGCTGATTAAGAAAAGTTCCCACTAGTGATTATTTCGGTCATTATTTTTACCAGAGAATCGGACCTTTTTGTGTTTGTTAATGCAAAACATTCTAAATTGATTGCAAGACGCAAAATTTGCATTGTGAGACATCTTCATACAATACAAACTAAGATCTGAACTCGCCACTAGTCTATGAGTAGCTCTAATGCAAAACTAATACGATCCAACCAATGCAAAAGCAGGTTTCAGGCGGCTTCAAGAGTTTTTCTTGCCAAGCATTTCAACGTATTCCTATCTCTAGACCTGTGCCACTTTTGTTTGCCTCGCTCTGTATAACATCCAATGCTAGGTGGCACTGTGTTACTACCATTCATTGTATAAGATAAGTCTTCCCTTTGAGGTATCTTTTTGTGGACACAAGTTGTAACACTTCCGTAAGGGTTATATTGGTGACCCTCATGTGATCCATTACCCACTCATATTGATTCTTTACCAACCTGGGCTTGACTGCAGTTGCTTAATTCCTACTAACTAAGGCACACAGTTCTAAATTATAGGAATGACATAAAGTGTTGAAGAAAGGCAACATAAAAAAAAGGTGCTTAATAGTTTTTTTTAATTAAAAAAAACCAAACCTTTTACCTAAAATAGTCTGTTTGAGCCATAATTTACGTTGTTTTTGCTCTAAGCTTTATCTAAAAGCATACAATTTTGTTGTATTATATTATCTGAATAATCAAATGACACTGTAAAAAGCTAGTAGATATGCTGTGCTTTATGGCTGTAAGATACTATTGATTTTGGATTTTATAAATATTTGATATTAAGTAAAAATAAAAAAAATCAGATAAACCATTAAGAATTCATAGTTTATATTTTTCTGGCAGAAGTAATTTTAAATGATGATTTGCAGCATTTCTGACTAACGTCTGCAAAAAGTTGTCTGTTTGTAAAAAGTAAAAAAAAATTTCAATGATGATATGATAAGATATTTTAAAATGGAATCACAAAAGGAGTTTTAGTAAATAAAAAAAACTGCATTAAAATAACGTTATCTGTATCGATTCCACAAAATTGTATTTTTGCATGAGGCTTTTAATTTTTGTTTATCCTAATTGTTTACAGTAGTATGAATATTATTTTTAAACTAATTTTTTTTCACATATTACTTTCTTTTAATAATGATAATGATTTCTTAAATAATGATACAATTTATTTGGCTTATAAAATGAATTCACAACTCTTAGTTATTTTAATTTCTTAATTGGGTGTTAAATTGTAGGAAAAGTGTTTGAGAAATACTATCGAACACATAATTCAAAATTTACTATTGTACTACTAATAATATTGCGGAATATGTATTTAAATCGCCTTCTATCAAGTTCTATTCTTCTATTTCTATTAGAGTGCTCTATAACACAACTCTATGCAGAAGGTTTCTGTAATGTGGGTCACTTATTGTCGATGGGCAAGATTTTGTTTCCCTGGTCCACCATTATAGCTTTGAAACAATTTAAGGTCAGGGCCGGATTTAAATATTTGCAGCCTGTAGGCTACGATTGATCTGCCACCCCTGTCACAATATTTCCCCCCTTCGAGGAAAGGTAGCTGGTTAGCAGCAAAATAGGGTGGTATGTGCTGTTTAAAATAGATACACATATTAGAATCATCTATGTGTTTACACACTAAATCGAAAGCGAAATAGGCGTAATTTACACACTAAATAGGCGAACTTTTTAAACCGTTCTACTATTTTTCTTTCAATTTCGAAATCCGGGAGGGTGGAGGGGGTGCAATTGCCCTCACAGCGACCATGTTTGCTACGAAATATTAGTAATGCGTCAAATAGAGTTTTCTTTCTTAAAAATTTTCGTGCCTTTATTCAATGTTAATTTGTTATGTTGAATGCCGCTTTAATTGGTCGTAAAATTTGCCGCTCCTAAACATTTGCCACTCTAGGCTACAGCCTACTTAGCCCATTTAGAAATCCGGCCCTGTTTAAGGTGGTTAGGGAAAGAGTAACATTATCTGAAAACTGACAAGAATATATTTTTTCCATGAAATTTTTTTTTAATTTCTTTAAAAAAATAATTGGTTATTTTAGAGGGTCTTGACCAAGATGGCATAGTTTTGTGTTAAGGTATTCAAATTCTTGGTTTTTTGTAGTAATTGCCTAAACACCTGAATCACCAAAGGTTTTTTTTTTTTTAAATATAATGTTCATTACATCTTTTTTTATGCTGTTATTTGCTTTTTAATAAACTTAAATGAAGTTAGGTGCCATTTCAGAAAATCAGAAATTTCCACTTTTGATCAAAAAGCACTTTGATTTCTCATTCACGAATCATGTTGAAAGATTTGTGAATTATACTGAATTGGTTCATTGACTGAGTTATTCTGAACTTTATATACTTTATGTAAAGCTTCAGTGAATCTTACATCAGCTAAAGCCAAAAATCTATGCAAATTACCTTATTACGTCAAGAATTAATGCATAAGATATTTAACATCCAAGAATTGACTTCTGGACGCACTTGAAACAATCAATACTTTCTTCCGAATTGACCGATCAATTATTGGACGTGATGTTATTCCTTAATTCGGCCACAAGAACACACACACCCATTTCCTTTTACATAATAAAGGAAGTTTTCCCGATTCTCGTAAAAGATTATCGCCTTCTTGGAAGGTAGCGGACTCATTAATATTCGTTTTATGCTCAAAAACAGCTGAAGTATGATTTGTTGTCTTTTGTAGAACACCAATTGTTCTCAAGTTCGAATGTCAGGAAGTGGAATCGGGTCTATTTTTTGGAAAAACTGTACTTTAGTTGATAATGAACTTTTACAAATCTAATCTAACCCTTTAAGACCGGTGGTCAGATGGCGCTGATTTAAAATTATGAGACTAAATTTGGAGTTTTATTGAAAAAAATATACGTTAAACAGCATCAATGCCATCAGCTCCTTAAAAAAGGGAAGTCATTTTTCATACAAATAACGAATGGTAAAAGGCTGATGCTTCGGTATCGATATTTTGAAAGAGCTTGAACAGGAACATTCTCTTTTTTACCAGCACGATCGTGGTGGCTAGGGTGGAAATTGTTAAATGACGCCTGGTACCGCTTCTGGTTAGCTTATGAAAAATCATGGATCTTTATTTTGCGATACTCAAGTATCAGGCATTACCTATGTAATTCTTTAACTTCCTGTGATCTGGAGAAATATGCGTTGGGTGCCTACTCAGTCGTCAGCTTGTCAATTGACTTGTGGTTGTAAATTATAGCGCCCTAAGTGACAATGCACCTAAGCGAGCAGTCAACGCAAACTAATAGCGACAAACGATAGCCTACGCGATGACTTCAGTGTTGCTAATATTGTATCAGTTAATGAGAAAGTTAGCTAATTGGTTTGGTTGAATCGATTAACATCGCACTACAGCTACTCAAGATGCCACAGGCATCGTAATTCGTACAGCTATAACGCAGTAAAGCCAAATGAGGTGTAATTTTGTTCGTTTTTTTTTTGTGCGCAGATTACAAATATTGCAAGACTAAAATCGAAATATTGAGCGTGAATTAATTATTGGCTCTTGAAATATGAGAATCTTATATCACAGAGAATCATGAAGTTAAGAGCATTTTGTGGTTAAAAAAATGGAAGTTCATTTCCTATAATATATATAATTTTGTTCTGTTCAATAACCTTAATAAGCGAGCCTAATATCCGCCTAACTTCAAAAATTGTGCATTTAATTATTGCAGTTGTGCACACAAAATCTAATTAAATTTGCACATCAATTTTAAAACAGTTCATAAATAAAGGTACTCAATTTCACCTAAATAAATACAATGTAATGCTCATCTCTACCCGCCCATCTTGTAAAAGGGAAAATTTATCGTCTGACAAAGGTGAGATATCTCTCAATTTTGAACCTGTTCAACCTAAACTAAAATAAAAAGCGAAAAATGTAAGAAAAGTGCCTAACCGATAAGAAAAAGACTCAAATCGCTACTTGAGCACACACACATCCTCGTGTGTGTTAGTTATTTCTAAAGATGACGTCACTCTCGTGGGCGTGTGACGCCACAAAAGAGGTTCTGGTCGTAGAGACCAATGGTATCAGCTCCCGCGCTTCTTCTTGTTGTTGGTTGAGTTGAAGAGCTTAGCGGAAAAACATGCTAAGTGACATTTTTGAAAAATGTTAGATTTCTTTTTGGCAATGAGCCTGCAATGAACATATTACTACCATCTTGAACAATAACAAGTTTCGCCTTTCACATAAACTTTGAGACGAGTGTATTTTTTACAGTTGGTAGGTACAGTTTTAAAGAGATCTGAGAGCTAAAAACTTTACAGCTCATTCTCTCGTTTTCACAAATTTGTCACTTAGCACGTTCTTCAACTAAGCTCTTCGGTTACGTATGTGGACAGGAATCTTCTCTTGCATCACTTAATGATGAGGGGATGGTTTGAAGTCACTTGTCTGGCTTCTTACCTTCTTCTAATTGTCCCCAGGTGTGACAAGGGGAAAACAAAAATCTTTGTTGGGACTTAGTATTGGCGTGGGTTGGAATCCGGGTTGGGAGATACATCGTATGGAAGAAGCTGGTGTCAGTTAAATTGATGGTCAACCAGCTGGAGAATTTGTCTTGTCTGATTTTTTTCCTCTTGAGTTTTATACTAGAAAACCTCCAAAGATCAATAGCTTTATCGCAAATGCTAAGTTAACAAATGCAGACTAATTTATTGCAAACGCAATTTGTTTTCTAGAAGAGGGGGGATAGAGGGAAGGGTCTTGTTTTATTTTTATCTGTAAAACTTTAAAAGGGAGGTCAAGTTTTAAAAGTTATATTGTTTACCGAGGAGAGGGTAGGGAGTCAGCTTATTCATGTTTAAGTTTCAGCGAATTTTTCTGACAATTTTGTTTGTTCACACTTTATATGACGCTGCTTTGGGTTGTCTTTTTGGGTATCAACCTCGTCTCTCAACTACGTTGGGCCATTTACTGTGGAGATAAAAACTGAATTTGGTTTGGATTTTTCCGTCCCTCTTTCTTTAATATGGTAGCAGTGAACGTGTTTTTCGGACTGACAATGTGTTCTTTCTAGGAAGATCGAACCCATAGCCCGCTATCGAATAGTTCCTGGAAGCCCCGGGCTAATCTTTACGATTATTAAAGTAATTTATATTGGAAACGCCACATGTAACTTTTTCACTGGAATATCAATATAAAGATGTAGTTAACTTTGCTAAGCATAAGAAAGTTATACTGAGTAGCTAAGCTAGTGGCGATAACTAAGTGGCTTAATTTCAAGTTGTACATGCTTGTGGTTTTGGAAATTTCCGACCAATCTTAAAATAACCCCTTATATAAACGAATAACATCGTTTAGAAGAGTGCACTTTAAATGTGTACACCGTGCTCTTAAAAGTTGCGCTAGATGCCTACTCGGGTATCGGCTCGTCACTTGACTGCCATCGTGTAGCTCTGGTGCGACGATAATTCAACCCAACTCTACTGCAATCTGGATCGGGCACTGATCGAACCATCGCGCCTCCATCTGATAACGGGTTGTTGTTCTCAAGACCATATCCTGTGGAAGAATATCCAGGAGATGTATCCCAGTCTTTTTTGTCGCGTTCCAGAATAGGGCCGATCCTATCTCTCCGGCCGCACACTTCCGTCGGCCAGATAAGGGCGTGGTCCCTGGCTCATCATCAACGGAGGATTTTCGATAAGGACTGATGGAGGCGCCAAAGGCTTTTGCCTATTTCGGGGCTGCAAAAACATCCCATCGTACATCATTTTGCTTGTTGCCTAGTCGGTAAGGGTGCTTGTCTTGCATGTGAAAGGTCCTTGGTTCGTACTTGGGCCTTGCCAAAATAATTGCCGTCCTATAAACGGTCTGTGCAGCCAAATGTGCCGACGAATAATACTACTTGCAGAGAGAGTGCGTGTTAAACATGCTTCAATGTCCCGACGCTGCGTACGGTGTCTCTCCTAAAAGTTGTGTTGGGGGCCTACTCAGGTGCCGGCTAGTTACTTGACTATGGTTCTAAATTTCGAGGACTGTCGCGTCACCCATAGCCCTCGTATGGCTATAGCGATACGATAATTCAATTAAGCTCAACTCGCTTGTTGCGGATTTGTGGTGTCTTGAATTTGATGCTTTTTTGTTGGTTTTGGCTACATATAGACAAAAGGCGTACCGGACTGATGTACAAAAAGTATAAAAGATGTCTTTCTAATGGCACACCTTTCTAACAAAAAATATTTTTTTTAAATCTAATGGTTAGAGCTAGCTTGGAAAATTGGTGGATAGAAACATCCCCTTTGCAGTGCCTACTTTTCATGCAGTGCCTACATTCAAAGCTACACGAGCGCCATTGGCGACAGGTATTGTAAAGTTTTATCGCGTCGTGGTCAAGTGGTGAGACCGACACCCGAGCAAGCACTCAACGAAACCTTATCACAGCATCGTCTGCTGCGTTAGGACTTAGGCCCAATTGCCTTTCTTTCCTATTGGGATAAACGATTAGCCTTCGTGTTTGTAAAATATCTCTGCACCTCCCCTCGATCTTATTTCATTCGCTCACAAAAACGAAACTATTCACTAATATCCACTGAAAAATCCCTGTCAACTCCATGAATACAATTTATTACGCTCAAACTTTTCCAAAAACTGAACAAAATGAACACAGTTATCTCAACTCAAGAAAAAGAATTCCAACTTCGACTTCATCCATCCCTCCAGCCTTCATAGCTTCAGGCCCACGATCTCCGATTCCAAAGAGCAGTAAAACTATCCTTTACCGTTTCAATTTCATTTTTTCCTCGAGTCTTCAGCAAGAAGCATTCATGGTCTCAAGTGCCATTCTTCTGCTGGCTGAACAAAAGTGTGCTTCACCAGGATTGTTTCATGCCGCCAGAAACCACACGCGGGAAGGGTGATGGGAAACACAAGGACGATATATTTTTTTCACCTAATATTTATTGACGGCACATGTATTTAATTAAGTTACACTGCTCAAAAGAATTATTAGGGGAATGCTTTTTTTAAACCCTTTCATCCCCAATGATTAAATTAGGACTCCTCAGCTTGCGATTTTTTTTCTTAGTAAGTTAACTCGCTCTTATTTATCGTTAGATAGAAGAATCATGTCTTAGAAGAATTAAATACTGTTTGTTTTAATTAAATGGAAATGTGAAAAACATGGTAAAATAAAGTTCACTCTCAAAAGCTTTTATGAAATACATTGACCCTAAATTCTTCACGTTTGCATTCTTAGATGTGTAAACATAGATTTTTTAACTTTTTTTTTTTTTTTTAACAAATAAAGCTTTGAAACAAGTGTTGTTATAATTTATTCAAAAGTTATGACTCCAATTTTTCCCCCTCTCATTTTAGTTTAAAAGTTTAATATCCCCTTCTCTGTTTTTCACCATGTCATTCTGGATGCATAACAAATCTATTTCAGAAATTTTAAAATATTTAGAATAAAAAATAAAACGTTGGAACTGAAAGGGTTGACAAAAGTACGCAACGTGCTCCCCTAGTTGTTTTGAGCAGTATATTTTTATGAATTAGATCAAGATGTATGCTGATTTTGAGTTGCCCTTTTTGGCAGTGGATTCAGCACAGACAGCTGACATGGGTATGGGCTCAACACCTACTGAAGACTTGGTTGTAAACTGTAACTAACTGTTTTGTAATACGGTGTGATTCATCGAGACTGTTCGGAAAATGAATTAATTTATAAAAAAATCTTCTTTAAGAACACGATTAAAATTATTTGTGCTGAATTTTGTTTGTTGAGGAGAGTCAAAGCAATCATAATACATTTTTTCTAAACTTATTGTGAAGCTAAAAAGTAGCTATTCTCTGTGGGTAACTTAAAGATACTAAAAGTCACCCAATTCAATCCTCATCACCAGGGCCCCATGACAAGTTGGAGCCCTACGCCCGGAGATATTTGATCGCACTTCTTCAAACGAATTTGTTACATAACATTCATACTGTAAAGTTATGCTCTTTGAAAGTAAGGTCCAACATAAAATTAAAAATAATAATAATTTGGGTCAAAAACTTAAATATGATTATTTTAAATTAAGTTTGCCACAAAAGCAAACGCAATAATTGTGAAGTGTGAAACAAACTGCATGGTTTATAACCAATTTTAGAGCGCCTAAAATCGTGGCAACAAGGCTCGTACCTTGTTGACCTAGAAGGCGATGGCCATCAGGCATCAGGGCCTGCTCATCATCTGTGATTAGCTCTCGAAATATCAAATATTTCCCAATATCACTTTTCTAGGGGATTTCTAGTTAGGGCTACCCAAATGGGTAAACGATTGGTTTTTACTCTATAAACTTCATGTGATCGAATCTGAAAAGTAGATATTCTTTCCGGATAACCAACAGTCGCCAAGTGAAAACCTCGTCAAATGTGATTCACTCTCAAACCTTTATAAACCATAATTGTTTTTAAAAAAAACATAATTTGGGTCGAAAACTTAAATATATGATTGATTTAAATTAATTTTGCTATAAAAGCAAACGCAATAATTGTGAGGTGTGAAACAAACTGCATATGTTTATTGCCAATTTGAGGGCGCCCAAAATTGTGGGAACAAGGCCCGGACCTCCTAAACGATGACCAATATCACTTTTCTAGGGGATTTCTAGTTAGGGCTTTCCAAAAGGGTAAACGATTGGTTTTACTCTATAAACTTCATGTGATCGAATCTAAAAAGTATTTAGCTATTCTCTGCAGATAACCTACGTCTCCAAGTGAAAACCTTATCAAATGTGATTCACTCTCGAACTCTTAGAAACCATAATTTTTTTTTTGAAAAAATCATTATTTGGGTCGAAAACTTTATATGATTGATTTAAATTAAGTTTGCCATAAAAGCAAACGCAATAATTTTGAGGTGTGAAACAAAATGCAAATGTTTATAGCCAATTTTGGGGCACCTGAAATCTTAGGAACAAGGCTCGAACTTTGTTGACCTAGAAGACTATAGCCATCAGGGCCTGCTCATCATCTGTGATTCGCTCTCGAAATATATCAAATATTGCCCAATATCACTTTTCTATGAAGATTTCTAGTGAGGGCTTTCCAAATTAAGTGATTGGTTTTGCATACTCTTAAAACAAAAGAGTGAAATCCACTCCAGTAGGAGAAGTGCATTTTCGACACTGGAAATGAGTGAATATTAACACTTTACCCGGGCGTCGATTGACCCGTAGACTAAAAATCTTCTAGACCAGCAACTTAATCTAATGCCTAGCTCTTCTAACGTGTCGAAAGCAACTAAAACACTATTAAAGGTTGATTTGTTGATTGGCATAATTGTACTTTCAATTGTAGGGCTACTGTTTCTTCGGAATGTTCTCTGTTAAAAAAAATTACCCACTAGTGATTATTTCAACCGTTAGTCATCCTTTTACATCGGACCTTTTTGACTATCTGAACAAATAACATTTTGAGTTAATTGCATGACACAAAATTTGCATAAGGGTCCGTCTTAATATTAAAAATCTTACGAACTTTAAAATTTTCAATAGCAACACCCAATTTTAATTACTTAGAAATGTGAAAAACCCTCGAAAACCCCTAAATCTAAGTTTTTGTTACATTTGGATGAATATTTGACGAGTTATTTAATCGAATCACTTGTGGATCTTTGGGGGACCATGTCTAAAATGACAAGCGTAGTCAGTCTGTAGGTTTATTAATGGAGAAAAAGAAGCACAAGGTCAAATATCTTGAGGATGGACCTACGAGGGATATAAAAGTCAATGAGTAGCTGTATATATTCAAAAATAAAGTCGAAAATAAGTTGTAGTAAAAAATAGATCCCTATCGTCACTTGATAAGGGTTCCAAATTACGAGATGTCATTGGCTCTGTTAAATCTCCTAAAGGTGACTGCAAATAGGCAGCCAGAAACCATTACATTAGTTCCCTTAGACACAAAGGGGGCGCACTAGTTTCTATGTCAATTTCAATGTAGAAATTCTTCAATGAGAGTTTGAAACTTAGAGTGTTCTTAGTCTATGGGTCAGTCGACGCCCGTAGGTAAAGTGTTAACTCAGACTGAGTTAAAATCACTCGTTTGGGGTGATCCTGTCGGAGGTTTAACACACAAAGGATCCACTCCTTTTGGGGAAGTGCATTTTCAAGACTGGAGGTGTGAAAATTAACTCAGACTGAGTTAAAATCGCTCGTTTGTTTTAAGAGTTTAAGAGTGTACGTTTAAAGCCAATTTTAGGGCACCTAAAATCGTGGGAACAAGCCCCAGACCCTGTTGACCTGGACGATGGCCAGGCCTTGCTCATCATCTGTGATTCACTCTCGAAATATCAAATTTTTCCCAATATCACTTATTTGGGAGGAGATTTCTAGTTAGGGATATCCAAATGGGTAAACTATTGGTTTTTACTCTATAAACTTCATGTGATCGAATCTAAAAAGTAGCTATTCTCTGCGGATAACCCAGAGTCGCCAAGTGAAAACCTCATCATCTGTGATTCACTCTCGAACCCTTAGAAACCGAAGAGCTAGGGGTAATTTGAGGAAGGATATCCGTTAAAGAATGGAAACGAACTTCAAGATGTACTTTTTATGCACGAAAGAAGTCGGAACAAAAGAGGACTTTGTCAGGTCCGTTTTCGCGCTCTTTCTAGGAAGCCATGATATACTAATATATAATTTTTTTATGTCTGGCGAATAATAACGTTTTGTTGGTTTTATATGAAAGAATTTTTATTGGGACATGAATACACATTTGTTTGTGGTGGCCAGAGCATTATAGAGAAGAGGCTCGAATTGTTTTTAATGATTTTATACGTATTAAAAGGGTTTCGTTTGAATTATGTTTTTCGTTTTAGATTACTATTTTTCGACTGTGCTTTTTTATATCACGTGAAAAACGACAAAATGTACTTTTGTAATTTGAAAAGGGGGAAGTTGCAGGAAATTTTTGCGACAGGAATCATTTTCCTCCTTATTCAGTCGGGTTTCTCTTGTACTTTATCAGAGTGTCTACCGATCAAAAAGTCATTGAAATTAAAACAAAATTCACGAACATTTAAAAAATCGCCGAAAAAAAGGCGATTTTTCCACAACATTTACACCCCTTGTTTCCTTCACTATCGGTCTACGCCACAGGCCGATACAATTATAAACACACTTATTCAAATTTATTTCGCGATACCTCCTGAATTTCCATTGCTGCACTCCTGAAAAACTCCTAAATTTCACTATCATAGATAGAGTATGAACCCTGGTGTTATAAACACGACGCACCTAATATATGAAAGTAATTCTAATTTTTATGGAAGGAAATAATTTGAATGGGATGATGTGGAAATTATTTCCATTGCCGATTTTAATGGCTGATCAAATAAGGGTTTTGATTCTTAAATTCAATTAGCAAATTATTCTTTGAAGTGATACTGATGAGTGATGAATAGTTTGCATAAGTTATGGCGGAAGTCCTCACTAAAGTACTTCTTTCCAAGTTGACTTTTAATGTTTATGGATGGTTAAACTTTTGAAAATGTTTCACGGGGGCTGGGGAGCCCAGTCGGTTATGCACTCGCTTAGCATGCGGAAGGTCCCAGATTCGGGTCCGGGCATCGCCAATATAGCTGCCGACCTATAAACGGCCCGTGCAGCCAAAAATGTCCGACGAATGATATCCCGTGTAAGGGAGTGCACATTAAATATCCTTCAAAGTCCTAACGCTGCGTACGATGTCGCCCTTAACGGTTGCGTTGGGTGCCTATTCAGGTGTCGGCTCGTTACCTGACTGTGGTTTTAAAATACGACGCCCGTCGCCAATAGCCCTCGTGTAGCTCTAGTACGACGATAATTCAAAACCTAACCTAACCTTAAATATAGATATTGAGAAGGAATAAGTGATAGATACATCACAACTGCTTTTGGAATATAGACCTCTATCCTCTAGTAAAGGTTGATATAAAAGAGCTGAGTTAGCTAATATAATAAATGCTCCACAAAAACTACTTCAGGCTATTTCTTATTTACATTTTCCCATTTACAATTTTGAATTCGTCGAAACCACAAAATTTTTCCAGCATAGTTTGATATACTTATGATGATTATATTGATTTGCTTATATTTTTGCCCACTTTTAAGTTATTTCAAAGTTATTATTTCACGTTATTTCAATGTGTTTAAATAAACAATACCTATCCCAAATATTTAACTTCATAATTTCCTTGTTCTAGTTTTGCAATTTTCTGTATAAAGGAAAGTTATTTCGGCATTTTGTAACTCTGTATCAATTTTCTGATTAACCAATCACGTAATGTTTTGGTTGTGGGATTTTAAAGCAATAACATTTATTAGTTAATATTTAACCACTTGTTCACAATTTTAGGTTGTGAAATTCTATGACTAAAACGATTCATTTATTGAAAGAGAAGGAGTTGCTGGTGAAAGCAAATTAAACATACGATAGTTTTTTTTAAAAGCTGATTTTATTTTTTTACACATTCATTTATTAAATTTTCCTTTTAAAATATCGAGAGTTTTTGTTATTTGAAAAGATAAATAATGAAGTTGCTTCAGATGATGTTATTCTTCTGTTTTCATTTTTGCTTTCCTGTGATTTCATTGTTTGTTTCAATTTCGCTCTCAAAATGGGCGTTTTTTTATTTCTGCTTCTTTTTTATAAAGTTCTTCACGCGCAACTTGTTTTTTCCTGTTATTTGTTAAACTTTATCGGTTTTAATTCGAATGGATTTATGCAAATTTTACCAAAACGTCAATGTTGTTTTAAAACTTCGGTTTAGATGTTTTGCCTTGTTTGTTTGGAGAAATTAGCGAAATTGTGGGATAGCAATTTAACTTGATTCTCGAACAGAGAAAATATTGAGTTGTCCTGAAAGAAAAGTTTGCACACAACATTCGTAAGTAGGGTAAGAAAATATTGTTTTGTTTTTGCTTAAAACAAATGTAATTCCATAAGGACCAAAAATGAAAACAATGCCGTTATAACTGTTGAAACTCACGACGGGAAACACGCCCTTTGTATCAGTTTAGTTTTTTTTTAGCGTACACTCTACTTTTTATACTCGAAATATTTTTTTTTAAATGAAAAAGTGTGTCTGAAAGTCTGTACGCTTTTCCGTCCGTCTGTCCTTTATAAGACGGTGCTGTAATTTCAGTTCTATCAGTTCGATATTTTAAAAAAACTTTTGTGTTCGAAAAGTAGGACCTTGGATACTATCTTAAATTATAATTTGTCGTCTGTCGATCCGTAAAATAAGAATTTCAATGAGTATTAAATTAACAAGAAAGTAGGCTATTCTTTCAGAAACTTTTGTTATATTTGTGATGCTGATTTTCTCAAGTTATATGGTAATGGCCCTTTAACTTTTTAATTATTCCTTGTGCTGATTTATTATCGATGTATACGTATGTCCAAAATTATCTTCACATGAATTTTTTCAGATTTTTTGACACTTATAAGTACATAAGTGTTACACAAAAAGTTAGACATGTTTAAAGCAAATCCTATATACTCAGACTCGCATTTTGTATTTAGCGGTTGGCCCTTAGTACAACAGCGAACTCTGACACAAAATTTGAGTCTGAATATAACCTTTACTCAAAACATATGAAATTTCTTGTGCAACACTTGTGCACTTTGTAGTGTTCAAATAATCGGAAGAAAAAAATCACGTAAAGATAATTTTGAGCAGGAGTAATCTGAAACAGTTTATATAATTAAAAAATTTAATTTTTCTTCTTGTTCTATCTGTGCTAAATTAAAAAAAATTATCAAGTATTTTCAGTTAAAATAAAGCACCTTTCATTTTAAATCGTTTATGCTTTAAGGTCAATTCAAATCTGCTTACAATTACATTAAAGCGTCTCTGTCCTCAAAACATACTTCAACAACAGTTTTAACCCTGCCCTGAACAACATTGCACCATAACAATGACTCTGATTTTACCCCATAAAAAAACTTCAAATCACTTTGTACTAACACTTCCATTCTTTGTACTAACATTTTCATTCTTATGCAACTAAGTCCATCCTTTATAGAAAATTCCGCCGTTTCTGACACTTTTTAAACCCAAATGTCGATCAATGCTTCCCTAGCCCTTTTGTGAAGCCTGATGAGTTTTCCGACCACACCCGGTAATTTCTTCTTTTTTTGTTACAGAACGCTGCCCAACATCAGTTTTATCATAAAAGGATTATGCATTTTAAGCGTGAATATGAATTATGAGTTTATGTTACCATCACACCCAAATTTCTCTTTTGTTTGAAGTTTTCCCTAGACTAATTCCCTTTAATTGTCTCTCTGAAGGTTAGGATAGTTTGTTAACTTTGCGGTATCCTAATTTAATTTTTGTATTGGTTTTGGTTGCGTTTGTGTATGAACAGTGTTTGGTGAATTAAATTGTAATGATGTATTAACTCCACATTGCAAAGTACGATTTTTTTTTTACTTTCAATTACTTAAGGTAGGCGAATACCCAAAATTTCCCAAAATTCTAAAAGTTTTACTATTACTTTAATCTTTTCCAAATTTGGCATAGTGATTTCAAAAATAATAAACAATGCTTCTTGAGCAATTTTTTTTAAAAAATATAATTGATTTATTTTAAACGGTGTTTTTCAACTAAAAAAAGGGGTTTGCGCCAACACTTCTAGCATAAAAAGTTTTACATTAATTCCCCTGAAATTTTTCACAGATGCTATTTCAATATATATCTGTGCCATGAACCTCTAACATCTGGTGTAAGTAAAGAAGTTTTTTAAAAAAAACTGTCCAAGTGTAAGTTAATCGAAAAAAATCCTTTTTTTTGTGTGTGGTAAATTTATAACATTTTTCTGAATAACTTTTTTCTTGTAATTTGTATGTAACTCTAGAGGGTCATTGCATGTATCAGTTCAAAACGAAGAATTTAACACATAATAAATGTTCATAGGATGAAAATTCAATGTGGTAGACTTGTTGGCGTAAACCTCTTTTTTTAGTAGAAAAACACAGTTTAAAATAAACAAATTATATTTAAATAAAAACAAAAGCCTAAATAGTATTATTCATTATATTTGAAATCACTATGCCAAATTTGGAAAAGATTAAAGTAATAGTAAAAATTTTAGAAATTTGGGTATTCGCCTACCTTAATACGAAAAAAAAGGTAATAAAAGTATTGCGATGTGGTTGAAAATTCAAAATGGGTAAATGTGGTAAAAATTCAAAATGGAAATTGTGTTTCTAAAAATGTTTTGGATCATTTTCCCGTCAGTCTGTCTGTATCGCCACTGTAAAACCTAACTAAAGCAATGTAGGTAATTTACTGGTCTCTGTCTTCCTACTTTTTGAAATTGCTTCGAATATTTTGTGTAAAATTATTTATTGAAAATTTAAAAAAAATTCGAACTAATTTTTTTTAAAAGTTTCAAGTTCGAGACCTGTAAGTCAGCTACATTTATCACATAAAAAAATCCGTTTTAAAAAATATTCAATCCGGAGAAATGTATCAGATAATTTTTTTTTCTTTATTTTATTAACACTGATGCACTTTGTTTTGGAAACACGCGGTCAGCGCGCTCTTTCCCCCTTAAGTTTCTTTGTTTCATAATTTTTAGATTTAAATTGTAGGTAGAAGCAGTTTAATTGCTAAAAACATTAATAGGTAAGCAAATTCCATCGTAGATTCATTAAGGTTTTCTTTCATAATTATAAACAAAGCAGAAACAAAGATAAGTTGTTTTTAAGAAACTAAGTTAGTTAAAAACAACTGTTTTATAATCTAAAATTGTTTATTGATCAAACAACCAATCATTTTTACTTAAACTGCACTTTTCGTGCAATGTTTGCGAAATAAACCAAAATTACGTGCTTTTTCATTGATGAATTCCGATTTTGATCATCCAGTCGTTATTTTAATTTGTTCGAGTCATCGAGTTGCCTATTTTTAAATTATTTACCCAAAATTTATTGGGAATCGAATAAAAAAAACGACTCACAATGTTTAAGTCTATGCATCAGTTTTTATTCATGTTTGTCTTAGGGTAAGTGGGCCATTGGGGCAAGTGGGCCACCCCCCCTGGCATTTCCCGAATTATGGACGTAAGAAAAATCTATTACAATATTTTTACGTCTTTACCCCAATAGATGCAGGAAACATTATGGCATCATTTTCATTTAAGTATGTAACAAGGTACAATCCTTTTTGTGAAAATTTTTAAAATCGCATCTTTTCGTAATTCACGCCAGCATACTATTTTTTTATTTATTTCCAAACGATTCATGATACAAAATAAAATGTTATATATTTCGAAAGTGTATAAAACGTAGTATCTTTTTGTAGTGTCATGTACTTGTGATGTTGATAAGGTTAAAAGAAAATTAGGGTGGCCCACTTGCCCCGCGTTTGGGGTAAGTGGGACACCACAATGGCGGGGTAAGTGGGCCAGGGGTGGCCCACTTGCCCCAAACTCTTTAATATACTTAAAAAAAGTCATATTCACTGATTCATAGGGTAAGTCATATTCACTATTCATAGTCCTATTCATTGACATAGGCCAGTTTAAAATCTGTAGCCCTAACATTTTTTTTACACTACATGCAAAAATGACCAAGATGAAAATTAACGAATTTTTTCTTTTAGTAAGCTTGCATGCCAGAAAAGTTGCTATTGGGGAATTATTGAAGATACATCATTAATTTTTTGTTTCAAACACACAAAATATCATGTAGATTATCCCACTTACCCCACCATATCTCTAATATTTATGAGTAAAAATATATTAGGGGGGTGGCCCACTTACCCCACCTTGTGGGGCAAGTGGGCCACTCGGATGACCAAAAAGAAAAAAGTATTTTTTAAATTTATTATTTGCCAATTTGTTTTAAGATTGCCATGGGTACAGTAATAACATACGAGAGAATGGACCACAAAAAAAAAATAAGTTGTTCGGCCGATTATATCCAGTGGTATGAGGGTCTAAAGTCGAATTATGCCAAAAAGGTGGCCCACTTACCCCACCTTACCCTATAATAAATATTAAAAGTATTGTTTTCGCTTAATTGGGGAAACAAACGATAAAGAGTAATATAAAATTTTCTTAATCATGTTTAATTAACCTTTTGAATAAACCGACGCACACGCCAATTTTTTTCCTACGACTTTTCTCCCAAGATCATCATTAAAACTTGAACTACAAATGAAAAGCTTAGTGGAATAATATGCTAAGTGACATTTTTGAACAAATTGCGATTTTTGTGTCAATAAATATATTGCTAACTTCTTTAACAATAACAAATTTTCCCTTTTTCTTTAAGTTTGGTTTTGTATGTTTTTCTTGATTTGTAAGTACCGTTTTCAACAGATCTAAGAGCAAATTTAAAACTTTTAAGCTCATTTTATCGTTTTCACCTTTTTGTCACTTAGCATGTTCTTCCACTAAGCTCTTCAATTACATAAACATAGCAGTATTTCCTCAAGAGAGAGACTACACTTATTAAAAGAGTCCAAAAAAAACAGTAATTACTATTCTAATTCTTAATTCATTCCAAGCGTGGGTGTAATCATCCCTGGTGTGCCTGAATTCACCTATTTTTCTGCACTTGATTGCCAACTAGTAAGCCAAATGACCCATTCAAATGGCTGCCGTCTCCAATAGATGTCTGTCTCTAACGAGAGCGTGTGTTCTCAATCTCATTCGGTTTTGATTACTCATTCATTGCAAATTGAAATAAGACTAATTAAGGTGCTTTTTAGGTGCATGTAGGTTTTTAAAATATTAAATAAAGGTCAATATGGCGAATGCCAACGTTTTATATGTGTTTGGTTGTGTGGAAATGATTAAAAGAGTTAAAGAAGTAATTTTTTTTGTTAAGTAATTTTATAGATTTAAAATGGCTAAATTCCTGCGAACTTGTCATGTCCAAAATGATAAGGCCAATACCTGAGTTGGTAACCAGCGGCATGTTATACTCGCCGACGGCGGCCAGACGTTATACCATGACTCAGTGAATTTTCTAACATAGTGACTGGGCGACACTTATGTAGAGTACCAACCAGAGAATAACATTTATTAAAAATGATCTACAATGCATTAGTTCAAAGGGGAATATTATTTATTTAAAGGGGTCATTTCCCAATTAATTAAAGTTAAGGTTAAATTTTTTCTTGGGGATTACACTGATATGACAACCTTATCCCTATTACCCTCCCCCTCAATCTTTTCATAAGCAATGTCGCCCAGTGAAAAATTCTTAGAAAGTTCACTGCCATGACTTACACTCAACATAAACCAGAACTTTTAAAACGCTGAGTAAATTTCGTATGATTTTCAATTATATGCTTAGATATATTTTTTATACCTCGCGAGCATATGAAATGAAAAATGTCATTAAGTGAAAATTTTTCTTAATTTATAAATTTCCCATTGGGAGTAACACCCTTTATGGGCAAAGTAAAGACTGGGACAGAAATTACAAATCAATATATTTCGTCCAATGAATGAAAAATTATATTTCTTTATTATTGTTATTCTTTGTTTACAAATGCATTTTCTGCAGTTTCACGATAACGTCGTAAAACTGACTGGAACTTAAAGGGTTAATGCAAAATGTTTTAGCATTTCCTCCGAAAAACTCCCGATTATCGGTTCCTGGTATTGTCCATCGATACAAAGCTGTGCTCTGTAGAACTGTTTTTCCTGCCTTTTAACTGTAGTTTCCGGAAACAAACCACCAGTCGCTAAACGAATTTGTTCACTTCGAAATAGTTTGTTTAAATATTACGTGCAGCTTCACACAAAGGAATGTTGTCATAATGGAATTAATGTCGCATTAGAGCTACACGAGGCCCGTTGGCTATGGGCTTCGTAATATCTAACCACCGTCAAGTGACGAGTAAACATATGAGAAGGCACCTAACGCAACTTGTAAGGGCGACATTGTACGTGGCGTTGGGCCTTTAGAGCATATTTAGCGTGTACTTTTTTTTTTGGGGGGGGGGGGGGGGGGGGGCTGCCAAGACCGTTTGTAGGTAGGGGGTTTATAGGTATTTTGGCAGTGGACCTGGGATCTTTCGCATTCAAGGCAAACGCCTTATCGACTGACTCCTCCATGTACTTCAAAATACCTTTTATGCCCGTGCGTAGCCAAAATTGCTGCCTAACTTCAAATGACCTGTGCAACCAAAAAAAGTCCAACTAATAATACCCCTTGTAGAGTTAGTGCACGTTAAATATGCCCTAAAAATCCCGATGCCGCTTACAATGTCACCCTTTAAAGGTGCGTTGGGTGCTTACTCAGGTATCGGCTCGTCACCTGACTTTGGTTCTAACTTGCGACGCTTGCCGCCAATAGCCCTATTGCGACGATAATTCAATATTACCTAACCTCTATGGGCTGTAATATTTCATTTTAATTTTATAAAATACCAAACATTGCTACACTAAATAAATCACGACTTCATAACCTTCAAACTCTGTTGTGGTTTTTGTATTTTATTTCGAGTTGTTTACCTTGAAGATCCTCGCCTTGTTTAACGAAATTAAACATGTAAATTAGCCTCGTAATATTCCGTTAACCCACACATTCTTTGATTGGCAAGTTTTACTCATTGCATTCGCCATTTTGTTGGTGTAAACATGATTTTTTCCCCTCGATTTGTATAAATTTAAGGATTTAGTTTTGGAAATGTATGGATGAGGTAGTTTTTCAAGGGGTCATTTCTTCCATTTCATAAATTCTCTTTTCGTTATTCTTTTTTTTTTAATTTAATCTGTTAAAAAAATATGGTATTCGAAGTGTTTTTGTCGAATTATTCCTCCTGATCCAGCCCCGGGGTAGAACAAGAAAATCTTAATCTAAATCTTTTGGTCTTAAAAATCAAAAACTGGAAGAGGACTTTAATATTATGTCCTTCTTATCAAGACTCACGCTTTTTATCTGTTTTAGGATTAGAAGGATTATCTGTTTAGGATTTGAAGTTGGTTGTTAACAAATGTTTAGTTTTGATTGCAATGTTTTAATTGCGATTTAAATTTAAATATGTAATAACTATTGTTTTTGCATCGCTCCTTTTACTACGTTTATAAAACTACAATGATATAGAGTACAATGTTTTAATTGCGATTCATATTTATAATAACTATTATTTATGCTTGCATTGCTTCTTTTACTTCGTTTAACTACTTTACTACTTACTTCGCTAAAAACTGTTTAAAATAAGTAAAAAAATCTGTTTTCTTTAAAACTATTTTCCTTTTGCTTCAACTCCAGCGATTTGGTGCATACAAATAGCTGCAACCGATTTCTATGTGCCCATGAAAAATATTCATATTACCGAAAGTTGGGTTCTCATTCCACCCCACAAATATTTCGCCAATGAATTTTATGCTTTTAAACGATATTAAATTTTTTTCTGATTTCTGCTCGTCATATCCAGTAGTGCACTCGAATGTTGTGAATCCCTTATCCTTTTTTCCTATGTTTATCAAGTAAAGCCCTTATCGCACAGGCTAGTAGATTAGGGAAGACTCAGCATGATATGCACGATTACAGTCAACTAGATTTCAAGGACTCAGCTGAAACAAGGGTCAATCGGATGATTTTCACTCGAATTTGTATTTTTGTACTACTCGAAATCCAGTGAGACGTTTCCATTGTGAAGCTCAAGTGAGATGTTAATTATCTTCCTCGTATATACTACCAAGCCAGCGAAAAGTGTTCTTGTGTGGGAATATTTAAATAAGTTGCTTACGTAAGTATTCAAGTTTGTGGATGTGTGTTAGGGTGACTAGTTCGTTGATAGTGGAAATTGGTTGTGAAATGCAAACTGATATTGTTATTGTCCTTCCAAAAGAACTTTGCAATGTCGTGTGTCGGAACTTTTTAAATTGTGAACGACGTACATATTTTTCTGTGGACTTTTTGGATAAGAGAGGTTTTTTGTATTTCTTTTTTATTGCAATTGAAAATTAGTGAATCCTATTTACTTATTCGTTGAACTTGGAACATATTTTACGCAATTCAAAAACTTGGGATTTCAATAATGCAACTGTCAAATTTTTTTTCTCAATTATTCACTACCCTTGAATTTTTTTGCTTAAATAATTAAAATAAGTTAATTTTTTAAGACTAATTTTTAAATAACTGATTTCCTCGACTCAATTATGTAATTTTTTTTAATTTAAAAATCATTTATATACATGCGTGCAACGTTATATCTTTTTGTATTTCATGACTTAAAGCAAATAATTTCATAAAAATTGCATAGAAATACATAAAAGCATAAACAAAAAAAGATCATATATCGGGCCAGGGACTAAGTATCCTATTTTTAAAGCCTACTATTAAAACGTTATGCATTTATTTGACAAATGTACCATAAAAAATATAAAAAAGATACAATTTTGATAATGGGACGAAATAATGAAATGAATACCTTTCCAATTAAGCAAATACGAAAACCAATTTGCCTCAATCACAAACTTGTGTTACGTAAAGAACATCTCAGCAGGTCCCATAGTAAAACAAGCAGTAATCGAAAGACACCTGTATCGATTTAATACATTAATCCTTATACGTCCTTGGGAAAACTAGATTTCCCGAATACCTGCTATCCGATTATGTCACCGTGTATCTTACCTATCGTTATTGAAACATACCGTTGCTTTGGCACCTATTTAAATACGCCTTCGTGTGTGTTTGTGTTATACACCTATCTATTGAATGAGTGCTTTGATTTTTGACATACTTCTAAAATTCATATTTGCCGGGGTGTTTTGTGTGGATGATTGCAGACAATGTTATACATATTATTAATTTTGCTACTGATTTTCCATTTTTGCAATGTAATTCAATATGTAGATCATTAGTTGACACTTTAAAGGAGTTTCTCTGGTCATTAGACAATTAAAAACTCTTTTAATTATTTTG